>JBBELK010000356.1:618287-1236575 GCA_037783545.1 Henricia sp. BOLD:AAB3569 | reverse complement strand
AAATTGAGTTTCGTTAATGTGAGGGTACGGTCCCTTTAACGATGGCCCTGTCCCTTTAACAACAATATTATTTATAGACTGCCTAATATATGCAAAAAGGTCATGCTATAGACAGTACCATAAGGTCAGATCCTTCCGCAGTGGAAATAGTGCGTGTGGCGTACATTGTTTTATAACGCAGTTCAGCAAAACATTTGTCCCGTCGCGCAGTGATCCGTAAGTGACATGATATGCGAACATCGTGTAAACAGTTTGGACATGACATGAGAGCGCGGGATGCGAGTTCTTTTCCCGTTTTCTCCGACTGTTTGAGTGAACCTCTGCAGAAAGAGAGGAAGTTTTCCCCTTTATTTTGCATTATTTGCCAGGCTCATAACCATGGTTATGAGCCTGGCAAATAATGCAAAATAAAGGGGAAAACTTCCTCTCTTTCTGCAGAGGTTCACTCAAACAGTCGGAGAAAACGGGAAAAGAACTCGCATCCCGCGCTCTCATGTCATGTCCAAACTGTTTACACGATGTTCGCATATCATGTCACTTACGGATCACTGCGCGACGGGACAAATGTTTTGCTGAACTGCGCTATAAAACAATGTACGCCACACGCACTATTTCCACTGCGGAAGGATCTGACCTTATGGTACTGTCTATAGCATGACCTTTTTGCATATATTAGGCAGTCTATAAATAATATTGTTGTTAAAGGGACAGGGCCATCGTTAAAGGGACCGTACCCTCACATTAATGTTCGGCAAAACCGGTTTTTTCGGTTAAACGTCCCACTAGGCCATGGGCCAAAGGCCCGTATCTTGCAGTTTCGTCTTTACTTTTTAGGGGCAACTTCATTTTTCGGATATAAGTAGTTTGAGACATGCTGAATAATATTTCACTTGTTCACATTTGAACCATTTGCACGTAACTTAGAAATAAAGGTCAGAAAAATCGACTCTTTAAGCCGCTTTCTCGCGCGGTTTTTCTCAACATCGAGCTATCGCTGCCACTGCAAATTGCAGTGTCGTCGCGTTAATCTGGACACGAGTTACGATTACAATAGACTGGATCCCGATCCACCCTGGCCCAATAAAGCTCAGTGCCCTGGCCGTACCAACGTGTATTGACATGATTGAGAATGAAAAAGGAACCCATTTGCAGTCAGTAGGTCTATACCCATTAGAAATGAATAATTATGTGACTACAATCGCAATATACATGTAGGGGTTGGGCCAAAATTGTTAAGAGGCCTAGAAATATTTGGAGATTTGTTTGCCCATTTTTTTGTCAAAATAGTGACATTTTGCCATTAATACCTTTGTTTTGTCAATGGGGAACGAGGGCATTGCTAGTGAAGGGGAACGCGGGGACACGTTTTAAAGTTAAATTACATGTACGGCTAGGAGCCTATCATGCATTTTTCCTTGCCATTTTATAGCACTTCCTTTATTTTTTTCTAGCGGGAATCTGGAGAGGCACTGGATTTTTGCTGGGGGAACGCGGCCCGAAACACCCGCCGAAACACCCCACCCCGGCCCATGTTTTAGTTTATAAGTTCAACTGCACGTGTACGTGTTTATAAATACAAACACTTTAACAGAGTGAAAACAATCCACGGTGTAATTCTTTTTTAAAGGCACAGCAGGCTCGTCAGTAATGCGCGCGCGCCAAGTTCATCCCACGAAATACGCAGTTCGATACCTTTTCTAGGGAGCTGCGTAATTCGTGGCACGAATTTGGCGCGCGCGCAATGCTGACTAACGTCCAAGTCTATAACTTAATGACACATTACAAAATTATTTTGCGTGTATGGGGGCGTGTATTGCGTCTCAAGGGCAAAATCTGTTTTTGTGTGAATTAGTCCGAATTCAACATTTTTAAGCATAATAAGAGCACAAAGGTTTCTTCATTCAAGCACTCTAATGACACTTTAATGTGTATACACTGAAAAGGACAGTAGCTACACGTTTTCATGTTGCGAACACCCTTTTTCTTGTCTAGTCTTAGGCCTATATATGCTTAAAATTATTTTATTGAACTTTACGTGGTACAAAATGAGATCACAAACTGTCAAATACATTAAACATGACATCTGGAACAGTGTTATTTTGGTATACATGTAGCTCCAACAATCACCAAACCGCGGGCAGAATATAATAGACTGAAAACGATAGGCAGCGCGAGCGCGAGCACAGCCTCCGGGTGAGTGCTTATAACCCAGCACAGTTCGATTTCCTGAGCGAATTCGTTATTCTTCTCAACTAATTCCCGCTGAATGGCATTAATCAACTTCTCTTTATGGTTAGAGTCACGAAATGTCTGCCAACCGAGTGGGTTATAGGCCTAATCCCCTTTTAATTGTCAATCGAATGACAAACGCACGTTTGGCACGGCCAGCTATAGGGTGGAGTGGGAACCAGTCTATTGTAATCCTAACTCGTGTCCAGATTACCGCGACGATACTGCATTTTGCAATGGATAGATAGATCGAGGTTGAAAAAAACCGTACAAGAAAGCGACCAAAATCGCCGATTTTTCTGACCTTTATTTCTAATTTACGAGCAGATAGTTGAAATGTGAACAAGTGAAATATTATTCAGCATGTCCCAAACTACTTATATCCGAAAAATTAAGTTGCCCCTAAAAAGTAAAGACGAAACTCGATTTCTAGGCCTCTTACAGATTTTGGCCCATGGCCTACTAGTCCGGTATCTATGGGGGACCCCCCGTGCACCCCCCCAGAACTAAACCAAACCAACTTTTTTAGGTGCATTTTATGGTCCTAAAACACATTTTGATGTTAACAGTAAAAAAAACCCGATGCATTCGGGTTATTCAAAATGGCGGCCAAAATGGCCGCCAAAATGGTGCAAAATCATATATTGGCCAAATAATATGATTAAAGCACTTACAAAATGGCTAGTTATATGTTTTTGACCCTCGCAAATTCATTCCTGGGGTCCCTTTTTTTGTATCATGCTTCAAATTCAAAATGGCGGCCAGCATGGAGGCCAATATGGCTGCCAAAAGTGGCCAACTGTGAGCAAAATGATATATAATGGACAAAAATAATGATAAACACATACATAACAAAAGATATATGTTTTTGACCCTCGCAAATTTATTTATGGGGTCCCCTTTTTTCTATCATGCTTCAAATTCAAAATGACGGCCAATATGGAGGCCATTATGGCTGCCAAAATTGGCCAAATATGAGAAAAATGATATATAATGGACAAAAATAATAATAAACACATAACAAAAGGTACGTGTTTTTGACCCTCACAAATTTATTTCTGGGGTCCCCTATTTTACTATCATGCTGCAAGTTAAATATGGCGGCCAATATGGCGGCCAATATGGCAAAATATGAAGAAAAAAAATTATGATATATAATAGACAAAAAATAATTAAAGGCAACCACCCAGAACTAACCCACACCAACTTATTGCGGGGAGCCCTTTGTGATCATAAAGCATATTTTGCATGTTAACAATACAATGAAATGCTCTGGAGATATCTAAAATGGCGGCCAATATGGCCACTAAAAATGGTCCAAAATGAAAAAGATCATACATGTATATTAGCCAAATAACGACAATCATTTATAAAATTGCTAGTTATGTTTCTTAACCTCGCAAATGTTATTTTAAAGATTTTCTACCATGCTCCAAATTCAAAATGGCTGCCAAAAGTGGCCATATATGAGGAGAATTATATATAATGGGCCAAAAATAACCCACAGCTTGAAGATGGCGATCACTGTAGCTGCCAAAAGTGGCCAAATATGAGAAAAATTACACATAATAAAGATAAAAATAAAATAAAAACTGTTGCACCTTTGAGGTCACAAAACATGTTAATTAAAAAATTGTCTGGCGATATCCAAGATGGTGGCCAATATGGTCACTACAAATTTTCCAAAATAGAAAAGGTCATATATTTATAGCAAAATAATGATTTAAATGATTAGTTATATATATTTTTTACTCACAAATGTTTATCTGGTGTGCTACCATGCTTTAAATTCAAGACGGCGATCAATATGGCTGTCAAGTGTAGCTGAATGTAAGAAAAATGATATCTAATTGGCCAAAAACAAATTATAAAACATAAATTAAATGATGTTGTTCACCCTTATCAGTTGTCATCTTGGTATTCTTATCATGTTTGAAGTTAAATGAGGCTGGTATGACCACCAAAATGTTTTTTCCATGATCACAACAAATATGATCTGAGAGACACAGATATGGGATCATGAGACAATGGGGTGTTTGTTGTTCGTGAAGAGGGAGTCTAAAGTGGGAAAGAGCGATTCTAGAAACAGCAACGGTATTGAAGTGCAGGGCATAATTATTGGGGTACACAAAATGTGAACAACTCAATACAATTCGAATTTGGATGTGCTTATAGAGCAGTTTAATCGTACACTCCTGAACATGATAGAAACCAGCAAGCAATAGAGGGATTAGGATGGGCAGTTGTCCTGTGCGAAATTTCCATAAAGATGCATCCCTTGGGTGACATGTACTGGGGAGACACCTATCCAATATGCCAATGCTACAGTAAGGGAAGTTTCAGTTTCATTGGATACCTTTTAAAAGCGAGCAAGGGAAAACGCACTAGCCCAGCCAGCACAGCAGACATTTTTCTCATTTGGGCCGCCATGCTGATCGCATGTTATGGAATTTGAAGTAAAAAAGGGTAGCATAAAGATGATTGTTGAGGGTAGAGAACATACCAGTAACTAACCATTTTATTAATTTGTATTGCATCATATGGGTGATATGATTTGTCAGCCATATTGGCCGGCATCTTGGATATCTCGAGTGCCGCAGGTTTTTCTCTGTTAAAATCCAAATAGTTTTTGTGGATCAACGCCCCCAAAGGTTGTTATTGGGTTGTGTGTGTTGGGGGGGGGGGGGGGGGGGGGGGGGGGGGCATTGAATTCATTCATTTAACATATTTTGGCAGCCATATATTGGTTGTAATAAATGAGGGTCGAGAACATATGAATAGCAATTTATAAATGCTAATTATTCGGCTTATGATATCCTTTTAATTTTAGACCATTTTTGGCGGCCATATTGGCCACCATCTTTGTCTCTAGAAGATTTTATTTTAATAATGTTAACATCCAAAACTGTTTCAGGACTCTAAAAGGCATCATACAAAGTTGGTGAGGTTAGTTTAGCGGAAGGGGGTTGCATTTAATTTATGCATTATTTTTTTGTCATTGTATATCATTTTTCTTACATTTGGCCACTTTTGGTAGCCATATTGGTCGCCAATTTTGAATTTAGAGCATGATATATGATAGAAAAATAGGAGATGCCAGAAATGTTTTTAAAACAGTCAAAAGCATATAACTAGCAATTTTATAAATGATTTTATCATATTATATTTGGCTAATATATGATCTTTTCCATTTTGGACATATTACATGTATTAGCGGCCATACTGGCCGCCATCTTGGTCATCTCCAGAGCATTTTTTTCTTGTTAGTATCCCCGATATGCTTCATGATCATAAAAGACACCCTAAAAGGTTGTAAGTTAATTCTGGGGATTGCATTTAATGTACATGTATTTTTTTGTCCATTATACATGTATATAATTTTTCTCATATTGGGCACTTTTGGCCTCCATATTGGCCGCCATTTTGAATTTGAAGCATGATAGAAAAAAGGGGACCCCATAAATAAATTTGCAAGGGTCAAAAACATATATCTTTTGTTATGTATGTGTTTATCATTATTTTTGTCCATTATATATCATTTTGCTCACAGTTGGCCACTTTTGGCAGCCATATTGGCCTCCATATTGGCCGCCATTTTGAATTTGAAGCATGATACAAAAAAAGGGACCCCAGGAATGAATTTGCGAGGGTCAAAAACATATAACTAGCCATTTTGTAAGTGCTTTAATCATATTATTTGGCCAATATATGATTTTGCACCATTTTGGCGGCCATTTTGGCCGCCATTTTGAATAACCCGAATGCATCGGGGTTTTTTTTACTGTTAACATCAAAAATGTGTTTTAGGACCATAAAATGCACCTAAAAAAGTTGGTTTGGTTTAGTTCTGGGGGGGGGGGGGGGGGACGGGGGTCCCCCATAGATACCCGACTATACACCCCTATTTTATGACTACTTAAATTTTAAATGATCAAAATATTTTCATGAACATTAAAATGGCTTGTGTTTAAAATGTCAACATGCGTATAATGTTGTCAGTCATTCAATCAGTCATTTTACGGGTATCGCATGTTTCTCTGTGATCAAGAAGTTCCTCATTACAAGGTCATGCAGGAGAATGGCGTGGTCCTTGTAAGATGCTAGAAGGGAAATTCAAGGATTCTTCTGCGCTGTGCTGTCTCTCATGGCACGGCTTCACAACTCTTTCTTCAGTTTCCTCGAAGACAAACTTTGAAGTCCAAGTTACTGTAAATGACATTAAAGCCAGGAAGCCTTGAAGATTGTGTCCACCAATAACTGAAAGTAATACCTGACCTTGTGTACAAAACATGTTTTCTTTTTAATCTCAAATTGTTCTCACTCCTATAAAAATTGTTTTTTTAATTATCAAATCTGTAGTTATTTTTTGTTTGATACAGAAAAGTCATTGAAGGACAAGATATACCTCTGAAGTCTTGGTAAGAGTTATAAGAAGTTTGATCACATGATCAGATTTGTATTGCTTAAAATGAATCATCAAGCATTGGCATCAAAAAGTGACAATCCCAATTTCTTGGGAGAGGGGGTGGGAGAAGAGGGGCATAATAATTGAGAAGTTGATCAATAATACTATCAGTGTCTTTTAGTTTTAAACTTGTTTCTGCTAACAATTTTTGAAACCTTTCAAAAACTGTAGTTGGCAACTTTCTTGTTTATTGTCGTGGTGCATGTAGTTATTTAGTTGCTTTCAAAAACAAAACAATGGTGTGGGGGGCCGGGAACACCGTTTCATAGGCAATTCCATAATCATTAATGCTGCTCAGCACAGAATTTCTTTGCTCTGTAAAATGGTTTCCCAGCCAAAATTGTCCAATTGTGTTTTTAGAAATGATTTTGGCTGGCAACCTTTTTTTGCAATATAAAGCAAATAAATTGTGTGCTGAGCAATACAAATAAAGAAAAATTCCTAAGCTTTACGTAATTGGTCCCTGGTCGTATACTTCAAAGCAGCGGAAGACTGGATTATTATGAAAAATCCCCTGGGTTATTTTAACCCAGGGATAGGGTGAAAAATGCAACTACCCAAATGTTGCGTCATTTATACATGTTTATTTGGTGTAAATGAACCTAAATTTGGGTTAGTTTACAGCAAATAGTCGTGTAGAAACAACATAAAATTTGGGTATTTTTCACCCTATCCCTGGGTTAAAATGCGATATTTTAGTATAGGGACCGGACATCTCAATTTTCCATACAAATTGATTAAATTTTAGTTCCTTTTGCTTTACACCTCCGTTTGTTTCCTCCTGGGTGAAATAGCCAACATAGAATCACGACATGACGACTGAAATGTGCACGATAACGAAGAACTTTGAAAATCAATAAATAACATGACAGCATTACCTAGCAAATCCGCAATTATACTGCACAATTTGAGCATCTTTATTGTCCTCGTGGAAAGGCAATTTTCCACAGTTAAGTCAAACTTTAAAACAACATCTTTATAAATATCATCAAGAAAACTTATAAGATTCCTTTATGTTTTGAGAATTTGATGGATGGATAATGGATTGAATCTTTCTATATTAAATATTGAAAACACTTTGTAAAAAAATTAGTTGGAAAAAAAATAGTAAAAAATTTCTGCCGTTGTCTTTTAAAGACGCAGATCGTCAATACACCACGAACAAATTCGTGCCACGAATTTCATCGCGCTCCATATACCTTGCTTTTGCAATCCCAGAGAGTGGAGGCTCATTATTTATGCGACCTCACCACTGTGTTTATGCGTTGCTAGGCTAATCTAATCACGCGCACACGCTGGGCCGGGTTGTGTGTGTGTAGTTGTATGTCTTTTGTACCAAAGAGTTCCCAGAGGAAACAATTCAACCATCTATGACACCTTCCTGAAGCAAATGTGACCATATCTGTAATTTAATGTAAATATTGCTTAAACTAAATGTCATGGATTTACAAAGTGTGTTTTCTGTGATAAATATTTGATTTAGAAAAGATACACACGCTATTTGCAGAATGGACGAGGCTATTAAAGCCTGCACCATGACCCTACATCATCTGGGACCGTAAGAGCGGCTGCCCTACTATACTAGGGCAAGATATGGAGCGCGGTGAATTTCGTGGCACGAATTTGTGTCGCGCATTGAGAAGTACTGATGTGTGTTTTAACATTAAAGCTTTTTTTTACCGTTGTAAAAAAAGTTTGATTAGTCTTCATTATATCATATTTACAATTCATGTATATACAACGATTTAAATTTCTGAATTTTTTTCAATTGCTCAATACTCATTGCCCTTTTATTCTGTATCAAAAGAAGTCCAGTACTTACAGAAGCATGTCCAGATCACATTTTTAACCCTCCCCCCATTTTTCTCATGGGTGTTGAGATTTTGATACCATATAATTTGTCATCCTATATTTCTCATGACCAAATCTGACATTTTGCAATCTCAATCCGTATTTTCAGGGATATCGTCAAAAACCACCCATGTTTTGTACACTACATGTATTTTCCCGGTTCCACAACTTTGTTTTGTTGCTTCCACATCAAAATTGGAGATTGCAAATTTCCTGTTTTCTTCCCATGGGTATTTTTTTGTTGGGGGGGAGGGGGGGGGGGGGGGGGAGGTTTAATTATATTAATAGGTTAGAACAAAATCCATTTTCTGGAAAAATCTGGACAAACTTCTTTATTCTCATTCGTTCAAATTGTCCAAAACTGTAACCATTTCTTGGAAAACATTATTCGGAAGAGTCTTAAATTATTAGTTTTTACTCTAAAAGTACTTTAATCGATCCATTGCACCCACCTGACCACAGCAGGAACATTCTTAATTGGATCTTTTTGATCCGACCTCATATTTTACGTTATTATTAGGATTTTAATGTAAGCCCGATTATTAACGGTAGTCATCCGGTTAGTACATGTAAGTGACTGCATCAGATAGGCCTAGGGCACGCGCACCGGAAGTAAACACAGATCGGTGGTGCTTGTGCCGCGTGTATGTGACTTTGCACTTACGAACAGGATACTCTGGGTTAATTCTTCTCTAGTCGGACAGTGGAGAAACCCTGATACTGACCGATTTCAGTTGCACACATTATTTGATCGACTGTGCACACCCTTTAAAGGCCTTTTTACACCACCCACTTCCGACCCGGGTAACTTTCTACCCGGGTAACTGCAAATAACCCGGGTTAAATTTAACCCGGGGTTTCGTTTCACACGTCAAATTTTAACCTGGAGAAACACCAGCGACTCTTTTCCCACTGAAGTCATGCACGCGCACCTACCCGGGTACACCAACCAGAGGCTTGCATCAAGAAACGTATATTTCTGACATGTTACTGATTTAACGGCCAGCTTCAGTCGTACGTTGGCAATCAAAACTGATGAAAATGATTATGTAGTTTGGACTTGTTATATGGATCATTACGACGATAAACAAATTCAGTTATGAAGTACTGGCGACACGTTCGCGATTTATTACGAAAGAACACAATTCCTCTTTGCGTTGATTCGTTGTCAAATTTGCGTGATTAAAGTACAGTTGTACTTGTGTGTGAAAAATCTGACCATGCATTACATTTAGAAACAAGATGGCAGTCAACATGAAAACATCGCTGGCGATAATGCTTCTTGTATTTTTTCTTGAGCTTTTGTGCGGTTGAAACACCTATTGCAAAGATGTTCTGTTGTAACAACACAATCATTTCCCACACAGTACACAAGTGCAAGCAAGCGCGGAAGCTTTTAACCCGCTTTGCTCGCTAACCCGGGTCGGCCAGTGCCGTCGTTTCCCACTGCAAACGTTAACCCGAAGAATTGTCTCAAGGCCGCCGTTAACCCCGAGATTGGTGGGTTAACCCACCTCCTGAGCAGGGTTAGAAGTTACCCTGGTTAAGTGGCATTTTTGGCCGGTTAACCCGGGTAATTCGTAACCCCGAGATTTGCCGTGGGAAACGAGCCCTTAACCCGGGTAATCTCGAGGTTAAATTTGTCTGTTACCCGGGTAAACTCGGGGTTAAAGTGTCGTGGGAAAAGGCCTTTAAGAGTACGTGCAGTATATGCCCTAAGCTTGATTATGCAGTCAATTCGGGCATTTCACAATACAGGCACCACCAGGAGTTTGATGCAAAAAAGGCTACATTTGCTTTGCGTCATGGGGGGGAAAAGTGGACACAAGCACTGCGAGATGTGTGATCAAGCATATTATGTTGTCTATTTTTGAAAAAAAGAACACTAATTGAACTTGTTTCTTTTCAAACATTGTTAACTGTGTTTAAATAATCTGGCTTCTTAAATAAACTCTAAAATCAGGTATTCATTTTCAAATCAAATCTGAATTGTTTGTGCAATAAACGAATACACCGATGTCGACCACGACCACTCTGTCAGAAAATGCCCTCTCCGACAGAAATTCTTGGTGATACTGTGTATGTACGTGCCTTTACGGCCCCCACAATTCACTGCGCGTGGTACGTGGCACATTGCATGATGGTATATAAATCTAGTACGCTGGCAGAATCTCGTACGTACGATTGTACACAAGTGAATGAGTTCCCGGAGGTGAGTGGAGTTCTTGGCCGATTCAAACTCGTAAAACGCGGTGAATTTGTGTTTTAGACACAAAATATTAACTGGCAATATAGAGCTCAGATATAGATTCAACCTACTGTATCTGTATTGGGGTTTTATATGGGCGTCTTGGGGTGGAATTTTTGAGATAACTGTCAAAAATCTGAGGTTACGGTATTGCGTCGTCAGTCTGGGTAGCGAGTCCCATGACTCGTACGTACGAGATTCTGCCAGCGTACTAGATTTTTATACCATCATGCACTGCGACATGTACCGCGCGCAGTGAATTGTGGGGGAACGTAAGGCACGTATTGTGAAATGCCCAAATTACGTAGCGATGGAATGTATGCCAATATTTGTTAAATACGGAAAATACACTGATGATTCATCCACATTGCATTGATTTTCTACGAGTGTAAACTTGCACTCAACACAAATGGCACGTTTGTTTCGGATGGATCTGGATTCAGACCTGTGCAGATAGGTCTAATGAATGTGTTAATTTTGCACAGATCCTGGCGTGAATGTTGCAAAGATTTTTGTGCGAGCAAATCGTGTCGTTTCAATTCTCAATATTATATAGCAACACACGATACAAAAAAATTGGGACTGTTTATTTACGATGACTATCATTTGGTTCAGGTATTTGATAAGTTAATTGCCATTCACGTGATTCGAGATCCTCGTTTAAAGCAGTTTCGTTTGTTTACGAGCGGTAAATACTGCCTCATTTTTGTGCGTATCGTGATCGATTCATTTCTCAGATTCTCCATATGGGTCATTCCACCGGGTTGGGACACAGTAGTGTGACATGATAGTGAAATTTTCATAACTGTTCTAAATGTTTAAATACTTTTATTTTGTTCCATTCTTTCGAAAATGTACAGTAATTATTAAGTATTATTACAAACATTCACTTGATTTGGATTTTGGCTATGAAAAAAAAAAAGTGACATGAAATCATTTGTATTCGAGGCATGCTTTTCGCTGACGTAACATTGACACCACGTGTCAATGTTACGTCAAATTTTCCAATCACTAATAACTTTATCAATAATCTAGGTGTTTCACATTTGTAACACTATGTTCAAATAAATTGTAAAGACATTCTACGTTTTTAAGCACAAGATAGTTGTTAAATTATGACAAGTTGATCCAAAACGGTGTCAATGTTACGTCAGCACGTTTAATGACACCATAAAAACAATTTCATATTATTACTTTTAAAGGGACTGTCAAAACCTTTATTATAAAGGTAAGTATGCATGTTTAGCATAGATATTTTTTTACTTTTGACATTTAATGTGTAAAAATGTGCTGACGTAACATCTGACACCGTGCTTAGAACGGACAGACAATTTTCATCATATTTAAAAAAATACAACTGAAAAATGTTACGTAAAGTAAGGCAGAAGTAATTTTAAAATGACAATTAAGATTTACTGTGACTGAAGATAGATGAATTATAAGCAATTTAGGGAGTGTGCTGACGTAACATAAAAGTTGACACCATATGTTACGTCAGCACACCCAGTATTTGGTGACAACTATTGAACAAAATATAAGATCCTTTTTTTAAATTTTTTTTATATGCTTTTTTAAAGTGATTTTTTTTGTGAAATTTGTAGTATATAAATGTGATTTCAACAATATGGAAGTTGTTGAGTGTATTTCAAAACCTATATGTATTTATGTCACACTTTTCCCTTCAATTTTGTTACTTTTTCACATATATTTGCTGAAAATACACAAGGAAAATATTCTTCGAAGTATACAAATTTGGTATCATATTAAAGCCTACCATATGTTCTTTAAGGTAAAACAAAATTATTTTGAAAAGGAATCACCACTTAACCAAGAAGACACTTTTTGTTTCCAATGTGGGGATATTTTGCCTGTGTCCCAACCCGATGGAATGACCCATATATGGATACGTCGTTCAACTCCTCATTACAATTGGATGAATTGGCACCCGCAATTTGATCCGCCTCCAGTCTTCTCGATAGCACTTCACTTAGCCTCTCTTCTAGCTGGAAGCCCGTTAAATCTTTGCGTGTGACGATTCCTACCACGTTGTTGTGGTCATCGACAACAGTCATGTGGCGCAGTCCTAGGGTTCGGAGAATGATGTACGTACGGTGGAGCGAAAAGTACTGAGGCACTGAAGCAGCTGATACATTAATATAAGGAACCTGGGGGTAAAATTGAAACATTTGATGCATTTTACTGATAATCGATATTACTACATCTAATAATTATTCATCAGTTCATTCCAGCAACTCGGCCGTGTGTTAGTTTTTATCATTTTCCTTTTTTTTGCATGCACATGTGACACCACACAAACCAGCCAGGGAGGCACTATCATACACTCTGGTCACAGCCTTAGATTATTTTGTCCCAGTACATTGTAATCTTTGTAATTAAATGTACATTGTACCAACACACTAATCAACAGTAGTATAAGACCAAAGGCAGGCATTATGTCTTCAAATTTCTGACCGCTAATTGGTCTGCAATAGACAGCATGCTACATATAATTGGACTGTAGTGAAACTTGCAACGGTCGAGTTGGTACAACGGTCAAGTCGACCTTGTACTGCACCCGTTTTTATGTGCACAACACATGCGGCGCGCGCGGGGAGTCAGGTCAAGTCGATTGTTCCGATTTTCAACACTTTTAACACTTAAACATCGGAACAAATACATGAAATACGATAAAATTGGACTAGTTGGCAGGTATGCATGCTATAATGCATGTGGAAGTTAGATTTTAAAGAAGCATGTGCACAAATTCTTGCCTAATGCATGACCCTCTTATTGCATATTGCTCTGATGAGTGCAAGCTGGAAAGTGCGTCAGCATGCCTTTGTCATAGGTGAGCCATTTACGAGCCCATGCTGGCTCATACAGCCTGTACTCATCCCCGGTTTCTGTGGCATGGAGTGACTAGGAACATTACTACTACTCCTGGATGGGAAGCCAGTCCATCGCAGGTCTACCCCCAGCAACTAGTTGGGTTCCCAACCCGTATTTGCTGGTACCCGTTTGTACACCCGGGTGGAGAGAGACAACGGGGAGTGAAGTGTTTTGTCCAAGGACACAACGTGGTGCAATGACCAGGCTTCGAATCATGGACTTTTTGACCGAAGGTCCGACGCGCTATCCACTAGACCACCACCGCCTTTGTCATTATTGAATTATATTTTCCAATTCTGTAGGACCAAACTTTTATAGTTGAACCTCAATAATAACAGCACTGTTAATTCAACATAAGGTTTTTGTAATAACAAAGATGTATAAAGTCCCAAGGAACTCGTTTTAACGAGGTTCGACTTATTTGTTTTGATGTATATTCTAGAAGAAAGAAGAAAATGTTTTCACTTTTTGATTGAAAAAAGCAGTCAATCTCACAGTGGGAAATCTCAGCACAGAAAAGCTTTATGCAGTCATGCAAAATGAAACTGCTGTGAATAATTTTGATGTCAACCTAATTACAAAAGAAATTTTCAAATTTTTATTAAACTGAAAATTTGTTTTTCTTTTGTTGCTCGATAGATATACAATCCGACCATAACATCTTACCAAGTTAATGCAGAGATTCTGATATTGTGGATCCTCACAGAACGTATGAAACAGTCGTTCAGTTGCCTCTGGATTCGCTACCTTTTCTGCCATAACCTGCAAAATAAATTTGAAAATTAGACTTTGAATCGGAGCCTCTAGTATCTGGTTTACAATTCTCTGTAACAATTCTCTAACAACCGAGCTATTTATTTCTGTGCTGGGGCCAATTTCACTGACATTTAAGTATGAATAAGTGATTATTTTTATGGATTATGACCCAGGGACCTCCGGGGTGAATAAAATTGATACAGATGTAGATAAATGTCTATGACAAAAAACACCGTGTTTACACTTGAACCGGCAAACACTATGAGCAACTAACAATCGAAATTAGGCACATACCATTGTTAATAACAATGGATTGTGCCCAATTTCCATTGTTAGTTGTTCATAATGAAAGGTGGATACAGACTCAGCATTTTTATTGCGACCACAAAACTAAACATTTGCTGCGTTTACACTACACCTCGATCCGGCTTCAACTCGCCTTCAGAAACCGCAAAAGTCACCACTAGTTGTAACTGCAGCACGTGCGTGAGTTGTTAGGTGTTGCGGAACTGGTGCCAGATTGGTCAATTAAATCTACCACACGGCGGGCACTGTCCCAAGGACACTCAAATTGCCGAATCTGTATTCGGGTAGCGTTTACACTACAAGCGACCTTGACAATTGCGAAGTTGAACCCCGCAATTGCGGGGTTCAACCCTACCCCAAAGGTGACTTGAAAAAGGCGAATCAGACTCGGGTCTGATCCACCTTTTTCAATTCACCTTTTGCGTTTACAGTTACGTGCCTACCCGGCTTGAACTCCCCTTTTTGGAAATTGCGGAGTTCGATTCGGCAAAGGCGAATCGAGTATAAACGGGCCTAAAGTCATGGACATTTGTCCACATCTGTATCAAATTTATTCACCCCGGCAGTCCCTGGGTCATAATCCCTAAAAAATAATCACTTATTCATACTTAATAAATGAGGCAAGATGGGCAGAAATTTGGGGTGCATCTTAAATGATCTCTGGGAGGGGTGGTTATCTAGGGCTTGTTACGCTCACGTGATAGCCAATCACAACTGCACTACCGTGATTCGAGACTTGCACCAGTTGGCTTTATAGCTCAATTGGTAGGGCGTCTGCACGTTAAGCAGAAGGTCAGCGGTTTGAATCCCGGTGGAGCCAAGTTGCTTTTCTCTGCATCCAGATTTCCCAAACTCATAGACATTTGTCCACATCTGTATCGACGTTAAATTTTGTGATCATATACCAATATAACTAATGAACTGTTTCCCTGTACTTCAGCAATGGATTTTTAGATTACCAGCGGAATATTTAGACCCAGTTAGTCTGTAATAGTAGCTGCATTTTGGTTTGTGTTCGAGTATTTTTTACAAAAAAGTGAAAATAAATTTTACAATTTAAAGCTGGCTGGTTACTTTAACTGAAAACAAATATGAATTTAATGTCACAAAAATGTTGCACCACAAAATTGCAACTCGTTTCAACTCGCACGAACATTTGACAAAATGTCAGATTTACGTCAGATTCTCATAAGAAATGGTCATAATTCCCACTTGGCTCCAACTGTTCCGCACTAAATATGCACCATTAACGTCATGAACTTTATAAGCCCGTAATTTTAGAAAGCTAGCCACAAATACACGTATTTTATTCTGCTGTGTGGTTGTTTTGACGTTGGTATAGATTCTTACACTTTTGATCAGATATCCCCCACAGACTGGACTTGGTGGGAGCTTGTTTATTTATTTATTCACCATATCCAACAGCGGAGAACCGCCAATTACAGGAATGGGAGCAAGTGTGGTTGAGTGCCTTGCTCAAGGTCACAGGTGCCACAACCCGTCGCGGCCCGGATTCGAACCTACATTCTAGTACTAGCACAGGAACTTAAAGGGCCTGTGACATGCTAAACAACTTTGTGCCTAAGCTTTGCTTCATAATGACGAATTACTTGTTCAGCAAGACATACTAATGTTCGTTTGGATGTAAAATCAATAAAAGGTGGCCCTTTTTAACTTTGAAAATTTCATTGCAATAAATCACAGACAGAGGGCGCTGTTTTGAGTGCATCACATAAGGAAGACAGAAGGGAAAAGTTAAGAAAAAACATAAGACTTCAAGTTGGACTTGTGGCAAATTGCTGCAGTTTCTACCCCCAGTTTTGTCATGGCTTACAGCAGGCAACATGTAAAACAAACTCAGACAGCCATGGATTACAAAAGTTTCAGGAAATTGAGAAAAAAGTGGAATCTTTTGTGCACAGTTTAATGTGATTTTCCTGTGTTTGCCTCTTGTGACATCGTGACCTTGGTCATGAATATGCATATTCGCATTAGCATAAATACTAAAAACCTTTGTTTTAAACCCCCAAAGAAAGCTCCAAATAGGATATTCATGACTTTAACTGAGTAGAGTGGTTTTAAAGCATAGGTTTCATTGATAAAAATCCTAAATAAGGGGCCCTTTAAGTTCGACGCACTAGACCGCTCGGCCATAACACGACTGGATGCGGACCCACGTTTTACAGTCAACCCGACCGTTTGCCAATTCGACGCGGACTAACTCGACTGTTGTGCGTTCAACGGGGAAAATTCAACTAACTTAGTCCAGTCAAAAGTGGCGGTTAGCAAAAGCGAAGCGAAGGCAAATCATCGGCAAACAGATGACGTCTAACATTTCCCTGCTAATCTTTGCACAAGCAGAAAGTAGTTAAAACCATTGAGGAAGAACTTTCTGCAAATTTGCGGCATGAAAATTTCGACAGAAACAAAAGTCGAGTTAGTCCGCGTTGAATTGGCAAACGGTCGAGTTGACTGTAAAATGTGGGTCCGCATCCAGATTCGTGCAATGCATGCTGTCAGTGCGACATGTGCGACGAGCGCGAGTTGCATGCTTGTACGAAGGACCGATCCGCACAGTGAAACTCTCTGGTTAGGAGCGTTACAACAGGAATCATTTTAAACATAATGTATCATTCCAGGGACTTGAAATTTTTAGCGCTGTATCTGAAAAAGCGCTGTAACAGAGAGCGAGGTAACCAAACAAAAAGTACACAATTCGATAGGGGAACGGCCGGAACTAGGGGGGGGGGGGGGGGGGGGGGGGTGAAAGAGCTTTAAAATGGAAAAAGCATTATATCAGGGCGCGTCATAATGAGAGTTTACTGTACTTACAGTTTGGTAGTCAAGAAGTGAAACTTCAGGTTTATCTTCAGGCCTACTATCGGCTGATTCAAACAGACAACTGTTCATTAACATGATACTCAGCTCCATTCTGTACAGATATTGATGAAAAAGTAAAACAAAACAATTACTCAGTATAAAATTTGTATTTACTTATGTATTCATTTTTATTTACAGAGATAATGCAGATAAAGCCAACTAAATGCCCATCCAGTTTGCCTCCATGGCCTTCCCATAAAATCAAGGCAGGAGTGACCATCAGCCGATTTCACGAATCCTTACGCACTGCGTGAGCCCACTTGTGATAATTACACGCAGGCCTATGGGGCTTATGCTATTTACACAAATTGCGCAAGCTACGCAATTTTTCGTGAAATCGGCTGCTGCCCCCTATTTTTATAATGTTCGGCACAGAGTTTTGTGACTTGTTTGCCACGAAAGTAAACATTCATCCAGAAGCCATGGAGATTCCCCCTTTTTTCCTCAAAAAACTGTTTTCACTTAAAGGAAGGGACAACACTTGCAAAGGGTTGCCTAACTTTTTACGCGTTATGTAAGTCGCCATCTTTTGCAGCTCGGCGCTCGGACTTGAGAGGGCGTGAGTCAGGACACAACAGATTTTTACATACTTCATGGCGTATGGGAGTCAGGAAACAAGGCATCAATCTTGACGTCATCCATGCAATCGTTGCATGGTTGACGTCATCATCCCTTTCAAAATTTCAAATATGGCTCAGCACATAGTTTATTGGGTTGCAGACGTTGAAAACAAGATTCTCTGATTCTCATGAAGATTTATGCACCGGGCAATACATCGGTAATATTTTTAATTGAATTTGTCAATAACTTCAAACAAGTGTTGTCCCTTCCTTTAAGGTTAATTTTAGGGATGATGACGCAGGGACCTCCAGGATAAATTAAATCGATAGAAATGTGGATAAATGTCCAAATGTGGTCTGAATGCAGTGAAAAACAACTTGGCTCTACCGGGATTCAAACTGTAGACCTTCTGCTTAACGTGCAGATATCCTACCAATTGAGCTATTAAGACAACTGGTGGTCTCGAAACACGGTATTGCAGTTGTTCCTCACTGATTGGGATTGGCTATCGTGTGAGCTTAACAAGCCCTAAAGAGGGATATACCCCTTAAAGAGGGATATACCCCTTAAAGAGGGATATACCCCTTAAAGAGGGATATACCCCTTAATGAGATAACCACCCCTCCCAGAGATCACTTATATGACACGACACTTCAGTTTATTGTCCCGGAAATCAGGTTAGCATAGTGGTTCTTTTCTCGCCTTCCAGCAATGCTGCCCTGGTTCGAATCCTGTCCGGGTCAGTATGTGGATTTGGTTATCTTAGGCCAGAGTCACACGAATTACGAGATTCCACTCTATCATAGTATTACTATGATTTTGTTCGTGTGACCCCAAATCTATTATGATAGTATCATGATAGGTGAACGACGAGAATTCTCATCATCGAGTTGTTTTCTATTGTGATACTATCATGATAGCTTGGCGTGTGACCGCTCTCGTCGTTCATTTTATCATGATCGTATGATGATAGAGTAATTACGTTATTTCCCGTGTGACCACGGCATAAGTCCCTGCTTGATTCCGTGGGTTTTCCCCTACACATTGGTCTGTGGGTTTTTCCTCCCACCTCTAAAACTGAGAATTTTTTCCTGTTCTCTCGCACTTCGTGGCTGAGCTGAAGAACCTCCTAGGTAGCAACGACTTAAGTCGGCAAATCCTTCAGCAACTATACTCTCCAACAAAAGAAACTGTGCATGGTAAAAATTGCTGTATTTTTTTAAGTAGGTGGAAAATAAACACCAAATTCACAGACAATATTCTCTGACATTGTTAGAAAAAGGTTATGCACTCAAAACCTGCTCATGGCATAGTGCAGGACTTAGGCATGCCTGGGTGTTGATTTCACAATAGGGGTCCTACGGGTTGTTATGTAACAGAATTCCATAAAGTTCAGGTCTCGTTAGCAAGCCGTATAAAAGGACTACCCAAAAGTCAGAAGAGCATTTTGCAATAGTGTGTCCAGTACACAAAACGCCATGCCGCGTCTGTCCTTAGTTGACCGTCATCAGGCCATTGGAATGTTGCGGGCCGGAATGAGTCAAGGCGAGGTTGCTGCACACTTTTAATGTCACCGAAACACCATTTCAGCACTTGTGAGAAGGCAGAGAGGGCGAAATGATGTACTGCCATGGCCAGCAAACTCACCAGATCTCAATCCGATTGAGATGGAGATGGATGAGATGGAGCGCCGATTACGTCATCTTCCTCAGCAGCCAACAAACCTGCAACAGCTTGGTAAAGATCTCGTCCAGGTGTGGAATGACATCCCACAAGATTTTCATGCGCGTGTTTATTGGCTCCATGAGGCGAAGATGCACTCGATACTGACTTTGTGACTTCAATATTGGCAAGTCAGTTTTCAGCAACCTCCGAGAACACGAATAACACATTTTGTACATTTCAAGTTCGGTTAACCATTTGAAAGATTTCATGGATTTTCATTAACAGTTTATTCCAGCGAGTTACCTGCCATGGCTGAAAAAAAACCAGCAATTTTTATCATGCACAGTTTCTTTTGTTGGAGAGTATAGATCCCTTTAGGGTATCATATGAACGAAGAAGAAGTTTATTG
This sequence comes from Henricia sp. BOLD:AAB3569, assembly GCA_037783545.1. Taxonomy (NCBI): domain Eukaryota; kingdom Metazoa; phylum Echinodermata; class Asteroidea; order Spinulosida; family Echinasteridae; genus Henricia; species Henricia sp. BOLD:AAB3569. The sequence continues at coordinate 1,216,316 of JBBELK010000356.1, read as the reverse complement.
GCCAATTTATGTAATAATAATAATAATATTCAATTTTTATATAGCGCATATGTCAACGCTAGGCGTACTTCTGGCGCTGTTGCCATTATTACCGCTGCCGTCAGGAAATCACCAGAACCATTTCGCCTCAACTAGGTGCATGCTGCTGGCCAGGCGCACAACCTTATCAGCAGTTAGATTGTGGCATTCCCCTTAACAGCTTCCCATATATCGCTTGGGTTGACGAGGCAACTGGGATTAAGTGCCTTGCCCAGGGACACAGACACATTAGTGGAAGTGGGGCTTGAACCCCCCAACCTCTGATTGGGAGTCCCGCGTCATACCCACTAGACCACACGTGCTCATTAGCAAATTTTAGCATGTAGATGATGTTTCATGTATTTTAATGTTGTAAGTGCATATCGTTCAAGTTTGTGTTTGTATACGATTGTGAAGTGTTTGCAGGCAGAGTCCTAATACATGTACATGTAGTTCCAGTTAATTGTTTGGGCACAACCTTGGTATTAAATAAATGGAATAAATAAATTAAAATGACTTAGTCTGAAGCTAAATTCACTGGTTCTGAAAACAAGCTTAATTGTCCACCTAGATAAGGCCTTTTCCCACTCAAACGTCAAACACCAGGGCGAACTTGCCCCGGGGCCACCCCGGGGTGACTTAACCCCCGAATTCAACATCACGTTGATTCACACTTGTTGTTCTGAATCTCGCCCCGTGGCGAACTCACCTCGGAGATTGGCACCGCGTCCTTCACTTCAACAAGTGAGAACTCGCCCCTGTCCCTTTTCCCACCCCTGGTCCCAAGCAGGGTTGAACTCACCCAAGGGAATGAGCAATCTCGGGAGTGGCTCGAGGTGGCGCGGGGCTGAGGCTTGCAAGTGGGAATTGGGGCGTATTTTCACCCCGGCGTCGCCCCGGGGCCACCCCGAAGATTTTGTTTAGTGGGAAAAGGCCTACAGATGTACAGAAAAGTGAGCTACAAAATTTTCAGCTTCTCCCCCTACTTCATTCTGGAGTGTACAAATAAATTTGGCCTTATTCCAATAAAAATAGCACAATTACCTTGATATCATGCCTAGGAATTGATTATGATGGATCCCAGTGCTCGTTTTAACGACAGGGAAACCTCCGTGCGTGGTATCGAGCAGCAGCTGCGCAATGCTGCTCACAGATTCCTTGTTGTGCAGTACATGAACTGGGCTTGACATAGCATCACTGGTCTTAAACAGCTCCAGGTTTACACTGTGGTCAATGACGAGAACATTACAGCAGACATGATTATTAGAGCATGGGTCAATTCCACACAGAAATAATTGCAACACTTCGTAAGGGGCCGTCCAAAGTTGTCAACATTTTCACGGTTCTACAGAGCATAGTATTTTTCAAGACCTCCTCCCTCCCCCCGATATACTACTTATCAACATTTAACAGTGCATGTTATGTCTTACGAGGCCCTCAACCCCCCCCTTCCCCCCCCCCCCCCCCCCCCCTCCTCCCCCTTCCTATACGCTTAGTAAAACTGTCAAAATGTTGACAACTTTGGATGACCCCTAACAAGTGAAGAACCCGTTGCAAAATTCCGGCTACCAAAGAGGTAATTGCAACTTTGCCAATAGCCTTGATCAAAGCGTTGGGCTCGTCTTTTAGACGGCCCGCTGAAGATAAAACAAAGCGCTTACCAACTACGGCATCTGTTGCACGTATTGGCTCACAGCGCCCTGCGCTACGACTATGCACATATGCACGTACATGTATCGGTACAGTCCGTAACCCAACGCCTTGATGGTTCTGCATTGAGCCAGCGAAACTCATTACAGTAATAGGGAAACCACCCCAGCGTCAGCTGAAATTTCATTGGTCGACGCACGCCAGGCTATGTTTGAAAAACGCTATGATCTGCGATCCCCAGTTTGTACATCCGAGGCAGTATACGAGCTCCCATAAATCATTCAGGAAAGCTGTCATATTATGACCGTTGTCCCCCAGAAGTGTAATCAAATACGTAAACAGAAAAGCACAATAAATGCTACGAACCCGAGAATATTTGTTGTTTTCGTCCATCGATCATGCCACGGTTCTCATAACATGGAGGACGCCATTACATGCATAATGCATGCTCGGGTCATTACGTGCTACTCATGAAGCTCTTGATTGGCTCAAGACAAATTTTAAATATTCATACCCTGCATATCCGCATACTCAAAGCCCGCCCATTTTCGGCCAAAACCGGCCGAAAATATAAAGAAACACATTAAACCCGGAAGTGACAGACTCGTCAAGGCCGTCTTTCGAGCTAGGCCAGCCAGTGTGTTGCCGTACGGGTTTACTATACGGAAGTCGTTATCTCAGCTCACATTGGCTCGTTTTGATGCCTTGTGCAGTTTGCATGTGCTAGACCCAATATTCTCTCGTACAGCAATAAACCTGGAGACGGCCTTGGTCACGGCTACTTTGCCAAGGGTTCTGCCTAAAGATTGTATAATGCCATGTAGCGGTAAATGCGACATGTAGCCTATCGGAAGTGCTTTTTGAAATGCAACTATAAAGCCTAGCGTACATCGACATTGCAACTGGAAGCTACTAGTGGCAACTTGTGTTTTCGGCAACTGGGAGCAACTGATCAGTTGCTCAAAAAGGTTGATGTGCGCGTACTTGCAACTACTGGCAACTGGAAAAATCCCAGTTGCCGCGAGTTGCTCATGTTCTACTTTCTGGCAACTAGTTGTACCCAGTTGCGGTCATCAGTTGCGTTGATGTACGCATAGTTGCAATTATATACCTCATACATTGAGTCTCGTTAACTGATTGGTTAAAAGCAGATCACCTGACATGGAATAGTTTAACCAGTTGCGTTGATGTACGCATAGTTGCAACTAGTTGCTGTCAGTTGCACGTGTGTGTCTAAATACAGGCGCGCACATCGACAGCAACTGCAAGCAACCGTTGCTTCCAGTTGCAAGGTCAATGTACTCTACGCTTTACCGAGTTGCCGTGTCGATGTGCGCGCTCTGAAAACTGGATGATCTCAGTTGCTGCTAGTTGCGCTACTGTTCAAGCGCGCTACGCATCAACTGATCAGTTGAGTTGCTTCCAGTTGCAATGTCGATCTACGCTAGGCATAAAACTCGTCATAAATTTTCAGCAAATTGTGATGGATTTTATCACTGACACATCGGAAGTCTTTGTGAAATCGAACCCTGCACTATTAATTTCATGAACCTGAACGCAAATTACAAATATTTTACCCATTTTTGTGGGGCATTCAAATGAAAAAAAAACAAGCAAAATGCGACGTAATTAAGTGTTTACTGCATAGTGTTCAATTACATTCCCATCATGTGATACAACCCACTCAGCAACTGTGGAAATTAAGCAAGAAAAACTGTTTAACAAATCTATTTGATCTCAATATGTATACCACAATGCTCAGATTACACACTCACTTTTTCTTGTCGTGTGTAATAACTGGCTCTGCGTCTAAGAACGGAATGCATTTGACTTCGAGTAGAGCATGATATAGGGGATGCGTGATGAAGTCACCAATCCACTTGGCTGTAATTATGGCAACCATGATTGGGAGCAGGAACTGAATATCGTTTGTCATCTCCATCTGCAAAATTACCTCAATAAATATTTAGCAGTCACAGTATTTCATTGGTCCATTCCAGCAACTTGACCATGTGTTAGTTTCTATTACCGAGCATGATCCAATTCCGTCCCATTGCATAATTGTGACAAGTTTCCAGTGTGTTGTTGTTCTTTTCGGGAATCAATCCTGGCATATTTTACGTCATGTCTTTCGGCAAAAGCGTTATATTTACAGCTCGGTTACCGCTCCCATGTCAAAAAAGTCCAAATGCGGACAGTGGTCAAATTTGACCATTTTTAATTTTACCACAGTCTCGGTAAAACCTTCCAAAAAAAGAAGTCCAGTGCGGACACATTAATATTATTATTATTATTTCTTTCTGGTATTCATACCAATGATTCCTCAATAGTGCTCATTGCACTGTCACTCGTAAGCGTGAGGAAATCCATGAAGAATTAGAATTAGAAATGACCAGAGACCCCCGGGGATTAATCCCCTTGTTCTTCACAAAAGAATGCTCTGGGATCTTTAGAGTGCGTTACCATTACCTAACCAACACACTGGACCAACGGCTTTACATCTCTTCCTTAGGATGAAGCAAGTCTGGTTGAGTGCCTTGCCCAAGGGCACAGGTACCGCAGCCGGATTCGAACCCGTAACCCCAAGTTTTCACCCATGATTGCGAGTCATTGGCACTATAACCACTCAGCCACGGTACCCCATCTTAAAAAGGAGAAAATTAACTTTGACTTCTAGTTTAAAATGCTACATGCTCACCATAATGACAGTGAGGGACATTGTTAGTCTTGAAACACCTCCAAAGAAGCTTGCAGCCCCTATCAGTGCAAACGCCCCAGGATCCATCCAGGCCCAGTACTCATTAACCTCGGCTGACTTCACTCCAAATGATGATACCAGGACAAGGCCTATGATGCGTCCAAATAGGCTTCCAATAAACCTGAAAGATGTGTATACAAAACATTAATAAGATTGGCACAAAAATTATCATGAATGAGTGGTCTGTTGCATTTAACTCAAGACGGTACCTTGATTAAAGGCCCAGTGTATCATTTGCAATGACCCCAAAAAGTAATCGACGAGTTTACAGGGGAAAAGTTCTGAAAGTAAAGATTGAATTAATAGCAACTACCCAATGAAAGGTTTCCGCTCAAAATGATATAATTTTACCAGAAAATAATCCGTAAAGATGAAATTATTTAGATCGTTTGCAAACGATTTACCTTTTTTTTTGGTTCGCATCTACGCGGTCCAAAATGCATGGGCGCTGTGTACTGCGTGTGTGTGTTCCAACGCGATGCATTTTTATGGATCGCGCGCACACGCAGTAAATGATGTGCTCCACAGAGTGCATGACGCAAGCCACATAGTACCCGATCAACTGAGAACGAATATTTGAAACACCTCGCCAAGACCAGGAGAGCGCATATGGATTTTCATTTTTTTTTTAAACCTGGTACATTTGACAAAGCTGAATTTTCTTCGGATGAGTTTGTTGATGTCTTTCTTTTGATTTATAATGGTTTTATTCGCAGAATCGCTCAAAAACAGATCATCTACAGGGCCTTTAAAGCCCCAATACATCATTTGCAGTTAGCTATAATTTTACTTCATGAGTTGACGAGAAAAACTTGACTAAAAGTGTTGATAGCAGTGGTAAAAAACACCACATTAATTTTTCCCATGTAAAATGGTACCTTTGTGGAAGAAAATGCCAACTGAAGGTGCTTTTTTAAATAAAATTGTCTGCAAAATCTGTTTGTTTACCATTCATTCAACACAAAAAAAACATGCATTGAATTTGCAGGTTCTAAAGTATTACTGAATCTATCTTTCAAAATTTTAAATATGGCGCCACACATAGCCGCATTGCTGCAAAGTTTATCAATAAAATTAATTGTGTGGCCGATGTTGAAAACAAAGTGCCTCGGATTTAAGAGTTTATACATCGGCAATAGACAGCCAAAGTGTGACGATGTTGCCATTGGAATTGGCTCTAAACATCATGGCCGTCGGAAAAAGTACCATTGCAAAAGCACAGGGACACGGTTTAGTGATTTTTAGTGTAGAGCCATTTTGTTCGGTGAGGACATGCATGGTTGGCTAGGCAACTAACAAAAGATGGCGTATTTACTTCGGCAGTCTATATGTAAGGAGCAACTTTTATAAAATAATTCCACACAAGTGTTTTCTCTCCCTTTTATTCTGATTTCTGAAAAAGTTGACATAAAACAAAGGCCGGAGTCGGACGAGTTGTGACATCCCAATCTATTGTAGTATTACTATAGTACGATTATGAGATTTTGTGCGTGCGACCCCAAAACTATCGTAATCGTATCACAATCGGTCAACAACGAGAATTCTCATCATTCGATTGTGATACGATTGTATTACAATAGATTAGCAAACAACGCTTGTGACTCCACCTCGTAATCGTATTACAATCCATTTCATAAGCCACGGCGGTAACCTTCCCCATGCACGCGCGTACTTCTGCTTCAACGCGTGTGCCTGGCCTACTTGTCCTAGGGCGCGGCACACTGCAGGCAGCAAGCACGCACACGTACGCACCGCAGGGAAAGCCACCGCAAGGCACTACGAGATGGATTACAATACAATGACGAGATTGTGTTGCTCGTGTGACCTCACTTTATTATAATACGATTACAATCTGATTATAATAAGTTTGTCGTCTGACCCTGGTCGTCGTTGGAAATATTACAATCGTATAATCGAGTAATTACGAGATTTTTCTCGTGTGACCCCGACCTTAGTCAATACTCACAACATGGGTACAACTAAACCAGATGAGATGTGTGAGCCACACGACCAACAGGCCATGGTAAAATACAAGACGAGTACAGTAATGAGAGGCACATAGCTGAACTCCCAGTGGGTTTGACGTGAAAACAGATGCTGTATGGCTTCCTCGCCGGTTAGGAACAGCAACGTAGCAACTGGAAATAGAAAAGAGAAAATTGTATAAAATTGTTAAATCAAAAGAAAATCAATATATTTTTACTCTTTCAATGCCCATTGTAGTGAACACAGCCCAAAAGTGCCCAACGTTTTGCATTTTTCATAATTTGTTAAAGTTGAAGTTGTATAGGCGCGACGGTTGGCTTGTTTAAAGAAAAAACAGTTATACAATGTAGGATAGCACTTTCAGAGTACATACGATAGATCTTACATGTACATGTACGACCTTGGCACAGAAAGAGTTGAATTAGAGATGAGATTGTCAATTGACCCCAAACAATTCTGAAAATTGACATTGAAATGTCTGAAAATGCATGTCTTTTAATAGACCTTATCGATTAGCTGCCATCTTTTAAGGCCATTTGTTGTTGTTGAAGTTTGTTAACAATGTAAGCGCAAAATGTGCAACCATGCATGTCCGCACCAAACAAAGAAACTGCCCTACAATATGGCAGCTATTCGATACGGTCTATACTAATGTCTTTCTCTCAGATTAAAAATGTCTAATTTCAGACAAAAGTCTGAAAAATCTCATGCCTGAAAATATTGATTCTTGATGAGAATATTAGTTTGTTGAATACAGTGAACTTGGGGGAACAGCACCCGATTTCACGACAAATTGCGTACATGTAGCTTGGGCAATAAAAAGTTGCGCAAGCGGGCTTACGCAGTGCGTAAGGATTCGTGAAACCGGCTGCAGGCCACTGATCGACCACAGGACCTGTTTGAACAAAGTGATTCCCAATGTGATGTCCATTTCCTTAAATTAGGGGTCCAAAAGTGTGACATTTAGGCTGCGTTCGGGCGTGCAGTTCTCGCTACTCCGGAGTAATGCGTGCGCATTGCACTCGTATCACATTACGCGAACGGCAAGTCCGCAGTCCGCATGATCGAATGGCCATCAGTCAAGGTGGCCGTCTCTTGCCATGACTACACAAAAAATGATGTTTCACTGCTCACAAGAAACTGAAGAAAATACAGACCATAAGTCGTGAGAACCTTTGATGCCGTCTGAAACAAACCTTAGTGAGTTGTTGTTTCAGTTATACAGTTGACACGGTAAGCAAATTCACAAAAAATCCCACCCATATTCGTACAAATCACATGACACTCGTCAGGAGTAAGAGCACACTCCCCATTTGTCGGGGAGTAGCGAGAGCATACTCTCACTGACCCGAGTGTCGTTATTCTTGCCGTTCGCGCGTGCAGGAGTATACTCGTGTAAACACGAGTACACGCCCGAACGCAGCCTTAGTGTCCCCTGTTACACCTGATACATGGTATGTGTTATTTTTCATACAGAAATCATTAAACTGGCCTTTAAACCATTTTGTATGAATTGTACTTTATGTACTCACTCTTTGAGATGGAAAGTATTTAAAGAATGTGTCCTGAATTTACAAAAACAAGATGTAAAATGTAACAGGGGACACCAACATTGGACCCCTAATTTATAGAAAGACCCTTAAGGGTAATCAACCTGATTGAACCTGTGTGGGATGACGTTTTGACCACTGCCCCTGTGCATCTCTCACACAGCCATAGAATTACAAGCTCACGCAGGCACTTACAGAGGCTGCAGGTGGAGTCAGCCTTGCCAAAAGAGATGGTATGTTTGTGTTTTACAGACGATTTTGTGAAAACTGCTCTAACTAACCCCACTCTCCCCTACCTATAGTATGTGTACAATGTACACACGTATGCTCAGCTGGCTCACACATGTGTAATGAAGACCTGTCCAGCTTTGTGATGAATTTCATTATGTTCTTGTTTGCACTGCACTTAGCCATGAGAGATCGAGTTTGATTAAGAATTTTTACTGGACTATGCCAAACATTGGGTTTGCTTTTTAACATAGATAAACAAACCATTCAACCATTCACATACATTTACGTCATAACCCTGTCGAATAAAACACAGGGACGGTCTTTTATTGGCTTTCCGCAGCAGCTTCTGCGGAAAGCCTTTGTTTCTGTTCTGATTTTTTTTTTTTTTGGCTTTCCGCAGCTTCTCCTGCGGACAGCCTTTGTTTTTGTTCTGATTTTTTTGTTTTATTGGCTTTCCGCACTCCTGCGGAAAGTCCTTGTTTCTGTTCTGATTTTTTGGCTTTCCGCACTCCTGCGGAAAGTCTTTGTTTCTGTTGTGATTTTTTTTTTTTGGCTTTCCGCACTCCTGCGGAAAGTCCTTGTTTTTGTTCTGATTTTTTTTTTTTTGGCTTTCCGCACTCCTGCGGAAAGCCTTTGAAACTGTTCTGATTTTTTTTTTTTTTTTTTTTTTGGCTTTCCGCACTCCTGCGGAAAGTCCTTGTTTCTGTTCTGATTTTTTTTTTTTTGGCTTTCCGCACTCCTGCGGAAAGCCTTTGAAACTGTTCTGATTTTTTTTTTTTTTTTTTTTTTTTTAGCTTTTTTTATTCTTCTCCCAAAACCCCATAGACAAAGCGCATGGTCTTTCTACCTGGCAAAATGGTCACTTGCAAAACTCGGATCATCATCAAACTTGGTCACAACAATCACCTCATAATGAAGTACTGCACAAATGTGTTTACATTTTGATGACGTCATCAGGTGTCAGATTACAAGCGTTTGAAATATATGGCCTTCAACATTCAAACATCTGTAAAAATTCAACCGTTTGAGATACAAACTTTATTCCTTCGGCAATGGTCATGACTATCCAAGGTCTAAATTTCATACACAGACATTGACCTTGAATCTTGCTTCCTATTGGTCGAAAACGAGGCTGCCCTGTCATTTAAAACTGGTAGCAGATACCGAGATCGGGTCAAAAGTGTTAGTCTCAGGTCCCCTTGGGCATCAAAAAAATACCAAAAGTTAGGTCGTCACACGAAAGAGCGCCCTCTAGCGGCAAGTTGAAAAATGGCCAAAACGCGTTTTGAAGAGATGTCTGTGGCGAAGTTTTTGCAAATTGGCCCAAAATTGGTGCATATGTTCACTGAGGGTCAGTGAACACGCCCATACCTTCAAAAGTTTGATGACGTCACCAGGTGTCAAATTACACTCAGTTGAACATGCGTTCTTCTAACGGTTATATCTAGAGAACGAAAAGGCCGATGGAGGTCAAATTTTGTGTTTTAGGTTTGTTGTGACTTGGTCTAATGCATATTAGCAGCAAAATTTGGTGGCGTAACGATGACGTCATCAAATAAGCCCGTTTGTGCAGCATACATTAGCCAAGGTCGTTCACTTCCTCTAATGGGCGTATGACCTTGAAACCTAGCAGGGACGTAGACTTGGTCATTAACATATAACATACCAAGTTACATTAGTGTGACGTCATTTGTTGATTTGTTATGAATTTTTGAATCTGGCAACCTATACCACAGCATACACACAGTGCAGTATATACGAGTGTACATAAGCATGTACAATATGCATACATCTGCACTACCCCATTTCCCATAGACAAAGCACATATTCTATCTCGCTGCTAGAAGGGTCGCTTGCAAAGCTTGGATCATCATCAAACTTGGTCACAATAAGGAACCCATACTAAAGTACTATACCAAAGAGATTACATCTTGATGACGTCACCAGGGGTCAGATTACATGTGTCTAAAATTTAATGCCTTAAAAATTCAAAAATCTGTAAAAATTCAACCGTTTGAGATACAAACATTTTTGTTTCGGCAATGGTCATGACTATCCAATGTCTAAATTTCATGCAGAGACAATGACCTTGAATCTTGCTTCCTATTGGTCGAAAACGAGGCTGCGTTGTCATTTAAAACTGGTAGCAGATACCGAGATTGGGTCAACGTTGTTAGTCTCGGGACCCCTTGGGCATTACAAAAATACCAAAAGTTAAGTCGTCACACAAAAGAGCGCCCTCTAGCGGCGAGTTGAAAAATGGCCAAAACGTAATTTGAAGAGATATTTGCGTTAAAGTTTTTGCTAATTGGCCCAAAATTGGTGCATATGGTCACTGAGGGTCAGTGAACATGTCCATACCTTCAAACGTTTGATGACGTCACCAGGTGTCAAATTACACTCGGTTGAACATGCGTTCTTCTAACGGTTATATCTAGAGAACGAAAAGGCCGATGGAGGTCAAATTTTGTGTGTTAGGTTTCTTGTGACTTGTTCTAATGCATATTGTCAGCAAAATCTTGTGGCGTCACGATGATTTCATCAAATAAGCGCGTTTGTGCAGCATACATTAGCTAAGGTCGTTTACTTCCTCCATTGGTCGCATGACCTTGAAACCTAGCAGGTGCCTGGACCTGGTCATTAACATGTGACATACCAAGTTACATTAGTATGACATGCATGATTTGTTGATTTATTATGAATTTTTGAATCTTGTCACTGTGCATGTACATATACATGTACGGTATGCATTTACATTGTACAAAGTGTAGATGTAGTATTATACAGCATGCAGTTTTACATGCATACAAGCATACAAAAAAGAAAAGCGGAAAGCCATATGCTCTGTTGTCAACAGACATACTTCTAGTTAGCTTTTTTTATTCTTCCGTCAAAACCCCATAGACAAAGCGCATGGTCTTTCGGCCTGGCAAAATGGTCACTTGCAAAGCTCGGATCATCATCAAACTTGGTCACAACAATCACCTCATTATGAAGTACTGCACAAATGTGTTTACATTTTGATGACGTCATCAGGTGTCAGATTACAAGCGTTTGAAATATATGGCCTTCAATATTGAAACATCTGTAAAAATTCAACCGTTTCAGATACAAACTTTATTCCTTCGGCAATGGTCATGACTATCCAAGGTCTGAATTCCGTACACAGACATTGACCTTGAATCTTACTTCCTATTGGTCGAAAACGAGGCTGCCCTGTCATTTAAAACTGGTAGCAGATTCCGAGATCGGGTCAAAGGTGTTAGTCTCAAGACCCCTTGGGCATTCAAAAATAACCAAAAGTTAAGTCGTCGTACGAAAGAGCGCCCTCTAGCGGCAAGTTGAAAAATGGCCAAAACGCATTTTGAAGAGATGTCTGTGGCGAAGTTTTTGCAAATTGGCCCAAAATTGGTGCATATGTTCACTGAGGGTCAGTAAACATGCCCATACCTTCAAAAGTTTGATGACGTCACTAGGTGTCAAATTACACTCAGTTGAACAAGCGTTCTTCTAACGGCTATATCTAGAGAACGAAAAGGCCGATGGAGGTCAAATTTTGTGTTTTAGTATTGTTGTGACTTAATCTAATGCATATTATCAGCAAAATTTGGTAGCGTAACGATGACGTCATCAAATATGCGCGTTTGTGCAGCATACATTAGCCAAGGTCGTTCACTTCCTCTATTGGTCGTATGACCTTGAAACCTTGCAGGGACGTAGACTTGGTCATTAACATATAACATACCAAGTTACATTAGTGTGACGTCATTTGTTGATTTATTATTAATTTTTTAATCTAGCAACCTATACTACAGCATACACACAGTGCAGTATATATGAGTGTACATAAACATGCATACACTATACCCAAGTCCCATAGACAAACCACAGTCTGTATCGTTGGTCTAAGGGTCGCTTGCAAAGCTTTGATCATCATCAAACCTGGTCACAATAAGGAACCCATAGTAAAGTACTCTACCAAAGATGTTACATCTTGATGACGTCACCAAGTGTCCGATTACATGCGCCTGAAATTGAATGCCTTACAAATTCAAAAATCTGTAAAAATTCAACCGTTTGAGATACGAACTTGTTTCCTTCGATACTGGTAATGACTATCCAAGGTCAACATTTTATGCACAGACATTGACCTTGAATCTTGCTTCCTCTTGGTCAAAAACGAGGCTGCCTTGTCATTTAAAACTGGTAGCAGAGTGTACAGAGTGTACATGTAGTATTATACAGCATGCAGTTTTACATGCATACAAACATAAACAATACAAAAAGCGGAAAGCCATATGCTCTGTTATCAACAGACATACTTCTAGTTTTAGCTTTTTTTATTCTTCTCCCAAAACCCCATAGACAAAGCGCATGGTCTTTCGGCCTGGCAAAATGGTCACTTGCAAAGCTCGGATCATCATCAAACTTGGTCACAACAATCACCTCATAATGAAGTACTGCACAAATGTGTTTACATTTTGATGACGTCATCAGGTGTCAGATTACAAGCGTTTGAAATATATGGCCTTCAAATTGAAACTTCTGTAAAAATTCGACCGTTTGAGATACAAACTTTATTCTTTCGGCAATGGTCATGACTATCCAAGGTCTAAATTTCATACACAGACATTGACCTTGAATCTTGCTTCCTATTGGTCGAAAACGAGGCTGCCCTGTCATTTAAAACTGGTAGCAGATACATAGATCGGGTCAAAAGTGTTAGTCTCAAGACCTCTTGGGCATTCCAAAAATACCAAAAGTTAAGTCGTGACACGAAAGAGGGCCCTCTAGCGGCAAGTTGAAAAATGGCCAAAACCTATTTTGAAGAGATGTCTGTGGCGAAGTTTTTGCAAATTGGCCCAAAATTGGTGCATATGTTCACTGAGGGTCAGTGAACATGCCCATACCTTCAAAAGTTTGATGACGTCACCAGGTGTCAAATTACACTCAGTTGAACATGCGTTCTTCTAACGGTTATATATAGAGAACGAAAAGGCCGATGGAGGTCAAATTTTGTGTTTTAGGTTTGTTGTGACTTGGTCTAATGCATATTAGCAGCAAAACTTGGTGGCGTAACGATGACGTCATCAAATAAGCCCGTTTGTGCAGCATGCATTAGCCAAGGTCGTTCACTTCCTCTAATGGTCGTATGACCTTGAAACATAGCAGGGATGTAGACTTGGTCATTGACATGTAACATACCAAGTTACATTAGTGTGACGTCATTTGTTGATTTGTTATGAATTTTTAAATCTGGCAACCTATACTACAGCATACACACTGTGCATTATATTATGAGTATACATAAGCATATACAATATGCATACATCTGCACTACGCCATATCCCATACACAAAGCACATAGTAACCTATTTGCACAACGCCTTTGTTTCCGTCCGACTCCGGCATCTATAGGGTTTAGATATGGGTTAGATGGATTGAGCATAGAAACCGAAGCCATAGGAAAGCTCAGCAATGAGGAAGGAGGTCGGGTGGGCGGGGGAAAAAAAGGTATATATAATAATACTCACCAGAAGCTGGCCGCCGAGGCCAAACTATTATCTTACCACCGTTGAGACATACAACCGTATACCGTCCTCTGCCGACTCGTTCCTTCTCGTCCAAATACTCCCCACCTGCCACCTTGGTATACTCGAGACTGCGTAGATTCCTACGCAGCCCTCAACGTCGGCGGTTGTGCAAATAGTAACCTATTTGCACAACGCCTTTGTTTCCGTCCGACTCCGGCATCTATAGGGTTTAGATATGGGTTGTATGGATTTCGCCAAAACCTGCCCTCTTAGGCCGCCGAGAACCCCCAAACCTGCCCAAATACACCCCAATCCTTACCCAAACCTCAAACGAAAGCGGGAGACTGTATCAGATAGAAAGGAAAGAAAAACTGGACTAGTTGTCTTGCTGCCTTTCTTTCATTTTATTTTCTTCTCTTTTCTTTTCTCAAGCTGTCGCTGCCTATAAAATTGATTAAAAAACAAAATGGGTAGTTTTGTTAGTAGGTGATGGCATTTTTAGACATATCAGCTGCATGTAGATGGCGTGAAAGCTACGCGGGCCCCGAGGCCCGAGTTCAGACGCCTATAGAATTGTCCGACGATATCTGCCATTGGACTTTGTTCAGCTGTGGAGACGGCGTCGCGTAATACCTGGACGGTGCTCTGACGCCTCATAACTCTCTCAACCTGGGTATAGTGTTTGTACGTCTTCCGCGACGCCCATTGGCAGTGGTCCATCACCTGCTCGTCCGATGCATCCAGGAGCCGCAGTGTGGTTGCTGCCCAGGCACGGCTGTTGTGCGCTCTCAAAAGCTGGTTTTCAGGATTGTCTGTTGCGGCAAAATACATCTTCAGCCGTGAATTCGGTCCGTTAACAGGCGAAGGGTTTGTTTACGAGGACTCTGCGATTGGCCGCCAAGGGGCGAAAGATCAACCAGACTTTGAACTGCGCCGACTGGATCCATCTTTCCTTGGTCCTGCAACTTTGGAATCATTATCAATGATGAGTCACCCTCACTTACCGTCTTGCCAATAGTGTGGCTGAATAAAAAATCGCCTCCTTCGATCCTTGTTATTTTTCAGGTTCTGATTCCTCCTAGGTCACCAGCTCTGTCTCCGGCCCTATATAGGCAGAGGAAAAGGGCCAAGTCTCGTTGTACCACGTAGCGCTAGGGGAAAAGACCTTCGCCTTTGCCAAGTCTCCAGGATCGGTCAGTGATCACTTTCACCGACCATCGTAACTTATCAGAAAACAATGGAATTGCCTGCTTTGAAGTAATGTGAGACTCAGCCTGCTCCAGCTGCATTGCATTCATGTATCTACGAACTTGGTGAGAGATGCAAGGGTTTGCGAACTTTTATCCCACTCGCCAGACTTCGGTCTTACCGAATGAGTTAAAGTATGCCCTTATCTGCCCAACATAAGAGTCCACGGTGCATGCCGCTAAAATAAGCGGGCACCCACAAGAGCGGCAGCCGATTTCACGAAAGAGTGCGCAGCTTGCGCAACTTTTGCAAAATGGCGCAAGCCCTATAGCTTGCGTGTAATTTTCACAGGAATGTTGCGCAGCCTATGCAATAAAATGTTGCGCAAGCGGACTTACGCAGTGCGTAAGGGTTCGTGAAATCGGCTGCAGATCCCGTGCTTACCCAAATTTTTTCACCCTAAGCCGTGAATCTGCGTGCGACCTTCTGAGTCACGATCGATCAAAAAGCATAGGATGTCAAGTGATGTCACTGACTCCAGATCCTCCCCTTCAGTACAGCATCATTTGCTTTGATGCTCCCGCAGAAATCGGTCTAATGCTGCAAATAAGTCTGCTCTTTTGCACTCCATATCCCTGCGTATCCAACTCGTTTCCTAGTTTTGTCAGCCTGGTTGCCGCACTGATCATCTTCAAAAAGATACCAAAACGCTCTCGTGAAGAAGGGGAGGGCATGATTGAAGAAGAAATTTAGCATTGTATCGCAATTCCCGAGGGCAAGCCCGAAACGGATCTGAAAACAGCCGCAGCCTGCGCTAGAGCTTAGATATCCCATCATCGATAGGTGCACAATGTCCGCAAGATCCTGCTCCACGATGTAATCGTTCGAGAAAAACTGCCAGCTAGCATTCATGACAGACCTCTTTCAATAATGAGTTGACTACGGCGACTGAGCGATTGATGTCCACCATCTTGGTTTGGCACCTTGAGGAAAGAACAAATATGCATATTGGGAATTTTCTCCCTGATCAGTTGGGCAACAGCGCGAAAAACCCCTACCACGTCAAGTACACCCTGCGAAGGGTCGGTCAATCGGCTGAAATCATTTATGCCTCCGCGCAGAACAGCCACCTCCGGCTGAAAAGCCCTGCAAGATACCACCAGATGTCTACATAACGGGGCCATTGTTGCGCCTCCGTTGGCTAACATTTGCACGCTCAATGCCTTGGGCCAGCCGAATCCTTTGAACCCTCTGAACATTGAGTCGGACACAAGGAGAACATGGTGACGCTTAGCGTAAGCGATATCCATTCGGGGGGTGACAATACGTGGGAAGTAGCACTGGAAGGCCCAGAGCTCAAACCCCAGCCCTTGAAAAATTCGGGACATATCCCGTAGAAGACGGGTATTCTAAAAACCCCTGCTTGACCTGCATCTGACAGGCGAAAGGAAGAACTTGAGTGGAGACCCGTTCCTGCGCGCCGGGACATTTGACGAAAGTGCCATCAAATCAAAGGTGAAAACCTGTGGGACTACCAGATGGGACCTAGGTCAACTTGAGCGAAAAATTTGCCTCCAAGGAGAGGGTAAAACAAAAAATTAAACTTCAACATTTTTGAAAGCGGTTTAGACCTAGCTCGGAGGCCAGTCCAAGCATCCACCACATTTCTGGAATCTCCAACC
The DNA here is from genome assembly GCA_037783545.1 of Henricia sp. BOLD:AAB3569. Lineage (NCBI taxonomy): Eukaryota > Metazoa > Echinodermata > Asteroidea > Spinulosida > Echinasteridae > Henricia > Henricia sp. BOLD:AAB3569. Next base: position 1,199,719 of record JBBELK010000356.1, on the reverse strand, counting down.
ACATCCACCATCAAGTTCCATAGCGAATCAAAGACTGAGAGCCACACAAAATATAGATCAAGGGCCTCCTTGCGACACATACCCGTGTGTCCCAAAATGTCTGCAGACCAGTAATCTCAGAAACTTACACTACCGTCTGGTAAGACTAGGGTACCGCCCTATTTATAGCCAGATGCGTCTGCCGACGGTGCAATGCGATAGCAAGGTGGCGGCCTTGACTTCAAGGGATCAGCTGCGAGAAGCTATCGACAAACCTCCAAAATAGAATCTCCTCCCGCACTTGTGGTGACAGAGGCGTAGGCACGAGATCATATCAAGTGTAGATATGAAGGAGGAACATTCCCTCAGAAACAAACAAACACCAGAGCAAAACTTTGGCCTTTGCCCACAAAACGTTGCATCTGTTTTTAGAGCATTTTATCCTCCCGCAAAATTGTCTCTCGTACCTCAGCGAATGATACCTTTTTATGCTTAGGAATCGGAAATGATAGGGTTTGGAGCAGATGCCGAACCCGAGATGCACCATGCTGTTCGATGGCTGCCGATGACTTTTCTTTAAGTTGCTGAACAAGCCGAGCTTTGACTGTATGTAGCGTACGACGTAAACGGTCCTTAGAGCTCTGATGTAGGAACCGTCCCCATGCATGTCCTGTTCACACCGCAATAAAACAGACACGAGTGAAGTGTTGTAAACCTTCGTATACTTTGGCCCTCCATCGCTGGGATGGCACTCGCCAATGAAACGGTCGTCTATCCAGATTTCTGTATGTATACCTCTGTTCTTAAGCCATGCAGGAAGACAAAAGCCAATAGATGAGTAAACTTATGCACTTGTTTTTTGTTTTTTTTTGTTTTTTTTTTAAAACCAAACCCACTCGAAGCCGAAAAAGGTTCTGGACTCCTTGGTCAAGAAGATTTGCTTGTATCCCTGGCTGTTGTCGGTACTTGAGAAAATATCGCCTTTGGTTATGGGTCTGACAACATTGCCTAAAGGTACCACACTGGTGATTGTGTCTATGAAAAAGGCGACATAATCTTGACAAATGAGCGTATTTAAAATACCTTTCGGTGGGCAATTATAAACAGCAATTCCTGCCCCTGTATCTGCCATGAAACGACTGGAAAAAATCATACAGACTAATTCCATGATGAAGCCAACCATGAACTTCGTCCCTATTGGGTGACTCTGCTAAGATATCGTCCCAAAGCACCAGGATCCTTGCCTAATGTGCCGGCTACAAAATAGTTGGATCTCTGAATCCGAGCGCCTATAAATCTACCTGTAGTCTACCAGAGAGAACTTCAGGCGGGGTGGGTGTAAAAGGGACTGGCAAGCCACTTGGTTTGCCATTGAAAACTACCCACTGGGAGGTGCCTCGTTTCCGCTTCGCTGCGTGCGTAGCGATGGGATCAAAAGATTGATCAAAATCTCTCTCACACAGATGACTCTCCAGCATTTTCAAATACCACTGGTACTCAAATGTTTTTCCTTTACATCTTCGGCAAAAAAAGGCTCGAACTCGTCCACGTATTCTCTAAACACAGACATCACGTAGACAACCTTGCGATCATAGCTCGTCTCCGTGCCCGCTTTAGCAGCTGCAGGCGTCTTGGCTTGTGGACATCCAGAGCCGACTTGGGCTGCATGTATGGAACAAACCATCACATAATTCGTTGACGTGCTAACGGGGCCCGCCGTTCGACCTTTCATAAACGCACAAACCACGGCACTTTTTTTTTTTTTAGCAAAACTTTGCGAACGGGGTACTTGAACTTTGGGATTCACAAAATGGCACAAAGAGGTGCCCCTGGACCACATTAAAATTAGCGTGCTAGCGAAGGCCCATCAACATGGCATACAGAGGCCCGCCCTCTGCCAGGTACAGAGTACATATGTGCGAAATAGAAGTACACTGTACCCCAAACATGGCATTCAGAGGCCCGTCCTCTGCCAAATACAGAGTATGCGAAATAGAAGCACATTGTACCACAAACATGGCATTCAGAGGCCCGTCCTCTGCCAAGTACATTTGTACCTTAAACATAGCATTCAGAGGCACGTCCTCTGCCAAGTACATTGCACCATAAACATAGCATTCAGAGGCCCGTCCTCTGCCAAGTACATTTGTACCACAAACATAGCATTCAGAGGCCCGTCCTCTGCCAAGTACATTGCACCATAAACGTAGCGTTCAGAGGCCCGTCCTCTGGCAAGTACATTTGTACCTTAAACATAGCATTCAGAGGCCCGTCCTCTGCCAAGTACATTGCACTATAAACATAGCACTCAGAGGCCCGTCCTCTGCCAAGTACATTTGTACCACAAACATAGCATTCAGAGGCCCGTCCTCTGCCAAGTACATTGCACCATAAACATAGCGTTCAGAGGCCCGTCCTCTGGCAAGTACATTTGTACCTTAAACATATAGCATTCAGAGGCCCGTCCTCTGCCAAGTACATTGCACTATAAACATAGCACTCAGAGGCCCGTCCTCTGCCAAGTACATTTGTACCACAAACATAGCATTCAGAGGCCCGTCCTCTGCCAAGTACATTGCACCATAAACATAGCGTTCAGAGGCCCGTCCTCTGGCAAGTACATTTGTACCTTAAACATAGCATTCAGAGGCCCGTCCTCTGCCAAGTATATTGCACTATAAACATAGCACTCAGAGGCCCGTCCTCTGCCAAGTACATTGCACCATAAACATAGCATTCAGAGGCCCGTCCTCTGCCAAGTACATTTGTACCACAAACATAGCATTCAGAGGCCCGTCCTCTGCCAAGTACATTGCACCATAAACATAGCGTTCAGAGGCCCGTCCTCTGGCAAGTACATTTGTACCTTAAACATAGCATTCAGAGGCCCGTCCTCTGCCAAGTATATTGCACTATAAACATAGCACTCAGAGGCCCGTCCTCTGCCAAGTACATTGCACCATAAACATAGCATTCAGAGGCCCGTCCTCTGCCAAGTACATTTGTACCATAAACATAGCATTCAGAGGCCCGTCCTCTGCCAAGTACATTGCACCATAAACATAGCATTCAGAGGCCCGTCCTCTGCCAAGTACATTTGCACCATGAACTTGCGCGCATCTGCTCACTGAGCTCCGTGACCCTACGCTCAGCGCAGGAAAATGACACGGAAAACAGCCCCTCACTGCGAACTTTTGTGAGTACATAAACAAAGTACGTCTATGTTTCTCCCCAACTCGCTATGCATTTCAAAGTACAGAGTATTACCTTTAGTTTGGTTATTATTTCATAAATATATGATGCACGGGGAAAAGGGGGTTTTTTCACTCAAAGAACGGGTGTTGAACCTCAAAATCGGCGAAGTCAATGGAGGTCAACACGATTACTGATCATTTTTCAGTGGGTTGTCTCACTGAATTGAACGGCACGGTCGTTCTCTGTGACACACAGATTCAACTCGCACTGATGAATAAACTACATAAAATTCCCGTCCCACTCATATATGAATCATTTTGATTGGACAAGGGGAAAAAGGGGCTTTTTTGCTTCAAATCATAGAATGTCTCTCATCTAAGACCATGACCCGATTGTAATATGCAACGTGTTTCTATAGTCTGGCTACACATATCCTCTTATAATCACGCGTATATTGGTAGGATGAACGGGGAACTAGATCAGGCCACGTATTCGTCTCGCCGAAACAGAAGCACGTTGGAAAGCTGTTCGCTTTGTCCTCCTAATTGTTCGTTTTTTACCGATTCATCGCCTCAAAACTACATTTTTTAGTAAATGAATATGTCTTCATACCATAGGTTTTCTGTTATTTTCGTAATATTTACTGGATATCGGTAAAACGAGGTTTATTTGCCGTCAATGCTAGTCAGACCAAAGCATTAATCCTTGGAGGGGTGTAATATACATATTACGCGAATAAGTGGGTTTGTTTATCAAACCTTGCATTCATACCGTTGTTAATGTGATGAAGAAAACATCAGTACTTATAAAATAAAATTTCATTTAGCTGAACAGTTTTTAAACTCCAAAAGTTATCAGCCCCCACTTGGCACCAAGAACGTAAAAAATCCGTCAAGGACCAACGCCAGTCGATCAAAAACAAGAAACGACCAAATGCCTGGCAGGTCACCCAATCGACAGGGCCATGACGCAAATGCACATGTGCGCGCACATGTGCGCATTGCACACACACCATGTACATACGAGCGCACGCGCACATGCACAACATGAAAAGCACGTTTCAAGAAAAAGGCCTGCATCTCCAACTCCCGACGTCGGAAACTTAAGTTTTTGATATTTTTCGTTACAGAGACACGTAAGCTTTATAAATTCGTTCGCTTGTGTAAATTAATTTTTATTGCTTTCACCGAAACACGGGCAATGCAACTTTAAGCTTGGTATCCCGAGGCCCGTCCTCTAGCACACGCGCCATTTATGGGTATATTACACTTGACGTCCTGTGCCTAGTACCTGTATCTGTACACATAGAAAACATGGGCACATTAAAATTTGGCATTCATAAAATTGATTTTTATTGAAATTTTGAATTCAGAGACCCGTCCTCTGCCTATGTACACGCCCTTATGTACCAATACCAAATAAGAGCGCATATTAATAGGGATACGCTAATTCAGAGGTCGGCTGTCTAGTAAAGGGTACCCATGCCAAAATTAGCGTCACATCAGAACTTGGCATCTCAACTTGGCATTTAGAGGCCCTCCTCTGCCTAGTACACATGCAAGCTATGAGCATATTAAACTTGGCATTGGGAGGCCCGCCCTCTATCTAGTATATAGAGTACGTGGGCAATATTTACTCGGTCCGTCCTCTGTCTAGTACCGAGTACATGTGGAATATGTATTACCACTTAGCATTCAGAGGCCCGATCTCGGCAAGTACACATGTAATCTATGGGTACTTTGAACTTGCCCTTTAGAGGCCAGTCCTCGGCCTATACAGATTCTGACTAGGGTTATGACGAAACTTTAAGTATTGTCAAGCCAAACCCCCAGTGCATCTATGCTTGCTGCCTAATGACGACACATATCTATCATTCAGTCTAATTGACGTGCTCACGAACCACAGCATAGCATTCAGAGGCCCATCCTCTGCCTCCTCGAAGGAACTGGAAATTAAGACATGCATGGGCTATTTCACAATGAGTGTACACTTTCAGTCTCACTGTCCAACTCACAAAACTTTGTTGATCTAAAAACTTCAGGATGTATACTAATAATTCAAAAAATATCAGAGCGTGGCATTATGATTAACGTGTTTATTTTTTCCACTGAAATAATAATTTGTAATTGGTTGTCTGGAGAGGACATTTTGTTAAACAGAATATCACAATATAATGGCCAGACTAAATGTTGAAATGGTAATGCCATGCACTGTCTTGTTAGAAGGAATGGTACTGTTAATTTTACAAACATAACAACGAAATATTTCAATCATGGTTGACATGTTATATTACAATTGAATGCTGTCCTGGAGAGGACAAATGTTTAGCGGATTTTCCACAACCCTGAATATGATCTTGATAAAATTTACTCAAATCTCTTCCACGATCAAATTGTCATATTTACTCCATCAAATGTGTCATGTGATGATACAAACATCTTTGTGAGTACATATCTCCAAACTATTCCATTGTGTGGAATACCTTGACCTGGAGAGGACATTACCATATTTTGTTTAACGGGAAATTCACTTTATTTTGAAAGGTTCATAAAATTATATATATATATATATATATATTTTTTTTTTTTATTGTTTTTTTTGACCGAAATACACCAACCCAAGTTTCACAATATTGTTGAACACTATAAATCCATGATTGATCACCAAATGATCACCACAATAATGCATCATCAACAAATGATTGCACTTAAACTAATGCAAAACTTGAAATGAGACTCCAAAATGGTGTTAAAAGTGCATGTAATTAGAGAAATTCAAAACGAATAACTCGTAGAATTATGTAAAAATAGTTCTGTAGCTTGTCCTTCATATTACCCGTCATATAAAATCACTCATAACATGTATATGCACTGATAAAGTTATCCAGGATGGGTTATACTGTAATCTACTCAAATGACCACCCACTGTGAAATAGCCCACATGTACTCAGGGACCAGTCCTGGTCCATAGAAATACGATCTAGGCCTTGATACTCGGAAGCCCAACCCGTGCTTCGTAAATTGCCTAACAAAAGATGCGCTTAAACTGCGCGTTTGGGGGCCCGTCCTCCACTTCATACATTTAGTAAGCAAGAGTCCATTCACTTGCCACTTAGGGCCTGTTCCATTACCTATGAGGGCTCTAACACAGGTACCTTGAAACAAAAGGCCAGAACCAGATTTCCCAAATGCTAGGCTGACTCCTTTTTTATTGCTATATTGCGCTCGCTATACATGCTCGAGCAATAACAAAACAAGAATTGTGAGGGCACTTTCCGAGCTACGAATCTTGAAAGAGGCCCGCCCTCTATCATCTAACGAACCTGCCAAACTGGTATTTTAATTCCCATGATTCAAGGGCGTGCCCCGTTTGTAAACATGCTAGCATTGCACCCTGAGCCTTGTTTACCCGTTGGAGCATTCGCTCCAGATCTCGGCGTTGTCCTCCATATAGATCCATAGGACGCCAAGGTGAACAAATTCTCCCTCCAGCGGTCTTCCAGACCTTGCAATTGGTCGATGTCTTGCCAACCATCCTTGGCATCCGCCGTTTCCTATAGGGAGCACGAAAAAAGCAACAAAGAAAGTTGAAATTTCGGAAACTGTTTGTGTAAACGCCTATTATCGAAAACATTTCACCTGCCCATGCCTTCTCCGACCCACGCTGTACCTTGGCCGTCTGGCTCCATGAAAAGGCGGAGAAAAGCACTGTTTCGGAGACGCGTGTGTTAAACTGCCCTTAGCCTTTTTTGTTTTGTTTTTTTTTTTTTTTTTTAATTGTTATAATGCGTACTTGTGCATGGTGGGCTTAGTAGCCCAAACTTAATTAAAGAGTCGTATGCATTTGTATACGTACAAAATATTTGGCTGTATACCTGTATACCTGTCGAATGACTGGGCCCCCGTCGCCACACGGGTGATACCTATAAAATACGAGCCTGAGACTACTAGGCCTAATTCGCCATATTTATGGGCCTGACAGATGTTTTACCAAAACTGAATAATATCTTATGACATATAAAGCATTGAAGCAATTCGTACCTCAACTAAGGCGTAAATCATGTCCATCTTCAGCACATTCAGCAAACGAATACATGTAGTTGGAAACTTGTCCGGTACATAAAACACGACGAGGCAGCATAACCCGCACACAGCATATTGGCACTATAGCCTATAATACACACGCAAGCCCAATGAGGGGTGCATTGCTTAAGGCACGCGAAAATTCGAAAGGGAATTACTGGAGCGCGCTCTACCATTGTTGAGAAAGAGCCAATTTGACTATGTACGTACGTGTAGGCTTACCCAACGTAGTGCCAACCATGCGTGCGGTAACGGCGATTGCTTGAAGCTGCGTAATGATACTGGTGCGCGGTGCTGCCCACACCTCGCAAATGTTTAAATGCCTCTAAATTACTCTGGTTACCTGATTTCGCCTTACAAAACATCCCAAACTCGACGCTAGGTAACACACTGCTGCACTTTCATTTTCCTCGAAATATATCAGCTAATGGATGATAATTCAAAACCATTGATTATCCCGAGCGATCACACACACGTCCACCCGACGGGTTGGTATACTCGAGACTGCGTAGATTCCTACGCAGCCCTCAACGTCGGCGGTTGTGCAAATAGTCTGTCTCACTGGTAGAAGGGTGGCTTGCAAAGCTTGGATCATCTTCAAACTTGGTCACAATAAGGAACCCATAGTAAAGTACTATACCAAAGAGGTTAGATCTTGATGACGTCACCAGGTGTTAGATTACATGTGTCTGAAATTTAATGCCTTGCAAATTGAAAAATATGTACAAATTCAACCGTTTGAGATACAAACTTGATTCCTTCGGCAATGGTCATGACTATCCAAGGTCTAAATTTCATACCAAGACGTTGACCTTGAATCTTGTTTCCTATTGGTTGAAAACGAGGCTGCCCTGTCATTTACAACTGGTAGCATTGCTTAAGGCACGCGAAAATTCGAAAGGGAATTACTGGAGCGCGCTCTACCATTGTTGAGAAAGAGCCAATTTGACTATGTACGTACGTGTAGGCTTACCCAACGTAGTGCCAACCATGCGTGCGGTAACGGCGATTGCTTGAAGCTGCGTAATGATACTGGTGCGCGGTGCTGCCCACACCTCGCAAATGTTTAAATGCCTCTAAATTACTCTGGTTACCTGATTTCGCCTTACAAAACATCCCAAACTCGACGCTAGGTAACACACTGCTGCACTTTCATTTTCCTCGAAATATATCAGCTAATGGATGATAATTCAAAACCATTGATTATCCCGAGCGATCACACACACGTCCACCCGACGGGTTGGTATACTCGAGACTGCGTAGATTCCTACGCAGCCCTCAACGTCGGCGGTTGTGCAAATAGTCTGTCTCACTGGTAGAAGGGTGGCTTGCAAAGCTTGGATCATCTTCAAACTTGGTCACAATAAGGAACCCATAGTAAAGTACTATACCAAAGAGGTTACATCTTGATGACGTCACCAGGTATCAAATTACAAGCGTTTTGAAATTTAATGCCTCACATATTCAAAAATATGTACAAATTCAACCGTTTGAGATACAAACTTGATTCCTTCGGCAATGGTCATGACTATCCAAGGTCTAAATTTCATACCAAGACGTTGACCTTGAATCTTGTTTCCTATTGGTTGAAAACGAGGCTGCCCTGTCATTTACAACTGGTAGCAGATACAGAGATCGGGCCAACGGTGTTAGTCTCAGGACCCCTTGGGTATTAAACAAATACAAAAGTTAAGTCGTCACACAAAAGAGCGCCCTCTAGCGGCGAGTTGAAAAATGGCCAAAATGTATTTTGAAGAGATGTTTGCGGCGAAGTTTTTGCTAATTGGCCCAAAATTGGTGCATATGTTCACTGAGGGTCAGTGAACAAGTCCATACCTTTAAAAGTTTGATGACGTCACAAGGTGTCAAATTACACTCGGTTGAACATGCGTTTTTCTAACGGTTATATCTAGAGAACGAAAAGGCCGATAAAGGTCAAATTTTGTGTTTTAGGTTTGTTGTGACTTGGTCTAATGCATATTAGCAGCAAAATTTGGTGGCGTAACGATGACGTCATCAAATAAGCCCGTTTGTGCAGCATACATTAGCCAAGGTCGTTCACTTCCTCTAATGGTCGTATGACCTTGAAACCTAGCAGGGACGTAGACTTGGTCATTAACATAACATACATGTACCAAGTTACATTAGTGTGACGTCATTTGTTGATTTGTTATGAATTTTTGAATCTGGCAACCTATACTACAGCATACGCACAGTGCAGTATATACGAGTGTACATAAGCATGTACAACTAGAGGTATGTCTGTTGATAACAGAGCATATGGCTTTCCGCTTTTCTTTTTTTGTATGTTTGTATGCATGTAAAACTGCATGCTGTATAATACTACATGTACACTTTGTACAATATAAATACATACTGTACATATACATGTACAATATGCACAGTTACAAGATTCAAAAATTCATAGTCAACAAATCATGCATGTCATACTAATGTAACTTGGTATGTTACATGTTAATGACCAGGTCCAGGCACCTGATAGTTTTCAAGGTCATACGACCAATGGAGAAAGTAAACGACCTTGGTTAATGTATACTTGAGGAACTCTTATTTGATTACGTCATCGTGACGTCACATTATTTAGCTGATAATATACATTTGACCAATTCGAAATACGTTTTGGTCTTTTTTCAACTCGTCACTAGAGGGGGCTGTTTAGTGTGACGACTTAACTTTTTGTATTTTTTGAATGCCCAAGGGGTCCTGAGACTAACACCGTTGACACGATCTCGGCATCGCTTACCCGTTTTAAATGACAAGGCAGCCTCGTTTTTGACCAATAGGAAACAAGATTCAAGGTCAATGTCTCTGCATGAAATTTAGACCTTGGATAGTCATGACCAGTGCCGAAAGAATAAATATTGTATCTCAAACGGTTCAATTTTTACAGATTTTTCAATTTGCAAGGCATTAAATTTCAGACACATGTAATCTAACACCTGGTGACGTCATCAAGATCTAACCTCTTTGGTATAGTACTTTACTATGGGTTCCTTATTGTGACTAAGTTTGATGATGATCCAAGCTTTGCAAGCGACTCTTCTAGCACCGAGACAGACTGTGTGCTTTGTCTATGGGATAGTGCAGATGTATGCATATTGTACATGCTTATGTACACTCGTATACATGTATATACTGCACTGTGTGTATGCTGTAGTATAGGTTGCCAGATTCAAAAATTCATAACAAATCAACAAATGACGTCACACTAATGTAACTTGGTATGTTATATGTTAATGACCAAGTCTACGTCCCTGCTTGGTTTCAAGGTCATACGACCATTAGAGGAAGTGAACGACCTTGGCTAATGTATGCTGTACAAACGGGCTTATTTATTGACGTCATCGTTACGCCACCAAATTTTGCTGCTAATATGCGTTAGACCCAGTCACAACAAACCTGAAACAAAATATTTGACCTTCATCGGCCGTTTCGTTCTCTAGATATAGCTGTTAAAAAGATGCACGTTCAAGCGAGTGTAATTTGACACCTGGTGACGTCATCAAACTTTTGAAAGTATGGGCGTATTCACTGACCCTCAGTGAACATATGCACCAATTTTGGGCCAATTTGCAAAAACTTCGCCACAGACATCTCTTCAAAATGCGTTTTGGCCATTTTTCAACTTGCCGCTAGAGGGCGCTGTTTCGTGTGACGACTTAACTTTTGGTATTTTTGTAATGCCCAAGGGGTCCCGAGACTAACAACGTTGACCCAATTTCGGTATCTGCTACCAGTTTTAAATGACAACGCAGCTTCGTTTTCGACCAATAGGAAGCAAGATTCAAGGTCATTGTCTCTGCACTATATTTAGACATTGGATAGTCATGACCATTGCCGAAACAAAAATGTTTGTATCTCAAACGGTTGAATTTTTACAAATTTTTGAATTTTTAAGGCATTAAATTTCAGACACATGTAATCTGACCCCTGGTGACGTCATCAAGATGTAACCTCTTTGGTATAGTACTTTAGTATGGGTTCCTTATTGTGACCAAGTTTGATGATGATCCAAGCTTTGCAAGCGACCCTTCTAGCAGCGAGATAGACTATGTGCTTTGTCTATGGGAAATGGGGTAGTGCAGATGTATGGCGATTGTTCATGCTTATGTACACCCGTATATACTGCACTGTGTGTATGCTGTGGTATAGGTTGCCAGATTCAAAAATTCATAACAAATCAACAAAGGACGTCACACTATTGTAACTTGGTATGTTATATGTTAATGACCACGTCTACGTCCCTGCTAGGTTTCAAGGTCATACGCCCATTAGAGGAAGTGAACGACCTTGGGAAATGTATGCTGCACAAACGGGCTTATTTGATGACGTCATCGTTACGCCACCAAATTTTGCTGCTAATATGCATTAGACCAAGTCACAACAAACCTAAAACACAAAATTTGACCTCCATCGGCCTTTTCGTTCTCTATATATAACCGTTAGAAGAACGCATGTTCAACTGAGTGTAATTTGACACCTGGTGACGTCATCAAACTTTTGAAGGTATGGGCATGTTCACTGACCCTCAGTGAACATATGCACCAATTTTGGGCCAATTTGCAAAAACTTCGCCACAGACATCTCTTCAAAATAGGTTTTGGCCATTTTTCAACTTGCCGCTAGAGGGCGCTCTTTCGTGTCACGACTTAACTTTTGGTATTTTTGGAATGCCCAAGAGGTCTTGAGACTAACAACGTTGACCCAATTTCGGTATCTGCTACCAGTTTTAAATGACAACGCAGCCTCGTTTTCGACCAATAGGAAGCAAGATTCAAGGTCATTGTCTCTGCATTATATTTAGACATTGGATAGTCATGACCATTGCCGAAACAAAAATGTTTGTATCTCAAACGGTTGAATTTGTACAAATTTTTGAATTTTTAAGGCATTAAATTTCAGACACATGTAATCTGACCCCTGGTGACGTCATCAAGATGTAACCTCTTTGGCATAGTACTTCAGTATGGGTTCCTTATTGTGACCAAGTTTGATGATGATCCAAGCTTTGCAAGCGACCCTTCTAGCAGCGAGATAGACTATGTGCTTTGTCTATGGGAAATGGGGTAGTGCAGATGTATGGCGATTGTTCATGCTTATGTACACCCGTATATACTGCACTGTGTGTATGCTGTGGTATAGGTTGCCAGATTCAAAAATTCATAACAAATCAACAAAGGACGTCACACTATTGTAACTTGGTATGTTATATGTTAATGACCACGTCTACGTCCCTGCTATGTTTCAAGGTCATACGCCCATTAGAGGAAGTGAACGACCTTGGCAAATGTATGCTGCACAAACGGGCTTATTTGATGACGTCATCGTTACGCCACCAAATTTTGCTGCTAATATGCATTAGACCAAGTCACAACAAACCTAAAACACAAAATTTGACCTCCATCGGCCTTTTCGTTCTCTATATATAACCGTTAGAAGAACGCATGTTCAACTGAGTGTAATTTGACACCTGGTGACGTCATCAAACTTTTGAAGGTATGGGCATGTTCACTGATCCTCAGTGAACATATGCACCAATTTTGGGCCAATTTGCAAAAACTTCGCCACAGACATCTCTTCAAAATGGTCACTTGCAAAGCTCGGATCATCATCAAACTTGGTCACAACAATCACCTCATAATGAAGTACTGCACAAATGTGTTTACATTTTGATGACGTCATCAGGTGTCAGATTACAAGCGTTTGAAATATATGGCCTTCAATATTGAAACTTCTGTAAAAATTCAACCGTTTGAGATACAAACTTTATTCCTTCGGCAATGGTCATGACTATCCAAGGTCTAAATTTCATACACAGACATTGACCTTGAATCTTGCTTCCTATTGGTCGAAAACGAGGCTGCCCCGTCATTTAAAACTGGTAGCAGATACAGAGATCGGGTCAAAAGTGTTAGTTTCAAGACCTCTTGGGCATTCCAAAAATACCAAAAGTTAAGTCGTGACACGAAAGAGCGCCCTCTAGCGGCAAGTTGAAAAATGGCCAAAACCTATTTTGAAGAGATGTCTGTGGCGAAGTTCTTGCAAATTGGCCCAAAATTGGTGCATATGTTCACTGAGGGTCAGTGAACACGCCCATACCTTCAAAAGTTTCATGACGTCACCATGTGTCAAATTACACTCAGTTGAACATGCGTTCTTCTAACGGTTATATCTAGAGAACGAAAAGGCCGATGGAGGTCAAATGTTGTGTTTTAGGTTTGTTGTGACTTGGTCTAATGCATATTAGCAGCAAAATTTGGTGGCATAACGATGACGTCATCAAATAAGCCCGTTTGAGCAGCATACATTTGCCAAGGTCGTTCACTTCCTCTAATGGGCGTATGACCTTGAAACCTAGCAGGGACGTAGACGTGGTCATTAACATATAACATACCAAGTTACATTAGTGTGACGTCCTTTGTTGATTTGTTATGAATTTTTGAATCTGGCAACCTATACCACAGCATACACACAGTGCAGTATATACGGGTGTACATAAGCATGAACAATCGCCATACATCTGCACTACCCCATTTCCCATAGACAAAGCACATAGTCTATCTCGCTGCTAGAAGGGTCGCTTGCAAAGCTTGGATCATCATCAAACTTGGTCACAATAAGGAACCCATACTAAAGTACTATACCAAAGAGGTTACATCTTGATGACGTCACCAGGGGTCAGATTACATGTGTCTGAAATTTAATGCCTTAAAAATTAAAAAATTTGTAAACATTCAACCGTTTGAGATACAAACATTTTTGTTTCGGCAATGGTCATGACTATCCAATGTCTAAATTTCATGCAGAGACAATGACCTTGAATCTTGCTTCCTATTGGTCGAAAACGAGGCTGCGTTGTCATTTAAAACTGGTAGCAGATACCGAAATTGGGTCAACGTTGTTAGTCTCGGGACCCCTTGGGCATTACAAAAATACCAAAAGTTAAGTCGTCACACGAAACAGCGCCCTCTAGCGGCAAGTTGAAAAATGGCCAAAACGCATTTTGAAGAGATGTCTGTGGCGAAGTTTTTGCAAATTGGCCCAAAATTGGTGCATATGTTCACTGAGGGTCAGTGAATACGCCCATACTTTCAAAAGTTTGATGACGTCACCAGGTGTCAAATTACACTCGCTTGAACGTGCATCCTTTTAACAGCTATATATAGAGAACGAAAAGGCCGATGGAGGTCAAATTTTGTGTTTTAGGTTTGTTGTGACTTGGTCTAATGCATATTAGCAGCAAAATTTGGTGGCATAACGATGACGTCATCAAATAAGCCCGTTTGAGCAGCATACATTTGCCAAGGTCGTTCACTTCCTCTAATGGGCGTATGACCTTGAAACCTAGCAGGGACGTAGACGTGGTCATTAACATATAACATACCAAGTTACATTAGTGTGACGTCCTTTGTTGATTTGTTATGAATTTTTGAATCTGGCAACCTATACCACAGCATACACACAGTGCAGTATATACGGGTGTACATAAGCATGAACAATCGCCATACATCTGCACTACCCCATTTCCCATAGACAAAGCACATAGTCTATCTCGCTGCTAGAAGGGTCGCTTGCAAAGCTTGGATCATCATCAAACTTGGTCACAATAAGGAACCCATACTAAAGTACTATACCAAAGAGGTTACATCTTGATGACGTCACCAGGGGTCAGATTACATGTGTCTGAAATTTAATGCCTTAAAAATTAAAAAATTTGTAAACATTCAACCGTTTGAGATACAAACATTTTTGTTTCGGCAATGGTCATGACTATCCAATGTCTAAATTTCATGCAGAGACAATGACCTTGAATCTTGCTTCCTATTGGTCGAAAACGAGGCTGCGTTGTCATTTAAAACTGGTAGCAGATACCGAAATTGGGTCAACGTTGTTAGTCTCGGGACCCCTTGGGCATTACAAAAATACCAAAAGTTAAGTCGTCACACGAAACAGCGCCCTCTAGCGGCAAGTTGAAAAATGGCCAAAACGCATTTTGAAGAGATGTCTGTGGCGAAGTTTTTGCAAATTGGCCCAAAATTGGTGCATATGTTCACTGAGGGTCAGTGAATACGCCCATACTTTCAAAAGTTTGATGACGTCACCAGGTGTCAAATTACACTCGCTTGAACGTGCATCCTTTTAACAGCTATATATAGAGAACGAAAAGGCCGATGGAGGTCAAATTTTGTGTTTTAGGTTTGTTGTGACTTGGTCTAATGCATATTAGCAGCAAAATTTGGTGGCATAACGATGACGTCATCAAATAAGCCCGTTTGAGCAGCATACATTTGCCAAGGTCGTTCACTTCCTCTAATGGGCGTATGACCTTGAAACCTAGCAGGGACGTAGACGTGGTCATTAACATATAACATACCAAGTTACATTAGTGTGACGTCCTTTGTTGATTTGTTATGAATTTTTGAATCTGGCAACCTATACCACAGCATACACACAGTGCAGTATATACGGGTGTACATAAGCATGAACAATCGCCATACATCTGCACTACCCCATTTCCCATAGACAAAGCACATAGTCTATCTCGCTGCTAGAAGGGTCGCTTGCAAAGCTTGGATCATCATCAAACTTGGTCACAATAAGGAACCCATACTAAAGTACTATACCAAAGAGGTTACATCTTGATGACGTCACCAGGGGTCAGATTACATGTGTCTGAAATTTAATGCCTTAAAAATAAAAAAATTTGTAAACATTCAACCGTTTGAGATACAAACATTTTTGTTTCGGCAATGGTCATGACTATCCAATGTCTAAATTTCATGCAGAGACAATGACCTTGAATCTTGCTTCCTATTGGTCGAAAACGAGGCTGCGTTGTCATTTAAAACTGGTAGCAGATACCGAAATTGGGTCAACGTTGTTAGTCTCGGGACCCCTTGGGCATTACAAAAATACCAAAAGTTAAGTCGTCACACGAAACAGCGCCCTCTAGCGGCAAGTTGAAAAATGGCCAAAACGCATTTTGAAGAGATGTCTGTGGCGAAGTTTTTGCAAATTGGCCCAAAATTGGTGCATATGTTCACTGAGGGTCAGTGAATACGCCCATACTTTCAAAAGTTTGATGACGTCACCAGGTGTCAAATTACACTCGCTTGAACGTGCATCCTTTTAACAGCTATATCTAGAGAACGAAACGGCCGATGAAGGTCAAATATTTTGTTTCAGGTTTGTTGTGACTTGGTCTAACGCATATTAGCAGCAAAATTTGGTGGCGTAACGATGACGTCATCAAATAAGCCCGTTTGTACAGCATACATTAGCCAAGGTCGTTCACTTCCTCTAATGGTCGTATGACCTTGAAACCAAGCAGGGACGTAGACTTGGTCATTAACATATAACATACCAAGTTACATTAGTGTGACGTCATTTGTTGATTTGTTATGAATTTTTGAATCTGGCAACCTATACTACAGCATACACACAGTGCAGTATATACATGTATACGAGTGTACATAAGCATGTACAATATGCATACATCTGCACTATCCCACAGACAAAGCACACAGTCTGTCTCGGTGCTAGAAGAGTCGCTTGCAAAGCTTGGATCATCATCAAACTTAGTCACAATAAGGAACCCATAGTAAAGTACTATACCAAAGAGGTTAGATCTTGATGACGTCACCAGGTGTTAGATTACATGTGTCTGAAATTTAATGCCTTGCAAATTGAAAAATCTGTAAAAATTGAACCGTTTGAGATACAATCTTTATTCTTTCGGCACTGGTCATGACTATCCAAGGTCTAAATTTCATGCAGAGACATTGACCTTGAATCTTGTTTGCTATTGGTCGAAAACGAGGCTGCCTTGTCATTTAAAACTGGTAAGCGATGCCGAGATCGTGTCAACGGTGTTAGTCTCAGGACCCCTTGGACATTCAAAAAATACAAAAAGTTAAGTCGTCACACGAAACAGCCCCCTCTAGTGACGAGTTGAAAAAAGACCAAAACGTATTTTGAATTGGTCAAATGTATATTATCAGCTAAATATTGTGACGTCACGATGACGTAATCAAATAAGAGTTCCTCAAGTATACATTAACCAAGGTCGTTTACTTTCTCCATTGGTCGTATGACCTTGAAAACTATCAGGTGCCTGGACCTGGTCATTAACATGTAACATACCAAGTTACATTAGTATGACATGCATGATTTGTTGATTTATTATGAATTTTTGAATATTGTCACTGTGCATACTGTACATGTACATGTACGGTATGCATTTATATTGTACAAAGTGTACATGTAGTATTATACAGCATGCAGGTTTACATGCATACAAACATACAAAAAAAGAAAAGCGGAAAGCCATATGCTCTGTTATCAACAGACATACCTCTAGTTAGCTTTTTTTATTCTTCCGTCAAAACCCCATAGACAAAGCGCATGGTCTTTCGGCCTGGCAAAATGGTCACTTGCAAAGCTCAGATCATCATCAAACTTGGTCACAACAATCACCTCATAGTGAAGTACTGCACACATGTGTTTACATCTTGATGACGTCATCAGGTGTCAGATTACAAGCGTTTGAAATATATGGCCTTCATTATTGAAACATCTGTAAAAATTCAACCGTTTGAGATACAAACTTTATTCCATCGGCAATGGTCATGACTATCCAAGGTCTAAATTCCGTACACAGACATTGACCTTGAATCTTGCTTCCTATTGGTCGAAAACGAGGCTGCCCTGTCATTTAAAACTGGTAGCAGATACGGAGATCGGGTCAAAAATGTTAGTCTCAGGACCCCTTGGGCATCAGAAAAATACCAAAAGCTAAGTCGTCACACGCAAGAGCGCCCTCTAACGGCAAGTTGAAAAATGGCCAAAACGCATTTTGAAGAGATGTCTGTGGCGAAGTTTTTGCAAATTGGCCCAAAATTGGTGCATATGTTCACCGAGGGTCAGTGAATACGCCCATACTTTCAAAAGTTTGATGACGTCACCAGGTGTCAAATTACACTCGCTTGAACGTGCATCTTTTTAACAGCTATATCTAGAGAACGAAACGGCCGATGAAGGTCAAATATTTTGTTTCAGGTTTGTTGTGACTGGGTCTAACGCATATTAGCAGCAACATTTGGTGGCGTAACGATGACGTCATCAAATAAGCCCGTTTGTGCAGCATACATTTGCCAAGGTCGTTCACTTCCTCTAATGGTCCTATGACCTTGAAACCTAGCAGGGACGTAGACTTGGTCATTAACATATAACATACCAAGTAACATTAGTGTGACGTCATTTGTTGATTTGTTATGAATTTTTGAATCTGGCAACCTATACTACAGCATACACACTGCAGTATATATATCAGTATATATAAGCATGTGCAATATCCATACATCTGCACTACCCATATCCCATAGATAAAGCACATAGTCTGTCTCGCTGGTAGAAGGGTCGCTTGCAAAGCTTGGATCATCTTCAAACTTGGTCACAATAAGTAACCCATAGTAAAGTACTATACCAAAGAGGTTATTTCTCGATGACGTCATCAGGTGTCCAATTACAAGCGTTTGAAATTTGATGCCTTACATATTCAAAAATCTGTAAAAATTCAACCGTTTGAGATACAAACTTTATTCTTTCGGCAATGGTCATGACTATCCAAGGTCTAAATTTCATATTAAGACATTGACCTTGAATCTTGCTTCCTATTGGTCGAAAACGAGGCTGCCCTGTCATTTAAAACTGGTAGCAGATACGGAGATCGGGTCCAAAGTGTTAGTCTCACGACCCCTTGGGTATTACAAAATACCAAATGTTAGGCCGTCACACGAAAGAGCGCCCTCTAGCGACGGGTTGAAAAATGCGCAAAACGTATTTTTAAGAGATGTTTGCGGCGAAATGTTTGCTAATTGGCCCAAAATTGGTGCATATGTTGACTGAGGGTCAGTAAACATGCCCATACCTTCAAAAGTTTGATGACGTCACCAGGTGTCAAATTACACTCAGTTGAACATGCGTTCTTCTAACGGCTATATCTGGAGAACGAAAAGACCGATGGAGGTCAAATTTTGTGTTTTTAGGTTTGTTGTGACTTGCTCTAATGCATATTGTCAGCAAAATTTGGTGGCGTTACGATGACGTCATCAAATAAGCGCGCTTGTGCAGCATACATTAGCCAAGGTCGTTTGACTTGGTGCAATGTGTATTATCAGCTAAATATTGTGACGTCACGATGACGTAATCAAATAAGAGTTCCTCAAGTATACATTAACCTAGGTTGTTTACTTCCTCCATTGGTCGTATGACCTTGAAACCTAGCAGGTGACTGGACCTGGTCATTAACATGCATATGACATGCGTGATTTGTTGATTTATTATGAATTTTTGAATCTTGTCACTGTGCATACTGTACATGTATATGTACGGTATGTATTTACATTGTACAAAGTGTACATGTAGTATTATACAGCATGCAGTTTTACATGCATACAAACATACAAAAAAAGAAAAGCGGAAAGCCATATGCTCTGTTATCAACAGACATACTTCTAGTTTTTTTAGCTTTTTTTATTCTTTTCCCAAAAACCCATAGACAAAGCGCATTGTCTTTCGGCCTGGCAAAATGGTCACTTGCAAAGCTCGGATCATCATCAAACTTGGTCACAACAATCACCTCATAGTGAAGTACTGCACAAATGTGTTTACATTTTGATGACGTCATCAGGTGTCAGATTACAAGCGTTTGAAATATATGGCCTTCAATATTGAAACTTCTGTAAAAATTCAACCGTTTGAGATACAAACTTTATTCTTTCGGCAATGGTCATGACTATCCAAGGTCTAAATTTCATACACAGACATTGACCTTGAATCTTGCTTCCTATTGGTCGAAAACGAGGCTGCCCTGTCATTTAAAACTGGTAGCAGATACAGAGATCGGGTCAAAAGTGTTAGTCTCAAGACCTCTTGGGCATTCCAAAAATACCAAAAGTTAAGTCGTGACACGAAAGAGCGCCCTCTAGCGGCAAGTTGAAAAATGGCCAAAACCTATTTTGAAGAGATGTCTGTGGCGAAGT
The DNA here is from genome assembly GCA_037783545.1 of Henricia sp. BOLD:AAB3569. Classification (NCBI taxonomy): domain Eukaryota; kingdom Metazoa; phylum Echinodermata; class Asteroidea; order Spinulosida; family Echinasteridae; genus Henricia; species Henricia sp. BOLD:AAB3569. The sequence goes on along the minus strand of JBBELK010000356.1, from coordinate 1,179,399 downwards.
TTTTGCAAATTGGCCCAAAATTGGTGCATATGTTCACTAAGGGTCAGTGAACATGCCCATACCTTCAAAAGTTTGATGACGTCACCAGGTGTCAAATTACACTCAGTTGAACATGCGTTCTTCTAACGGTTATATATAGAGAACGAAAAGGCCGATGGAGGTCAAATTTTGTGTTTTAGGTTTGTTGTGACTTGGTCTAATGCATATTAGCAGCAACATTTGGTGGCGTAACGATGACGTCATCAAATAAGCCCGTTTGTGCAGCATACATTTGCCAAGGTCGTTCACTTCCTCTAATGGGCGTATGACCTTGAAACCTAGCAGGGACGTAGACGTGGTCATTAACATATAACATACCAAGTTACATTAGTGTGACGTCCTTTGTTGATTTGTTATGAATTTTTGAATCTGGCAACCTATACCACAGCATACACACAGTGCAGTATATACGAGTGTACATAAGCATGAACAATCGCCATACATCTGCACTACCCCATTTCCCATAGACAAAGCACATAGTCTATCTCGCTGCTAGAAGGGTCGCTTGCAAAGCTTGGATCATCATCAAACTTGGTCACAATAAGGAACCCATACTAAAGTACTATACCAAAGAGGTTACATCTTGATGACGTCATCAGGTGAACAATTACAAGCGTTTAAAATGTAATGCCTTACATATTCAAAAATCTGTAAAAATTCAACCGTTTGAGATACAAACTTTATTCCTTCGGCAATGGTCATGACTATCCAAGGTCTAAATTTCATACTAAGACATTGACCTTGAATCTTGCTTCCTATTGGTCGAAAACGAGGCTGCCCTGTCATTTAAAACTGGTAGCAGATACCGAGTTTGGGTCAACGTTGTTAGTCTCGGGACCCCTTGGGCATTACAAAAATACCAAATGTTAGGTCGTCAAACGAAAGAGCGCCCTCTAGCGGCAAGTTGAAAAATGGCCAAAACGCATTTTGAAGAGATGTCTGTGGCGAAGTTTTTTTCAAATTGGCCCAAAGTTGGTGCATATGTTGACTGAGGGTCAGTGAACATGCCCATACCTTCAAAAGTGTGATGACGTCACCAGGTGTCAAATTACACTCGGTTGAACATGCATTCTTTTAACAGCTATATCTAGAGAACGAAAAGGCCGATCAAGGTCAAATTTTGTGTTTTAGGTTTGTTGTGACTTGGTCTAATGCATATTAGCAGCAAAACTTGGTGGCGTAACGATGACGTCATCAAATAAGCCCGTTTGTGCAGCATGCATTAGCCAAGGTCGTTCACTTCCTCCATTGGTCGTATGACCTTGAAACCTAGCAGGTGCCTGGACCTGCTCATTAACATGTAACATACCAAGTAACATTAGTATGACATGCATGATTTGTTGATTTATTATGAATTTTTGAATCTTGCCACTGTGCATGTACATGTACATGTACGGTATGCATTTACATTGTACAAAGTGTGGATGTAGTATTATACAGCATGCAGTTTTACATGCATACAAACATACATAAAAAGAAAAGCGGAAAGCCATATGCTCTGTTATCAACAGACATACCTCTAGTTTTTTTTTTAGCTTTTTTTATTCTTCTCCCAAAACCCCATAGACAAAGCGCATGGTCTTTCGGCCTGGCAAAACGGTCACTTGCAAAGCTCGGATCATCATCAAACTTGGTCACAACAATCACCTCATAGTGAAGTACTGCACAAATGTGTTTACATTTTGATGACGTCATCAGGTGTCAGATTACAAGCGTTTGAAATATATGGCCTTCAAATTGAAACTTCTGTAAAAATTCAACCGTTTGAGATACAAACTTTATTCTTTCGGCAATGGTCATGACTATCCAAGGTCTAAATTTCATACACAGACATTGACCTTGAATCTTGCTTCCTATTGGTCGAAAACGAGGCTGCCCTGTCATTTAAAACTGGTAGCAGATACAGAGATCGGGTCAAAAGTGTTAGTCTCAAGACCTCTTGGGCATTCCAAAAATACCAAAAGTTAAGTCGTGACACGAAAGAGCGCCCTCTAGCGGCAAGTTGAAAAATGGCCAAAACCTATTTTGAAGAGATGTCTGTGGCGAAGTTTTTGCAAATTGGCCCAAAATTGGTGCATATGTTCACTGAGGGTCAGTGAATACGCCCATACTTTCAAAAGTTTGATGACGTCACCAGGTGTCAAATTACACTCAGTTGAACATGCGTTCTTCTAACGGTTATATATAGAGAACGAAAAGGCCGATGGAGGTCAAATTTTGTGTTTTAGGTTTGTTGTGACTTGGTCTAATGCATATTAGCAGCAAAATTTGGTGGCGTAACGATGACGTCATCAAATAAGCCCGTTTGTGCAGCATACATTTGCCAAGGTCGTTCACTTCCTCTAATGGGCGTATGACCTTGAAACCTAGCAGGGACGTAGACGTGGTCATTAACATATAACATACCAAGTTACATTAGTGTGACGTCCTTTGTTGATTTGTTATGAATTTTTGAATCTGGCAACCTATACTACAGCATACACACAGTGCAGTATATACATGTATACGAGTGTACATAAGCATGTACAATATGCATACATCTGCACTATCCCATAGACAAAGCACACAGTCTGTCTCGGTGCTAGAAGAGTCGCTTGCAAAGCTTGGATCATCATCAAACTTAGTCACAATAAGGAACCCATAGTAAAGTACTATACCAAAGAGGTCAGATCTTGATGACGTCACCAGGTGTTAGATTACATGTGTCTGAAATTTAATGCCTTGCAAATTGAAAAATCTGTAAAAATTGAACCGTTTGAGATACAATCTTTATTCTTTCGGCACTGGTCACGACTATCCAAGGTCTAAATTTCATGCAGAGACATTGACCTTGAATCTTGTTTCCTATTGGTCGAAAACGAGGCTGCCTTGTCATTTAAAACTGGTTAGCGATGCCGAGATCGTGTCAACGGTGTTAGTCTCAGGACCCCTTAGGCATTCAAAAAATACAAAAAGTTAAGTCGTCACACAAAACAGCCCCCTCTAGTGACGAGTTGAAAAAAGACCAAAACGTAGTTTGAATTGGTCAAATGTATATTATCAGCTAAATATTGTGACGTCACGATGACGTAATCAAATAAGAGTTCCTCAAGTATACATTAACCAAGGTCGTTTACTTTCTCCATTGGTCGTATGACCTTGAAAACTATCAGGTGCCTGGACCTGGTCATTAACATGTAACATACCAAGTTACATTAGTATGACATGCATGATTTGTTGATTTATTATGAATTTTTGAATATTGTCACTGTGCATACTGTACATGTACATGTACGGTATGTATTTATTTTGTACAAAGTGTACATGTAGTATTATACAGCATGCAGTTTTAAATGCATACAAACATATAAAAAAAGAAAAGCGGAAAGCCATATGCTCTGTTATCAACAGACATACCTCTAGTTAGCTTTTTTTTATTCTTCCGTCAAAACCCCATAGACAAAGCACATGGTCGTTCTGACTGGCCAAAGCGTCACTTGCAAAGCTCGGATCATCATGAAACTTTGTCACAACAATGACCCCGTAGTAAAGTACAGAGCCAACGTGTTTACATCTTGATGACGTCATCAGGTGTCAAATTACAAGCGTTTGAAATTTATGGCCTTCAATATTCAAAAATCTGTAAAAATTCAACCGTTTGAGATAGACTTTATTCCTTCGGCAATGTTCATGACTATCCAAGGTCTAACTTTCATACACAGACATGGACCTTGAATCTTGCTTCCTATTGGTCGAAAACGAGGCTGCCCTGTCATTTAAAACTGGTAGCAGATACCGATATCGGGTCAAAGGTGTTAGTCTCAGGATCCCTTGGGCATAAAAAAAAATACCAAAAGTTAAGTCGTCGCACGAAAGAGCGCCCTCTAGCGGCAAGTTGAAAAATGGCCAAAACGCATTTTGAAGAGATGTCTGTGGCGAACTTTTTGCAAAGTGGCCCAAAATTGGTGCATATGTTCACTGAGGGTCACTGAACATGCCCATACCTTCAAAAGTTTGATGACGTCAGCAGGTGTCAAATTACACTCGGTTGAACATGCATTCTTTTAACAGCTATATGAACGAAAAGGCCGATGAAGGTAAAATTTTGTGTTTTAGGTTTGTTGTGACTTAGTCTAATGCATATTATCAGAAAAATATTGTGACATCACGATGACGTCATAAAAATGTGTGCAGCATACATTAGCCAAGGTCGTTCACTTCCTCTATTGGTCGTATGACCTTGAAACCTAGCAGGTACGTAGACCTGGTCATTAACATATAACATACCAAGTTACATTAGTATGACGTCATTTGTTGATTTGTTATGAATTTTTGAATCTGGCAACCTATACCACTGCATACACACAGTGCAGTATATATATGAGTGTACATAAGCATGTACGATATGCATACATCTGCACTACCCCATATCCCATAGACAAAGTACATAGTTTGTCTCGCTGCTAGAAGGGTCGCTTGCAAAGCTTGGATCATCATCAAACTTGGTCACAATAAGGAACCCATATGATAGTAAAGTACTATACCAAAGAGGGTACATCTTGATGACGTCACCAGGTGTCAAATTACAAGCGTTTGAAATTCATGGCCTTCAATATTCAAAAATCTGTAAAAATTCAACCGTTTGAGATACAAACTTTATTCCTTCGGCAATGGTCATGACTATCCAAGGTCTAACTTTCATACACAGACATTGACCTTGAACTTTGCTTCCTATTGGTCGAAAACGAGGCTGCCCTAACAAAAATGTTAGTCTCAGGACCCCTTGGGCATTACAAAAATACCAAAAGTTAAGTCGTCGCATGAAAGAGCGCCCTCTAGCGGCAAGTTGAAAAATGGCCAAAACGCATTTTGAAGAGATGTCTGTGGCGAAGTTTTTGCAAATTGGCCCAAAATTGGTGCATATGTTCACTGAGGGTCAGTGAACATGCCCATACCTTCAAAAGTTTGATGACGTCACCAGGTGTCAAATTACACTCGGTTGAACATGCATTCTTTTAACAGCTATATCTAGAGAACGAAAAGGCCGATGAAGGTCAAATTTTGTGTTTTAGGTTTGTTTTGACTTGCTGTAATGCATATTGTCAGCAAACGCTTGTGGCGTCACGATGATGTCATCAAATAAGCGCATTTGTGCAGCATACATTAGCTAAGGTCGTTTACTTCCTCCATTGGTCGTATGACCTTGAAACCTATCAGGTGCCTGGACCTTGTCATTAACATGTAACATACCAAGTTACATTAGTATGACATGCATAATTTGTTGATTTATTTTGAATCTTGTCACTGTGCATGTACATGTACTGTACGGTATGCATTTACATTGTACAAAGTGTAGATGTAGTATTATACAGCATGCAGTTTTACATGCATACAAACATAACCTCTAGTTATTTCTTGTTTTTAATCGACTGGCATTAATCCTCGACGGATTTTTACGTACTTGGTACCGTATAAAGCTGATAACTTTTTCTATTCTAAAAAAATAGCAATTTACCTTTTTAAAAAAAACTGTTGACGCTCAAATCCGCCTAAAATCGGACAGTGCAACTTTAAAAATTTGATTTGGGGGAAAAAGATCACACTTCAAAAATGTTAACGGAAATACATTTTTTGGTAAGAGAATGACCGACATGTCAGACTCCAGTCGGCCGATAAAAAACAGGCTCCGCTGTGTAAAAAGCAAATCGGGCTGTGTAACGTGACACCGATTACGTCGGCCAATAAACTGACATATAAATTGCAGTGTGTTTCAACATCAAGTTAACTCGGTCTGTGTAACAACGGCTTAAGCTTGGTTAAAAGATGTTTGGCCAGAACAAAAATTATTCATTCGATGAATTTCAATGTGAACATTTGCGAATTTGCTGCACTACATACCTTGATTGAAAGTCTTGTTGGAGTATGCAATATTTCCAGTGTCGGTGTAGTTTACTATGCCCGGTGGACACGTGTATACAGTTACATCGGGTTCTGTTTTACTCTTGATTTTTTCAGCAAGGCAATTTGGGCTGAGAGAATCTGGGCTGTAGGATCAAAAAAGAGAACTCAAATAGACCCTTTGCACCGGCGGCCATGATATGGGGCAGAGTTTCATATTCAAATTAAGTGACATTGTATCCACAAAGTGCCTACTCAAGCATGACGCGACAGTGTGTTAGGTAATGGTAACACACTTCAAAGATCCCAGAGCATTCTTTCGTAAAAAGCAAGGGGATATTCCCCGGTGTCTCTGGTCATTTCTAATTCAAATTATTCATGGGTTTCCTCACGCTTGCGAGTGACAATGCAATGAGCACTGTTGAGGAATCCTTGGTATGAATACCAGAAAGAAATAATAATAATAATAATAATAGCAGGCCGTGCAAAGGGGCTATTGAAATGTAATTTTTTTCTGGTATTAAAACTAAGGCCCGCTTCTAACGTCGCGCTTAATTATGCCGTGTCGAATAAAATTCAATTTAGCGTGACGGTAGCCCGGCGCAAGCACGGCAGTGGTTTCAAATGTCGAAATTAATTGCAAACTCCCACTCGAACTTAAATACATCCAATATGGCGGATGGGTAGTGTGCACGTCAGGGACGTTACGCATGTGCGTTTTCCATTCTGTCCATTGTACGTCGCCATATTTATTATTTTGATGTGCTTGTTTGTTGGTTATCTCTTTGCTCACATGTGCGCTGTGAGCATGCGCATTTCTAATTGTGAACACAATAGACCTTTATTAAGGTGCGGCCATCTTCCCTTTTCCCCTATTAAAATGAACGTAACGAAAGCGAGGCTTGCCGAAATAAAATAGTTTGGCTCCGTGTTGAAAATGTTCATTGTGTGCATCACAATGAAGGCATTAAGAAAACACGCAGCGCGGACAGTGATTCTCTCAAAACAACAACGGAAGACTGCACGCGCTATCACGCAGACACGCACTGCACTGATCATGCCGACACGTACTCGTACTATGCAGTGGGGAACAAGACAAAGATGGACGCACCGTGATAAAGGTCTATTGCGGCCCGACTTCGAACTGAAATTAATTTGGCACGGCAGAAGCACAACGTTTGAAACAGCGCCGTGCTACTGTCGCACTGAATTGAGTTAGCACAGCAGACCCTGTCGAGCTAAATTCTTCTGCCGTGCCGAAATCAAATTGCTGAGCCAAATGGCTTCAAATGTCGTGCTTGTGCCGTGTCGAATACAACAAATTCAAGTTTAATTTAATTTGACACGGCATAAGTGTAACATTTGAAGCAGGCCTAAGAGTTCCTCAAAAGCACTTGTGGCACTGTTGCTAAGGCCAGGAAGAAAGTTATTAGTTATAAAACGGATGTTACTTGATAAAGTTGCGTTTTTCTTATATTTATTGCTGACTTTATATTAGAGAGAAAAATGAAAAACTAGACTGTGTTCGTCAACAGGCAACAGGCTAAAATGAAGAACGGGGTGATGACATCATAATGATATGCATTGAACCCGCTACGTCATAGCGAGGAGACAGTCACTATTTTGGAAAGCAAGTTGCATGCTTTCCGCATAGCATAAACCACCAGTCGTTATTTTTCTGTAAACGTATTCAAAGTTTTTGGTGTATTTTCTCAGTGGTTGTTACACTGAATTCATTTTTGATGTCAATAAAATGTCAGCTTTGTGCCTTGTTGGTGGTAACACTTGCAACTCTGTAAAAAAAATTGCGGTTCCATGCGTGCATACAACGTGTACGTGTTTGCTGCGAGGAGCTAGGTATACGACCACAGTCAGTGAAACAGCTCTGTGTGTTTTCTCGCTATGACGTCAGACACATAACTCGAGTTAATTGACGTGACCTTTCGTTTGCATGAATAAGCTGCATTTGATGAGATTTTCGGGGACTCGGTTTCCAGGGATTTGGACTTTGAAGATAGTTTTTCAGAGTGAATTTGACGACGATGAACAGATGAAGGTACGCTGAGTACATGTAGTGACCGTGCAGGGCATGAAAATGATAGGTCAGATTCTGACAACAGCCCCGGTGGAAATCGGCCGCGGGTGGCGAGGCAGGGCTGTGGTGCACTCAAGGTGGCTTTGAGTTTTTAATCTGAATTTTTTTCATTGATTTTCCAACAATCATAACTTGCGTATTCCTGCACTTAGCATGAATATTTTAGTATCAGATTTGGAATTTCCTAAAGAAAATTTTGTATTTTTCTCTAAATGCACTCCTTCACATAGTAAATGCCCTCTACCTGATTGGGTTCTTTTGAATGTCACGCCTCACAGAATACTCAGCGGCACGGGAATAGTCGACAGAAAGTATTACAGCAGGCTAAAGGTTAAAAAAAAATTTTTTAAACTAGAGCGGTGAAGCCTGTACATGGCTCACTGCTTCATACTAATTAAAATTTCTTTGTAAGGGGAAGACGATTTAACTTTTGTCTCCATTACATGTAAATATGAATACTTACGAGGATTTCTCTCCATTGAGATAGCAGGTATATGGACTGCACTTAAATGCAGCAGGTAGTAACACACTGGCACTGCAGAAAATCACCTGAAACAAACAAATAAATGCATTATAATACAGGGTGTCTCCCTAAAAAACATGTCCAGGGGTGGATTGCAATAAAATGCACTAACCAGTTAGTGAACTAAAATTACGTCACGCGACTTCAAACGAGTCACCCCAAGTACGTTTTGATTAGTGCACTAAGTTTGACAGTTTTAATAAAGAAAAGTACACTAAAACATAGCGCACTAACACAACTTTCTCTTAGCCTACTACAAACGCTTTCCTATTACGTTTTGTGTGCGGCAGGGGAACGACAATGTCGTCTGCTTCGCAGAATTCCGAGTCGTCTGCTGCACGAACAACTACGCTATAATGAAAAATGCACGGACAACTGCGCTATGCTTGTATTTTTTCCTACAGCATGTGCCGGGTACCTTTTCACAAAAACATGAAAAGATATTATTTTCTTTTCGAATGTACGATAGACAAAGCAAGGCATATAATGCAACAAACTTTATTATAAAAATATGCAAACCATTATCGCACATCCGCCAAAATGTTTTCAAGATGACTTTTGGATATTGAATGTTTATTTATTAATGTATTACTTTACTCGCACACACGCGCTTAAAACAATATTGATACATTTTGTGGCATAGCTGGCTCGTGGCCGGTGTGTGTACATATGTACATTGTATCGTATGGGCAGTTTTCCCTACGTGTTTATTTCCGCTGAGGCAAACTTTTTGCAACTTGCTACGTCTACTGAAAGATCCTTGAACTGGATGCCAAAAATGACAAAAAATGCATAAAAGTTCAATTTGAGGTTCGGGTCCCAAGTCAAGTCAAGTCAAGTCATTTGAGGTTCGGGTCCCAAGTCAAGTCATTTGAGGTTCGGGTCCCAAGTCAAGTCATTTGAGGTTCGGGTCCCAAGTCAAGTCAAGTCAAGGTTCGGGTCCCAAGTCAAGTCATTTGAGGTTCGGGTCCCAAGTCAAGTCATTTGAGGTTCGGGTCCCAAGTCAAGTCAAGTCAAGTCAAGGTTCGGGTCCCAAGTCAAGTCAAGTAAAGGTTCGGGTCCCAAGTCAAGTCAGGTCAAGGTTCGGGTCCCAAGTCAAGTCAGGTCAAGGTTCGGGTCCCAAGTCAAGTCAAGTCAAGGTTCGGGTCCCAAGTCAAGTCAAGTCAAGGTTCGGGTGTCAAGTCAAGTCAAGTCAAGGTTCGGGTGTCAAGTCAAGTCAAGTCAAGGTTCGGGTGTCAAGTCAAGTCAAGTCAAGTCAAGGTTCGGGTGTCAAGTCAAGTCAAGGTTCGGGTGTCAAGTCAAGTCAAGGTTCGGGTGTCAAGTCAAGTCAAGGTTCGGGTGTCAAGTCAAGTCAAGGTTCGGGTGTCAAGTCAAGTCAAGGTTCGGGTGTCAAGTCATTTGAGGTTCGGGTGTCAAGTCATTTGAGGTTCGGGTGTCAAGTCATTTGAGGTTCGGGTGTCAAGTCATTTGAGGTTCGGGTGTCAAGTCAAGTCAAGGTTCGGGTGTCAAGTCATTTGAGGTTCGGGTGTCAAGTCAAGTCAAGGTTCGGGTGTCAAGTCAAGTCAAGGTTCGGGTGTCAAGTCATTTGAGGTTCGGGTGTCAAGTCAAGTCAAGGTTCGGGTGTCAAGTCAAGTCAAGGTTCGGGTGTCAAGTCATTTGAGGTTCGGGTGTCAAGTCAAGTCAAGTCAAGTCAAGTCAAGTCAAGTCAAGTCAGTGAAAATCGGGACTCGAGTCTAAGTCTCGATTTCGAGTCATTACTAGCCTTGATGGCTTTGAGGTTATATTGTTTGGTAAAATGTGGGATAATTTAGCGTCTTGAGCGGAGTATATAAAGGCTGGATGAACGTTATGCCTTCTGTCTTGCCATAAAGCCTTTTTCGAACTAGCTACTGCTACATTATTCATTATATGCAAGTAGTTGACCCGAACGTGCAACGTCACAACATCATTACCTGCGCCCCACTCTACACGTACGTTGTAAACATTTTGAATACAGATTGAAAACAAACTGTCAACTAAGCCAATGAGCACTAGGTGCCTGTATGCACGCGCGCATGTGATGCAAGTTACGTATACAGTTCCTACAGGACAATCCGACCAATCACATCGCCAGCGGCGTTGTAAACCCGTTTATTATCAATGTACATGTAGGTGCGGCATTTTACATTTCCTTCAAAAATACCCCATTGAGCTCTATGTACATGCGTTAAAATTGTTTATGACGTATCCAAGTTTTATACGGAACGAATATAATTTCCATTTGATTTGATTTATTTGCTGTTTAATTTACCCAGTGAATTCCAAAGCATTAGCCTTTCTCCCTTGTTTGTAGGAGCTCACGGCGTAATTTGCATAGGGTGACATGCACGTGACTGGCTGATTTTGCTACCAACTTTGGTAGCGATTATAAAGAAAAACATAAGAATTTACTCGCAGTTCAAAAGAGGCCAAGTGGATGAGACACTTGGCATGTGTAGACTCTACTCAAGTCGCCAAATCGCCCAAGTCATTACAAGAACAAATGAGTAATCTCACAATGATGATGCAGGGTTCCAATATCTTCAAAACATTCTTTTTCCACGTCTGCCTTGCTTTGGCGATGAGCGCCCGTCTTAACCTTGTTAATTTCAAGTTCATGACTACGAACAATCCCCCCAGCAGACCGCCTATTGCTCCAATCACAACCGTCGGTATAAACATCAAGACGTTGACGTCAATACCTTTCAGAACCTACGAGAAGACAAAACATAGCGAAATCGTGAGTAAATTCTGCATCATTATACAGGGTGTATCAACAAAAAGTATACACTCATAAAATTGTGCATAACACCAAAGGACGGAAGGGGCTACACTTGCCGAAAAGCTGATAGCAAAGAAAGGGCATGTCAAATTTACCTCTCATGCTCCTTGATCCTGTTTTTCATCTTCCATTTTTGTGCGCAAGTTAATTTAAGTTTTGTTTACAAAACTAACCCCTGTTTAGTCAGGCCTGACATTTCCAACATGATGAAGATGAAACTTATGTCTACCAATATGTGTGAGCCAATTTTCTAAATAAATATAATTTCCATTTTATGCACAATTTTATGAGTGTAATTATACTTCTTTTTGATACACCCTGTATGTGACCCGCTCTGGCAAAATGAGTCAAATGTCTGAGTCAAGTTTTCGTGACCATAATAAGAAATCGGTGGTGGATTCAGGCCCATTAAAATGCAAATAAATACAATGGTAATTCCAGGCAATACCCAGGTACATGTACTGCACAGAATGTCTTTGATGACGTCATTATAAGGCTGGAAAACGGCACCATTATATTAAACATTACAGTATGTAAAATGCACTACTCAAAAAAAGGTTAGGGATATTGTGGGGTGTACGTACATGTATATATTTTATTGAGGGTATGCATTCCGCTTAAATGAATTTGAATATAATTGGATCGCATGACAGACACACATTGGGGTTTGTTCACGAAAAGGGGTCAGCAATGCAGTTGGCTAAAAAGTTAATCACTATTTTCTTTTAATGATCCTCCCTATTTAGTAGAAAAAAAATGTATATTAATTGCTTTCCGTGATGTAGAACAATCACGGTCAACAATCACGCGCGTACACGCGCGCGCCATTAGACGCACATGAACACGCGTAAAAAATACTCGCCAGCGTATTTTTATTTGAAGATGCCACACACGCGCGTTGCGATACGTTTAAAATATTGAGCATGCAGTCAGCTTGTAAACACGAAAGTGCTTCTACTTGATCGCGATTTTAAGCCTGAAGAAATACGTTTTTATCTTTATCGATACAACAGCCATAGCGCAACAACATAAAGCAAGGTTAAGCAACGGAGGTAAGTGCAACCAATTCGCTTTTCTTGCTCTTTTTTGCCGGCTATCACTCGAGCCACGTGGGTCATGAAAAATGCCATTCAAAATGGTGGATGGAAGGTGCTAGGTTGTGACGTCACCGGAAAGCAATCAATAGAGATGAATTTTAGAAACACGAGAAAAGTGCAATACCCTGACCGGGATTCAAACCCAGGTCGTTGGCATACATGGCCAACTGCTCTACCAACTGAGCATCACGATAGGCCATCGGTGTAGCTAAATTAGTCGGCAAGGATTTGCCCTACTGCATTGTTGGAAAAAGAGTGGCAAGCACGAGATTGTTGTGATGCTCCGACGGGATGCCCAGATAGCTCAGTTGGTAGAGCAGTTGGCCATGTCTGCCGAGGACCTGGGTTCGAATCCCAGTCGGGGCATTGCAATTTTGTGACATGGCCCACCTCAAAAGTTTGTTTCAAATAGATGTAAATAAATATGAGCATTATGCCAGTTAAATATAGTGTGTTGTAATGCCTGTATTCTGAAGATACCGGTAATCATGCCTTTTGAATTTTATCGTAATATCTGTTAGGCCGACATAAGACAAGGCCAAAAAAGTGGTGGTGAATGTAACCGTGGTGTCCTTGCATGTTACATTTTCAGACACTCTAATAAAAGAGTCAAATTTGTTTTGTATGACTTACCTCAAAGATTCACTTTTTCAATCATACAGAAAATCCATGACACAAGTTATCTTCCAAAGTATTTTTTTGTAATCTTTAAAATCCATAGATTAATACTGGATGATTTATTTCAGTATGTGCTAAAACTTCAGAAACCGATTCCCATTTCACAAATTGGTGACCCCTTTCCAGTGTTGTAAATGTACATGTAGTACTCGAGTCCAGGACTCGGACTTGAGTCCGACTCGAGTCACAATTTTCGTGACTCGGACTCGACTCAAGTCACATTGGAAAATGACTCAGATTCGGACTCGAACATGGTGACTCGTGACTCACATTTTAAAAATATATATATATTTGCCCGCTTAATGCAGGATTCTTGGGGAAAAACAGTCCGTTGTGTAAATATGTACACTGCTCCCCAGGCCAGCAAGGAGCACATGAGTACGTCATCATTTCACATATTGTGTGATCGAAATATAGCAGATTCAGTTTCATTAATTTGGCGAACAAGTGACTCGTGACTCGGACCCGGACTCGAGGAAAGTGACTCGTGACTCCGACTCGGACTCGAGGCTAGTGACTCGATATTGGTGACTCGACTAAAACACTGCCCCTTTCTGTGAACAGACCCCTTGTCACAGGAATAGGTGAAAACAGTCATTTTAAGAAAAACAATCCCAAAATTGACAACATACCAATATCCCTAACTTATTGTGAGTAATGTTCTAAAGTTTCCTAGTTTGCATGGTTTTTGAGTCATGTTCAAGTTGAAACTACGCATACACTGTTCATTTATTTCTCATGCCTGTAGACAGAAAGAGTTCTAGTTTAAGAATTTTGTGTACTTTTTCCAGGTTTGTTCACTCATCATGACCCCTCTTTCGTCATGACTACCTCCCTTTGTGTTTACCTTAGGCCAATGAAATTAGATTACTAGTTTCTCGTCAACCACTTTTCAAATTTTGATGCGGGTTTTTTTCATTATTCATTATTCATTATTTCTTATCAATGAAAAATGCAACCCGTTATACATATACTAACTGCTATTTTGAAACTGATTTAGGCTCTAAAAGTACTGTCGCCCAGAAAGTTAGTGCCAGTATCAGTTCCATGGAGTTATACATGTAGCTTGTGTTTGAAGGAAGAACTTGAGATGGCAAAAGTCATGGGAAATGACAAAGGAGTTTTGAGAGAGCAATACGTTTTAATATGGCAGGCCTTTACGGCCCCCAAAGAGGGTGTGCATTCCATAAGATCGGTACAGTTCCTACCCATAAAAACCTTCTCTAGATGCGCGTGTTCCAAAATCCGTGGACGCTGCTGTCACTGTTTCTGTATAGTGTCAACCAATGCACAGTTCCGATTGCGAAACTACTCCGTTGCTTCGTCAATGCCATCGACCAAACCGGCCTTCAGTTCGTCGAAAAGTTGAATAAAAACATATGAATCGCTCACATCCCCGATGTGTTGGCGTACGGGTTCTTTCCTCGCCTTTCACCTCTGGGGTCCCGGGTTCGAATCCGGGGCGTGTATGTGGATTGGGTTTGCAGTCCCTACTTGACCGCGTGGGTTTTCCCCTGGGGCATTTCTCTGGGGGTTTTCCTCCCACTTCTAAAACTGCAACTCCTTCTTCGTCATCTCAAGTTAATAATATAGTATAGTTAAAGCTAAAACCGTATAGTTGATGGCATAAAGGGCCTTAGTTGCCGAAGATGCCATAAAATATACAACAACAACAACAACATCCCCGATGTCCACAATTTTCTATTTAACCACACACCTGTCTTCATGATAAACCGCCAGGGAAAACATATTCTATAGCGGGAAAAATCCACACAAAACTGCAAAAGACACAAAAATCTGCATGCGAATGCGCGCCAGAACAAATGGAATCGATCGGTCCAACCTCGTGACCACGGCAAAAATATACAACCCGAGTTCCATGTACAAAGGCCTTGCAGATAACGCGATCTGGAAACGAGGTCACAAATACCGTATGTCGAATTCGGGCGGTCGATCTGTTATTGACACGCAAACAGTGTTCTCGCGCCCGAACGGCGGGAACGCGACCCGAGAACACTGCACTTGGAACAGGATCACACATCTATTTGTCGAGAACGAGTTGCCCGTGTTAAAGAACAGACCGCCCGAACTCGACCTGCAACGAACGGTTTTCGCAGGTATACCCACTGGGTGCAGGGGTAGCGCTGATATGCTGTACGGTTGGTATACTGCATTCTGTGATACATTTTGCGAAGCTAGCTGCACAACACTGACCGCGCAACTGAAACAGAAACTTCGCTTGGGAGTAGTTTGAGTCGGATTTCCTCCGTTTTTTTGCAAAATAATGAATAATGAAATTTTTTGATGCGGGGTCAAAATCACATGCGGGCGCTGACGAGAAACTAGTGATCTAATTTCATTGGCCTTAGCATGTACATGTATGTCCTAGTCATTTCGCTTTTGAGAAAGACTCGGCTAGAGTCGTAACGTGAGGCCACTAAATATATTTTTCCAGGTTGGAGAACCCCTTGCTGTTTCTGCATCATTTGTGCAAACTGTTGAATATCATCTGTAGTTATTTTCCACGAATTTGCTTTATTCACTGGCGGAGTTGTGACGTCATCATATTGTGGGTGCTGGACCGTAACTATGGTTACTGGTTCACGCTCACGTTTTACATCCATTGTGTTTGCGCACAGTGTATTTTACTGTTATTCTTTTAAAAGAAAATATTAAAAACTTGCAATGGTTTGCTCACACCTACTCTCATAGCGATACGCTATCCTGCCGCCTTATTTTGTGATGTTTGTAACAGAAAAACTCATTAGAAAATGTTTCCCTTGAGCCTCCTGTGCAAAACGAATGGAGAAACGCGTTGCAATGCAAGTAGCCTGACCTGTTGTCAATGAAGTGAGCGCGTCCACGCGAAAATAGACGTCATTCTCTCCCGGCGAATTCCTTTCGTTAAAATATTGTACTGTGTCCCAGAAAACTGACAAAATGAAGTGAAACAATTTACCTTAAATATAATATAGCTTTTGGCCTTGAAGAGCCCAAAATTGCCCTGATACTCGAAGTTATGGAAGGCCGAGTTGAACAAATCCGTGGTGAAAGTAGCAATCATGCAACAGAAGAAGACTTGCCATGATAGCCTCATACTCCAAAATGACGAGACTTCTTCCATCGCGAATAATAAGCCACCGACCGGCGCACCAAAAGCAGACGCGACACCGGCTGCAGCACCTGCTGATATGAAGTTCCTACTAAATGAGTAGGGAAGAAAAAGTAAAACACTTCCATTACACCCCATGTATATCAAGCAGGGCTCGAAAGTTGGCTAAAACAATCTAGTACACCCCACAGGTCTAAAGATTGAAACATTTTAAGACCAAAGATAACATATGTTTACTTGGCCTCAGCAAGAAAAATATAAATTTGCCGTTTAAAGTTAGAACACATCATTGGTAATCTCGAAAATCAGGAATGTTCACATATTTACACATTAAACTGACACAATATAAACACGATGATGGTAGTAAACTTCCCCTGAAATGGTTTTGTCTGAGGTGTTATTTAGTCTTTGAGAAATGAGCAAAACAATTATTTTTCGTCTCGTGAGATGTAAATTTACTTTGTCCCAAAACCATTTCGCCCTGCGCCACGAACCACTTCGCCCCAAAAACCACCTTGCCTCAAAACCACTTCGCCCTTACACACTTCGTCCGAATACTATTTCGCTTCAAAAACACTTCGTGCACAGGCCGTACGTGGTTCAAGGCGAAATGGTTTTGGGGCAAAGTGACTGTAAAGCCCTTTTTGACTGTTTTCTCAAAAGTAGACAAAGTACGGAGCTTGTTTTTGCTCATGTTGGTTTTAATCATGCATATCTTCAATCACACAGGGAGATAAAACCATTTGTAACGGTTTACCAATCATGTGTTCTGCCTTTAAGTAAGGGAATATGGGTGGGTTAGACCGGTCTTAAACTACATGTTTAAGAAGGGACCTGGAGGCTGATAATGTCACTAATTCATTTCTAAATACTTTTTGTGTATTAAAATTAGTAATACTCACCGAAATTCTTTGATAGTAAACTTTGCCGTTTAAAGATAGTATAAATGATTGGTAAACTGTTACAAATAGTTTTATCCCTGTGTGAATGAAGATATGCATGATTAAAACCAGCTCCGTACTTTGTCTAACTTTTGAGAAAACAGTCAAGAAAGGGTTTGCAGTAATTTTGCCCTAAAGCCACTTCGCCCTGAACCACTTCGCCCTGAACCATCAGCCTGTGCACGAAGTGGTTTTGGGGCGAAGTGGCATTTGGGCGAGGTATTGTTTGGATGAAGTGATTTGGGACGAAATGGCACTTGGGCGAAGTGGTTTGTGGCGAAATGAATTTACATCTCGCGAGATGAAAAATAATTGTTTTGCTCATTTCTCAAAGACTATAGCACTTAGCACCATTTCAGGGGAAGTTTTCTGCCGTCACCATGTTTATATTGTGTATATTATGTGTAAATATGTGAACATTTCTGATTTTTTGAGATATCAATCATGTGTACTGCCTTTAAGCGTACTTTCCTACGCACGTCATGTAACCTGGACGGACACTTGTATTACATTTTAGGCCGTCCCGGTTACGAGCGTATATTGGAAATTTGTACACAGGGTTTTTAGAAAGGCAGGTTATTACACTATTTGTAACCCTTTTTGGGCCCAAGTTATCTCTTCGGAACAACTAAAACTTATTTCTTTTATTTTGAGACCAGACGAAGGTATTTTCTGGAAAATATGGTCTGTGTTGCCAAAATGCCCCCTTTACCGTGGAAAGACTCACATGTAAGAAGAAAATTCAATCTCTCTAGCCAACAATGAATTTGAGGCAAAATGTCAGACAATTTAGAACTTTTTGTTTTGTTTTAATGCAGAACAAAATGCATAGGCCTACATGTGTAGAATTGTTTGTGTGTGAAGAGATGCTTTGATTTGCTAATTATCTTATTACCTGTCTTCTGGATTATGAAACCTCTGAAAGAATGGAATGTCAAACTTCAATGTGTCCGATTTGAATTGGCTCATTCTTGCTCCAATCAGAGACCTGGCATGTGGGTAAAAAATGGACAGAAAATTATTTCCCTGGAGCGGGAGACTGGACTTGCAGTTTTTGGTAATACAGTACATGTACATGTCTCTGGGGCTGGAGACTTGATAACCAGTTTGTATTTCAAGTTGTAAATTAATTTTATTTCCCAGGTCCGGTCACAATTCATTTTCTCAAGAGTCAAGTCACAGGTCAAAAACTAAAAACCGACTTGAGCCTAAGCCAGCAAGTTGAGAGACCAGCTCTGCCCTGGTAGTACCCATGGACTAATTCTGTATATCGGTAACCGCCGTCAAGGCACTGACACTTAAAACTGCATATATATGCAGTTCAGGGGTTAATAACTTTATTTAAATGCACCAACTCTTGTCAACATATCGAGCTGTCGAACTGTCGGGTATCGATTCAAGACTGAATCCGTAAAATTAAGTTTAGATTCATGTCCCAAGTCTTTGAGAGCAAGTCTAAATTTGAGTCTCTAGTCTCAATTTGACTCTCAATTCCATAAATTTATCATAACGTACATGTAAAAGTACATGGTGATCATTGGTCACCATGAAAATGGTTCAACAAATTCATAAATTTAAAAATTGGCACACCATTTGCAATTCCTTCATGTATTTGATAGAAAATAGTATACACATATGGACTGGCAATGAGGTCACTAGTGCACGTCTGTGGGCCTCGAGGGACTGTGAGTGACCACAAGAGGGTCCTATTTCCCGAGGCTGTAGGCCGAGGGAAATAGGACCCTCTTGTGGTCACTCACAGTCACGAGGGGCCCATAGACGTGCACTAGAGACCGAATTATGCCAGTCCGTATGTGTTTTATAACACGCCTCAGGCAAAAATACACACGTACAGATAAAATTCAATTTACTACATTAACAAGCAACCTCCAGAGGGCGCAGTAACCAGTCACTAGTTTTTGAGACTAGTGACCGGTCAGGAACACTAGCAGGGAAACACGCGCGCGTGAAGTCTTAATGCTTGCGCCCGAAACTTCATACGCGCGTCTAGTTCACGCTGGCGCAAATTTCATGCACTAGCCTAGATTAGTGAACCTCACGTGACTGCGTTACAGCCAGTCAGGATTGAGAATCAGAAAGAGGCGTGTTATAATATACAAATATTGAGTGCAATGAGGGGCATGGTGATTGTAGGCCCATTTTGAAGATTGTAGGCCCAAGGTGATCTCGAAGCCATGACTATGCCCCAAGGCGGAAGCCGAGGGGCATAGTCATGGTTGGGTTGCTGGAATGAGTTGCTGGAATGGACCAATAAAATACTGAATCTTGCCTGATGAATATTTATGAGGTATAGTAAAACTGCTTACCCAGAACTGCCAACCCTCCTGGATTTTACAACAGATTCTTCGGAAAATGACTAATTTTGTGAGTCCTGACATGGATAAAAACCCTCCTGGGGTCGATTTCACCAAACTCTTTGTACTTTAGGGTCCATAATAAGGCTTGCGATGGATCGTGGCTACGATGGGTGCTGCGATGAATTTCACCAAACCTATTGTAAGCGTGATGCGTTCGATTATTGATTAGGGATATTTGCATATTTACTCTAAGGCTGTTTGCTGTGCTGAATTATGTTTTTAATAAAACGGTCGTCGGCTACACGAGTTCAAAAAGTCTCCATGTCCGTTCTGTGTAGTGCAAGCGCACGCGTTAAATTTGGCGCGCAGTTTGCGAGACGCGTACCAATACATTTTGTGCAGTCACCAAGCGCGTGGGCTTGCATGCAGCAAAAACATCGACACTGAACAGTTTTGAAGTGACACTTTGTAACCTGCTAAAAATCGTATGTACAAAATTTTAAAATGTTCTCTTGTTTATATCACTTAGCATAGAATCTATCAAGAGTGACAATCAGTTTTTTAGGAAAGCCAGTGTTCGTTTGGTCTTCCAAAAACGATTTGACAATCGTTGGTCAAAATGTACGCTACGATGACAGATTGCCTCATCTTACCTTACGGTATGTTGCCATTGCATATATGAATCGGTACACTCATCGCAAGTTTCTTGAAATCGTTCTTAGGACGCATCGGGAGTTACGGAGAGCGGTAACCCATCGCATCTTGAGTTACGAAGGATCGTAAACGTTAGTGAAATCGACCCCTGGATTGTCAATTAACAACCTTAAGGATTTTTAGATGTGTTTGGAGTCACGGAATGAACCTGTTTCCCCAGATGTCTTCCTCAGAATCCGGAAAGGGTTGGCAGTTCTGCTTACCCAATGTGGATCAGCGGCCCCTCTGGACCAACCGGCAGGCCGCTGCCCGCAGCACAGATACAAGAGAAGAACTTCACAGCCAGAGTCTTCACATTGAATATGTGTGGTACGAGGGTGCCGTTGAGGAATCCGATTAGTTCAGGCATACCGGAACCTGCTGCAGACGGCCTCAGGATCTGCAAAGAGAAAGTTTGAGATGCTTGTTCAAAAGCCGATACAAAATATTAGATTTTCATGTGGAGACGAGATTGTAAAATGTTTTGTACTATGAACAGAAAGATTTGTCAAAGCACTTTTTAACTTGCACTCATCAGAGCATTAAAGGGGCACTGTATCATTTGCAATGACCCCAAAAGTTAATTAACGAGTTGACAGGAAAAACCTTCCTCAAAGTAAAGATTGAACTGGTAGCAACTATCCAATGAAATGTTTCCGCCCGAGATGATATAATTTTACCAGAAAATAGTCCATGAAGATGAAATTATTTAGATCGTTTGCAAACGATTTACTTCTCATCTGGGCGGTCCAAAATGGGCGCTGTGTACTGAGTGTATGCTGTTAATTCCAACGCGATGCATTATGCATCGCGTGGGTCACGCACACGACGCGCACCACAGAGTGCATGACACGAGACACAGAGTACGCGACCGACTGAGAACGAATTTTTGAAACACCCAGCCAAGACCGGTAAAACGCATATATGTATATGGATTTTCATGTTTTTATAAATCGTGGTACATTTGAAAGAGCTGAAATTTCTTCGGATGAGTTTGTTGATGTCTTTCTTTGATTTATAATTGTTTTATTCCCAGAATCGCTCAAAAACAGATCATCTATAGGGCCTTTAAACAGATGTCAATGGACAACTATACAAAGAGAAAGAAAAAATCACAAATGGTAACATTGCTGAGCATTGATTTGTCTGTTGCCAGAAGCAAAGAGATAACTTTGTTGTCTTTCTATGTTCTATCAGCAACCATTCTGATTAAAAATAAGAACCTGTATGCTTTGATTTAGGGAATAAAAGTGGGTTTGGCCAGTCTTAAACATAAGTTTAAAAATGGATTGTTTAAGACCGGCCAAACCCACTATTAATCCCATTCATAAATACATGTACCTTTTGGTGTAAATCAGTAAAACTCACCAAAATAGCCTGTCGTTTTGCCATGTTTTACATTCACTTTTTCCTTAATCGCGTTGTTCGTTCAAACTGCTAGCTGTGCGCGAGTTGTTTGTTCGATCGCGTGTGTTACGCGTAATGCAGGCGTATTGTACGTGCACGCACACGACCGTGTATATTTTATTACAATGCACATTTTGCTTTCGGGAACATGCAGTTTCTGTGAGCATGTGTGTGTTCCATAATTCATACGCGCTGACTAGGACCCGGGCACAAACGCGAGCCAGTCTTTATCACTGGTCTTTATCGTCCGTTTAAAACTGGCCATGTGACGTGCTCTCAGCCAATGAGCATGCGTAAACTGTCTGTCCTAAATATTATGTGATTTTTGATTCCAATAAGAAAACTCACCTTTGTTTACCTACTTATGCATATTCATACCTCGCTGAAAAGATTTAGCACAATAGCTCACCCACGGTCCAATGCATTCCCCCAGAGTACATAATGGTCAGAAAGCCACCGTCCTCTCATAGATTTTCCCAGTGAACGATGTAGCTCTAACAGGGTAGGATGGTAAACAAAGGTGAGTTTTCTTATTGGAACCAAAAATCACATAAGATTGAGGACATTCCAATACAGAAAACATCACCTTTGTTTACTTACTTATGCAGAGTAGCACCGTAAAAATGCACAAAAGAGGGTGGGAAGGGGCATGCAAAAAGACAGAACTAGTAGTATAGAGTAATCCAAGCAGACGAAAAATAGGCAGTACTGCTACAAAAACCAAATTATCCAGGTTATTATGGAAATGGTATAACAGCTAAAACATCCCGTTAATACAGTAGGTCTAGCTACCAAACAAGTGAAATATAGTCACATACCAAAGACGTCCAAACCTCTATTGAGATGGTGTTGGAGTTGAAGACGTTTTCCTGCCTGCTGATCGAGCCGTAGTTTGGAGAACTTTCCTTCCCATACGGCCCTCCGCTTGTACCACATCCTTGAGGTAGCATGAAGTGAATGTGGAGGGGTTTTTCCAGCAGGCAGCCTTCATAATCTCTGGTATTGGCACTCCAAGCAGATGAGCCCAGGACGTAGTCGGACTGCGAGTCTCGTGGGCCTTGACTTGAGATCCAGGATGGTGGGACAGGCCAATGGCCGCCAATGGCCGCCAATGGCCGCCAACAACGATCGAGAGATCGTGGTCACAGATGTGGGCGTATTGTTGTGATGAACAACTGCTTGACGTCTCCCCTCAGCTGCTGAGTACGAGCAATGTAGAACTTGAGGTCTCGTACAGGGCACCACCATTTATCCTCTTCCACTGAAGAGAAAGATGTCAAACTTGGCACAAAAATGTCAGGCGGTGAAAAATCCATGGATTGGTTCTTTGTCAGGAACTTCACATGAGGTATTAGCCTGACACCTCCTGGCTCCCAGCGAATGTGGCCAGAGTCAATAGAAAGAGCATGGATTTCACTTCTGCGTCGAGCCGTAGCTGCAGCCAATAGAAAAACTGTTTTAACAGTCAACTGGTGCAGTGAAGCAGAACCTAAAGGTTCAAAAGGTGCTCTGGCTAGTTAGACGAGGACAGTACCCATGTCCCAAGATGGTATCAATTTCTTGACAGGAGGACGCAGAGTAAACATGCCTTTGATGAGGTGTGATATTGCAGGATTGGTTGACACTGATGAGCCATCCGGAAAACCTTTGTGAAGGACAGCAATGGCTGATCTGTATCCCCTTATACCGGTATTGGAATTTTGAGGCCTGTGCTGAAAAGGTGCATCAAAAAATCCCCCAACTTCGTTACAGATGCAGAGTAGGGATCTGTAGCTTCCGAGGAGCACCACTTGACGAAATGCTGTAATCGACTATCGTAAGTACGTCTAGTGGATTGCCGTCTGCTTTGGGATGCCACGGAAGAAGCATCTTCCGAAAGACCTGCTGATCTGAAAGATGACTTGACAGCATCCATGCAGATAGATGAAGAGCTTCCGGGTTTGGATGTAGGATCTTGGATTTGGGTTGAGCCAGAAGATCCAACCTTTTTGGAAGCACTATAGGAGGATGAATAAGCAGACTCAGAAGCCTTGGGAACCAAGTCTGTCTTGGCCAGTAAGGTGCAATCAGGATGATCCTGCAGACTTCCTTCTCGATTTTTGACGGAACTTGTGGGAGGAGAGATATTGGTGGGAAGGCGTACGCCAGAAACCTGACCAGCTCATGCTGAGTGCATCGGTTGCAAGAGCTTGAGCATGATACATGTAGTACCGGGTACAGAACGTCGGAAGCTGGTTGTTCAGGTGTGATGCAAACATATCTACATTGGGGTGCCGAGGATGCCGAAGACGTGGCGTACTACTCCCCGATGTAGAGTCCATTCTGTCGGTAAAACGTGGCCCCGAGACAGAGCATCGGCGATGACATTTTGTTTCCCCGCTAGGTGAGATGCCTGAATTGTCATATCCTTGGAGATGCACCATGTCAGAAGTTTCCAAGTGGCCAAACAGAGGGACGGCGAGTGGGTACCTCCCTGGCGATTTATGTAGGCTACTATACTGTCGAATTGTCCGACCTCACCAATACATGTTTGTTCTGAACATGTGGCTCGAGGGTCTGAAGCGACTTCGCAACTGCCAACAGTTCTAGATGGTTTATGTGCAGAAGCTGTTCCGGTGCGGACCATGTTCCCGCGACATAAATGTCGTTCAAGTGAGCTCCCCATCCCTGCTCCGAAGCATCCGTGGTCAGGGTTACTGAAGGAGAAGGTCGAGGAAAAATGGTTCCCAATAGGAGGTTTTCCTTGGGGAGCCACCAGCGAAGATGAGCACGAATAAAGCTGGTGACCGGAATTGCCTTCGTCATTGGGTCGAGTCGAGGACGATAGTGGAAGAGGGTATGCAGTTGGAGAGGGCGCATTCGCATCCGAAACTAAGGAACCAGGTCGACAAGGCTTGCCATAAGGCATAACAAAAATATATGTTATGTTGGCGTAACCCGACCGACCCTAAAAATACGGCCGACCCTGGATATTTTTATTTTTTTTAAAATCTATATAAATGAGTTATAAATACGTTTGAAACCATTTCTGACCGTTTCTCATTGTTGTATTGACTTGTCTGACGCTGGCGCGCGTGGAACTTTGGAGTGCACATATTGTTGCACCAACGATCGAACATGCAGCAGAAGATCGCGCAGGCTCTACAACAATGTACATGTACATGTACAGGTGTGATATCGATACGGAGATAGATGCACCAAGTATACATTGTACATGTATAGTCGCGTCCCCGACTCTCACTCAGAGAGCAGCCTCACGCTCGCTGAACCGAAGGAGCTCTACATGAAAAATATGGTAGCCTCGTCCTAGACTGTTGCACGGCGCGGACAGCTACGTACAATATTTAAAATATTTGGCTATTTATTTTGTGTTTAAAAATAGTTTGTTACAATCTAAATTATTTTAATTATCTTTTCAGCATTTTACACAATAAAAACGGATATATATACATTCTAAAAATTGTAAACTATTTTGTGACCCCGGCGACCCGGCCCCGTGTTTTACACAGTCGCATCAACATGGCGCCCGGTTCCGAAGCGTACAGTGTTTCCATCAAGGGAAAATGTGACATACAAATGTATGTATAAAAAAAGACATACAAATAAAATAAATGTCATCAAGAGTTTAAAAGTATACTATTTGTTGTGTGTAGCCTTTTTTTCTTTTGTTACCGTGTATTACTACCGGCTTAAACAATTGGAAAACATGTCATTTTCGTTGCTGGGAGAAAAAAAAATTTCAAAAAAAACCAAAAAATCCATACCTACCTACCCTATTTTTGGGGGCCCGTTACGCCAACATAAATTTTTTTTTTGTATGCCTAAGACCAAGTAGTCGAAGCCATGCCTGAGCTGGAGCAGTATCCACTGAAAAGAGAAGCTGGATGCATTCCTGAAGATTCCGACATCTCTCCTCGGTAGGAGTGGCCCTGCCTAGAGTAGTGTCGAGAACAGCCCCTAGAAACGTTGTCCAGGTAAAGGAAAATGTGTATGTGCTTCTGCCGTAGGAAAGCTGCGATAACCTTGGTTACTCTCGTAAAGACCCTTGGAGCTGTTGACAGACCGAAAGGAAGGCAACGAAACTGGAAAATTTTTCCCTTGTACACGAATTGTAGGAACTTCTGATGATGAACAAAAATGGGGATGTGCAGATATGCATCCTTGAGATCCAAGGAGGTCGCCCACCAACCGTGAGGAAGAAACTGAAGTACTGTGGACAATGTTTCCATCCTGAAGTGTTTTGGTTTGATGAAAACGTTCAGAGGGCGAAGGTTGATGATGGGTCGCCACTTGTTGGGTTTCTTGGGTGCAAGGAAGAAGACCGACGTAAACCCCCGAGTCCCCAATTGGAGAGGAATTATGGCACCTTTCTCTACCAGGGAATTGATCTCGTCCTCTAATATTTTCTGACGAGCTCTGTTGCTGGGTACTGGAGTGGAATGACCTGCAGGGAGAGCGGGGGGAATGCTGGTAAATTCCAGGCGATAGCCGGAGGACACCGTCTGTAAAACCCAACTGTCTGATGTGATCATTTGCCGTTGATGAAGAAAACTCAAAAGACGCCCTCCCACTGGTACTGGGATGTCTGGAATCGTAACCTTGTTGTAGTCACTTGCCCCTATGACCCCGTGTCCATCGGGGCTTGGAGGGACACGACGCTCTGGTGGGCTGGATAAAATTTGATGAACGAGAAGCAGGACGTGAGGCTCTGAACTGGACCCTCCCATAAGACTGATTTGGTCGCCTAAACGTCTTGGGCTTTTCCTGGCGTGTCTGGCGTGATAAAGAAAAGGGGCGATGCGGTTGTCACAAATCCAACTTTTCCTCCGCTTTCAGGCGCTTAGCTTCCTGCAACCGAACCTCATTGAATTTCCCCTGTTGAAGAAATCGTTGCCTGTGAGAGGAAGACCTTCCATTATTTCCCTGGAGCCAATGGACGGCCAACGAAGATGGTCCAGAATTAGGGAACGACGTAAGAGGGTGGTCATAGCAGAACCCAATGAAAACTCCCTGAGACATAAGCCGAGGCAATCATCCATAAACTTGAACATCTCCGGTAGTACCGTAGCGTCAAACTGAGATGGGTCTTCTTGTGCTCGGGCAAGGGCATCCGAAAGGAGAATGGAATAAGATGAAATCTTGGCGCCGAACCGCAAATGGGAATCGAGGAGACCTAAACGGTGATCTAAACGTCTTGTTGCGTCATCAAAAATTTTCTTCTTAAACTGAGAGTTTTCCCGTCTGAGTGTATCTTTGACCTCCGAAGACATGGTAGGAGTGGAAAAGAACTTCCCTTCGTCTGTAGCATTACTGAGAAACATGTCCTTTTCATATGGTTTAACTGAAGGAATAGACTGCTTTACCTGGACTGTTGCAAACGCATCTTCCATGATGTTCGCACAAAAACTATCTATGGGAAATTCCTGTCTGGGAGAAATTGAAGATTCCGTACCCCTGCGAAAAGATGGACGAGAAATTTCCACAGGTGGTAGTCGAGGAAAATCCAAAGCGTAGCTAACCGCTGGCATCACAATTCTACTTCGTTGCAGAACAGAAATATCTTCCTCATGTGCTGGATTAGATGTCAACGAAAAGAGTGAAGAAGAAGATCTGGAACGATCAAAAACTTCCACAGGCGATGGTGAACGACTTCGGGAGTGTCGGAAATAGGAGTGTCTTCGCATCGGGGAGTGCACACGTTGACGTACGGGTGAACGTGATCGGTGCCGGGAACGGCATCGAGATCGTGAACGAGATCTGTGCCGGGAACGATGTGGAGATTGTGAACGAGATCGTGAAAAATGTCGAGAAAAATAATCCCGGCCGTGGCGGTATTGATCCTGGAACTGATGTTCGGGATAAGATTCTTGACGAGGGTAACAGTCACGATGCGAAGTAGGGACGTTATGAGCTGATAACATGGCGCTATGAGCTGATAACATGGCGCTCGATGAACAAGAGGATCGAGGGACCAAGCCAAAATCACTCTGTACGAACACTGGATCGAGGTTGTTGAAAACTGCTGGTGGTGAAAAACTGATGAAAACGCTGTTGGTGGTGGTGGTGGTGGTGGTGGTGCCCCAAGCCCCTGTGACCTAGCGGGATTATGGATCGGACCATTATTAGGCGAACCAGGAACACCCCGTGAAGGATATCCTCCTTCCATCGCACGCATGTGGTCGTCCAGACTGGCAAATGGGTGCGGTATTCCTTCCTGTACCGGGCCGGTGTTGCACGGTATACGGGTCGGCTCCATAGAGGTTCCGCTGGCTAAAAGAACATGTGCATTGATTGCCGATGTCGCCTGTCGAACCATGGAGTGCTTGGAGCGTTGCACCGATGGCTGAACCGTGGGTGATTTAGACGTTGTAGATTTAGTACGTTTGGAGCGGGAAGACTCCGCCATATTGTAGTACTTTTATTTAAACACAGCGAAAGATGACCGCACTGCACGGCGCTGAAAATCTATGGGAGGACGGTGGCTTTCTGACCATTATGTACTCTGGGGGCATGCATTGGACCGTGGGTGAGCTATTGTGCTAAATCTTTTCAGCGAGGTATTGCGCGTGCGCATGAATATGCATAAGTAGGTAAACAAAGGTGATGTTTTCTGTATTGGAATAAGGTATTTATAAATTAAATATGGTTTTAAAAGATTTCTGTCCAGTTCTACATGTACATGTACCCACATGCCTTGTCATTTTCTGCGATTCAGAAAATCATGTACGGTACTGTGTGAAGCTTGAACCAAGGCTACAAATTCAGAATTTGCATTCCTTCACTTGACATTAGGAATATGTCACAACCACGTGTACATGTGCGTGTATAGTCACTTTGATTGAACACTGCAATGCAGTGTGTAAACTTTGTGTGTATCACAAAGACAACAAACTTGATCATGTTATGTTAAAAGAAACAGTTTATACTTTTCCCAAAATTAGATTGAAATTTTGTTCTTTTATGACTATCCCTTCCTACTAAAATTTCCGGCGATGTTTTTATTTACTCCGCAGTTTTTTGAATTATTAAGAGGGATGCGCAATGACAAACATAATGCCCCTGTGGATAGAAATAGCAGCCAATCATCGGGCGCGTGAAGCGCAGACTTGCACTGTTTACAATCCATGCACGTGTAGTAACATTTCGACGCCTGTGTTAAAAAGCATCCTGATTGGCCCAGAGCAGCGACAACATTTCTGTCACTGCTTTTAAACAAACAATTTCAACAGGGGCTCAAATGTACAAGTAGAGAGGTGCATTAAAGGGACAAACCGGCTTTGTTGGGCTATTTTGGGCTCGAAATAGACCCATACATAATTCTGAAAGTCTTTCTTAAATAGACTGAAGAAAACCTGAAAAGAAACCACCAAATTTTGCCGCTTTTGAACATTTTTCAAAAAATCAAGGTCACGTGATTTATCGGAACCAGATTTCTGGTTCGGATAAATCCTGTGTTCTTGGAGTTAGTTTTATTTCCAGCCGTATGGCCGTTTTATCATTTATTCCTGGAGTTTATTACTGCAGTACAGTATTAAATTCAGCTCTGATTTTATTACCCAAAATATAATGAGTATTTGACAAACGAGACTATTTATTCAGGTTATGAAACAAAGTTACATTGTGAACATAACTCTGAAAAATCGAACATGAAATTTTGACACAAAGTCCGAGGAACCGAAGCGCGTTCCACCGTGAGCAGTCTACCGGACAATGTGACATTTAGCCCCGGCAAGGCCCACACATGTTGGGACCGTACCGGTACAGTGCTGTGGAACTACGTTCCATAAATGTAAGCTCCTCTACAGAAAACGGAAAAACCCATTTGGCGGTCCAGGCTGTCCAGTGAAATCTTCAGCATAAAATGAGAGATATCCAAAGCAAAAAGCTGCCAAGTGAAGAGGAAATCAAATCGTTTGCGACAAAGTCGTGATTCTCGCGCGATAGTGAACGGCTAGTAAAGCGTATAACGCGAAATATTGACCGTTTTTATTAATTTTAAGCTTTTGTGGTTAATTACGGGATATTTTGATCTTTTTTTCACAAAGACCATCAAAAATTATTGTCAAGGATGCTGCATCACTAAATTATGTAAACAGTAGGCCGGTGTGTACCTTTAAAGAGGCGCTGTTGCAGAAGGATGGAAGTTAATCAACACTACCAATTTTCAAGTGAAAAACTTACCACAACCATACTACTGCCAAGCAAGACGAGTAACAAGCTAATACCTGTGGTCCATACCCATGCTACCAGTAGCCCAGAATCCTGCAAGCAAGTACATGTACGTAATAACAATGTTACAGGTTTATCTCTGTTAATTGTATATTTATTATAAAACTCGTTGATCAGTAAGTGAGACAATTTTCCACGTTTTTTTGGACTTGAAGAGTTGTAAATATATTTTCCTTACATTTCCAGCCGTTTACTTTTCCGGCCTGAAAAAAAAAAAGACTTTAGCGGATTTCTTTTTCCAAAATAAGAAAAAGCCGGAAGAGTGGGCATCCCCGAGACTAGGCATGACTAAACTTAAAATAAGGGTGTGCACGTGCTTTTGAGTTACACAGTCCAGAATTCTTTTTAACATAGCTAATTTCAGTCTTCTTTATATATTTGACTTGTTGGTTCCAACTTAAGATTTCGTCAATAATAACACCCAAGCATTTAAACGATTTAACATTATGCACTTGATTATTATTGATGTGTACTCTGAGCTCATGCGCGCTTATCTTTTTCTTTAAGCCAATGAGCATACATTAAGTTTTACTGGCATTAACTTTGATTTTATTTTTAACGGACCACCGATGAATCATGGCTAATGACTTGTTCAAGCTAGTTTTAATTTTGACAATTCTTTCAGGACGGCAAGTTAGTGTGGAGTCATCGGCATAACTTACACTTTTCGGATACATAAAGAGGCTGGTCATATATATATGATAAACAATAATGGGCCCAGAATTGATCCTTGTGGTACACTGACACTTATAGTCAAGGATTTTGACATATGTTTACTAATATTTGAGCACGCTTGGACTTGATTGGAGCATGGTGGTTATTAATAACGGCCATAAAAATCGAGTGCCAGATAAACCACGCTTCGTCAACATGTTGACATTGAAGAACATACTCCCATGGAGCATTGGGAGGTCATTATGAAACATTTCGATATCAATATCCTTCAGGCGTCAAAAATTAAATAAACGACACCCTTTGCGAGGCGTTTTCCAATTATGTATGCCGTAAATAAGAAAATGATCACTTATGAGGGTTTGCAACACTCCGCATGCGCTAACAAGATCGGGATGCGTACTAAAAATCAGATCAATACATGTACATGTAGTTGTTTGGGTGAACTGACAGATTTAATGTTCTATTCCACTTGGCTTTGCCTCACAGAAAATATATACCTCATACATTGATTCTGTTCACTGATTGGTTTAACGCAAATCATGCGACATGGATTAGTTCAACCATTTGGGTGGGCAACTGAAAAAAGTACTATTGTTTGACCTTTTGCGCCATACATGTACATGTAGGTCAAAGGACATGAAGGATAGTACTTTCTGAAAGTACTATTTCACAGCGCGTACGGAATATCGTGCAAACGTGTGCCAGCGAGCTGGAGATGCGTTCGCGTGAAACAACCAGCAGTGGTGTTCGCGTTTACGCGGACAATGTGCACTTTGGCTTGGCTCTCTGAAAACTGAATTTTGTCCTGTACCAATCATTTGACACAAAAAAATCAATGTATGAGGTATATAAAACAAATATTTACTGCACTCTTTATTCGGGTGATGATGCAAACTACCGCCCCTCGGTGATCTTGAAACGGCAGTCCTGCTATAAAGCAGGACTGCCGTTTCAACATCACCTCGGGATTTGCACTATCGCCCTCATGAGCAGTCAATATTTGTATAATATAAAATCTGTAACCTCATAAAATTATTCGTTCTATTACACTCATGAACAATAATTATTTGTATAATGTTGAATGGCCTTGAGTGTACTTGGGTCTTTCCACAGTAAACATGGTAAAGGGGTTATTTTCGCAACACAGACCATATTTTCGAGGAAATCCTTTGTCTGGTCTCGAAATAAAACAAATACCGGTATAAAGTTTAAGTTGTTCTGAAGAGATAACCTAGGCCCAAAAAGAGTTACAAATAGTGTGACAACATGCCTTTCTAAAACCCCTGTGTACAATTTTCCAATATACCGCTCGTAAAAGTGTCCGTCCCGGTTACGCACGTTATATTTGAAATTTGTACACAGGGTTTTTAGAAAGGCATGTTGTCACACTATCTGTAACCCTTTTTTGGACCAAGTTATCTCTTCAGAACAACTGAAACTTATTTCTTTTATTTTGAGACCAGACAAAGGTATTTTCTGGAAAATACATGTATGGTCTGTGTTGTCAAAATGCCCTCTTTACCGTGGAAAGACTCACATACATTACATGTATTATGAGAAGATACATGTACCCCATGAGTTATGAAAATATTGAAAGATCCGAAAGTAAGGTCAGTATTTTCATGACAAGTGTGGCGTATCCTCATATCACCAGAAAAGACATCCAATATTATTGTTATAACAAATTAAGCTTACTTCCTTTATTTTGCGAATATTTTGTTATGTACATGTATATCAGTATACTTACAACAAGATAGTCTTGAGTATAATCCCACTTGAAACTTGAAATAAGGCTAATAATTTGGTGTAGCAAAAACCCAACAAATCCAGTTGTGAAACCAATGATGCACATCATCACCCAGCGATCCCAGTCCAACCTACATGTAGTGAAAAATAGACGACAGTGAATGTAAGTACACGTGTAAAACCACTTACACCCATCGCCACTCACTCAACTCAATCCACCGGTAATCTAGACCATGTTCACACTTTGTGTTTAATGGAATAAAAATGACGTTTAACCAGTTAACCGAAAGAAAAACTGGTTTTAAAGACGGAGGCTCGTCAATGCACTACACTTAAAAGAAATTCAACCGGTTTCTGAATTAACTGTACATTCCCATAACCATCTTTGTTCGGTTAAGACTGCCGGGGGACCAGGAGGCTGAATATGACCCGATCCATAAGGCGAGGGTTGTTATCAGGCTCCATACTCTCTCCAGTTTCATAACTCAGCTGGTGTACACGTGTATGTAGGTTTTCACATAATTAGGTGATCGGAACTCATTCCGATCACCTATTACTATTGTACGATTTCTTTGTCTTTTTTTTTTTTTTAGGTGATCGGGCTGATCCCGATCACCTATTGATATTGTACGATTTCTTTGTCTTTTTTTTCTTTTTAGGTGATCGGGCTCAACCCGATCACCTATTGATATTGTACGATTTCTTTGTCTTTTTTTTTTTTTTTTTTTTTTCTTCTTTTTCCACTCAAACGTTTCCAGAGCTTTTCTTCGAAACGGTTCAAGCTATCAACTTGAAACTTGGTAGGAACATCAACCCCAATGTGAAGGTGTGCATACAAGTGTGACGTCACCGTGACGTCATCGGGTATCAAATTACAACAAATAAATGACCAAAATATGCATGTTTTAAAATGCTTCCGTCTGGAAAACCACGTGACTCATGATCTTCGTATTTGGCAGGCTTATATATCAGATCATGGCCAACAATTTTCTTCGTGTGGGCATTTTCATCTGACCCTTCCTTCTGGGGTCAATTTGAGGTCAAATTTCAACGAAAACGAAAATCTCAATTTTTGCACTTATTGAGCAACA
This sequence comes from Henricia sp. BOLD:AAB3569, assembly GCA_037783545.1. NCBI lineage: Eukaryota > Metazoa > Echinodermata > Asteroidea > Spinulosida > Echinasteridae > Henricia > Henricia sp. BOLD:AAB3569. The sequence continues at coordinate 1,146,078 of JBBELK010000356.1, read as the reverse complement.
ATGCCCATCAAACCAAGCTGAATCTTTAACAAACTAAGTACAGGCATAGGTCCTATGACAGACTTTCACCAGCGTGTATAATATTATAATGGCATCAAGCGTGACGTCATCGTGACGTCATCAAGTATCAAATTACACCCCAAAAAAAACCAAAATTTGCATATTTTAAAATGCTTCCGTCTTGAAAACCACGTGACCCAGGATCTTCGTATGTGGCAGGTTTATAGATGACATTCTGTGCTACAATTTTCTTTGTGTGGGCATTTTCATATGACCCTTCCTTCTTGGGTCAATTGGAGGTCAAAGTTCAACATAACTGAGAATCTCAGTTTTTACACTTACCAGCAACAATGCCCATCAAACCAAGCTGAATCGTTAGTAAATTAGATACAGACATAGGCCCTACGGCAGACTTTCACCAGAATGTATAGTATCATGATGGCATCAAGTGTGACGTAATCATGACGTCATCAGGTATCAAATTACAAAAATTCAAAGGTTATTTTTTCCAAAATTCATATCTCAAGAACCGTAATAGATACTTGAACAATTCTTTCACAACATGATAAGTATAAATGAACTGAACAAATCATACGATGTCATGACCCCTGTGTGACGCCTACTTCCGGTCCAAACCGGAAGTTGTTTGAAAATGTGCATTTTTTAAAGCGTTTTGAATGCAAATAGATTCAAAGTGGTAGTGAATTTGACCATATTTCTACTGAACGAAATGTTTCCACACATGTGGACTTTTTGACTATACCATTGGTGGCGTCATCACATGGACGGTAGTTACGTAATGTGGTGTCAAAATACGCAAATTTGGAGCTGAATTGTTTAAAAATGCTGTATCTTGAGGACTACAGCAGATATTTGTATGATTCTTTCGTCACATTTAAGAACTTGATGGTTATTAAATTGTTGAACAATTTGTGCACAACATTGTGACGTCATGATATCGTCACAGGTGTCAAATTACAAAAATTAAATGGTTATTATTTCAAAAATTCATATCTCAAGAATCGTAATAGATACTTAAACAATTCTTTCACAGCATGATAGGTCGCAATGAACTGAACAAATCATACAATGGCATGACCCCTGTGTGACCCAAACCGGAAGAGGTTCAAAAATGTACATTTTTTTAGCATTTTGAATGCAAATAGAGCCAAAGTGGTAGGGAATTTGACCATAGTTCTACTGAACGAAATGTTCCTTCACATGTGGACTTTATGACTACATATATACCACTGATGACGTCATCACGTGTACGGTGGTTACGTAATGTGGAACACAATTATTTGTTGAGTCCCTTGATAATTAAGCTAACTCAGTCGTTTGAGGGCGCTATGCCAAGCCTCCACTAATCTGACGATTTGCGCCCATATATAGTGCTCGACTTCTAATAATAGAACTTGTATCTAGGCAGCCTGTCTCGGGTCAGAGGTCATAATGTATCTTTTTAGGGAGGATGTCTGGGCCACACGGCCAATGATATAAACGTACGTGCGCGAGTAGTGAATAGGTCAGACAGACGAGAAATAATAAGCAGGGATTGATTTACAACCGAGAAAATTTGACTTTTGAAGATATAAAACTGCTAGTTTCCGTGGCATCATCGCCAGGAAAGTTGAATGAACACTTGATAGCACAAGGAAATTTACTTTTGGTGACTTAGCTGTTGTATCTTGGGTGTAATCATGGTATGTACGGCTAGCCTTAGTCGGCGAACCAGAGTAAATATGTCTTCTCCCCGAAAACTGTGAATGTGACATGCTGGAAATCGTTGCTGTGTTGGAAATAAAATGGACATGGTGGACCGCAACTCAAGTTGACTGGAGCGTCAGTTTATTCTAGATGCAATTGAACCCCAACTCCCCACACGGCGATATACTACAGTAATATGATCTCAAATGAAAAAAATCTTTAGAACTGTAATATATATTGAAAAGATTCTTTCACCACATATAGGCCTAGGCCTACATGTCAAAACTTGTTCTTCAGTAGATACTTGAACAATCTGTGCACACAATAGTAACGTTATGATGAGATTGACAATTATGACGTCATTAGCGTTGAATAGTCAGAGTCATGTCTTGAGAATTCCAATACTTTTTCAACATCAAACAACTCAAGTTTTCAAACAATCTCAAAACTGTGTCGTCATCATCATTTCAATGTTTGTCACCCGATCACCTTGCGTTTGTAAAAAACACAAACGCGAAGCTCTAGTTTCTTTTTCTTTTTCCACTCAAACGTTTCCAGAGCTTTTCTTCAAAACTGTTCAAGTTATCAACTTGAAACTTTGTAGGAACATCAACCCCAACGTGAAGGTGTGCATACAAGTGTGACGTCATTGTGACGTCATCGGGTATCAAATTACAACCCAAAAATGACCAACATATGCATGTTTTAAAATGCTTCCGTCTGGAAAACCACGTGACCCATGATCTTCGTATTTGGGAGGCTTATAGATCAGATCATGGCCTACAATTTTCTTCGTGTGGGCATTTTCATCTGACCCTTCCTTCTGGGGTCAATTTGAGGTCAAAGTTCAACAAAAACGAAAATCTCAATTTTTGCACTTATTGAGCAACCAATGCCCATCAAACCAAGTTGAATCTTTAAGAAACTAAGTACAGGCATAAGTCCTATGGCAGACTTTCACCAGCGTGTATATTATGATGGCATCAAGCGTGACGTCATCGTGACGTCATCAAGTATCAAATTACACCAAAATAAAACCCAAAATATGCATATTTTAAAATGCTTCCGTCTCGAAAACCAGCTGACCCAGGATCTTCGTATTTGGCAGGTTTATAGATGACATTCTGTGCTACAATTTTCTTTGTGTGGGCATTTTCATCTGACCCTTCTTTCTGGGGTCAATTGGAGGTCAAAGTTCAACGAAAACGAAAATCTCAGTTTTTACACTTACCAACAACAATGCCCATCAAACCAAGCTGAATCCTTAGTAAATTAGATACAGACATAGGCCCTATGGCAGACTTTCACCAGCATGTATAGTATCATGATGGCATCAAGTGTGACGTAATCATGACGTCATCAGGTGTCGAATTACACAAATTCAAAGGTTATTTTTTCCAAAACTCATATCTCAAGAACCGTAATAGATACTTGAACAATTCTTTCACAACATGATAAGTCTAAATGAACTGAACAAATACGATGTCATGACCCCTGTGTGACGCCTACTTCCGGTCCAAACCGGAAGTTGTTTGAAAATTTGCAAATTTTTTAGCATTTTGAATGCAAATAGATTCAAAGTGGTAGTGAATTTGACCATATTTCTAAGGAACGAAATGTTTCCACAAATGTGGACCTTATGACTATACCAGTGGTGATGTCTTCACATTGACGGTGGTTACGTAATGTGGTGTCAAATTACGCAAATTTGGAGCTGAATTGTTTTAAAATGCTGTATCTTGAGAACCACAACAGATATTGGTATGATTCCTTCGCCACATTTAAGAACTTGATGTTAATCAAATTGTTGAACAATTTGTGCACAGAATTGTGACCTCATGATGTCGTCACAGGTGTCAAATTACCAACATTCAAAGGTTATTAATTCCAAAATTCATATCTCAAGAACCATAATAGATACTTGAACAATTCTTTCACAGCATTATAGGTCTAAATGAACTAAACAAATCATACACTGACATGACCCCTGTGTGACCCCTACTTCCGGTCTAAACCGGAAGTTAATCGAGAATGTGCCAGCTTTTAGCATTTTGAATGCAAATAGAGCCAAAGTGGTAGGGAATTTGACCATAGTTCTACGGAACGAATTGTTCCCACACATGTGGACTTAATGACTATACCAATGATGACGTCATCACGTGCACGGTGACTACGTAATATGATCTCAAATGAAACAAATCTTGAGAACTGTAATATATATTCAACAGATTATTTCACCACATGTAAGAACTTGTTCTTCAGTAGATCCTTGAGCAATTTGTGCACACAATAGTGACGTCATGGTGAGATTGACTGGGCCAATAATGACGTCATCAGACACACACTAAAATTTTAGCGTAAAATAATCAAAGAGTCATATTTCCTAAGAATTCCAATACTGGCAATCGATATGTGAATGTTTCTTTTGCAACATCGACCAACTCAAGTTTTCAACCAATTTTAAAAGTGTGACGTCATCATAAGATCAATGTCTATGTCACCCGATCACCTTGCGTTTGTAAAAGACACAAACGCGAAGCTCTAGTTTTTTTGTAATTTACATGTAGTGCGCGTGTGCCAAAGATTTTGAGTTCAAATCCCGAAAAATGACCATGTGATTTTTCTCTCATCCTCTCATTTCTGAGATACATTATTTAATCAATAATAAAGTGAGTGTATATTAAAGGCGAAATAAAAACAAATACATGTTTCGTGTCCCCGCCCGCTTCCTTTTTTGAGGCCGCCTGGATTTATTTTTTATTTTTTATTTCCAAAAAACGAGAAGAAAATATTAAAAACTACAACAAATCCACGGAAAATAAATACTTGCGAGTTCGAAGTCTTCTATATAGACTCTCTCGGTGTAGCTACTGTACTATCACTAAATATGTCTTCGCACGAGTCTATTTACCTGCAGTGGCCTAGACTAAATGCTTTTCGATCTTGCCATTACCAACTACCACAGCAAAAGCGTCCGTACGTTGTTGTTAAGTTAGTAGATTGATTCTAAAATAGTGTTCCCTTGTGCAATTGTGTAAATGTGATCATGTGATCGTGAATGTAGTTTTTACATAGTCGTTTACCGTAATATTCATCACACTTCTAAAATACGACTGGTAAAAGCGGCTACAAACTGATTGCGTCGGTACGTACTGTGTATAAAATATTTTCGTTGTGGATTGTGTAAATGTGATCATGTGATCGTAAGTGTAGTTTTTACATACATGTAGTCGTTTTGACCGTAATATTCATCACGATCCGCCCATTGTACGTTGACTAAATGCGACTGGTAAAAGAGGCTTCGGTCGGTACGTACTGTGTAAATATTTTCGCGGTAAATCAGCTGTTTTCTGTAAAAGATTTAAAGGGATTTGTTGTGTGATTGTGTTAAACACTATTAAAACAATGTAAATATGTTCAGTTCTTGTGTGGCTAACAATTGTCCCTTTTATTTGTACCATTTCATTTTGGGATTGCCGGAAATCTCTAATGGCGGCCATCTTGAAAAATAAAAAATTAAAAGTAAAAAGCCCCTCTTCCTCCTTTTTTTTAAAAACCCGGACGGGAATCATGTTTGTTTTTTTTACTCGGCCTAAATTGCAGTTTTGTTTTGTCAAATCAGGCAATCTCTTTGTCAAAAGAACCTTTTTTGCTTCAAACTACATGTGTAATCAATTTAATCTTCAGCGATAATGTGCAGGTACAATTACTGATTTTAGCTGATAATCTTTCATTTAAAGGCAGTATACATCATTGGTAATTCGAAAATCAGAAATGTTCACAGATTTACGCCTAACTTACACAATATAAACATGATGACCGTAGAAAACTTCCCCTGAAATGATTTTGTCTAAAGTGCTATAGTCTTTGAGAAATGAGCAAAAGAAATAGTTTTCGTCTCACGAGACGAAAATTCGTTTTTTTTTAACATTTCGTTCAATGCTGCCCTCACACGACCGATTAATAGCGATGAAATTACAACCTCGTCCCCTGCATCACGAGGATTTCTACCACCCCGGGGACGAGGTTGTCAGGTTGTAACTTTGCAAATGCCCTTTTCCAAATTTAAACTTGGGCTAAGGCTCCGGCTCTATGTAGCCATACACCTTTTCGCAAATACTTCTGCAACAGTACTGCAATGCGGGAAGGATAGTTATTCAACAACCTTCGCCCAATGTAACTCTGTCTTTTGTCCAAGTACACTCAAGCAGTATTTGTGAAAAAGTTCCAGTTGAAGCCCGAGCCTCAACCTCAGTCCAAGTCGAGATTTGGAAAAAGGCAATTTTTTATTCGCGAATGGGCCTAGTTGCTGGACGGGAAAAATGGAAAAGGAGCGGCGAAAATCAGGAAGACCAAAGGCAAAGCAAACAGACAGCGCAAAAAAACGCTTAAAGTCTGCCTCAAACCGCCTCTATCGAGAAAACAAGCGGCTTTTGACGGACAACATAGCACTCCCAGTTTCCATGCTGCATCGCCAGATCGCTGCTGCTGGAGGAGGATAATTAGCTCTCGGTCTCGATCCACATGTCCAATGCGAATCTACATGTTTTGTAGGCCTAGCCAGAATGCTTCTGGATATGCATGATACATGTAAGTAAGTAAAATACATGTACATGTATGATGTAGCCTAGGCTAGTCCTATTTTATAATGGTATTTTTTCGTATACATTTAACAAAGATTTTAAGGAAATTACCTTCTGGAATCAACACATAATGTAATTTTAAGATATACTTTCCACTTGCACTTTTGTCGCAAATAAAATGTTGCTTTTCTGTAGAAAAATTACGTTTTCTTCTTGAAAAATTGCCTTCAGTTATACACAAGATAACCATTCACGCGCGCGCCCTCTGCCCTCTGTTGTCGCGCTTACGCACAGACCGCTCGCCGCGTCATTTTGTGCATTACTTTATGCAGTAATTTTATTATTGATTTATCTCAGAAATGCAACATTTGCGACAGAAGTGCAAGTAGGAAGTATATCTTATAATTTGAAGATCTGTTGATTCCAGGAGGTAATTTCATTCAAATCTTTGTTCAATGTATACGAAAAAAATACCTTTATAATTTGGAAAGAATTCCATTTACTGGTCTCCACTGATTTTCCATGCATATACTGATAACCTAACCAATGCTAACTGGGTGTGGGTAATTTGCGGAACTGTGGAACTTTGCAGAACTCTGCGGACAGGTCAACTCGTACGCAAGCCAACTCGTACGCAAGTTGGTCAACTCGTACACACACCAACTCGTACGCACACCAACTCGTACACGTACCAACTCGTACTCATCGTTATTTTAACAGGATAATACTAGTTCATAGGTACGTACATTCACAAAGTACAAACAAAATCAAATTGTTTTCCCCTGCAGACTGCAATCATGAACCAATTGAAGAAAATACTTCTTCCTGCCTTTTCTGACCAGCTCCACTCCTTTTACAAGTTTTAGAGGCAGTTGTTGTTCACAACTGTAGTTTGTGGTTTACTATGCAAATATTAAAATTGCCGATTTATTTTATTTTATTTCATTTTTTAAGGAACGGAGATTTTAAACCAATTAATTAGGTGTGTTTACACTCCAGGGCCACAGAGATTTCTGTAAATGCCCGGCAACATTTTTCTTGAAAAAGAGTTGTTAAAAACTATTTACACATCTTGCTACAGCACAAACATGTAACCACCATCCTATTTAGGCTAGTTGCATGCTGGACTGCACAGAATAGCAGTCAAAACAACAAGTTACTGTAGTGGGGGGGGGGGGGGGGGGGGGGGGGGCTACTGTTATTCAAATGTGGGCACCCTTGTAAGGAAAATTAGTTACTTTAATTTTGTGTACATGTATATGTTAAGATATTTTTATGTACGAGTTTGTAATTTTTACAGAATCAGCATCGACTACAAACAGTCTGTAGAATTTCTACACTTTGACCCTACCAATTCGGACGAAGGATAACTGGATGAGTCATGGCATCCTGTGGTTTCCTACAAGAGCAAGTAGGTTGAAAATGCAACTTATTCAGATGTTAAGAGAATGCTAATAATTTACATGCTGACTTGTGCTACATGTACAATCCAATTGAAAGATGCACACCAATATATGATGTTAATTGTTACATCATACATGTATATTGGCTGAAATATTTGTACATTTTTGCAACATATACATGTATTAAAAAATTAATATGTTGGTATGTAATTCAAATGTGGGCACCCTTGTAAGGAAAATTAGTTACTTTAATTTTGTGTACATGTATATGTTAAGATATTTTTATGTACGAGTTTGTAATTTTTACAGAATCAGCATCGACTACAAACAGTATGTAGAATTTCTACACTTTGACCCTACCAATTCGGACGAAGGATAACTGGATGAGTCATGGCATCCTGTGGTTTCCTACAAGAGCAAGTAGGTTGAAAATGCAACTTATTCAGATGTTAAGAGAATGCTAATAATTTACATGCTGACTTGTGCTACATGTACAATCCAATTGAAAGATGCACACCAATATATGATGTTAATTGTTACATCATACATGTATATTGGCTGAAATATTTGTACATTTTTGCAACATATACATGTATTACAAAATTAATATGTTGGTATGTAATATGGGTCATTCTATAAATTTTGGGTCCACCGTGTGACCTTTTCTGTCCCCGTTACACCTGACATACAGTGTACTGCTATTTGCCATACAAGTACATGTATCATTAAAAATGCCTTCAAAACATGTTCTTATGAATTATACTTAGTAATCACTCTTTGAAATAGAGAGCATTTAAAGAATATAGTGGTGTTGCCATTGGACTATTTTTGGTAAAACTCCCGTGGTTGTGCGGGAGAGTAACAACATTTAGTCCAATGGGGACGCACGGAGAATTAGCGTCCCTGTAAAGTTACCGCGACCACGATGTAAAAATTACAGGGCGAGAGAGGTCGCAGAAACTTTCCGCTCAGCCGCGGGAGTTTTACAGGGCCCTCGAAAAGTCCAATGGGAACAGTTTCGCCCTGTAAAATGAACACGACCCTGCAGTAAACTATGGGCCTGCACTGCAAAGGTTTACTGCAAGGTCGCGGTAGCTTTCGGCATGGGCACTGAAAGCAATTGCAAATGGGAACGCATGGGAAGATTACACGAAGGAATTTTACCGAAGGTCGCGGTAACTTTCCTAGAGGCAGCGAAAAAGAAAGTCCAATGGGAACGTGCCTTTTGTCCTGAATTTACAAACTACAACATTTTACAAGATGTCAGATGTAACGGGGACAGACAAATTGGACCCCAAATTTATAGAATGACCCATATGTTAATAGAATATAATTTTTAGGTGACGATGGAGGTTTGAATGATGTTGAGGATGCTGTAGATGGTGTATGGTCCGCAACATAAAAATATGTTTTCTTTATCAGAAAAAAAACTGATGGCCTGGAGTTTATTGCAGGGAATGAGGAGGTTCATGGGAGAGTGCAAGAAGACTTCAAGGAAGCAGAAGAAGAGGACGTGCCATCCTTCACACGGAGCGGGCTCCATAAAGTTGCACCTTCAGTCAAGGAAGCTGAATCTACATGTACACAGCTTTACATCATAACTGAATGCTGAGAGATTTGGCGCTGGAGGCAAGGTCCCACTGTCAGTCTTGCCAACAGCCAAATGACATCAACATAGCCAAGTCAGGAACGTCTGCACACATAACATGGGTTGGTAATTGTTCCATTTCACTTGTTTTGTACTTTGTATTAAAACAGTTTCTGCTTTTATTAAATATGGCTGATACTCAATGGGTCTTTCACACTGTCAATTCGGGTCCATTTACAAAAAAGCAATATTTTGTATATTCTCAAGAAAATAGCAATTCAACTTTTTCTCTGCAAACGGTGTTTAAATAATATCGGCTTCCTAAAGAGACTTCAACCTCGGGTATTCGTTTTCAAATCAGATCTGATGTGTGTGTGTGTGCAGTAAATGAACACACCAATGTCGACCGATCTGTCACTAAAATGCCCTCTCGGACAGAAATGCTTGGTGGTGCTCTTATTGTTAAACGCCTGAATTGTGTATATTTAGTGTACATTTCTGTTAGTTAAAAAGCTCATCAAATGACCCAAAGTTTTACATGATTGAACATAACATGTGTGTGAGAAAAGCCAATCTGTTCATAAGTCATTTCAATGCCTTATCATTTTCTGTGGCTGTGCCTTGTCTTTAGAACAAATAGCCATGACACATCACCCTCGATACCTAATTTTAAACATGCACTTAACAACTTATCTCATGTCTAAAACATGTTCCTGAATGTCAACTGCTATGCATCAGTACCTTTATCACTTTCTAGTGGATATCATACGTGAGCTATGTAAACTAAATATCATTGCATCAGGATGCTTTCTGCAAATTGCTTTAATCAAAGCATTTTCTTTTTCAGAAATGTTCCGAGGGACACACAACATCTTTTTGCTGCCAAGAGACCATTCAAAGAAGTCATGTAGCAGATCTAAAGCTGGGAGCAGCACTAGTGCTGTCTGGCAACAATTACAGGAAGGTGGTCCTCATGTTTACGTTCATGAACTTGAACATGTTCCATCCAAACACTTTCCACAATTGAAATTGGTCTTTCCCGTAATTGATGACATGGCATCCGGCGTCTTTCAGCAATCAAGGGACAAATGCCTTGGCAAGAAAGTTGTGGTTCTTGGTAAGTTATGTTGTAAGTGCCATATTAACTATTCATAATCAATGCATTCAATGTACACTAAAACTACAGTGGCTACCCAAGGGACGAACAAAATCTGGCCAGATAAACAGGTGGCCCTTACACGGGTTAAGAGGGCACATGCATGGAAAAACAATAATTTTATAACATACAGCTACACTGTAGAAGTAATACAAGTTGATATGTTTCAAGTTTTTATCAACTTTTTAGGCTTCTCATAAAATTTCCCACAGAACCTGGGTTAATTTTTTAACAAAATTTTAAGCAAGTTGCCCATTACAAGGCCCGATGGCCACTTGAGGTAAGGGCTACCGAAGACAATTACGGAGAAACCAGCTCTTCACACTGAAACAAGATCAGAATTATGAGTCTCTTTACCATACAAGTGGGGCTGGGAGGGGTAACTAGTCCGAAGCGAGACAACCAAGTTGCTTCTGCCCCTATTATGAGCAAGCATGGTAAAGTGCCTTGCTCAGGGGCTCAAGTGCCATAACCTGTCACGGCCAGGATTCAAACCCATATTCTAGTAGTGGCACATGAGGCAATTTACTGTATGTGGCCAGATTATCCAGGTTCAACTGCTATAGAATTGTATACAAAGAAAATATATAGCCCTGGCCCATTGACCATGTTAGAGAGGGCCCTAATATCAAGGTTCCACCTTCAGATGTTTGTGTACACTTTGGAAAGGTGGCCTTTCATAACAGGTTTCACTCTTGCCAATTATTTACATGCCCAGGGCATTCTGCTCAGTACCTGACATATACATTCATGGACAATGCCACAAAGGAGATACTTCACATGGGGTTCATGGACAAGAGGGAGACTAAGCTTGTCAGCACCAACATGGAACAATTGATAGGCGCATTATAAGGACAGTGCATAACACGAAACGGCATGCATGTAAATCCTACGGCCGGATCAGAATGAATAGGGTTTTGCTTTTTCAAACTTTTTGTTTATAAATTATATAGCCTACTATTCATAGAAAATGTCCTCACAGGTGCAAGCAATAAGTTGCCGAAAAAAAGTATGTTACAAAATAATTCTCTTGCCGCCCTATCTACGTTTTCAAAGCTGAAGTGACTGAACAAAAATATGTACATCTCACTGCAAACGGCATTTCCAATTTTCCTCTAATTATTGTGTCCCGTCACCTGATTGCGTTGTTTGTAATTTGTTCACATTAGGCTTAGGCCTACTATGTTTTCTTGCGTATTTGAAAATTTATGCAATCGATTTGTCAACCATATCATCTGCAAGTAGAGAATATGACAATTTCTTTAGAAAAATATAGGAATGTCTGTGGTCTGCATCTCCTTTTGTCAGCGGTGCACAGAGTGTTTTGTACTGTAGGCCTACTACCCACGTACATGTACATGTACTGTATTTTGTGCAACTAAAAACGGTGCACGGAGTGTTTTGTATTGTATGTAGGCCCAGACACGTACTGAGCCTCCAACACTGTACATGTACTGTTGTATTTTGTGCAACTAAAAAATGGAAAAATTGGGTGGTTGTATCACAATTTTGTGTGTTTATTAAAGAAATGAGCGTATGTGTAAATGAGCATATTGATGTGAAATTCTCATTGCTTATGTTGTTTCAGATTAATAACCACGCAAGATGGTGATGTTCCCACCCAGTTTTTCCGAGCCGCATACGTTTCCCATACGCGTATCATCACAAGGGACCATGATACGCGTACGGGAAACGTATGTGGCTTGAAAAATATGGGGTGGTTGCCTCACAATTTTGCGTGTTTATGCAAGAAATGAGCGCATGTGTGCATATGAGCAAATTGATGTGAAATTCTCATTATCTATGTTTCAGACATGGAGGAAGTTGTTTTAGATGAAAAAATGTGATACAAAAAAACCACCTGATTTTTCCCCGAATCGCACACGTTTCCCGTACGCATCATATTAGAGACTATATTGGGGACCATTAGAAATAATACAAGTACGGGAAATGTATGCAGTTCGGAAAAATCGGGTGGTTGTATCACAATTTTGCGTGTTTATTTAAGAAATGAATTTCTCAGATTTACCACGCAATATTTCAGGACAATAACTAACGGCCCGGTTTTTGACTGTTTTCTCAAAAGTCACCGTCAGAGAGATTACACTATTTGTAACGGTTGGCCAATCATGTATACTGCCTTTAATTCAAATAAACACAATTTAAGAAAAATAGAGAATGTCTTTGGTCTATGTCCCCTTTTGTCAGCGGTGCAGTAGTGTTTTGTTAAATTAATTAACCACTTTTGTGAAAATGTCACAAAAATTGCCAATGTTCTACAAAACCCGGCCGAGAGTTTGAATTTCACAAAAAGATGCGTTTTTTATTATTATTATTTATTGCTGGTACTAAAACCAAGGATTCCTCAATAGTGCCCATTGCACTGTCGCTCGCGCGGCAAGCGTGAGGAAACCCATGATGAATTAGATATGGCCAGAGACACCGGGGATCAATCCCCTTCTCTTCACAAAGAAATGTTCTGGGATCTTTAAAGTGCGTTACCTTACCTAACACACCGGACCAACGGCTTTACATGTACATCCCTTCCGAAGGATGGAGAAAGTGTGATTAAGTGCCTTTCTCAAGAGCACAACCTGTCGCGGCCCGGAATCGAACCCACATTCTAGTACTGGAAACTCGTCACCTTGTTTTCACAAAACTTTTCAGTTGATCAGCTGATTTCCTCTTGTTTCCTCATATCCCATTGAAAATTTGGAAAAACTACCATACACCACCTCCAGTTGAGACTTCATGCACTAAATCTATGGAACATGGCATAAAGATTCAAAGGAAAACTTTACATTTTCACCCCTAATTAATTCATGTTTCCTCACCATATTTACACTTTCTCAGTGGATCGTTGTGTCATATTAGTGGCGAGGGTGTATGGTATTTATACGGAAAATTAAAAAAAAACTGTCCTGCATTTTTCTCTTTTTTGTAATGACATCTACATACATCGCCTAAAAACACGTACATTATGTACAACGAATAGGTATACGGTTTACTGTGCATGCCATATTGACCTCGACTAGCCAGCGCGCGCGCGCGTACAGCTAGCTAGACGGTGTCAGACACAGAGCTATATATAGGAACTAGAGTGAGCACTTATCACGTGACCCCGTGCCCTCAAGGGTGCGTGGACGCCATTTTGTTAGTGGGCAAAAAGTACGTGCTAATGTATTGACGACATGCGTATTTTCAGCTTTAATTTTATTTTAAGATTATGCTTTCAGCGATAGGGGTGCAGAAAGATGTGGTTGCTAACTACAATCATCCTGACTGTCGGATCATTGTCCCATGTTTATATTTTACTTTAAAAGATTGAAACTTTAGTTAGGCCAAACACTTTTCTTTCCCCATGGGCCAAACAACATTCAAAATCGTCGCCCGGGTACTGTACAAGATTTGGGGAGTTGATCATAATTTTTTTTAATGACTTATCTAGCATTAGAATGTGCAGATTTGATGGAAAAACTCGAAATTTGGAGTGGGAAAGTTTAAGATTTTGTGAGGAAACACTGGATTTTTTTTCAGCCTGCCTCATCTATTTTGCACACAAGGTCTGAAGCCACGATCAACTTCCTAGTTCTTTCCTGCTACGTCCCCCACTGCTTTTTGCGTGTGTAGGTAGAGCATTCGGGTATACTAGTACCTCAGCCATTAACTTGGGGGAAAGTAACACCCGTTTCATACAGGCGCACGATCGTTCCGATTAAAATTTTGTTTCAGACAGGCGTCGGTATGCGAGCCGCGCGCACACTTAAGATCGACGTCTGAAACCAAGTCGCTGTTCAGTCGTTCGATCTTTCGACTTCTGGCGAACCAAGTCGCTCCAAATTGTTTCATACGTCGAACTTAATTCAAATTTCTGGGATAATTTAGTTCAGCGCGACTGTAAGGTGCAGGATTTCCCGGTGAAACCGACTGCCTAAGGGAAAAACTACCGTTCTACCGTTCACCATGCATTAAGTACATAGCATAACCTAGCGTTTTCAAGAGAAAAACTGTATTTTTTTCATTTCTAAAATCACGTTTCTAACAAAATTCGCACTTTTTGTGACATTATTATGTCATAATTAGTGGCAGAGGTGTACGTTACTTATACCTGCCTAGGTACAATAGAAAAAGCTCACTCATGACTGGCGTTAAACAGCCAATAAATAATTTAAAAGCCCATTTATAGCTGCCGCGCCGTTGACTGCAGTGGATACATCCGGGTATTTATCAATCATTTTGACCACTAACAAAATGGCGGACGCGGTCCCAGGGCGGCACGCCCGGGTACCGCGCACAGGCACGGGGTCACGTGATAAGTGCGCACTCTAGTTCTTATATATAGCTCCATGGTGTCAGATTACAACTACTTGATTTAGTTACATATCAAACGGCTGTTGTATTAATAGTAAACTACGTAAACATGAAACAGTGCCTGCTTTATCCATGCAGCGATTTATTTTATCAGTTTGGACGCAAGAGGGCGCTAGTACAAAAACTCGCCGGGACTTTTGGTTCCACACAATTTCGGAAGAAAAACGACGCGGTTTTTTACCGTTTTCTCAAAAGTTGGACAAGGTATGGAGCTGGATTTTACTGAGGTTGGTTTTAATCATGCATATCTTCATTCACACAGGGAGATGACACTATATATGACACTATTTGTAACGGCTTACCAATGATGTACCGGTATACTGCCTTTAAAGAAAGATTACATGATTGGAAAGCTGTTACAAATGGCATTAGGCCCCAAAAAAATTTGTTCCGTCTCTGGTCCGCGCGCGCGTCGATTTCAAGCATGTGCGTCAATCTTTTTTTTTCTGCGGCAGCTAAAACAGCGCCCTCTATTGCCACACCGCTTCACATTTTCTAAACTGATCGCCATCCTGTAGACTACGTAGGGAATGGGAACGAGTCTATGTATTTTCCCGGGCATCTCCACCTCATACTAGATTCGGACGATTCTGATATCGAATGAGAACAAGGTTGTTTAATCAGCTGATCAACAACTTTGATCAATAGTCTACTAGAGTCCCATTTCCGTTGTTTGATGGACTCTACCGGTAGTAGACTATAGTCACTTGATCAAACTTGCTCAATGGCGGCTAGTTCCCGTGCGACACAACAAGGACAATGAAGGAATTATTATTGTGAATTAGAGCGTACTTGTCTGAGCTGAGCTGAGTTATGACACTGAAATATGCCACTTTTTATTTCTGTGTCCATTGTTTGTGGAATGAAAACTCTCAGACCGTTCAGTGTTGTGCCATGTGACAGCTCTGTAAGTTTACTAAAAAGCGAAATTTTATTAAAAAACACCTACGTTCTGAGAAAACAATAAAAAACTGTATCCATGCTTTCAAGAAATTGTGCAAAGCCACCGTCCTATTTAGGCTGGTTCCGTAGTAACGTGTATACTGCACAGACAACAAAGCTTTAATACAAGTACCTCGGCAGTCAGGAGCCTACCGGTAGTTCCTTTCACACAAGGGCACCCTTGTAAAAAACAAAACGTGTGAACACACATTTACACGATTTCATCGTCAATTATCGTAAACTTATAGACACTTTTCCACATCTCTTTTTTAAATCTGAAGATACATGTAGCTGGGGTGACACTCAATATGAATCTCACACCAAACTATAAAGATAACTGGTAACAGATTGTCTAAATTTATCAGGCCTCTTGATCTCCACGATAGTCTCAGGGAGAGAATTCCAGAGTCGGGTGTAGTATGACCTGAAGGATCGCTTGTAGTTCTATGGAACTACCGGTACGCAGTGATCATGTCGGTTGATGGAAGCCATGTTTGAAGGTGGTGCTGCTCGCAAGGGTGGGACATTTACATGTACCATGGGCTGCTTGGTGTATGATGGACTCTCTACGGAGTTGCAGAGGCTCCAGGGGAATGTCAAGGAAAATCCTGTGACATTTCCTCTGCAATGTATGGAGGGATCGGAGTACAAACTGTGGAGCACTGTTCCAAACAGGTGATGCATACTCCACAATACTCTGTACACTCATGAATGCAGGGTGGAAGTCAAACATTGCGAGACCGGGAGACCATGCCTTGTAGAGAGCTTTGACCTTTTCGATGACCGTTCCCAAGATGTCTGCGAGGTGAATGTGACTCCAAGAAAAAAAAATTGACTGCTCTCATGGAAAACTGCATCCATGAAGTGAAGTGGTGGGTGTGGTGTACAAATGTACTTCCAGATAGCTGAAAGTATATTATTAAAAGTCTTACACTTTCAGCAGACCTATTTTTTTCCTAAAACCAAAAACGCGGCTCCAAACGGAATCTTTAACCAAGTCTTTTTACAGGAAACTGGAATATTTTGGTCAAATCAAAATCTCTACACGTACACGTTCTATACATACCGCCCTTGCTGTAGGCCTAATACTCTTAACACTTGCGTACACACGTCCTTGAAAACTGAATCTTTCAAGAGAAATCATAGCTCATGTCACTCCATTCATTTTCCTGTTGAAACAATATTTTCAAGATGGCGCCAGCGGCCACGTGACACAATCAACGGTCGAGTTCAGGCGGTCTATTCGTGACACGGGCCACACACACAACACAAACGGCAGGAACGAATGAAAACGCACACTGGACGTGTCACAAACAGACCACCCGAACTCGACCATTGATTGTTAATAGCGCCCTCTTTATCCGTGTCGCGTGGCTCCATTTTAAAAATATAGTGTCGACGGGTAAATGAACGAAGTTACATGAGCTATGATTTCTCTTGGAAGATTTGGTTTTCAAGGATGTGTGTACGCAAGTTTTGAGAGTATTACGGCAAGGGCGAGATGTAAAACATGTACAGATTTTGATTTTATAAAAATAAATCCAGTTTCCTACATGTACATGTATGAAAAGACTTGGTTAAAGATTCCATTTGGAGCCGCATTTTTGATAGGAAAAAATAGGTCTACTAAAAAGTATAAGACCTTTAATAATATCGTTTTAGTAAAAAACAGGCCTATACTTTCAACTATCTGGAAGTACATGTAGGTGTGGTGCATGTCTAAGTCTTGCGTGCGAGAGGCTATTTTTATTAGGCTAGGAATATTGTGTTTTGACCTCAAACAAATTGCAATAAAAATAATTTCACTGCAATGCATTTCAGTAAGGTCCCCAAAATGACATACTAAAAGTCCAAAAAAATCCAAGTGGTGGAAATATGTATAATTTGCATAAATCCAAAATGACCGCCAATTTAAGGATTTCCCACCAGATTTGGTCGAAATTTTCACCATGCATACCTTTTAGTGCACTGTAAATGTCTAAAATGACACAATTTCAAGAATGTTTTTGTTTCCCCAAGGTTTTTTATGCCTTAACTTAAGTGTCTTAATTTGCATAAATTAAAAATGGCTGCCATGTTATGCATTTTTGCATAGAATCTGTAATAATTATTTTCCAATGTAAAAATCAAAACGCATTGAAAAAGGACAACGCTTATTTCATGTTACTATGTTTTGGAACTTTCAATGTATCTAAATTAAGTATTCTGTAATTTGCATAAACATGCACATGTCCAAAAAGTGGAGTTATTTGCATAAATTTGATTTTGATTCTCACCTTACAGTGCCTTTGAGGGTAGCTTATCTGTAATGTGTCCTTTAATACATATTGGTGTCCTATATTTTAATCTGCATAGATATAGACTGTATTTTATGTGAGCATGCCTTAATTGTAAAGGATTGGTAATCGCAGTTTAGTTATGCATATTACAACAAATTACAATAGACACAAAAACTCATGCATTTATAACAAGCAATTTGTAATTTTTACAACACTTCATACATGTATCTAAAATAGAACAGCGATATTAACTACATTTATATTTAAAACTCATGCTATAATTGTTCAATGCATTTAACTCACAACTTTTCAACAAAATAATCCAGTCAGAACATTTCTCAAATTATACTATGCTGTTGTTACTACGTGGTGCATGTCAATGCCAAGCAACCGACAGTCTTATTACTTTATGCTTTCTCTACTACAATGGACACAGTATAGAGCCTTTGCACGGCGGCCATGACAGGGGCAGTCACATTGTCACCGTGTGTCATGCATGAGTATGTGCTTTGTGGTTCTATTGTTACATCATTTAAATAAGAAATCATGCCCCCTGTCATGGCCGCCAGCGCAGAAGCTCTATTGAGTCTGTACTTCACACCTGCCATGTGCAGCACATAGCAACAACAATTTAGTATGGTCAAGTGGATACTATGTGTGCATGTTAAAGGAAATACGTCAGTACACCAGACTCAAATGTGAAACATATATAGGCTGCGTTCGGGCGTGCAGTTCTCGTTACTCGGGAAGCCTGAAGCCTGCCCAAATCCCTACCAGCCCAGCTGGAAGTCATCCCAGCCCAACTCGAAGGCCTGAATCCCAGCTCGTAGCCCTCCCAACCCAGCCAGAAGCCCTAAAGCCCATCCCGAAGCCATCCAAGCCCAGCCTAAAGGCTATCCAACCCAGCCCGAAGCCCTACCAGCCCAGCCGGAAGTCCTCCCAGCCCAACTCGAAGCCCTGAAGACCAGCTAGCCCAAGGCCACACCAGCCCCGCCCGAAGCCATCTCAGGCCAGCACAAAACCATTCCAGGCCAGCACAAAGCCATCCCAGCCCAGCTCGTAGCACTCACAGCCTAGCCCGAAGCCATGCCATCCCAGCCCAGCCCGAGCTATTCCAGCCCAACCCGAAGCCGTCCCAGCCCAGCTCGAAGCCCTCCCAGCCCAGCCCGAAGCCTTCCCAGCACAGCCTAAAGCCCTACCAGCCCAGCCGGAAGCCATACCAGCCCAGCCCTGCCCATACCAGCCCAGCCCTGCCCATACCATACCATACAGCCCAGCCCTGCCCAGCCCAGCCCCGCCCCGCCCAGCCCATCCCACCCCAGCCCAGGCCAATCCGCCCTAATGCAAGTCAAGGCACTGATCGACAACCACTCTGGAAACGCCTTCAAAACAGTTCCGCTGGTCCAGGTGTACATGTGATTGATAGAGCAATGCGTGAGATGAGCTGACCTCCTGAATCGCGCGTCTCAAAAACAGCCCTAGAAGTGCTGGGTCTAAGGGAGGCATTTCGGGCAGAGTGGCGCACCCTGCTTTATAGGCTCTAATTAAGGCTGGTGCAGTTAGCCTTGAAAGGAGGTGTTCATAGACGTTGCTGGCTGATAAAATGTGTTACATCCCTCAAACTCCTCAATTTTTCAGTCAGAAAGCTTCCAATTAGAAGCGCATATGTACAAAACAATGAGAATTTTGTTGTAACATTCACAGGGTGACTCAGAGCAACTTTTAGGATTGTCAACATGTGTTTTGTGGTTCTTCAGGGTCCCCTCGACCAATCTAAAGTAGTAGTTCCACAAAATTCCCACGGGGGTCTATTTTGTTGCACATGCCGTGAAAAAAAATAGCAAAATCTAGTGCAAGCTTAGTCGTAATATCGGCGGCCATTTTGAATTTATGAGAACTGCGATGCACAATTTAGTTAGGTATGTCTCTGTTTATAACAATACATTCATAAAAATGTAAAATTTGTGTTTTTAAATACCACAGCAGCTATCTAGGATAAGAAATGCAACTAAATCTTAGTGAAAATCCTTGAATTGGCGGCCATATTGGATTTCTGCAAATTAAGCATATTTCCACTACTTGGATTTCTTTGGACTTTTAGTATGTCATTTTGGAGACCTTACTGAAATGCATTGTGGTGAAAACAATTTTATTGCAATTTGTTTGAGGTTCACCTAAAAATTGTGATATCTTTCTTAGCCTATATCAATTATCATTGCATTAGACAGTTTGAACCACTTCTACTCTACATGTACCGTATCTTCCATTTGAGTAACATTTTATTGGTCAAATATTGCAGATTTTGTATGTGGGTTTTAAAAGCAATACATGAACCTACATGTACCTGTTTGGTTGTTGCTTCAGCCAATTTTGGTACACATGGCTGTGAGGGGGCAGGTAGTCCACACTCTCATAGCTTGCGAGTAGTTCTTTCTCCTGCTCGGTGTATTTGTGGTTGACGTATCGACTCTCAAAATCACGTCCTTTTTCAAAGAATCCACTGGTGTCATCGTTTGGGTGCATAGCCTGAATGTGATCAGCGACTGCATTGGTAATTAGCCGGTGCTTGGGACGAGTCATTCTGGACGAGCTTGTTCCTGGTTATTTATACAGACAAATAAGTATACTGTACATTTTGTCTCCAGTTCTGGGGCCCATTACATAGCACTGTTTAGCACAAAAATTTATTTGATTAGCACAAAAATTAATTTGTTTTATAAAATGAGTTATCGGTACCAGCCAAAACTGTATGTCAAATTGTGTTTGTAAGCAATTGATTGCCTTCCGGTGACGTCACCCCTTCCATCGACCATTTTGGTTGTCATTTTTCATGACCCACGTGGCCCAAGTGATAACCGGCAAAAAGAGCAAGAAAAGCGCATTGGATGCACACATCGGCTTCGTTGGGCTATTTTGGGCTCGAAATTGACCCATACCAGATTCTGAATGCCCTTCCGAAATAAACTGAACATATCCTGAAAAGAAACCACAGAATTTTGCCGTTTTTTAGCAATTTTCAAAAACAGAGGTCACGTGACTTTTCAGCACCAAATTCTGGTTCCGAAAAGTCACATGGTCTTGCGAGTTAGTTGTGTCCAGTCGCATGAAAGTTTCTTACTGCAGAACTGCACCAAATTTAACTCTGATTTTTCCACAATCTGACAATAAGTACCGTAATTTTCGGAATATAAGCCGCCCGGTGTATTAGCCGCGACGCTCCGAAATCTTCAAAATCAGATTCATAGTCGGCGTATAAGCCGCACCATTTTGTCGGCCACAAAGAACTGCCGCCGCACTAAATGCCTGATCGCGGGCCATGCGCGGGCGCCCACGCACCAGTAGTCGCACTCTTTGTCAGCACGCGGCACGTCGCCTCAAAGAGAGCTTTAAGAGTGAGGGACTGTAAATATCGAGAATCGGGTGGCCACGGCCAAAAATAGATTTTGTTCATACTTTCATATTTGACAGACCTTTGCCCCAAACTAACAAATTTGGTAAAATCTTTGAAAAAAAATTACTTTGTTGCCATGGCAACAGCCAAATTACGATTTTAGGCTAGTTTTGCAATTTGTTCACTTTTTGGAGAGTGAAATTTGCATATTTTCAAAACTGCTTCACCATTAAACATATGGACAGGTGGGTCCTTGGAGGCTGCACTGGATGTATACAAATAATCCTAAAATTAAACGAGTCTAATATTTAGGCGAAGTTTGATTGGGATTCTACCGATCCATTATGACGAACGAAAGAGATCACGTGAGATAGCGCTTACCAGCCAGTCGACAGATCATAATTCAGAGCTAAGTCAAAATTGTAAGTTCCACATTCGGGTGGGACTACGCAAGGGTGGGAACGTGATCTCTTTCGTTCGTCATAATGGATCGGTAGAATCCCAATCAAACTTCGCCTAAATATTAGACTCGTTTAATTTTAGGATTCCACCTCACCATTATGACGTCACTCCAGAGACCACGTGAGATTTTTAGAGCAACGCACAATTTTGACTCAGAATGTTTTGTGAAAACTGAAAACAGTGGTTTCGTTCACTTTCCCATTTGAGAAAATAATATTCTTCTAAGTTTTACTTCCTTATTCACATTTGTGAAACTTCATCTTGTAAGGAAGGACAATAAATTAAATTAAATTAAATTAACACCCTCGTTATTTTGTGCGTTAAGTTCATCTCAGATTACTTCCTAAAATTGAAGTAGAGAAAGCAGGATCTCTGACAACAGGTTTTTTGTAAAATCGAGCATATGTTTGTGCTCCTGACCAACCTGCTGTTTCCAGGATAACATGCATTGGAACCCCGGCATTTGCGGCTGCAGAGGTAGATGCAGCCCGTACACTATGGGGTGTAAAAACTGAAGTATCAACTCCTGCAGCTTTTAAAGAGTCACGTATCCACCTGCTTATACTATCCTTGGATAGAGCTTTAAAGGGTCTTTGAAAACTGATAAATAATTGTCTTTCTTGACCTCGTACATCCTGTGTACGTTTAACATATTCTTTTAAATTTGTCACTGGACAGAGCTTTTCATTTGCCGAATATAATGGTAAAATAATATCTGCTTGATGGACACCTGGCCGAGTTTGTTTTAATAAAGTATTTACAGTCAAACGACACTCTGTGTCTGATAAGAGCACGTTTTCTAAACGTAATGAGTGCAGCATTTGGATTCGTTGTGCTGTCAAAAGGGCCAACAAAGTGACAACTTTTTTACTTAGTTGTTTCAAGGAAGTAAATGGGTTGACTGCAAATATTCCCAATGACGTAGCAGAAGGCTGGCATCCCAGATAGTCTTGTAACGGGGAAACGCCGGTCTGCTATTAAAAACACCCTTCATAAATCTGGATGTAAGGGTGTGGCATCCTACAGATGTACCATCTACGGGTAAGGCTATAGCCGAGATTGCTGCTCTAGCAGTGTTTATCGAGCTGTAACTAAGACCCGTGTCAAACAGTTCAGTCAAGAAATTCAAAATATTAGCAATACTTGGTTTGATTGGGTTTATGTGGTTGTGGCGACAAAACGAGTCCCATCTGCGTAAGTAGGAACTGTACTGCTTTTGAGTTTCACTTCTCCATGAAGAGATAATGATTTCCATGGTCCGACTGAAAAGGCCTGTATTGCTGAGGCGTTCCCTGATAAATGGCATGCCAGTAGGGATAGTCGGGGATGAAGTGGATGGGCCGCTTGTATGTCCTGTGGCATCATTAGCGGATTCATGGAAGCTGGTATGACTATTGGTTCTGCTAGGAGCATGCGCATCAGCTGTGGAAACCAACACTGGGTTGTCCAATTTGGAACTATCAAGATCCCTTCTGCCCTGTCGTCCACAATCTTCCGAAGTACCCGACCGATTAGGCTAAATGGGGGAAAAGCATAAAAATTGTAATTTTCCCACGAAAGCGAAAATGCATCTATGGCAATCGCTTCTGGATCATGTCTCCATGCCACATAGGGTTTTATTTGATAGTTTAGCCTGGATGCGAATAAGTCAATCTCAGACTTAAATAAACTTAAGTTTATTTTATTTATATGGGCTTTTGATTCCTGGGGTGTCCAATGACCACCAGTTCTAATTCCATTGCAAATAGCACCCCATCCTGTGCCAGATGCATCTGATGTAATTATCAGCTGTGGCTTTGAATTTATTATGTGCAGCTTTCTTTTGGCTTTAGTGGACTCAATGTTTACAGTCCACCAGGTGAGGTCGTTTAATGCCTCGTGTGACAAACTCGTTTGAGTATCATAATTACCGTCACTTTCCTGCAATGCCTGTATCTTGTCTTTTTCGACACATCTGTAAAACAATTGGCCAAACATTAATCCAGGAAAACTCGATACCATTTTACCAATTACTTGAGCTACTTCACGTATTACTATTAGCGCTGATTTTTTCGCTAAAAGGCTTTGACAAACATTTTTAAGTTTGTCAGCTTTGCAGGTTGTCAATGCAACCGACATATTGTGTGAACTAAGCACAAATCCCAGGAACGTAATTGATTGCGTTGGTTCGAAAACTGATTTTTCTTCATGCACAATAAATCCCGTTTGGGCCATAAGGTGCTTTGTTGTTTCAAAATTATGATAACACTCGTCATAGGAGTCTCCATACAACAAAGAATCATCGATATATGAAACTGATCGTAATCCTTGCCGTCTGAGGGCAGAAAATACAGGTTTCAACAATTTTGTAAATACACGTGGAGCTGAAGCAAGCCCATTTGGCAGACATGTGTATTGATAGATATTGTCTCTCCACAAAAATTTAAGATATTTTCTATCTTCATTTGCAATTGGTACCGAGTAATAAGCATCACGTAGGTCAATGGAAGCCATATAGCAGTCTTTGTTCATCAAATGTAAAGCTGACTGCAAAGTTTCCATCTTAAAATGATGGTATTTTACATGCTTATTGAGAGCTTTTAAATTTAATATCACCCTGTATGTACCATCTTTCTTTGGGCGCAGGAAAATATTTGATATAAATTCTTTCTGCTCGTGGCTTGATTTTTCAATAACCCCTTTGTTTAATAATTTGTCAATTTCTTTTTGGACAACATTTTGTTCAGAAATCGTCATCACATATTGTTTTGGGGTAAAAACTTGGTGTGGCGTCGTTTCAAACTCTATCTTCAGTCCTTGGACTATATTTAAGATTGTTTGATCAGAAGTGAGTTCTTTCCATTTTGGTAGATAATATTTTATTCTACCTGCTATGTATGGGCTTGCTAGAGCTCCATTCTCCGTCCTATTCCTCACCTCATTGTTGGGGTTTGACGATGCACTCGAACCATTTATGGGCGTGTGCTTGGTGCCCGTCTGTTGTACGGTCGTCCCCTGCTGTTCGCTCTTGATCTTGATGGGTAGCTTCTGTACTGACCCATGAATTGAGAGCCACCGTAGTTTTTTGGCGCATTCTGACCCGAGTAATGGCGGTATCCATAACCCCTGCCACGGTAGTCAGCATTTCGCTCCTTACTACGACCGATTTTATTTCCGACCTTATTTGTCGTATTTATGTCCTGCACCTCTTTAGTTAGGTCATCCCCAAACAGAAGTTTCGTAATCGGGACTGACGGTGCGCACAGGCGTTGGTATTGGCTGTTAAGGTCTGGACGCATCAATTCCCTGCGTCTATGATTTAGTTCGATGTTGGCATTAGCCATCAGTGTTATAGTGTCCATTGCCAATTTCACGTCATCTTTGGCGTGTTCCTTAGCCAAAAGTTTGTCGGTCAGTTGCAGCAACGGTACAAATGCCGAAATAAGCAACTTCTGAACTCGAATGAGTCGAAGGTCACGGGACCGTGTGGCTGGCTTTAGTAACGCCCATATCTCTGGGTTTACTTTGGTTTTAATGAGCTGTTCGCTATTTTGTGGTCTGCAATATGACTTTTGTTTTTCAGACAGTTTTTCGTCCGACAGTTTTGTCGAAATAATTTTATCTGTCAAAGCAGCTAGTTTGTCTCTAATTTTAGGACCAACTTTGTCTTCGGCCTCATACTCTTGCTGGATGTCGCCCAAAATTTCATCATCCGGTGAATTCTTTCCATTATCTGAAAGAAGGCGGTTAATTTCTGTTTCGGTATCAGATTCCGTGTTTGTTCCTGGGTCCGATACATAGAACACCGATTTAGCACGCTTGACACTTGGTCCGGGCTCATTGGAGCTCGAATGGCCACGCTTTGTTTCCACATTAACCTTTGTATTGGCGGCGTTCAGGAATGCATTTGTTAGCTCGGCAAACCCTGCTTGCATTGTTTGCTTCAGCGTTTCACCTAAGTCTTGCCATGGTTGAGAGGCTGGGGACAATGACTTCTCCTGGACTACGCCCTGTAATGGCGGGTTTGTTGAGGCAATTTTGCCTATCTGTGTGTAAACTCCCGTACATGTATGCTTTTGGAACTTTACCTTGTTTCCGTGTTGGGTTTTCTTTTTCCCACCTTTTTTGGTGGGGGTTTCCTCCATTTTTGCAGATTGGGACATAGCTATTGAGCTATACGTCCCTTCTAATGGTTCTGTGGGAGATTTTTCCCCTGTGTCGAACAAAGATAATCGTGTAGGCGTTGAATGTGGTGACAACTCTGATAATTCTCCATAATCGAGTTCATTTTCAACGAATGCTTCAGCCATGATTTAGGCTATAGGTATAGTAAAAACAAGTTGGGTACACGTACACACAAGTATTGACTTATGTGAATGCACATTGAAATCTGTCTGAACGACTACACACGTCCGTTCAGTAACTGGCAGGCTCGCACAATGATCTGTCGACTGGCTGGTAAGCGCTATCTCACGTGGTCTCTGGAGTGACGTCATAATGGTGAGGTGGAATCACCAGATATGTCGGTGGGTTATACCATTTATTTTAAATAGGGGTGTTTTTTTTCTTTTTCAAAGTATGAAAATATACCATTTTTTGACAGCTCATAACCGATATGGTAGTGCTCTAATTTGAACATCGGCCACATATTGTTGAGATGAGGCATTGGTCTTGTGGAATATTTAAAAAACAGTGTTGCCAGACATTTTCCCATTTTTTTCAAATGTTGGTGGAAGGCTAAGTAGAATAGGCGACATTTCAAAAAGGTGGCAGAAAGAGGATTTTTTTTGTAGAAAGTTGTAACATGTTGATTTGACCTAATTTTGCGGTGGTGAATCTAAAAATGATGGTTACTTTAAAGGGGTATTTTTTTGCAAAAAAGTAAAAACAATTTGTTGAAAAACAAGGCTTTTTTTTACAGAAAAACCCTTTTCCTCAAATAGAACATGGTAACATGCCACTCTTACTTAATTTGGGGTGGTGAATCCAAAAATGACTGTTACGAAGCTGTACCAGTATGTTAAGTTAAAGAGGCATTTTCGGCCAAAAAGTCTAAAAATTTGTTGAACAACTAGGTGTTTTGTACAGAAAAAAACCTTTTCCTCAAATAGAACATGGTAACATGCCACTCTTACTTAATTTGGGGTGGTGAATCCAAAAATGACTGTTACGAAGCTGTATTTTAAGTTAAAGGGAATTTTCGGCAAAAAAGTCAACAAATTGGTTGAAAAACAATTAAGTGTTTTTAGTACAGAACAACCCCGTTTTCTCAAACAGAACATGGTAATAACAAGCCACTCTTACTTCATTTGGGGTGCTGAATCAAAAATTAGCGGTGTCCAAGATGTACTTTGAGGGCAAAGGTTCTTTTGGGGAAACAAAATCTAAATGATGTTATAATTAAACACATTTTAAAAGCCTGCAGTAAAAACAACAACGAATATACAGTGATCATCGTTGTTCTCTTAATCCATCATGGCGGACTTACACTGCAAAAACTGTGGTGTTAAATTAACACCAGTGGTGTTGTCTTATATAGATACCAAGCCTGGTATCTACATAGGTGTTAATTTTAATACCCTTGGTGTTAAAACTAATACTTGTGGTGTTAACATTTAACACCAGGCTTGGTATCTATATAAGACAACACCCACTGGTGTTATTTAACACCACAGTTTTGTTTAGTGTAGAGCCGCCCAGATCAAACGAGATGCAGACTGTCACAGCTGTTGTACTCGTGTCCGGTGGTCAGCTTCCAGGTAGCACACCCAGGTGGTGCTTGGGCGGCCCCTGGGTCTCATTCAGGCAACGTCAGAATATGGAGTCCCGGTCCCCCTTCAATGTTGATGCGCAGCTTAGTTAAGGGTGCCATGAGCTGGCATGTCATCTACAGTCAATGTGGCCAAAGAGAGGGTGACGTCTTCGTAAGATGGTTGCACGGATATCTTCGAGACCGGTGGTTCCATTATGCACATATCATTCGTTCCCTCTCCCGCTCCCCCCCCCCCCCCCTCTCGCGCCCCTCTCCCGGGCTGCCTTACCCTCCCACCGCCACCCCCTTCCACCCTCCCCCCACTAGGTGGGGATTTGGCCAAATTGTTCATGCCCCATGGGTGCATCCTCTTGCAACAGTGCCCTTTAACGCACTCCCCAACTCCTGCGTACAGTGGCCCTGTTGAAAAAGGCCCCATTTCGCGGTGGGACTAGCGACAGAAATCTTGTCGCCTCTGCTGGACCAATCAGGACGCTTGGCAGTGCATTGCAGCATAATTGCAGGCATTCAAATGTAACGCGCGCAGATTGTAAACACCGTGCATGCATGTGATACATGTACTCGGTAATGCTGGCAGTTGTCCACGTCGACGATTGGCTGCTATTTAAAGCATACTGTGGAATCCGTTCCATTACATTCGTCAGCATGCATCCCTGTTATTAATTTGAAAAACTGCGGAGTAAATTAAGATCGTCGTTTGAAAGTTTGGTAGGAATGGGACAGTCATAAGGAACGGAACCCAATACAATTTCTGGAAAGTATAGAAATCGTTTCTTTTCGGCATAACATGGCCAAATTGATTAAATGACATCAAAATGACTCGGGCGTGAGTTGGCTCAAGACAACAGCCGGCTCACTCCACAGATTTGCGTGTGTTTCCTCAGGGTATTTGTTACGTCGCTTTGCAGAGTGGAAATTCCCTGATATCTCAGGATGCAAGGGTGGGGATTTTGTCTCGCAAGAAAAGTGACAATCCCCACCTCTTATGTTGGGCAGTCCAGGGGTGAGGGGCGGGGGAAACAATTGATAGGTGCATTATTGTGGTGTTGTTAACCAGACAAATGTCTTGTCGAAGCTGAATCCAACCAAATTGTTGTATCTGTTTTAAGGAGAAGTGTATCCGAGAAACAAATAGCAAAACAAACCAAAAACATAAAAAAGTTGCAAGCAAAGACATAATTTTCGGCCACTTTGTTTTAGGACGAAATGGATGAAAAGGTAGGATTGGCATGTTCCCGATTTATCTTAAAAATATTTGTTTTGTACTAAAACAAGCATCTCTAATCCAATAAATTTTCTCACCTTTTAATTATAATGTACAGGTTTGCAACTAAATTCACCCCATCCTTCTCTTATTACCACTTTCAAATGATAGGCCGTTGTCTCATATTACCTGGAGCAAAAGAGATTTTAACACTCCTTATACGCAGATATTTGTTTGTTTTTTTTAACCAAAAAAGATTCAGTATTTTTTGCCAAAACCCCTTTAACTTAAAAAACAGCTTGGCAACCATTTTTGGATTCAGCACTGCAAAATTAGGTAAAAGTAACGAGTAACGACCTTGTACTAAAAAAATCCTCTTCTTGTTAATTAGGCTATATCTCTTTTCTCCTCTTTTTTGTTTTTAGCAAAAACTTGTGTTTATAAACTTTTTTTATGTTCTACCCCAAAGAAGCACTTTTGCCCTCAAAATACAGCTTGGACACTCTCATTTATGGATTTAGAAAGAGTGGCATGTTATGGCATGTAACCATGTTCTATTTGAGAAAACAGTGGGTTTTTTTTGCACAAAAACTCTGGCATTTTTGGGCCACAAATACCCCTTTAACTTAAAATATAACTTCATAACTGTCATTTTTGGATTCAGCACCCCAAAATTAGATTAAATCGACATGTTACGACCTTCTACTTAAAAATGTTTTTTTTTGTCACTTTTTTAAAATGTCGCCTATTACCTAGCCTTGCACTAAAATTTGAAAAAATGGGAAAATGTCTGGCAACACTGCGAACAATAAAGGATGTTTCCCCCAGCTGTTTTTTAAATATTCCACAAGACCAATGTCTCATCTCAACAATATGTGGTCGATGTTGAAATTGGAGCACTACCATATGGGTTATGAGCTGTCAAAAAATGGTATATTTTCATACTAAAAAAAAGTTACAAAACACCCCTATTTGAAATAAATGGTATAACCCACCCAAATACCTGGTGACTATTTTTATACATGCAATGCAGTCTCCAAGGACCCACCTATCAATAACTTTTAAAGAAAATTGTTTTCTATATCTTGTTTAATGGTGACGCAGTTTTGAAAATATGCAAATTTCACTCTTAAAAAAGTGAGAAAATGGCACAAATCTAAATTTGGCTGTTGCCATAGCAACAAAGGTATTTTTTTCAAAACTTTTACCACATTTGTTAGTTTGGGGCAAAGGTCCATCAAATATAAAAGTATAAAGGAAATCCATTTTTTGGCCATGGCCAACATTTTCAAAACAGTCCCTCACTCTTAATTGTGGCCGGGGTTGTTTTAATGATAATGAGAGCACACTCAAGAGACAACCGGAACCTTATTAAAATAGAAAAGGGGCTTTATTGGAAATGGCGTTAATGGATTTTATAAAGAACTCTTGGAGCATTGTCTGTCGCATTTTCCCCAGTACCTATAGTCTGTTGAGGAGTTTTATTTTTCTTATGAAGGGGACTTAATTCCCCCCAGAGAAAAAAACATTTTTCTTTTAGTAGCCCTGAAAAGGGCTGTTTGCTTTTCGTTGTCTTTTTGTCCGTTTTGTCTTTTATTTATTTTCTGCAGAAAACCGTACGCTGCAGCATTGTGCACCACCGAACTGCATGTGTAATGTTGACGATCGTGAACGGCTTCGTCAATGTTAAAATCATCAGCAGGGGCCGGGATGGCAGAAGTGTGGCCGGTCGTGCTTTGCCACAGCGACGGTGAATATAGCAGCCGGCGAGGGCCAAGGATTCGTGTTGTCGCTACAACTACACTTAAAACAAACAGCTCTTTTCAGAGCTAACACAACCCCATGCCCCCATAAAGATATTAAAAAGAAAGCAGCTTGACCCATGTTACGGTACAGAAAATTCCACACCGCAACAAGAATACGAAAATATGGAAACGCACCAAAAACAAGAAAGAAAGAAATTATATAATTTGTGTACTGATCTCAACAATCAAAACCAAATGCACAGTGATTAAGTTTCAAAATTTCAACAGTGAGCACTTAAGATTTTATACAATATAAACAAATAATCTTACGGACTTTAAAGCAGGACTTGACTGGAAAACGGACGGCTGATCGACAACTCCACGAATTTTCTGGCAAACAGTTATGACGACAAATTAGGCTGCGACAGTTCAAGACGACAACATGAACTCCCCAGTTCATAAAATGTCCGATAATTCGCGAATCCTTCGTCACAAAACAACTCCTTCTGTCAGGATGAACGCCAGAGGAAAAACACGCCGAAACTACACAGTTCGGTGATCAAATGTGGATAAAACTCCGTCGACAAACAACTTTCCAAAAGACAGTGATCCGGTCCAAAACTTGGCGAAAGCAGTGCTACTGCTTGGAGATCTGATGAAGTGCTGTGCTACGTCCGAAGATCTTATGAAGTGCTGTGCTAAGTCCGAAGATCTTATGAAGTGCTAAATCTTATTACAAAAATCGCTCACTTAAATACTGTTTGAATCTTTCGAGAGAATTCCAGAAAACCTTAGATCTATTTAGAATCACCCAGACTAGCTCAGTCATCTCTGGCTACACCAGGGGAATCCCCAAATATAGGCACTCCTATGATGTCATTACATTATGCAACTAAAGAATGCCATTGGTTATTCACTATCAGATTCATGAATATATAATGAGTTCACCAGACAGTCAATGGAAGGTCATGGGAAAGTTCTGGATAATCATCCCCGGTGAATACCAGAAAGAAATAATAATAATAATAATACAATTTGTGTGGAGTGATTAAAGGTACACGCTGTTACAAATATGACATATCATAGCCTATTTTGTGTGTACATAACATCTCCCCCCAAAAAAGAAGAAAATTTACATGGAAATTTTCGTTATAACTTTTACACAAACTACAATAAAGTTAAGTTTAAACACTTACAGTAAACACATTGTTCAAACACTTTTTACCAAACTAATCAAAAACACTTTGATCAAAATCTTTACTGGTGATGGAGCATATAGTTTGTTTTAAACTCTAGACAGAGCGTCTACAATAACATTGTTCTTTCAGGCAGTGTGCTTAATCCTAAGTGGATATGTTTGCAAAATCAAACTCCATCGAAATAATCTCTTATTCTTTGTCTTAAATTTCGCAAGGAACACAAGTGGATTGTGATCAGTGTAAATTATGGTTTCTTCAGCACCATTAGTCACATACACTTCAAAGTGTTGCAAAGCAAGGACCAGACCCAACGCTTCTTTTTCGATGGTTGAGTATGTCCTGGTATTTATTCAGTTTCTTTTTGACACCGTAAGGCCCACTAAACTTGACTTTAAGGGGCTCGCCAGGCAGATGCAACAGCGCTAGACCTTCCTCGCCGGGCTTAGAGAAGCGGACTTCAGATTTCTTGTCTGCTCTGGTCTTCATCGGTGCAGGCTTAATTGATGGTTGAGGCTTTCCCACCATCTGGCATGTATGGCACGTCTTGCAGAAATTCACCATGTCTTGGTGCAGCTTCGGCCAATAAAAATGTGCCATGACCCTAGACTGGGTCTTTCGAATACCAAGATGACCTGCAACTGGAATCTCGTGTGCTATTCTCAGGATCTCGTCACGGTAGCAAGGAGGAACAACAATTTGATGAACAATTCTCCATTCTTCATCAGCTGGTTTCTGGGTAGGTCTCCATTTCCTCATTAACACGCCGGATTTGACGTAGTAGCATTTCGGAACCCCTCGAGCTTCTTCCTCAGAACACGCTGTCTGGGCGAGCTTCATCAAAACTGGGTCCACTTGTTGATGCTCTACAAGCGAGGAACGGCTAAACTTAGCATCTTGAGACACTCCCTCATCTTCTAAATTATTGAAGAAGGTTTCAGCCAGCCAAACACCAGAGTCGTCCTCTATCGGCACTGACTCCGCAGCCTCCTTCTGCATCTGCTTCATCTGAGATCTCGTTACTGCACATTCGGGGAAGATTTCTGGAAACTCCTCCTCCAAAGACTGAATTTCTGGTTCCTCCACAGGATTACCAGAGACAATAGGGGATGCCGACACTTTGCCACCCGCGACGTCGATCGTTGCCTAGCAAAAACCCAACACCTTTCATCGGTAGACTAGGAACAACTCCAACAACCACGGGGCCAGTGAACAAGTCACATCTCAAATTCACCCTATGCTCGGTCGATTTCATCAACCATCTTCGAAGAAGAATCACGGTCGCCATCGGCCTCACCGGACTTCTCACGAGGTAGAATGTCCTTACGGACAAAAGCAACAGGCTTTTCAGAATGCTGACGCTCAACAGCCATGAACTTGAAGCATCTCGCCTGATCGAGTGACCCATCTTGTGACAGTACTCACACGGAGGAAACAATTTCTTCTTGGCGTCACTTGGCGAAGAAGACTTCAGTCGGTCCAGGATTTCCAGTGCTAGACTGTGCCTCGGAACATGACTTGCCCTTATCACTGTATTTGTAGAATTTCTTTGGCTGGAAAGTATTGTTGTTCTTGCTCATTTTGTGAGTTAAGTCATACTCATCAGCTATGATTGCAGCTTTATTTAGCTTAGTGATCTAGTGCTCTTCCAAATAGGTTTTGATAATCAGGGGGACACTGTTTTTGAACTCTTCCATGAGTACAACCTCTTTCAACTTAGAATAATTCTGATATATTTTGAGCGTTTGATACCAACGATCTAAACCAATTTCTTTTTGTCTAGCGAATTCAACGTACATGTAGGTATGGCCAAACGATTTAGTCAAGTTACGGAATTTCTGCCGATAGGCCTCAGGAACCAGTTCATAGGCGTTCAAAATGGCTGCCTTCACTGTAGCATAATCACTACACTGGTCCTTGGAAAGTGTGGCATAGACTTTCTGATCCTTACCCACAAAAGTGCTCTGCAGGAGCAAAGGCCAATACTTCTCGGGCCAACCGAGGCTTTCAGCAGTTTTCTCGAACGACAGAAAAAAATTTCAACGTCATGTTCGTTGAACTTTGGCACCAACCTAACGTTTTTCGCTAGATCAAAGTCACCTGGTGTTTTCACTTTGTCTGTGTTTTTCTTAGCACCTAATTCAAGTTCTTTCACTTTGAGGTCATGTTCGAGTTCAAGCTTTCGCATTTCAAATTCTCTTTCTTCCCTTTCTCTTTCACGTCTGAGCTTTTCTTGGTTTTCTTGCCTTTCAAATTCAAGTCTGAGCTTTTCTTGGTTTTCTTGCCTTTCAAATTCAAGTCTGAGCTTTTCTTTTTCCAGCTCAATCTTGGCAAGCTCTATCTCTCGATCAACAGACTGTGGAGACTCAGCCACGTCTATGTTTAGGTTCTCAGCGAGAACACTAACTAGCTTGTGCTTCTTAGCACTTTGAGAAATTTCTAAGTTGAGAAATTTGGCAAGTTCATGCAACTTGTCTTTTGTCAATTGCCTTAACTTAGCGAGTGACAAATCTTCAGATTCTGCGAAAGCTTGTGCATCGAACTGACTGGTACTAGCCATGATGAAGTATGTATACACTACAATAACCAGCAAGCAACAATACACAAAGTGTGTGACCTTGTTTGACAATATCGTAAACACGAAATAAAATGTTGCCTATATTGGTTTGTTTCCCGGACAGGCCCCAATTTGTTACGGTGCAGAAAATTCCACACCGCAACAAGAATACGAAATTATGGAAACGCACCAAAAACAAGAGACAATAAGCAAAACAAGATCACTTTGATGTTAACAACAAAGAAATTATATAATTTGTGTACTGATCTCAACAATCAAAACCAAATGCACAGTGATTAAGTTTCAAAATTTCAACAGTGAGCACTTAAGATTTTATACAATATAAACAAATAATCTTACGGACTTTAAAGCAGGACTTGACTGGAAAACGGACGGCTGACAACTCCACGAATTTTCTGGCAAACAGTTATGACGACAAATTAGGCTCCGAGAGTTCAAGACGACAACATGAACTCCTCGGTTCATAAAATGTCCGATAATTCGCGAATCCTTCGTCAAAAAACAACTCCTTCTGTCAGGATGAACGCCAGAGGAAAAACACACCGAAACTACACAGTTCGGTGATCAAATGTGGATAAAACTCCGTCGACAAACAACTTTCCAAAAGACAGTGATCCGGTCCAAAACTTGGCGAAAGCAGTGCTACTGTCCGAAGATCTGATGAAGTGCTGTGCTAAGTCCGAAGATCTTATGAAGTGCTAAATCTTATTACAAAAATCGCTCACTTAAATACTGTTTGAATCTTTCGAGAGAATTCCAGAAAACCTCAGAACAATTTAGAATCATCCAGACTAGCTCAGTCATGTCTGGCTACACCAGGGGAATCCCCAAATATAGGCACTCCTATGATGTCATTACATTATGCAACTAAATAATTCATTGGTTATTCACTATCTAGATTCATGAATATATAATGAGTTCACCAGACAGTCAAGGAAGGTCATGGGAAAGTTCTGGATAATCATTGTGTTTCAAAGGTCACGAACTTTACAGTACAGTAAAATCTGTGTTGTGTATTGACTTGAGCAGAGACTAATACGCTTGACCAAAGACTAATGTAATCGTTAGTAGTGCGCATGCGTGCACGTCCCTAGATATCTGGAAAAGTACTGGGAACTCTCTTGTAATTCTGATTTCGAGTTGACAACATGTTGGCCATCCAAGGCCCAAGTTATGAACATTTACAATGTGTCTGAGTGCCCATTATTTGACTAACAAGCCACCCTAGGACACAACAATTTCTGGCGACGAGGATGGGATTACTTTGGAAACTTTTGAGCGATTAATCGTTTGCCTGAACGCTGCTAAAAATCCCGCAATGTAAATGTACTTTTGGAAGTCGCCCGCGACGACGTGGTGGACGATCGACATAGCGCTAGCATGCACTAGCACAGCATGACATTGTGCGTGTATGTATATGTACGTACGCCCAGCTATAGCCTCAGCCTGCATGAAATTTGCATACAGCCCAGACATACAAGTTCTGTGATCATGGTGATGTTTACCGCTATGCTTCATATGCAGTGACATGTACACAGTGACATGTACAGTACATTATGACAGTAATGTGTGTACGTGTGAGCGCTGCAGTGAACGGTGCGATGTGGAGCTGTCAACGGACAATGTTTGTGTGCGTCCGACTCCGTGCGCCCCGAGAATTACCGAGGATGCCGAGCAAAAAACTAGCGTGAAATGCTGTGCCCCGCCATGCAATGATGACTTCCGTTGCACTACCGAATGGATGTCCAGCATCGACTGACACCAGGCAATGCCTGCCGATGGACTATTGTGACCCGGAAAAGACTTTCAAGATTGCCGCCTGCCCTGCCGATAATCATCCAAAGTCATGCAAGTTGAGTTCTAGCCTTGAGTTCTTGGAAAAAGCCGCTAGCCCTGCCAAAACTGACTTCTTGCATTGAGTCTTGAACAATGCAAGCCAGCGTGACGTGTGTGCAATGCCCCAACCAACATGACAATTTTTCCTGATCTGCCTCGGGAGGAATTTGTTTGCCTGCAGCCATGGAACATTGACTAACACACCTTTAGCAGATGAACTCAACAGGACTTGAACAATATTTGCTTGTGATCAATTGTTAAAGGTGCAATTGGCAAAGTGTTATTTACAAGTTTCATGTTTTAAAACTGCCTCGTGAATAGTATTTTGTGCTGTTAAAATGTGTTGAATTTTGAAGCCAGACTACTGATGGTAATGTTACAGTAGTTTTAGTTTTTGTTTGAGATTAATCTTTAAGCTACTGCTATTTACTATATAGCTAACGCGTACCGTATTTCTGCACAGACGGCTTCGTAGGTTGAATGTGTATTTTGAGTAGTGTATGTAGGTATTACCGTATATGTACTTGCTGCTTTTATGCCCTGGTAACTTGAAGTACATGTAACTCAAAATGGCTATGCCTAGACAATACTTGGGTAGTGTACCGAAGTTTGAAGCCGGATACAATTTTGATGAGTGGATCGAGCTTTTAGAAGCTTGGTTAGACGCCAATGAGATTACTGAGGATAATAAGCAAAGGTCGGTATTTTTGACTAACTTAGGGAGTAAGAATTACCACACCCTGAGGGCGCTTGTGCAGCCAAGCAAACCGACAGAAAAAAAACAAGGAATGCAAAGACGTGCTTAAAGCGCATTTCTCGCCAAAACCTACTGAAATAGTTCAGAGATACATGTTTTACACTTGTAGTCAAAAGGCTGAAGACACTATTCCCCAGTTTGTTGCTAACTTGAGACAGCTAATACCTAAGTCACAATTAAAGCGGAGGCCGGGCGGCGTGTGCGATTTATAGGCATCGGCCGGCGTGTAGAGGTCGGCGAAAGATCGCGCGATAGGGCGGTCACAGTCACAATTAAAAGTGCCCCGCACGCTGCCATGACGGGGCCCGGGGTGTCGCCGGCCGGCGATCGGCCGACTTTCCTGGAAATGGGGTCGAATTATCGGCCGGTGTCCGGCAGGCACTCGTCCGATGTCCTGCCTATGTCCCTGCAATACCCCTGCGGTATCCGGCAGGGTACCGGCCAATTCTTACAGGCCGTACGGCGGCCGGACGGGCATCTGTAGTGTGCCTGTCGAGTGGCCAGCGATCAACGGCCGCGATCTGGCGGCCGTTTGTCAATTTGGGGGTGAGGTATATATAGCGGCGCTCCTCTGACCTTCTTTATTCACTTCGACCTTTCTCTAGGAGCACTCTACGAGACGAAGAAACAAGAAGACAAAGAAGAAAATGCCGTTAATACCTCCACAGCGCTTGCGGCCACATCCACAGCGCTTTTGGGCACCTGCGAGCCCCAGTGGCTGGTCGGCCAGACGCCGGCCGGGCGCCGCCAAGTCGGCCGGACGCCGGGAGGGGCCCGGCCGGCGTCTGAGCGGCGTCTGGGCGGCGCCTGGCCGATATATGGATTGTCTGGGTTGTCCAAATATTGGCCCAGCGCCCGCCCGATGTGTGCGATGCCCTGCCGGATATCGGTCAGGCATCGACCGATTAAGTGGCGATCGGTTTGCTATGCGAAACGCCGCACCAGGTTTACAATCCGATTTAAAAGTAACTCGATGCCCGCCCGATGCCCAAAAATGACCCGGCAGCCGCAAGGAGTCCCGTGGGGCGCCGGCCGAAAATGCCTAAATATCCGTCGCAAACTACTCGCAAACCCACCGCAAGCTAATTGTGACTGGGGTATTAGTGAAGGATGCAACTTCAAAGAGCTTGATAATATGCTCAGGGACCGGGTAGTAGTAGGGTGTCGTGACATAGCTACCCAGCGAAAACTCCTTAGTGAGCCTAAACTGACATTTGAAAGGGCCCTCCAAATAGCCAGGGCCATAGGTTGCAAATAGGGATGTAGAAAATGTGAAGATTATTGGAAAACAGCCCGAAAGCCCCCCATATGCCGCAGTACATAAAATGAAAGGGAAGCCCCCTCAGCATAAGCCCAAGCCCCGCCCCCAAACACAGGTATCTAGAGAAGCCAGCGTTCCTGTGAGCAAGCAGCCAGCCAGAAGATGTTGGCGTTGTGGTGCCAGCCATGCACCTACAGCCTGCCCATTCCAGAAGGAGAAATGCTTCAGTTGCTCTCAAATAGGACATACTAAAAGCCAATGTGATAAGGTACAAGCCTATCAGAAGCGGAAAGCCGATTACCGCACAAAAAGTGCACATTATCTCGTGGATACACCTAGCACCAAGGCCGACGACCTTAGTCATTTGCAGGAGGGATCACTCCATAGCTTGAGGAAGCCAAATCCCTTCTTGACCGAGGTTCTGCTGAATAACAAAGAGATCGAGATGGAAATCGACTCAGGCAGCCCCTGGACAGTCGTTTCTAAAGAAGTATTTCGTACCTTTAGCCAAGGTACCGCCCTAAAGCCCTCTGAAGTCAAGCTTAACTCCTACACAGGTGACCCAGTTGCTATACTTGGACAAGCCACAGTGGGTGTACAGACTTCGCCTCATCAACAGTCAAAGCAGCTGCCCCTGCTTATTGTTGAACATGGTGCCAGCTTGATGGGAAGAGATTGGATACAAGAATATCCAGCTGTACTCGCCAAGTTTTCTAGCCCCCGAAACGCCCCAGTGCCAAGCCCATCAACAGCCAGCATCCATAATGTGCAAGGCGACCTGCAATCGTTACTGCAATCGCATAACACTGTTTTTGACGCTACCAAAGTTGGTAAACTGGAAGGTTTTCAAGCCAAGGTGTACCCGCAAGAGGTCGTGGAAGGTCCTTACTTCTATAAGGCCGCTCCAGTCCCATATGGCATGAAAAGCAAAATTGATGCTGCCTTAGATGATCTCCTTCAGAAAGGCATAATCGACCCTATGAGGTTCGCCGAGTATGCTTGCCCTGTAGTTGCAGTGAACAAGCCCGGTGGTGGTGTCCGGATATGTGGCAACCACAAGCTCACTGCAAATAAAGCTTTGAAAGTAGAGCATTACCCCATACCAACCCTCGACGATCTGCTTCAAACGGTAGGAGGACAGACATTCAGCAAGCTAGACTTGTCTCATGCCTACCACCAAATAGAACTTGATCCGTCAGCCCGCAAATATACCACTATCAATACCAGTAAGGGACTATTCTAATACACAAGGTTGCCGTTTGGAATAGCGAGTGCTCCAGCTCTGTTCCAGAGGACAATGGAATCCCTGTTAGCAGACATTCCAATGTGCAGGCCGTACTTGGATGACATCATTGTCACTGGCAAAAGTTAATAGGAACACTTAGCCAACCTGGAAGCTGTTCTAGCCCGACTGGAAGAGAGTGGACTGCAAGTCAAAAGGACAAAGTGTGCATTTATGCAGCCATCCATCGAGTACCTGGGACATCGCCTGACTAAGGACGGAATCAGTCCATTGCCGGAGAAGCTAAAGGCCATCCAAGATGCCAAACGGCCTTTGAATCAAACGCAACTCCAAGCCTATCTAGGTCTCCTAGAATACTATCGTAGATTTATCCCCAACTTGTCCGTGGAGATTGCACCACTCACACAGCCGTTGAAAGCAGAATATGCATCAGCTGAACCAAAAGTTAAGAAGAAAAGCAGCCCTGCAATGCCAGACCCAAGGTTCAAATGGGGACCAGCACAGCAGAAAGCATTTGAGAAGTCAAAGCGTATGTTACAGAGCGACAGAGTCCTAACACACTATGATTCATCCAAACCACTGGTACTGCAAACAGGCGCCAGTTCTTATGGACTTGGAGCAGTCATTAGCCATGTGAGACCAGACGGGGAAGAGCACCCTATCGCCTTTGCATCAAGGACTCTCACAAGTAGTGAACAAAACTACGCCCAATACGAGAAAGAAGGCCTTTCTATAGTATTTGGGTTAAAGAAGTTCCATAAGCAGCTGTATGGAAAGCAGTTCACCATCATGACAGACCACAAGCCCTTAGTAGGCCTTTTCGGCGACAAGCCCGCCAGCCCAATGGCTTCAGCCCGACTTGCCCGTTGGCACATGATTCTTTCCGCCTACAGCTACAACATAATCCACCGTGAAGGTAGGAAGCATCAGAACGCAGATGGATTGTCGCGTCTGCCGGTGGAGGAAAGTGCAGAACTGGAAGACCAGCCAGCAACTCGAATCAACGTTCTTGTTGATATCGACACCCGACCAGTAGATGCGGAAGAGGTGAAGAAATGCACCCAGAAAGATCCCCTTCTGTCAAGAGTGAAGCACCACATCTTAGACGGATGGCCAGAGGACAAGAGTCTGCCACCATGAGTTCAATCCTTTCATCCACAAAAAGGAAGAACTAACCATTGAGGACGACATCGTACTCTGGGGCCACCGTGTAGTCATCCCAGACAGTGATGAGATACGACAACGAATCGTAGACGAATTGCATAGCACTCATCCTGGAATAGTATAGATGAAAGCTTTGGCCAGATCATATGTATG
The DNA here is from genome assembly GCA_037783545.1 of Henricia sp. BOLD:AAB3569. Classification (NCBI taxonomy): domain Eukaryota; kingdom Metazoa; phylum Echinodermata; class Asteroidea; order Spinulosida; family Echinasteridae; genus Henricia; species Henricia sp. BOLD:AAB3569. Next base: position 1,105,307 of record JBBELK010000356.1, on the reverse strand, counting down.
GTGGCAGGAATCGACAAAACCTTGGAACGTCGTGTGAAGACGTGCGCAACGTGCCAGGAAAGTCAGCATAGCCCACAAGCAGCCCCTATTCACCCATGGGAATTTCCAGACAGAACATGGTGTAGGGTTCATATTGACTACGCCAGCATCGACAACCAGAATGTGCTGATCGTTGTGGATGCACATAGCAAATGGATAGAAGCCATTAGAGTGACAAACGCTACAGCAACTGCAACAGTCACTGCCATGAGACGTCTCTTTGCAACTTATGGTATCCCAGAAACCCTATGATAATGGTACCCAGTTTGTATCAGAAGAGTTCGAGCAGTTCTTGAGTAACAACAACGTCGAACATGTCCAAACTGCACCTAATAAGCACCCTTCGAGTAATGGGTTAGCAGAACGAGCCGTATAAACAGTGAAAAGAGGCGTAAAGAAAACAAGTGGTAGCTCACTAGAAATGATACTCCAAAAGTTCTTGATGACATACCGAATCACTCCCCAAAGTACCACAGGGAAAGCCCCTGGTGAGTTAATGTTTAAGAGAAGGATTCGTAGTAAACTTGACCAAGTGCGACCAAATCTGAGTAAAACTGTCAGACAAAAGCAAAGTGCCATGAAGCAGAGAAGTGACAGGAAAACAAAAGAACGAGAATTCAGTGTACTAAATCAGGTTCTTGTTAAGAATTTCTCTTCGGGTCCTGTTTGGCTTCATGGGAAAGTAACAGAAGTACTAAGTCAATCAATGTACATAGTAGAGCTTGGTGATGGTAGGTTGGTTCGACGCCATGTTGACCACATGAGACTCCAGTTGTACAAGTAGAGGTGGAACACATTCCACATGAGCAGTGCGATCAACCAGTTGAGTCGCACCAAGATTTACCATACAAAGCTACAGAAAATGCAAATCAGAGAGTGTTGAATCCATTAGCACCTTTGGTAACTGACAGACAGAGACAGACCAATCCAGTCAAGACTGAACAACCTAAAACACCTTCAGAGTCGGGTTGTGAGACTGCTGAAGTAAGGGTTTCAGACAGGATTAGGAAACTGCCTGCCAAGTTTAATGACTTTGTTCTATTCAAGTAAAGCTAAATACTGTTACTTGTGCCCAGCTACTTATTGTACTAGTCAATGAGTAAATTTCTTGATCAAATTGTGTTGAAATGAAGAATGTGATAAAAGTTGTTCTAGTTGTGATTTTAATTGTTGCAATTGTATTTCCTATTGTATTTAGAAGTAACCATTGATAATAAGTAGAAAAAGGACAACTGAAATTTGGAAACGTTAAAAGTTACTTGCTATACATGTAGTGACTCAAACACAAAATACAGTATAACATGTCATTCTACTGATCAGACATTTATTAGTTGTGTAATTCCAGCAATTTCAGTCTTACTACGAATTGTATGTAAAACCAAATTGGAATTCCTGATTTGAAATGGATGTACATGGCACATCACTACATTTACTCCGTAACATTACAAAGTATTATCATTTCATAAAATGTAACAATAATATGTTTGATCATTGCGAATAATGCAAGCCTTAACAAGCTGATAGTATTTACGGTAAATGGTCATCCAACCTAAGATCTGTTAAGTATTTCTTATACCACCCAGCCTGTTAGTTTAAGAAAAGAAATTGAAGTGCTCATGTGCCTTAATCTAAAAGGGGAGGTGTTGTGTATTGACTTGAGCAGAGACTAATGTATTGACTTGACCAAAGACTAATGTAATCGTTAGTAGTGCGCATGCGTGCACGTCCCTAGATATCTGGAAAAGTACTGGGAACTCTCTTGTAATTCTGATTTCGAGTTGACAATATGTTGGCCATCCAAGGCCCAAGTTATGAACATTTACAATGTGTCTGATGAGTGCCCATTATTTGGCTAACAAGCCACCCTAGGACACAACAATCTTGCAACAATGTAATGTATCAAAACAATGTCTGGCTATAGTGTACAGAGTTGTATGTGAACATACTACACAATTCTAGCATGTTCCATATACAGCTTATACAATTTGTGTGGAGTGATTAAAGGTACATGCTGTTACAAATATAACATATCATAGACTATTTTGTGTGTGTACATAACACCCAATGTTCGCAAGAATTTCGCACGCAATGCGTGATACCTTCAGGGGCGGATCTAGGAATTTTCCCAGGGGGGAGGGGGGGGGTTCGGCCCGTCAGATGTTGTTATATATATATATATACATATATATAAAGTATGCAATCTATCACTTGTATCAATCTATCAATCTATCACTTGTACATTGCCGAGTGATGCCCGTCAGATTTTGTTATATATATATATACATATATATAAAGTATGCAATCTATCACTTGTACATTGCCGAGTGATGCACTTACCTTATGATGGGGAAGACTTGTATATCGGGGAAAATAACCTTTAGCTTTATAGTATCGTGGACAGTAACAACCCGACCACTTCACAAAAAACACTGTTTCACGATCAGCGGCCGTGATTTGCAGATTTTATAGAACGTAGGCCTACACCTACAGCCCAAAATGCTATATACAGCCCAGACAGTACAGTCCGGGCTCCGTGGGAAAACACACTGACGAAAAACAAATCTTCTTTGATTACACCGACGGACCTGATATAGCCTGGAAACCACACCCCATCTAAAGATGTTTATTGGTCAGAATATCAGACTATACCAATAACTGCAAAGGGGTTAGATGACTGGAAGCTCACAAAAGAAGCCGCTGTAGATGACAATACATATAATCTTGAACGACTGTCAGTCCATTCAGCAAGCCAGGGCGTCTGAATGCCTTTTCGCGCGTAATATTGCGACTTGTGTCGTTTTGAGAAAAAAAATGCTGTGGAGAATATTTGGGGTGAAAGGACGCACTGAAAAAAACAGTCACTATACAGAATCAGAATGATTCGTTTTTTTCCCAAATTTCCACCACAGCGCCTTTTCTAAAAGCGATGCGCATCAGAATAAGTGCGAAAAAGCTTGACTTGATGATGCGCTTCCGAAAAAAGTGTGAGAAAACCCCTCCACAGCCGCTGCGCAGCGTCAATTCGATAAAAAAAATGGGAACTTTTTTACTTCTCCTTGTGGAACTTATTACGCTCGTACCGTACTCACTGCCCTTACAGAGGGCGCTGGGAGAGCTCTCATCGCCCATATAAAATAAATTACACGACATGTGCACCATGGACATCTTTTTCTTGCGTAAAAATGGACGTATAATATTAACAATAACATACTTTGACAAGATTTTCCATTTTTGTTTTGTTTTAAAAGCAGGGGGGGGGGGGGGGGGGGTGGGTGGGGGGGGGGGGGGGGGGGGGGATCCGCGCCTGACCTTGCGTAATGCTTGTTAAAATGCATAAAATTTAAATGAATAGACGGCAACATCAAAAATTGTGATGTGATGCAAAGCGCCCTGTTTGGCACGAAGCACATTATTTCAGGACCAAATATGGGTTGTAAAAAACTCTCTTTTTAACGAAGGCCGCACACACGGTGTGATGTCGATGTTTGGCGGCTTAAAAACACGGCAAACAGTGCAATTCCAAGTAAAAAGTAATGCATCAGGACACCCTAGACGTTGACAAGTAAACCACTGCCAAAATTACTAAAGAATTATAAGGGATGGCAAAGATTGAATAAGATATATGCAAAACCCGGCGACAAAACTTTAAAAAGTTAGCCACACGTTTTTAAGTTTTGCTGCGCATGCGCAAACCGTGACATATAGCCCCTTTAAAGGCTGAGGGGGAGTTCACACTATAGCGGAAAAATCACACTGTGCCATTGGTTTGTACACAAACTGGTTTGCCGCTTGTGCGCGGCATATCGCGACGCGCAAAACGTTTTGAGCTGGGTCAAAGTTCAAAATTGTTGAACTTTGACCGCGGTGCGCTGACCTTTCTGGCGCGCAGCCAATGAGGTATCAGAGAAGCCCCAAGATACCAGAACTGGAATTTTTTCTATTTTGGAAAGATCGGCGATTAGGGGCTCATGCAATGCGGCGAGCGCAGCGCGAAAGTGTGATTTTCCGCGATAGTGTGTATCCGCGCCTTGAGGCTCGTCAATGCACGCGTTAGGCCAAATTCGTACCACGAAATACGCAGCTCCATGCCTTTGCTATAGAGCTGCGTATTTCGTGGCACGAATTTGGCCTCGCGCGCGCATTGACAAGCCTCTATCTGCTTTTAAACAGTTTTATGTTATGCCAAGCACAGCATGAGGGCGCTATAGGCACGTGCCTAGCCTGCCGACTGCCAATTTTGGTGATATTTTTGGGGACATATTTTACCACTGCAGAGGTGGATTTGCGTGATATTTGACACAAATATAAAAGAAGACCAGCCCTAATAGACTTGCACAAACAAAATCAGCCTGACAGATTAAATGAGAGAAACAACAGGCGGCATGATTTACAGTGCAATTTCACGCCGCCGTCCATCAAGCATGCAAACTTTGGTTACGAATTTAACCACTAATAGTGTCACGACTGCGCGGCTCATGAGATCACAAATTTCCAAGTCGCTAGCGTGGGCTAAGTGGATTTTGAGGGAAGTGATTTTACAGCAAAGACATCGTTGAAATTACTTGTATAGGCCTAACGATTTTTCATTTAATAGACAAATTTCCACAGACAATGACAAACACATAACTCTTTGGATTTTAAAACAACGCCAACTAAAAGTAAAGAATTGAAGAAAACACGGAAGGAACAGACGCACCAAACGATTTGTTTGGCGTTGGACGAGTACTCACGCCTGGCATGGTCCGATGGCGAACTGGTTGCCTGCGCTTGTGCAGTGTCACATCGATGTATGGGTCACCAACGAAGGTCAGTACACTTTGCACCTGGGATCGGAAATTTGCACACCTTTTCGTGCGCGTGCGACGGCCTTAAACATCGTTTGACAATATACAATTCCCATAAAAAATTGATAGGATTATTTTAGGAACCACGATACATATGTATATGAGCATACCATGATTTTTATCTTTAGAGCTCGGCGTATAAGCCGCCGGGAACTCTTTTTTTTGGGTAAAATCAACGTATAAGCCGCGGCTTATATTCCGAAAATTACGGGTAGTTGACATAAGTATAAGTAGTTGACAAAAGAGAGACTATTTATACAGGTATGAAACAAAGTTAAACATAAGTATGAAAATTCGAACAGAAATGTTTGTTTCGATAGTCCGAAGAATGGGACTCAGCGAGCGCGTGCTATAGTATGGCAAACTACGGTGGATCGCCCCGCGCAGCACGGCAAATATCCCGAGTGCACACACGGCGGGTTGGTTGGTGAACATGTACGTTCGTGAAGAAAAAACATTATGCTAACTTCTCCAGAGTAAGCGGAAATTCATAATCGGTCGTCCAGGCTGTCCAGTGAAATCGTGATCAGAAAATTGGAGCTATCCCGAGTAGGAAAAGAGCGAATCGTTTGTGACAAAGTCGTGAAACTCGCGCGTAGTTGCAACGGCTATAAGGGCTATTTCACAATAAGTGTACACTTTCAGTCTCACCATGCTCACTGGCAAATGGGGGTCAAATTTCAAACTTGTCCAACTCACAAAAACTCTGTTGATCTAAAAACATCAGGATGTATACTAATAATTCCTAAAATATCAGAGCGTGGCATTATGATTGACATGTTTATTTTTTCCAATGAAATAATGATTTGTAATTGGTTGTCTGGAGAGGACATTTTGTTAAACACAGAATATCACAATATAATGGCCAGACTAAATGTTGAAATGGTAATGCCATGCAATGTCCTGTTAGAAGGAATAGTACTGTTAATTTTACAAACATAACATAAAATATTTCAATCATGGTTGACATGTTATATTACAATTAACTGCTGTCCTGGAGAGGACAAATGTTTAACGGATTTTCCACAACCCTGAATATGATCTTGGTAATATTTACTCAAATCTCTCCCACGATCAAATTGTCATATTTACTCCATCAAATGTGTCCTGTAGATGATACAAATGTGACAAAAATGCCCCCATCCTAGTCTACATCTTAGCAAATATTCTTACCTTTAAGGCCTCTGGAGTAAGATGATGTTTAACTGCATTTTTGTCCGCTTTTTGTCACGATAAATTTGGGCTAAACATGTGTTTAGGCAGCGTTTATGCATCGATGATTGTGCATGCACGAACACGTGTAGTTTTTGTGTGCTATAAATAGAGTTTGGGAAAATCCAAGATGGCAACCGTTTTCGACATGACTTTCAGGCTCATGATTGGTTTGAAATTGTATATTATTTACTTGAAAAGTAGAGCTGGAAATCCAGATTTTATTATACAGAAGTCTGTTTAGGATTTATGTCATCTTAATTTTAGTGTTTTTAAAGAATTACAATTGTTGGTGTAATTTTGAGAACAGTTTTACGAAGTCGTCTGCAGAGCGGGAAAGTGCTCATTAATTATTCATGAGTATGACGTCATAGGATATTTTGGGACGGCACCTGTATTTTTTTTACGTTTTGGTACATGCTATATTGACACCTGCTTTTATGTGATTATTGCAAGTTATTAGCAAGTTTGAGTACTGGAATATAAGAGTACATATTCAGGATTATTTAAGATGCCTTATTTTAGAAATTAGTGCAAAAATATGACTTTTGAGAGATGTTTTAAAGATAGAACCACCTATGAGAAGCACTTAGTTTTTAGAGCTCTGCAAATTGTGGGCGTGGCCATTTTACTACGTGCGCGTGAAGTTTGCAGCGCGTGAAGTTTGCAGCGCGATTTAAAAGTATAAATAGTGGTGCTCGGAAGGCACAGCTCACTTTTTCTTGGTTCATTGTTTACTTCGGTCTGACTATAGAAAAGTTGTATTGCCCACCTCTAAATAATCTTGGGGAGCTCCTGTCATTACAATTCCATTGGTTTTTGGGGAGCACCCTTGTTTTTGTGTGTAGCTGCTTGTGCACACGTACGTATATTGTGCCAACACACTGCAAGGACGGGTGAGTCCTAAAGTAAATTAATTACTAGTTTGGGGAGCAGCGGGGAGCAGCCTCTCACTGCATCCACCGTGAATTTAGGAGGAGCAATTTGTTTCCACTGGGGAGCACATTGTTTTCTAAGGAAGACAGACTGTCTCCGTTGGGGAGCTCGCTGTTTTGGGGAGCAATTGGTTTCTGTGGGAAGCAGGTTGTTTTCACCGGGGAGCAATAGAAACTGCAGTATTTGGGGAGCAGATTTCCTGATAATGCAGTAATATTGAGAAGTGTTGTTTAAGGAATAACTATGACCCTCAGTGCTTAAACGGATATAGTCAAGGATAGTTTGAGGCCTTGATTATCGTTTCGGTTATCGAGTGATTAAGAAATAACAGAGGCTTACGGAGAAGCCTGGTGTGAAATAATCGAGTTGTTTGTGAGCTCTGGGAGTTTTGGTTTATTTAATTGGCTTAAGGATAGCCAATCGCGGCGCGGCGCAAGTTTATAAGGCGAGTTAGGCCTATTTGGAGGGGCTCAGAGTAGCCAAGTTTAAGGGCTCAGAGTAGCCGAGTTTAAGGGCTCAGAGTAGCCGAGTTTAAGGGCTCAGAGTAGCCGAGTTTAAGGGCTCAGAGTAGCCGAGTTTAAGGGCTCAGAGTAGCCGAGTTTAAGGGCTCAGAGTATATAGCCGAGTTTAGTGTTTATTTAGTTGCTTACGGAATAGCCAGATGCGACGCGGCGGTAATTGGCGCGCGGTGTGAGTTTAATAAGCAGAGACAGAATTTATGAGAGGTTTCCGGGAAACCTAGGTTTGAGTTTATTTTTGAGGCTTTTGGGAAGCCTGTGTGGCGATACTCAGTGGCTGACGAGAAGCCAAGTGAGTGATATTTTGTGACGTATATCGTACAATTAATTCGGTACGCGAGTTGTTGCACTGAGACCTCATAGTTATTCCTACGTGTGTTTCCTCCTCCCTAAGAAAAGTAGGTGTTTGAGACACACAAAGAGTCCTTGTCAGGACTGGGTAATTAATAAGCATTATATCCCCAATCTTTTAAGTAGTAGAGTTTCCCCAAGTCTAGATAAGATAATCGTAAGGAGTGTATATAACTGTAAATAAGTTCCATAGAAATAAACACTGTTATTGAAGTTGAATTGCAATTTACGGTGTGGAACTAAGAGTCATTTCAGGTTCTCCTTCCCCCGACCCCAGGTCACTTCCCCTTTTGTCCGTCCCCACCGACACCCTTTTATCCGGTCATATATTTTGACCACGGACCCGAGCCGACCATCGACGAAAGCTAAACCGGAGAGGCGGAACTCCGGAGGTTTAGGCCTAAAACTATTCCGCCTGGTGGCAGCGCTATCCCAGAGATCGATCCGAGAGATAGAGATCGAAACCCCTCCCCACCCCTTTAACCGCCACACAAACATACTTGTGAGTACATATTTCCAAACTATTCCATTGTCATGAATACCTTGTCCTGGAGAGGACATTACCATATTTTATTTAACGGGAAATCCACTTTATTTTGAAATGTTCATAAAATTAACATTTTTTGACCGAATTACACCAACCCAAGTTTCACAATATTGTTGAACACTATATATCCAGGATTGATCACCAAATTCACCACAATAATGCATCATCAACAAATGATTCCACTTAAAATAATGTAAAACTTGAAATGAAACTCCAAAATGGTGTTAAAAGTGAATGTAAATATAGAAATTCAAAACGAATAACTCGTAGAATTATGTAAAAATAGTTATGTAGCTTGTCCTACATATTACCCATCATATAAAATCACTCATAACATGTATTTGCACTGACAAAGTTATCCAGGAGGGATATACTGTAATTTACTCAAATGACCACTTATTGTGAAATAGCCCACAACCTGTCTTTTGACCGTTTTTGTTAATTTTGCACTTCTTTAGTAAATTACGGGATATTTTAATGATTGTTTTTCACAACGACCATCAAAAAAAGTATTGTCAATGCTGCTACATCACTCAACCATGTAAACAGTAGGCTTGTGTGTACCTTTAACCTTGCTTTATGTTGTTGGCCATGGCTGTTGTATCAATAAAGATAAAAATGTATTTCTTCATGCTAAAAATCGCGATCAAGTAGAAGGGTTTCGAGTCAACTCGGTCCCAAGTCAACTCGGTCCCGGTCAACTCGGACCCAGGTCAACTCGGTCCCAGGTCAACTCGGACCCATGTCAACTCGGACCCAAGTCAACTCGGACCCAAGTCAACTCGGACCCTATAGGAAATTGAACAATATACCTTTTATTTCTGGATGTCCTTCAGATCCTGTAAGGACTTCTCATCTATACATTTTAATATAAAAATATAATTGAGTATTAGTTTGTTTTCGTTCGTGATAACTGATCGACTTCGTGTGTTGTTTGCATTTGTTTATGTATGTATACAAACTATTTCAACTGGTACAAGCTTTACTTTTTGAAAATAGAATTACAAAAATGCAGAGCAGTTGCAGGGCAGTTTTCTCCAGGACAGTTGGTGCGAAACAATTATAATGTAGGCCCTACTTTAAGTAAACGAAACAAAAAAAGGAGATTTGCAATGTGATATGTCCAAAAATGTAATCGACCATTTTGCCTGAAAATCCTTACCTAAGTGGAGTATTTCCGCCCGAGATGATATATTTTTATCAGTAAACTATAACGGTATCTGTTTCGGAAAACAATGTTCAAAACCCAACTTTGGTGATTATTAATCTTTGGCCATTGATTTTAAACATTTTTTACGTTAAATTTCCCATAGGGTCTGAGTTGACTTGGGACCGAGTTGACTTGGGTCCGAGTTGACTTGGGACCGAGTTGACTTGGGACCGAGTTGACTTGGGACCGAGTTGACCGGGACCGAGCTGACCTGTACCCATTGTTTACGTGTGTTCATGTGTGTCTGTTGGCGCGCGCGTGTACGCACGTGACCGTTGACCACCAAACATTACCGGATGTTCTACGTCACGGAAAGCAATCAATAGCATAGCAAAATATTAGTAAGTGGTCTTTCCACAGTAAAGGAGGCATTTTGGCAACACAGACACATTTTCGAGGAAATACCTTTGTCTGGTCTTAAAATATACATGTACATGTAAGAAATAAGTTTAAGTTTATAAGTTTAAGTTGTTCTGAGGAGATAACTTAGGCCCAAAAAGGGTTACAAATAGTGTAACAACATGCCTTTCTAAGAACCATACATGTATGTACAAATTTTGAATATACGCTCGTAAAGGCCCTGTCACAAGAAACCGAATTGCATTACCGTTCATGTACCGTACTGATTTATGTGGAATCGGTATTGATAAGGAGTGATCGGTAAGTGGTCGTTTCTGTATCGTTACTGATAAGTTATTGACACTGGCTGTCTCGGGGTTATAAGGACAGCACGGAATTGCTGAAAAAAAGTTTTAAACATGTTCAAAAATTGCCACCGAACTGGAGCACGTTAACGGGTCGTTACTTGCACGCAATCAGCTCGGTATTGGATCTGTTTTGCCGTTTATAAGCCGTTACTGATACGGCAAGGTTTGATATCAGCGTACCAGTACCGGATCACGAACGATTGGATAGCGTTCTGATACAGAGCCGATACCGCACTTCACCTTACCTTCCCCGTTCGCTCCGTTCCTTACAACGTCGTAAACTTATTACTACCGTGTATACCGCCTATCACGCACTAATCACGACCGTTCTCCGAACAATCCGTGCATGACACACATGTAGTATAAATATGACTAAATTGTGATGAGAAGCTCAGTTCAGATCCAGATCCCACTAGAATTCCAAGATGAACCCTGCAGAAGATGCCGCGAGAATCCAAGCCATTGCTGCCCTGAACCACCACATTGACCTAATGAACATGTACATTGGAGTGCTGCGCCGCAATAGAAGAAGAAGAAGGAGAAGACAGAGAAGAGTGGAGTGGGTTCGGCCATGGATAGCCAGAAGACCAGACCTTTGAACGGAGACGCTTATTTATACACTCGCTAGCCACCCGTTTCCGACGGTTGCCGGTCGGTATGCGTTCGGTATTGGTAAGGTGTTGGTAAGGTTTTGGTAAGTTATGTGCGGTGCGCAACAGTTTATAGAACGGTATTGATTCGTGTGTTCGGTCTTAGAACGGTCTTAGAACGGTAATGGTTAGGTTTAGCAACGGTGAATTCGTCAACAGTACTGTCTCGGCTCGGACAAAATTGCTAGATTCTGGATCAAATTGACCATTTTATGCTGTATACGGTACTGGTACGGAAACAGAACGGTACTGGGGCGGTATGAGAAAGTTGATGAATTGCATTTCATGTCCGTTCTCCACCGTACTAGAAAAATATTAATTTTTCAATAAGGTTTACGAACGTTCTTGCGATTCGGTTTCTTGTGACAGGGCCTTAACCTGGACGGACACTTGTGTTACATTTCAGGTCACACGCGCACGCGTGCAGGGTTGTCGTCTGCAAAAACGCTAGTACAAATGTACAACAAAATATGCAGTCATTTTCGTGATTTTTCTCGAAAATGAAGCATTTGTGACATGAAATGTATGTAAGTAGGCTAGCCTATTCCTATTCCAAATTAGTCCAAGCTATCATTAGTATCAATTCCAATAATTATTTTCCTTCAATTCCAGTTGTGACATAACAGGGCAGGAAATTCGTCTTTGAAAGGGCACTGCCAGTTGTGTTTTTTTAGGCATCTTTTGGAGTTCAAAAAAGGGCACTTCCATTGGAAAATGAAAACGTCAATGGGAGGATTGCAAAAGGGCATCAAGGCCAAGACCGAGGCATATATGGGTTTGTCCATGAAGTTGGGTCACGTTTTGTGACATATCATATCTCAAAAACTGTGTCTCATTCTACATGTAGCCCAGCTACTTCAGTCAATATTTCATTTCAGAAAGAAAAGCATATCCCACTACAGTAAAAGTACTTGCATTATGGTGTAGCAAACCACAGACTCAGTCAAATGTCTTGACAGTGTTAAACATATGTGGTGTCCACGTAGCGTAGGTAAAACAAGAATCTCATATTCAGTGAGAGATTGCCCAAAGAAAACATGAATGAATATAGCCGGGCTCTATATCAATCCGTTGCAACAACAATTTGAAGTTGTAAATACATATTCAGTATATAATTAACACAGACTATACCGATGCTACGTGGACACCGTGCCCAAACTTCATGGACAAACCCATATGCATCACGACGTCTGAAGATAAACCACGGTGGTTGTGCTCCAAAACTAGTCTGTTTTCAGTCGTCGTAACACACCCTTTTGTGTACATTTGTACATCGGACCAGGACTTCAATAACATCCAAATCGAACCGATTTAATTTATGTGCGTCCTTGTATTTAATGCACCTATCAATTGTTGCCGCCCACCCCTCCCCCGCCCCCCGGGCTACCCCACCTACCGGTAAGAGGTGGGGATTGTCACTTTTTTTGTGACAAAATCCCCACCCCTGGGGCATGCACACAGGAGCGCCTCTGCGACAAGGTTCTATAAACCGAAAAACGACACGAAGAAGAGACTACGTCAATCCGCTGGTTTTCATGCAACAGGGAACCAGTGGCAAAGACCATACAATGTGTATGGTTGTGTATGGTTGGGAACGGTGGTTTATCTTCACATGTCGCGATGCATATCTCCCAAGACCAGGGGCAACAGAGGAAATGGTCAACACCCCCCCCCCCCCCCCCCCCCCCCCCCCACCCCCCCCCCCCCCCCCCCCCCCCCGTAGCTCACTTTTGAAATCTGACTTATTATACTGTCGCTATTACAGCCCTGCTTCAGGGCAGTACGGAAATGCCTGGTGTCGCAACTGCCGAAATCTGAGATAATTTGATTGCAAGTATCGTCCGAAGAACATCAGACAGAGCACTTATTGTAATCCTGAGAGTTTAATGTTTCATAACATAACAGTAAAGCTTACGGAATTGTCAATTTGGCCATCTACGGCGTCTTGAAACATTGAACAAAATTCCGACAACGTTCTGATCTGCATGACCTGGGAGACGCCATCTTAGGTGATCTGGCGCTTCGCGAAAAAAGACCAGTGCATGGCTTTGCCACTCGCTTGGGTCTCTTTTTTCGTGTTGCCAGCATCCGGGGTGCTACTCGCGCCTTGACTAAAGGCTACGTATAAACGTACAGCGCACAGCCTGGCTCCTTGACTTCTCTTGATCGCAAAGCTCCAGATCACCTAAGATGGCATCTCCCAGGTCATGCAGATCAGAACGTTGTCGGGATTTTGTTCAATGTTTCAAGACGCCGTAGATGGCCAAATTGACGATTCCGTAAGCTTTACCGTTATGTTATGAAACACTAAACTCTCAGGATTACAATGGTGTATGTGAAAGTGCTCTGGTCTGATGTACTTCGGACGATACATATTTGCAGTCAAACTATCTCGTATTTCGGCAGTTTCGACACCAGGCATTTCCGTACTACCCTGGAGTAGGGCTAGCGACTTTTTAGCGGTTCCTATTTTATGCTTGTTGAAATGTGTCAAATTTACGTGCGGAATCGTCAATGAAAATGAATAGACAGCAACTTCAAAAATTGTGATGTGATGCAAAGTGCCCTCCTTGATACGAAGAACGTTATTTTTTCTTGGTTAGTCTTAAATTCAAGCGTTATATATTTATCTTGTCCTACATGTACAAGAGCAGACTGTAAACAGGGCGCTATCAACTGACAATAGACCTATAAATTCGTAGCGGCCATGATAAGAGGACAGGTTTTTATATATAAATGATGTGACAATAGATCCACAATGTGCCTACTCGTGCATGACGCACTGTGACAATGTGACTGCCCTCTATCATGGCCGCTACTTACTTTTAGAAGGCTAAAAGTGTTTATTTGACGTTTATATTGGGATATGTTATCATTTTTGTTATACTTTTAACCCCTTGCCTTTTAAACCCCCATTCGTTGTGTTGAATTTCCCTACACGACCAAGATGGCGGCCTTTCTGCAAAGTGAAATTTGACCTTACAGTCAAATTTAAACATTGAAAAACTCTCCAGAAAAATCTCCAGAATGTTGTACCGTGGTCTATTCTCCCCAATAATTCTTTTAAACAGGAAAAAAACTAGTCCAACGTCATTTTTCTTGACATTTTCCGACCATACTGAAGAGAATAGCGTGATTTGATGATTAACCAATTATTGCAAAGATATACCGCCCTCTTGTGGTCACCTCATTGTACTGCAGTGACGTCATACAATGAGGTGACCACAAGAGGGCGGTATATCTCCACCCTGGTTGGTTGTGCGCGTTCGAGTATTACATCCCGCTATTCTCATCAGTATGCTCGGAAAATGTCAAGAAAAATGACGTTGGACTAGTTTTTTTCCTGTTTAAAAGAATCATTGGGGAGAATAGACCACGGTACAACATTCTGGAGATTCCAGGGACTTCCACGGTAAGTTTTTCAATGTTTAATTTTGACTGTAAGGTCAAATTTCACTTTGCAGAAAGGCCGCCATCTTGGTCGTGTAGGAAAATTCAACACAACGAATGGGGGTTTAAAAGGCAAGGGGCTAAAAGTGTAACATAAAAATGATAACGTCCCAATATAAACGTCAAATAAACAAGTAGCCGCTACGCATAAGGTCTATAAACAGCAGTGCCAAGTAGAGCATGAGGGCACTATAGTATAGGCGCGGGCTTTGTTATGCCTCTAGTCATGCCTGTATTGGTGTCTTGAATCAAGACTAGGTAGTTGACGGCGCCCGCCAACTGCCGATTTTGGTGATTTTTTGGGCGGAAAATCTCACCAAGTGCTGCACAGGTGGATTTGCATGATATTTGGCACAAATACATTAGAAAGAAAACCAGCCCCAATAGACTATGTAAGTTGACCTTGCGAACGTATGAGACCGCGCGAGACCACTGTTATTTCCGGGCATAAGACCCTATAGTCTAGGCTCTAGGGGGGAGTTCGTGTCCATCTCAAATGTACGAAGTAACCCATGATTTTATTGTTGTATGTACCAAGACCTTTCAAAAAAGTTTGGGTGTCAAGCCCAAATCTGTATACATTTACTGCAGACCCCCTTCGAAGATTTCCGCTTTACCCCCCACGGAGAAATTCTAATTTTCTCAATAAATCGGCCAATACACAACCGATCTTGACAAACAAGGTATCTTTTGCCATGGTTTAAGGGTCAAGGATCATGATAGAATTGGTTAAGTTATGAATGGAGTCAATTATGATGCCATAAATATGCAAATTAAGTTAATTGTCATTAAAATGCGTATATGCAGCACGATATGTGCCAATCCACAACCAGTTTTGACAAATATGACATATTTTCCAATGTTTTTAGGTTCAAGAAGTATAATAAGGTTGGTTGTGTTACAAATGGAGTCTTTATGATGTCATAAATATGCAAATTAGATCCAAAATCGTCATTAAAATGACCCATTTACTCTAAGAATACATCATCATTGAACATGCATACATTGATTAGAATGTTAAACAAAACTATGTTGACTGTCTATGTTGACTGCTAGAATTATAATTTGGATGATAAATAATGAGTACATGTCAGCTAGGGGGGAGGGGGGTTGGTGGAGGTGTGGTTGTGTGATACACCCGTGTGCTATGGTGAAAAGGGCGCCCTTTAGCCATGTGCTACGATGAAAAGGGCGCCCTTTAGTCGTGTGTAGTGTGGTGAGAAGGTGCCTTTTGGCGGGTCCATGGTATGACAGCACCCTTTAACCTTGTGATGTGATGTAATGATACCACAATTATTTTTCCAAGGGGCACCAATCCTTGATATGGCACTTCAATGAAAGCAAGGAATACGTTACTAGTATTTCGTACATTATTTGTACCTTTGTTAGTGATTAACGAGTTGATAGTATGGTAAAGGTAAATTTATCAAAATAATGTGTGTCAGATGTTTGGACAGGCGAGAGGGTATACGGTTCCTTTCAAAACCGCATATGCACCATTCTTTAATCTAAAGAGAGCCCTCCTTCAACACGCTAAGCATGTTACCTGCCATGCAGGCTAGGTTGCATGTGCAATTGCATGTAGTGTGCTAGCCAGTCCTGCTGACTGGGGATAGGTGCAGCAACTAAAGGGAACATGTTGCAGATTGGATTATACACTCGCACCCATTGCAGAAAGTTGCCAACGTCAAACACAAGTGTGGCTACAAGACCGAGTGTTGTGGGAAGATATACCCGGCACAATATGTGGCAAACGGACCCCCCCCCCCCTTTATCTCAACACATTCTTTTTTTGTTAACGCACCAACACCCCTAACTGAAAGGAATTCCTTGGAAATTCCTTGGATGTTTGAGACACAATGGGGGAACAATGGTCGCGGGTCAGTTTGCCACATATCATGCTGCATATGGTGGAAGATGCCAATTAATGCTACCGCTTAATTCAAATCACAATAGACTGCCGAAGTGGATACGTCATGTTTTGAAACGTCCATTGCTAAGCCACATTGAAATTGTTCACTGGTTTTAGGTTTGGACCCGGTAACCTACTAACCTTGGCAACACACAAGACGGTAACATTTTCACTTT
Organism: Henricia sp. BOLD:AAB3569; assembly: GCA_037783545.1. Classification (NCBI taxonomy): domain Eukaryota; kingdom Metazoa; phylum Echinodermata; class Asteroidea; order Spinulosida; family Echinasteridae; genus Henricia; species Henricia sp. BOLD:AAB3569. The sequence continues at coordinate 1,088,755 of JBBELK010000356.1, read as the reverse complement.
AGCAGTCTTGTTGTTGTTGTTGTATATTTTATGGCATCTTCGGCAACTAAGGCCCTTGATGCCATCAACTATACTATATTATCAACTTGAGATGACGAAGAAGGAGTTGCAGTTTTAGAAGTGGGAGGAAAAACCCCAGAGAAATGCCCCAGGGGAAAACCCACACGGTCAAGTAGGGATCGACTGCAAACCCAATCCACATACACGCCCCGGATTCGAACCCAGGACCCCAGAGGTGAAAGGCGAGGAAAGAACCCGTACGCCAACCCGACCGCCCCTAGCAGTCTTGTCGGTAGGGCACCAACACTTATGCAAGAAGGTGTATCCTCCATCAAAGAAATGCAATATTCTTAAAATGTCAATTCTTGATAAGAATAGAAGTTTGAGTACAGTGTGAATAACAAGGCACGAACCAAACACTTTGGAATGAATCGCTTTCAAGAATTATCCTTTAGTGATTTCCTCTAGGTCCAAGAGCTGGGGTTCATTTCACAAAAATAGGACTTAGTGGAAAGGGTCTTAGCAATAGGAGTTGACTGTGCTTACGTCCTACAATATGACTTAAGAACCCCTAAGATGGATCTTAGGACGTTTGTAGAACGAACCCCAGGAGATGATTGACAAAAATGCATACAATTGCAACCTTACCACAAGTTGTTTACATATTACAGACTGATACAAAATGATACATCTAAGAGCCTCCTGAATCTTTTTGTCAGAATATTATCATATATCTTTTTTTTAAATACATGTAGGTACCATCTCAACTACATTTCCAGTATTATCTTTACGTTTCTGAATTAAAAATTGATTCGTTACCCCAGTGGATTTTTGCGACACAACTTGGGAACAATTGAAGGGGAATAATGAAAGGGGGTATTCTATAGTCTGTCACATATCGTGCTGCATACCGGTAAGCATTTTAATGACAATTCTGAACCTAATTAGCATATTTATGACATCATAATGACTCCATTCATAAATAACCAATCTTATCATGATCCTTGACCCTGAAAACATGGGAAAAGATACCTTGTTTGTCAAGATTGGTTGCGTATTGGCCGATTTATTGAGAAAATAAGATTTCCTCCGTGGGGGGTAAGCGGGAAAACTTCGTGGGGGGGCGGTAGAAAAATGTATACAGATTTGGGCGTGACACCCAAACTTTTTTGAAAGGTCTTGGTATGTACAACAATAAAATCATGGGTTACTTCGTACATTTGAGATGGACACGAACTCCCCCCTTAGAGCCAGGAGTATCTCTTCAACGCACGTCGCGAGCGAAAATCTTGGATTATTTTGTTTACGCAGGTTTTTGTAAACTCAGACGGCCCAAAACGCGTATCTCTAAATAAAACTTGCATTCCAATTGAGGAAATGGGGTATATAATCAAAAATAAGCAATCGAAATGTAAACATTCACGATCTTCAAGTTTTCTAAGCCGACAAGTCAATCATTGAAGATCGTAAACTACATGCAGCAAAAGACATGCAACACGCACAGCAGCCGACGTACGTAGGCCCACAGTGTACATACAGACCTCGCTAGCGATATGCGAAACGCCATCTACCAAATGTAGAGGTTGCAGTGCCCAAGTTCGAAGCATTCATTTCCACATGAATCCACACTTGGGTCATCCATTCCAAATTGGATGAAGAATATGCTTGCAGAGAAATATATTTAGGTCACGAAATTTTAATAAATTTTTATCGTTTTTAGAGATAATTATGCATGTATTATATATTGTAAAAAAACATTTTAGTTACCCGAATCACTTTCGGGTCGGTTGTATACTTAAGATTGGACAGAAAAATGTATATACAAAAAACAAAATCTTGCCCGTGTTTATATAGGAATATAGGCGTTTTAGTCGTGTTGTGGCCGGAAGCTCAGATTCGACCTTTGCCGCGAGACTTACATAGTCTATAGGCCTGTACCAAAATAAAATAAGCCTGGCAGATTAATTAACAGAAACTAAAGGCAGCGTGATTTACAGTGCAATTTTACGCAGCGGTCCATCAAGCTTGCAAACTTCAGTTACGGATTTGACCAATAATAGTGTCACGACTGCGTGGTTGATGATGTCACATATTTCCAAGTCCCCAGCAGGGCTGTAATAGCTACAGTTATAAGTCAGATTTCAAAAGTGAGCTATTTACAGCCCTGTTTGTAGGGCTAGTAATACTAGTATTCATCTAGACCTGTGAACAGGGCATCGTATTCTCCGCCCTGTGGCCATTTCTAACCCCAAATCTGTGGCAAACTCACGCAAATGAAATTTATCCCTTGGCTCTGATATTTGCTCAATAGCTGCACTCACCCAAGCGTGTAAATATTCCGAAGAGTACGCAACGATCCGATGTCTAGTTTTGGTGAAATCATGGGGCAAACTTGAGACCATACGCCGATACGGTAGGCCCTCCGTGCGATAAAATACAGACCGTTTGCCCAAAAATCAAATATGCGCATGCGCGAGAGCGGAGAGGTCAACACAAGCTAGACTGGTTCGCTGTCCTCATATTTACTTCCCTTCATCTTATACGACGAAGCGAAGTAAATATGAGGATATGGAACCAGTCTGTATTTTATCACAGGGAGGGTAGGCTATCATCAAGTTTGCCCCACGATTTCACCGAAACTAGACATCGGATTGATGCGTACTCTTCGGAATATTTACACGCTTGGGTGAGTGCAGCTATTGAGCAAATATCAGAGCCAAGGGACAAATTTCATTTGCGTGAGACTGAGTTTGCCACCGGTTGGCGTTAGAAACGGCAACAGGGCGGAGAATACGAAGCCCTCTCTTCACGACACGGAACATCATGAGCGATAAAGGGCCAAAACCTCCCTACATATCAACTGGAAACCGTATGACTTACCCAAACGGAGTCTTGAAATGTACACCTAATATGTTCTCGTTAACTCAAATAACGATATGCTCTTACACCCCTACCAATGCTAAGCGCGTTTTGCTCGATAAAGCGGCCCTTGCTCCACCGCAAGCGACCTTTGCTCGACGTCAAGCGCTTTCAGCTCGACCTCAAGCGCTTTTAGCTCGCGATAAGCACTCTGAGCTCTGCGCAAGCACGTAGATTTTGGAGCCCCCAGAACGCCAGTGGACTCGCCCGTGACCCGACAAAATTCTCGTTTTTTTTAGGTCAAAGACGAAAATTCCGGATTTCGAATGTAGACAGTTCGCTAACTGCTGGTTTCATCTAACAGGTAGAACTATTTTGGTTGCTCAAAATTCCTGCCATATCGGAGGAGAAATCCATCGCGTGGCCCGGGTGTGTGTGTGAGTTGAGACTACCGTGCAGCCACTGCGCTTGTGACCGGTGAAAACAGTTGTGAACACCGTCGAGAACTAGCGACGAGCAGGTCTGCCGACCCCGTACGTACGCGATGCATGCCATAGGCCTATGTCATGTATCAATAACAGTATCATGTCCCATTCATGTCATGTATCATGTCCCAAGCGCGTAGAACAACTTCAAAGCATTTCTCGGTCCTAGTTAAAATCGGGGTATTTTTTCGTATACATTGAACAAAGGTTTTGAGGAAATTACCTCCTAAAATCAAAAGATAATGTAATTTTAAGATATACTTCCCACTTGCACTTTTGTTAAAATGTTGCTTTTTTTGTAGAAAAATCACATTTTCTCTTTCAAAAATTGCCTTTAGTGCACAAGATAACCCTTTTACACACGCGTGCAGCACCCTCTTTTGTCCACTTACGCATAGACCGCTCACCGCGTCATTTTTTGCATTACTTTATGTAGTAATTTTATTATTTATTTTAATATCTCAGAATGCAGAAATGCAACATTTGGGACAGAAGTGCAAGTGGGAAGTATATCTTAGAATTGGATGATCTGTTGATTGTAGAAGGAAATGTCCTTATAATCTTTGTTTAATGTGTGACACTGAGAAGGCAAGGATTAGTAGGAGACCAGCCTGTAGGTCCCGTGACCAAATTCTGGGAACAAAGGTTTGAAAGTGTTTTTGTGTTCCCTGATGAATACCGAACAATTTTGACTTGGGCTGCCCCCTTGAAAATGTCAGGCATTTCCGGGAGGGGTCAACAAAGGTCAAACAGGGGTCAAAATTCAAATATATTCCAATCGTGTCGATATGCATATCAAATTACTCGTCTAGTCCTGAGGATTCCAAAAATGTATAGTTTGTTATACCTCCGACCTTAAATGAGGGCACTGTGGTCAAAAACGTCGAAAGGTCAACGCACTTTTGACTGGTGGTCAAATTCACCAACACAGTTAACATTATCCGATTCTAATGATTTTAGTGTCTAATAATATGTTTTCTGACATGGCAAATTCAACTAAGCAACTTTAAAAAGTAAAAGTGGTTGCCATAACCTTGAAATTTCAAAATGGCTGCTAAAAGGTTAACATAAATTATCAAAAAACAACAATTTTTTTCCCAAACCCATGGATAAGAAATTATTAAATGTTTGTCACCGAAACGTCACGAACAATTGAAACACTCCATTTTTAAAACAAATAATGATTTTTAATTATGTGTATTCTTTTTCTTTAGAGCACATGTTTGATATAATATTGTACGGTATACCATATAAAGTGTATAGCCTAGGTAAATGATGATGATGGGCTGTGAATATCTGCAACAATATAGCTTCAACAACTTGTTTCCTCATTGGGTAAAAGTTTATGGATGCAATGAAACCGACATTTTACGCTTGGTAAGTACCTCATTGAACCTTTCATCCTTTTTTCATATGTGATTGGACCAAAGACACAAGAAAAAGTTAATATTTACAAAACAATTGATGGCTTAAAGGGCCCCTTATTTAGGATTTTTATCAATGAAATCTATGCTTTAAAACCACTTTACTTAGTTAAAGTCATAAAAATCCTATTTGGAGCTTGCTTTGGGGGTTAAAACAAAGGTTTTTAGTTTTTATGCTAATGCTAATATGCATATTCATGACCAAGGTCACGATGTCACAAGAGGCAAACACAGGAAATTCACATTCAACTGTGCACAAAAGATTCCACTTTTTTCTCAATTTTCCTGAAACTTTTGTAATCCATGGCTGTTTGAGTTTGTTTTACATGTTGCCTGCTGTAAGCCATGACAAAACTGGGGGTAGAAACTGCAGCAATTTGCCACAAGTCCAACTTGAAGTCTTATGTTTTTTCTTAACTTTTCCCTTCTGTCTTCCTTTTGTGATGCACTCAAAACAGCGCCCTCTGTCTGTGATTTATTGCAATGAAATCTTCAAAGTTGAAAAATGCCCCCTTTTATTGATTTAACATCCAAACGAACAATAGTATGTCTTGCTGAACTAGTAATCCATCATATGAAGCAAAGATTAGGCAAAACGTTGTTTAGGATGTCACAGGCCCTTTAAACTAGGTTTAAATGGGCCAGAGCCCATATGGCAATATTATTACATTCCTCAAGCTAGTAATATTAATTGAGTATACAGGACATATAATACTCTGAATCATTGCGACCTTATTTCATGCTTGATGAAAATTGGTCGATTTACTTGATCTTCTCTGACCCATATGAACAACTTGCGCGCATCTGCTCACTGAGCTCCGTGACCCTACGCTCAGCGCAGGAAAATGACACGGAAAACAGCGCCGCACTGCAAACTTTTGTGAGTACATAAAAAGTACGTCTATGTTTCTCACCAACTCGCTACGCATTTCAAAGTACATGTACAGATATTTTTATTTTTAAAAAAAAAATATATGATGCACGGGGAAAAGGGGCTTTTTTCACTCAACGAACAGGTGTTAAACCTCAAAATCGGCAAAGTCAATAAAGGTCAACACGATTACTAATCATTTTCCAGTGGGTTGTCTCACTGAATTGAGTCGGAGAATTGAGTCATATGGGTCAGAGAAGATCAAGTAAATCGACCAATTTTCATCAAGCATGAAATAAGGTCGCAATGATTCAGAGTATTATATGTCCTGTATACTCAATTAATATTACTAGCTTGAGGAATGTAATAATATTGCCATATGGGCTCTGGCCCATTTAAACCTAGTTTAAGCCATCAATTGTTTTGTAAATATTACCCTTTGTGTTGTCTTTGGTCCAATCACATATGAAAAAAAGGATGAAAGGTTCAATGAGGTACTTACCAAGCGTAAAATGTCATTTTTATTGCATCCATAAACTTTTACCCAATGAGGGAACATGTTGTTGAAGCTATATTGTTGCAGATATTCACAGCCCATCATCATCATTTACCTATACACTTTATATGGTATACTGTACAATATTATATCGAACATGTGCTCTAAAGAAAAAGGATACACATAATTAAAAATCATTATTTGTTTTAAAAATGTAGTGTTTCAATTGTTCGTGGCGTTTCGGTGACAAACATTTAATAATTTCTTATCCATGGGTTTGGGAAACAAATTGTTGTTTTTGGCTAATTTATGTTAACCTTTTAGCAGCCATTTTGAAATTTCAAGGTTATGGCAACCACTTTTACTTTTTAAAGTTGCTTAGTTGAATTTGCCATGTCAGAAAACATATTATTAGACACTAAAATCATTAGAATCGGATAATGTTAACTGTGTTGGTGAATTTGACCACCAGTCAAAAGTGCGTTGACCTTTCGACATTTTTGACCACAGTGCCCTCATTTAAGGTCGGAGGTATAACAAACTATACATTTTTGGAATCCTCATGACTAGACGAGTAATTTGATATGCATAACGACACGATTGGAATATATTTGAATTTTGACCCCTGTTTGACCTTTGTTGACCCCTCCCGGAAATGCCTGACATTTTCAAGGGGGCAGCCCAAGTCAAAATTGTTCGGTATTCATCAGGGAACACAAAAACACTTTCAAACCTTTGTTCCCAGAATTTGGTCACGGGACCTACAGGCTGGTCTCCTACTAGATGGTGTACATTACATGTCCAGTTATTTAATATGGTGTGGCGAAAACTATGGGGGATACCTATCCCCCATAGCTGATTTCACTTTTTACCAATATAAAGTTGAAGAGCGGACAAACTTCTTTGGCTTGCGCAATAATCCGCTGCCCAATCGCTGTCTGATACATGTAGTTCTTGAGACACTCACCTTGCTTGTATCTACAGAATATCGGCACTATTTGTTCATTAAATTTTCCGAAAATGATGTTGAAAATCAACCATTACATGTGCAATGCATCCACATACATAATTCAGCAATTCGGTAAAAGCCGGATTTGCCGGAACTCTTGCGATTCAACTCTTGGTCCTGGCAGTTCCGGCGGTTCCGGAAAATCCGGCTTTTACGGAATGCCTGAATCATGTATGTGGATGCATCGCACATGTACCCGTTGATTTTCAACATAATTTTCGGAGAATTTAATGGACAAATAGGCCTAGTAGTAGGCTACCGAAATTCCGTAGATACACAACTATCAGATGGAGTTTGGTGGAGATTGGGCAGCGGATTAGTGCGCTAGCCAAAAAGGTTTCTGTCCGCTCTTAAACTTCAGGCGCCGCCATACCGGTATTGGTAAAAAATGAAATCAGCTATGGAGGATAGGTATCCCCATAGTTCTAGGGGTAGCGAAAACCCTGAAAGATACAAAACACAATCCATCATACCGTAAGTACATTGTCTCGTGAGAAATACAAATAATTCACAGATAAGGAATTGTGTAATAAAATAAAATAATTTGTCGAGCAAGGTTAATAATGTCTTTAACCGTTAACACAAAGTTAAGTAGCATTTACTCAAATAATTCGCAAGGCAAGTGGTTGCTTTAAACTTTTAAATGTAGACAAACACAACTTCGGTTAAAGCGCATAAAATAAGCATTTTACCACATCAAAGAATTATTAAATGGTCACACTACAGTCAAGGAAAACTAAAGGAATATACATTTGGGTCTTTCCACAGTAATGGGGTACATTTCTGTGACATACAAGATTTTAGGTCCCAGTTCAGTTCAATTGTCTTAATTTTGTCTATAAATTATCCAGCTAAACTGAGGAAATAACTTTTGCACGAAGGAGTAAGAAAAAGTCCTACAACATACATTTCTGAAAACCCCATGCACAAATTTTCCTATTACGTATGTAACAAAGACAGAAACAAATGTCACAAAATGGTCTGTCCACGTTACATACATATAATTAGGCAATTTTGTGATTTTTCTACAAAAAAAGCAACATTTCAACAAAAGTGCAAGTGGGAAGTATATCTTAAAATTACATTATCTTTTGATTTTAGGAGGTAATTTCCTCAAAACCTTTGTTCAATGTATACGAAAAAAATACCCCGATTTTAATTAGGACCGAGAAATGCTTTGAAGTTGTTCTACGCGCGCCTGGGACATGATACATGACATAGGCCTATGGCATGCATCGCGTACGTACGGGGTCGGCAGACCTGCTCGTCGCTAGTTCTCGACGGTGTTCACAACTGTTTTCACCGGTCACAAGCGCAGTGGCTGCACGGTAGTCTCAACTCACACACACACCCGGGCCACGCGATGAATTTCTCCTCCGATATGGCAGGAATTTGAGCAACCAAAATAGTTGTACATGTTAGATGAAACCAGCAGTTAGCGAACTGTCTACATTCGAGATCCGGAATTTTCGTCTTTGACCTAAAAAAGCGAGAATTTTGTCGGGTCACGGGCGAGTCCACTGGCGTTCTGGGGGCTCCACAATCTACGTGCTTGCGCAGAGCTCAGAGTCCTTATCGCGAGCTGAAAGCGCTTGAGGTCGAGCTGAAAGCGCTTGACGTCGAGCAAAGGTCGCTTGCGGTGGAGCAAGGGCCGCTTTATCGAGCAAAACGCGCTTTAGCATAATTGGTAGGGGTGAATAGGTCTAACTGGTATTTAACTGTTTCCGAACTGGTTTTCAACTGGTTTTTAATAGGTATAACTGGTTTTCAACTGGAATAAACTGGTTCAGAACTGGCTGGCAATAGGTTTTGAACTGGGCTTAAACTGTTTTCCCAACAGGTTTTCAATTGGTGTATTACTGGTCTTGAACTGGTTTTAAACAGTTTTCCAACTGGGTTTGAACTGGTCCTGAACTGTTTCAAAACTGGTTTTAAACTGTTTTCCAACTGAGTTGAAAACAGTTTTCCATAACTCAGTAGCAAATATTTTCTTAATTTATACGCCAGCACTTGCATTACTCTGAATGCGTTAGGCGTTTCTCCTGACTTTCGGTCGTGCAATGAAAGACAGGCAAGTACCTATTCTTTGGACTACTTATCCTTGGAGAAATATGAAATAGAACAGTACCCCATACAGAAAGTCTAGTCATATATACAACACAATGTTTATGGTTTGCATGCAAACGTTGAATCGAAATGAACTGGATTTAATGCTATCTGCTCACATTAAACGAGCACATGATTTTGTTTCACTTTAGTATCAAATTACACTTTCACAATTAACACCATAAGTATACAAACCTTGCATAATTACAAAATCACAAAGAAAATACAGTACAAAATCGTTTCTAATGGTTGTGTATGCAAATGAGGTGTGGACTAGTCCATTGATGGATGGGGGAGCGATATTTGAGAAAAAAAGATTTTCTTTGTGTTGTGGCTTTACATAATGCTAACAATTGTGATTGGTACGTCCAAGCAACTGGAACTTCCTCTCATAGTATGATGGTCAGATCATGGTCAGCTGTAGTTGGATAACCCCTGCACATAGTTAGGTTTTATTTAAACATTTGCACAACATTATTAAAACATACTTCAACTGGTTTCAACTGGTCCGTGTATGTATAAGAATGATCAATTAATTCAGTTGGCAGCTGGTTCTTTCAACTGGCTTTAACTGGTCCAACCAATCTAATTCGAAATACAGCCTAACTTCGACAAAGAGAGGGCTGTTGTTACGACATGTTGCTTATGGAAGTCCAACTTGTTAATTGTTTCCCTTCCTGAACGATACACGTAATAAAATGCTTCCGTTGTAACGAGGTATATATAAGGCCATATAAGTATTGTGTTCTTGCGGTTTGTCATTCGGCTTTCTGACACACATACATGGCGTACACGCCAAGTTTACTTTACATATTCTTTGCAGGTTACATGTGCACTGTAAAAATGTGTTAGTCATTTTGACTAAAAAAAAATAGTCCAGAACATGTATGACACGACTTGTCAAAAATTAGTCATTTGATGTCAATGACAGATGTAATTAGTCAAGATTATGACTAGGAAAAATAGTCATATGACCAGGATGAAAACATGTATGACACGACTAATGCCTAGTCAAGCGACTAATTAGATTTGTCATAAATTTTGACTAATTAGGCATTAGTCAGTTGTTTTGACTAAATAGATTAGTCTGGTGACTAATAATTAGTCAAGATTATGACTAGGAAAAGTAGTCATATGACCAGGATGAAAACATGTATGACACGACTAATGCCTAGTCGAGCGACTAATTAGGTTTGTCATAAATGTTCGACTAATTAGACATTAGTCAGTTGTTTTGACTAAATAAATTAGTCTGGTGACTAAAAATTAGTCAAGATTATGACTAGGAAAAGTAGTCATATGACCAGAATGAAAACATGTATGACACGACTAATGCCTAGTCGAGCGACTGATTTGGTTTGTCATAAATGTCCGACTAATTAGACATTAGTCAGTTACTTCACGAAGGGCCGACTCGGAGGCATTATAGTCACAGTGGCACACCCACATTGCACTGCATACCGACAGGGGAGGGGCGGGAGGGAGGGAAGCAGGGGAGATCGAGTTTTGTGACTTGCAACAAGAGACTAGATATTGGAGATGTGTAACAATTATTCTTTCTTGATGTGACACTGCAAGAGGAAAAAAACCTGCAAGACAGAAATACGTGTAGAAAAATATTCTGTTAAACAATTTTAAATTTATTAAAATTACAGTTCAAATGAAATACATTTGAGTATTTATTAAGACACTGTTTTCCACGGTGGAAATTATTTGCCATAAAATTGGTAAATTTTCAAATTGCAAAAATGTCCATTTGGCACTAAGATCGACAATAACACGAGTCTTAATAGAAACCATCTATCGAAGTATTTAGGAAATTACTAAAAAACTAAAATTGATATTGTATACATGTACATCATGTATACCACATCCCCATGGAGGGAAATAATTTATTTCACTATTTTTTAGGACTTCAAATGACGAAGATTTCCATTTATTTCATTTACATCTACTTGTATGTCTGTTACAAGAAAATGAATGTGTTGGTCCACATGCATGTTCCATGTACATGGAAGTCATTTACCCATACACAATGCTACATTTCAACAACTTACAGATAAGGCAAAAAAAAGTTTTTAACAAGGAAATTACCAAAAACTTACTAAAATCCACATGAAGAAAGGATATATGAAAGTATCTGTTCTGAATTGAACGAGCCAAAACATTTGATGAAAATGTTCTGGGCTTATTTGTATGAGTTGAGCAAAAATTATTTTAGTTATTGCCGAGCAGTCCGCTTCTGAGTGCATGGATTTGAAATTTCACACCCCACAGTCATGGCTAAACATTTAAGACCACCTTTGAGAAAAGGTCCTTCTGAACGCAGCTATTGCATCATCATCAATTATAACTGCTTCAGATTGCGTCATCCTTACCTGGGCTTCTTGTAGTCACTTTTTAATTTACCACCACACAGTAAACACTTTCTTATGACACATTATGAAATTCCCACAAAAATAAGCAAAAAAAAAAATCATTCACGAAAGTTCAGATGGCTTAAATTGTGTTTCTTCACCAAAAAGAATACTTTGAATGAGAAAATGCCGAGAATAATTTCACAGTGTTATATATCAATGCAATGCAGTATAATATAGTGACTACAAGAAGGCCATGTAAAGTGTTGTGACGGCTCTTTTTTGGTAAGTTCTGACTCCCTATATTAGCGACCCTTGGGTCCTAGGTTGAATCTTGAGATATCCTGGGGCGAAGACCGTTAGGTTCACGCAATTGGCGTTTCTGTTTGCGGAACGGATGAATTAAGCGATAGTAGCCTTCGGTGACTTCGCAAGTACTCTAACCGCGAGTGATACATGTAAGCCACGAGGTTTTCCTTGCTTGGGTGCGCGGCTCACTACGGAGAGCCGCGATTTTATCAGTCAGGAGTCTGGTGCCATTGCCGAAAGTGGATCGTGAGTTAAGGCTCAACATACATCGTGTGAAAGGAAGCTGTCAACGCACTACCAAGCACGTGGGGGCGGTATATTTCCTCCCAAACGTACTCGTATCTAGCCACTCAGAGCGGGAATCGTTGTGCCATCCGCTGGGTCGCTACCTCCCTCGTCGAGGGGGGTCACCCCACCCACACTCCCCCGATTCCGCGTCCCTGGATTCGTGTATAAATTATAGGGAGACATGTACCATGTGGACTGTAATTTTCTGCCTCGGACTAAGACTAAGATCGGGTTAATCCCGGGGGTTATCATGTTTATCCCAGTGTTAATTTGAGAAACATTGTACAGTACACTACCACTACCAGCTGACAAAAACAGCGCTTTATTGTCCACTAAATTTAGGCCAATAATAATTTAATATTGCCATCGACAGTTGATGGTGTAAATAAAATATACGTATAGGCCTACCTTAAACTGGACATTGTTTCAAGTCTGATTGTGGAAGCTTTGCAATTCCCGGCGAGCCGTTAAACCAGACGCATTACGTGCTTAATTATGATGTGCAATGTTAGGTCATCGCCAGGCGCTATAAGCTTAGCCTACGTACGTACGTAGGCACTACGCAGCTGCCTGCAGCAAAGCGCCTGACACCGTCAACGCACTTTATGTACAGTTTGATTTAGCAGATTGGCATTATTCCAGCAGTGTTCCCGATTTTTGCATATTTCGCGGGAAATTGACAACCCTACACTTAGTCTACAATGTATGTGACTAATACAGATTAGTCAAAGTTGTTTTTCTCAGTAATGACAACCCTGCACTTAGTCTAGGCCTACATGTGACTAATTCAGATTTGTCACAGTTTTCCCCACAGATGAATGACAACCCTACACTTGGTCTACAATGTCTGTGACTAATGTATATTAGTCAGTTTTTTTCCCAGATGAATGACAACCCTAATGTCTGTGACTAATACAGATTAGTCAGTTTTTCTCAGTGAATGACAAGCCTACACTTAGTCTACAATGTCTGTGACTAATACAGATTAGTCGCAGTTTTTCTCGGTGAATGACAACCCTACACTTAGTCTATACATGTAACTAATTCAGATTAGTCAGTTTTCAGTGAATGACAACCCTACACTTAGTCTACAATGTCTGTGACTAATACGGATTAGTCACAGTTTATATCTCAGTGAATGACAACCCTACACTTAGTCTAGGCCTACATGTGACTAATTTAAATTAGTCACAGATTTTTTCTCAGTGAATGACAACCTACACTTAGTCTACATGTGACTAATTCAGATTAGCCACAATTTTTTCAGTGAATGACAACCCTACACTTAGTCTACAAGTGTCTGGGACTAATAAAGGTTCGTCACAGCTTCTTCGCAGATTTATCGACTAATGTTCACTTCGTCAAAATACTTTAGAATGACCTGTTTATATTAGTCTGGAGCTTCTGTAATTTGTGCCTAATATATATTAGTCAAACGGACTAAATTTGCCGACGCCAAATTAGTCTTTCATTATAACAAATTAGTCATGTCGCTAAGACTAATCAAAGTTAGTCGTTTTGACAAATTTCACAGCCACATGACGAACTTATTTTTACAGTGTGTGGTAGGATTGCATTAGTTCAAGTGACCTGGGCACTTTGAGTCATGCCTACTCCCAGACACGTCCTCTCTCCTAGTTTTTTGGCCCACGGGTTTTTATCTAGGCAAGCGTAGGGGTTGCGTGTGTGCTGACTCTTTAGAACTTGATGCACAGGCCGCTGCGGGATTGGCAGCAGATGTATCCGATATTAGACCGATAGCATATTAGTCATGATATCACCATCGACTTGGAGCTGAGAGCTTTAGTCTGGTGCCCATGTACGTCGCATTGACGAGTAATTAGCTGGGAGCTTGGTTTTAGCTTGGTGACCATTGACTCGGAGCTGTAGCTTTAGTCTGGTGCCCATGTACGTCGCATTGACGAGTAATTAGCTTGGAGCTTGGTGACCATTGACTCGGAGCTGTAGCTTTAGTCTGGTGCCCATGTACGTCGCATTGACGAGTAATTAGCTGGGAGCTTGGTTTTAGCTTGGTGACCATTGACTCGGAGCTGTAGCTTTAGTCTGGTGCCCATGTACGTCGCATTGACGAGTAATTAGCTTGGAGCTTGGTGACCATTGACTCGGAGCTGTAGCTTTAGTCTGGTGCCCATGTACGTCGCATTGACGAGTAATTAGCTGGGAGCTTGGTTTTAGCTTGGTGACCATTGACTCGGAGCTGTAGCTTTAGTCTGGTGCCCATGTACGTCACATTGACGAGTAATTAGCTCGGAGCTTGGTTTTAGCTTGGTGACCAATGACTCGGAGCTGTAGCTTTAGTCTTGTGCCCATGTACGTCGCATTGACGAGTAATCTGCGTGTATCGTTTGGTAGAATTTCGGGCAATATGCCTTCTCGTGTTTGTTTTTTAATTACAAGCGAGTTATGGTGTATATTTATTCATAATGGAAAATTGTTGGTCTTACCATATCAGACTGACTTACGGATTTCTGTATTCAAGAATTGTTGAATGTTTAACAAGATGAATAAAAGGAGTGACAAGTGTGTTGTCAGGAACTGCCACTCCAAACATAATATTTTGTTTGTTGCTAATTGCGGGAGATTAGAAAGGAAGTGTTTTTCACGTTTGTATTTTGAATTACAAGGACAAAACTAGACTTGGTTCCAAGTCCGAGATCCTGTTTTGTTTTCCGTTTCCGATTATTAAAATGTATGGACAGGGAACTAGTCTATTTCGGTTCAGAATCTCGGACTTGGGAATCCTGCACGCCTGTTGTACACGGTCTATGGGAATTAAGTCCAAAACTGGACGTAACGATTTGATTGGTTGAAATCGCTGGAAGCCCTCTGTGTTGTGCATATTCATTAAAAATCTTGTAGAGGATGTATTTTTGCGAGTCGTGTCGTCTGCTGGTACATGGTCGTGTCGGATTGTTTACAAACCTGTTGTAAATTATCTACAAAATTCTGACATATCGGTTGAGAATTTACTGACATTCGCATATGGTTGAGATGGTGAAAGCATCTGGGGGCACATTACATGTGAATTGAATCTTCAACAGGTAATCACTTAAAATTAGAAAAGATTACCATACGCGGACAGTGCCCGCACATGCCTGGCTAGCCGGCCTAGCGCTGCCTGGGCCAGACGGTCGTGGGCCGGGGCCGGGGCCGGCTGCGGCGCGGGACGGGCAGCCTCTATACCTGGTTTCACGGTACGTTAATGTTCACATATGACTAAGACTTACATGCAGTAAGAATGGAGAAGTTGAGCAAAAATAATTTTTCTTTCAAATCAATACTTATCAAACCTTGGTAACTTGCTGATTTGATGAAAAAAACAAATTTAGGAATGAGAAAAATTAACGATTTTATCAAGAAACAATTTTTTTTAAGCCAATCTCTTATTTGTTGTCCTAATAAAATAAGTAATAGGCCCGAGGTCTGACATTGTCTGAAGACTGAAGCCAGAGTTCTCCATTCTTTCGGGTAATCTTGCCAAAAAGTCAAACTTGAGCAAGCATATGCTCAGATGCTAGTGAGCTAGAAGCAGGCATCTGCTTTGTTAGCTGGATGTCGTGGGTTCAAATCCCACCTGATCCGAGCACGTACGCTATGGAGTTTTCCCGATAGTATCTTGGGGGAAAACAGTTGGGAAAGGGCAAAACATATAGCCTACATGTCATGATATAGGCCCTATGCACATGTAGGCCATGGGCCAAAGGCCCGCATCTTGCAGTTTCGTCTTTACTTTTTAGGGGCAACTTCATTTTTCGGATATAAGTAGTTTGAGACATGCTGAATAATATTTCACTTGTTCACATTTGAACCATTTGCACGTAACTTAGAAATAAGGTTCAGAAAAATCGACTCTTTAAGCCGCTTTCTCGCGCGGTTTTTCTCAACCTCGAGCTATCGCTGCCACTGCAAAATGCAGTGTCGTAGCGTTAATCTGGACACGAGTTAGGATTACAATAGACTGGATCCCGATCCACCCTGGCCCAATAAAGCTCAGTGCCCTGGCCGTACCAACGCGTATTGACATGATTGAGAATGAAAAAGGAACCCATTTGCAGTCAGTAGGTCTATCCCATTAGCAATGAATAATTATGTGACTGCAATCGCAATATACATGTACATAGGGGTTGGGCCAAAATTTGTAAGAGGCCTAGAAATATTGAGCTTCGCCTACGTCTTAACTTGAATAAGTGATTATTTTTAGGGATTATAATCCAGGAACCGCCGCACCGGGTTGAATAAATTTGATACAAATGTTGACAAATGTCAATGAATTTCGGAAATCTGGATGCAGTAAAAAGTAACTTCACTCCTCCATGATTCGAACTGCGGACCTTCTGATCAACGTGCAGATGCCCTACCAATTGAGCTATTTGTATCGAATTCGATCGTCTTAACTTTTTAAGTGATCTTTATACTATGCCGTGAATCCGAAACCGCTGGTCCACATTGCACGTAATTGTTTACATTATTAATGCAAAATGACCCTGTGCTAGTTGGACTGAAAGGATTCAGGATTTGCCCGTTTTTGGTCAAAAACAGTATTTTGACCATAGTGCCTGCAAATGCTTTCAGAGTTGACATAAAATGGTGCACAGTTTCAAAAATGTTGGATCCGAATCTTATGTTCGCTGCTTGTAAATTGTAGGCCCAATAGGTTAACACAGGAGAAACAATACTTATTTGAAGATTTGTTTGCCCATTTTGTGGTCAAAATAGTGACATTTTGCCATTAATACCTTTGTTTTGTCAATGGGGAACGAGGGCATTGCTAGTGAAGGGGGACGCGGGGACGCGTTTTTAAGTTAAATTACATGTACGGCTAGGGGCCTATCATGCATTTTTCCTTGCCATTTTATAGCACTTCCTTTATTTTTTTCTAGCGGGAATCTGGAGAGGCACTGGATTTTTGCTGGGGGAACGCGGCCCGAAACACCCTCTGAAACACCCCACCCCGGCCCATGTTTAGTTTATAAGTTCAACTGCACGTGTACGTGTTCATAAATACAAACACTTTAACATAGTAAAAACAATCCACGGTGTAATTCTTTTTTAAAGGCACAGCAGGCTCGTTAGTAATGCGCGCGCGCCAAGTTCATCCCACGAAATACGCAGTTCCATACCTTTTCTGATAGAGCTGCGTAATTCGTGGCACGAATTTGGCGCGCGCGCAATACTGACGAACGTCCAAGTTTATAACTCAATGACACATTACAAAATTATTTTGCGTGTATGGGGGCGTGTATTGCGTCTCAAGGGCAAAATCTGTTTTTGTGTGAATTAGTCCGAATTCAACATTTTTGAGCATAATAAGAGCACAAAGGTTTCTTCATTCAAGCACTCTAATGACACTTTAATGTGTATACACTGAAAACGACAGTAGCTACACGTTTTCATGTTGCGAACACCCTTTTTCTGGTCTAGTCTTATAGGCATATATGCTTACAATTATTTTATTGAACTTTACGTGGTACAAAATGAGATCACAAACTGTCAAATACATTAAACATAACATCTGGAACAGTGTTATTTTGGTATACATGTAGCTCCAACAATCACCAAACCGCGGGCAGAATATAATAGACTGAAAACAATAGACAGCGCGAGCGCAAGCACAGCCTCCGGTTGAGTGCTTAACCCTTTCAGTACCATCCATCCACCCACAGTTTTGCCTTTCACAACCACAGTGTTGAATTTGGCATTGGCTGCTCTGTACCAAAGACCTTTTTGGAAATATACCTGTATGGCGCCCTCACAGGGCAGTGCCTGGAAAGGGTGTTTATCTGCAGGCAAATTAATTGAGATAAATTTGTGCAATCAGTCTGCGGCTTTCAAACTCTACCTGTCACTATGAGCAACTAACAATAGAAATTGGGCGCGCGCACACACCATTGTTGTTAACAATGGTGTGTGTGCGCGCCCAATTTCCATTGTTAGTTGTTCATAGTGTGCATATGTTCATAGAATGACAAAGTAACAGATGAGGTGTTTTTTATTTATTTATTTATTTGTTGGTTGACATTACTTTATTATATTCCCCCACCCTTTGAATATAACAAGGTCTGGTTTGAAGTCATTTCATTTCCAATTAGAACTGACAGAAGGGTGAAAAACTTAACAACATTCTTCAGAAACCGCAGTAATGAAGATTTCTCTTTGGCCTACATGACAAAAGACTTATTCGAAAAGTGTATAAATGTACCAGAATTATTGATGTTTGTTTTCATATTGCAGGAAAGTGGTACTCTAAATGCAACACAACAGCCAGCCCCCCCCCCCCCCCCCCGCTCAATGTTGGAATGGATGCTGGGCACGCTGCCAGGGTCCATGCCCAACATTGAACGGGGGGGGGGGGGGGGGTGGGGGGGGGGGGGGTAGTAGGTAGAGAATGACATCTTAAAAAGAACCCATCCAATACATATTTTGTGTCAGTCGCTTGTTGTGCGTTGCGGGCAGCCTGTGACGATTAATACTTGACAAACGCATAACAGCCAGATCCGCCATTGGTCCGGGCAATGGCGCTACCCTGCTGTATTGAGTTGGAACCCTCTGAAGTTAAAGACTTCAGAGAGGGAGGGGGGGGGGGGGGGGATGGGTCGGTAGAGAGAGAGAGAGAGAGAGACTGACATCTTAAAAAGAAATGTAGTTTAGAGCGGTTTCTGAAGAACTTCTCAAATAATCCTTAACAGATACGGTCTGGTCAGCTAGGTAGTGTGGTATTTCTCAAAGCAGTCAACTACACACATAAATTTATTGCATTGCTTGCACATAAAACGTGTTTGCCGTCTCCTAACTCTGGTACTACACACAGCACAGTCGCGTTTGTTACCATTTTGGTTGCGGCAAGGATAGTGCTGACCTTGAGCTGTTCGTACTTGATTGTTCACTGGGCTGGCAGGAAGAGATTGGTGTTGCTTCCAAGTGGACAGCAAAGCCTCTATGATTCTCATTTGGAACTGGAGAGTGGACGGTTGAGGATTTAATGGCACGCTACTGTACGCTACTCTGGCATTTAGCAGACATATGTCGAGAATGGTGAAAAAAACTTTTTTCCACCATTTAACGGAGCGATGCGAATGAGTGTAATATGAGCACAGTTGACCAGCAAGATCGGTTCCGCCCATTCCTTTGTTGTACTCGGTGATGATGGCAGGTTTGTTGATATCGCGATATCCTGTTTCACTCTCTTTGCAGCGGACCTGTGTTTCTGTGATTCTGCAGTCACCGTAGTTTGTGAGAAGTGTGACACGTTTCTTGCCATGCCACGCGACACACATTTGACCAGCTTTCTCATAAAATTTTGGGTCGTCGCCTCTCTTCATCGGAAACTTCTTTGGGTCAGCATCGAGTGGTAGTCCTTGTGAATTGTGGCGGACAGTCCCACAGCATCCAAAGCCCAGCTGGGTCAACCTGGCGAAGAGAGCTGGACTAGAATACCAATTGTCCATGAATAATGTATGCCCCCTGTGTATTACATTATCCACCAGTTTCAGGACGGCTTGGCCTGGTAGCGAAATGTGGGTTGGATGGCTGGTTGCACTATTTACTCCAGTAGGTTGACTGGTATCAGCCTGGCTTTGACTGCGTCCTGTATAGATGTTCCAGGCACACATGTATCCCGTCTCGGATTCAGTCAATGCGTAACATTTAACTCCCCATTTGATCGGTTTCCGTGGCATGTACTGCTTGAAGGTCAGTCGTCCTTTGAACCGTATCATGCTTTCGTCAGGGGATAGGTTCTGTCTAGGACTGTAGACACGCAGAAAACTTGGTAGGACTATGTCTAGTAGTGGCTGTAGTTTGGACAGTCTCTGGTCATGAACGCCATTTCCTGCTTGTGGTCTGAGGTTGTCAGCAAGATGCAGGTACCGGAGGATTGTTTTGAATCTGTTGCGTGACATAGTTGCCGCGTATAGGGGACACCTCAGGATTTCCGATGTAGACCAGTACAGACTGTATTGCGGTCGTCTGCTTATGCCCATGCAGAGGAGAAGTGCCACAAATGCCTTCATTTCGGGGACACCGACAGGACTCCATGCTTGGGAACTACCAGGATTTGCATCCAAGGTTTGCCGAGCGTATATGTTCGTCTCCGTCACTAGCAACTCCCAGACTGCCTGGCAGAAATACAGCTGGAAAACCTCCACTGGTTTTAAGTTGCTTACATCCACGGTGGGTACCTTCTTCCCCTTAAAGGCAATCGGGAGTTTACGCCTGTATGTGGACAAGAAAGTGTTGATTAGGGTTAGCAACATAATATGAATGCCAAGGGTATACTCAGACTCCTGTCAGTGCAAAAATTGGGAAAGTGCATTTGACAATAGTCTGGTACGTGCCATCCTATTCGACGGTTGGAAATAACAAGCGTACGTTCATAGACATATTGCAAATCGTCTTTCACCAACAGAGGGCGCTCCTCTGCAAAGCACTATGGAATTTATCAGGGATCAAACTATCGATGGTTTCAGATCACCCCTCAGAAATCCCAGTGCTTTGCAGAAGGGCGCACTTTGTTGGTGAAACACGCGGTTGGCGATATGGTCTATAGTAAACTATTTGCCTCACTGCATTGTTCTCGGGCTCCGGCTTCCACGTTTTAAGGTCTGGGTGGAAACACTTTTGTTCCACACCTGAGAATTTCCCGCTCCCTTGAGAACATTACCCTCCCCATTTCTCACCCCATTTCTCACCCCACCCCTAAATGTACACTTAAGCCGGAGACTTCTTGTAAAAACCCTTGGTTTATTTTACTTGAGGAGCTAGGAGATCCGAAAATTTGTGTAAGCCAACTTGCAGTTTACAAGTCAATAAGCCTGTATAAATGAAATATAACTCTGAAATATAGACCCTGGTTAAAGAGATTAAGGCCAGTCGATGCCTTATCTTTTCCTTATTTTTTTATGAAAGGATGCTTGGTTTCTGGAACGCGATTTCAGCTCTGAAACCTGAATCTAGCAGTCGGTAACACTGACCAGCGAGATCAGCATCGAGTGTCTTATTATTTCCGCCCGTTTCTACTGCCTCCCGGAGCATCTGAACTGTACTCGAACGTCTTGCAACCCGCTCCACTTCGGTGTAGTGTTTGAACATGCGATGTGAAGCCCATCTACAATGGTCCATAACCTGCTGCTCCGTGGCTCCGAGGAATCTCAATGTAACCGCGACACCAGCTCTACCCCCGTGTGCTCTGAGAGCGCGATCGCGCTGATCCGATGAAACCGAAAAGTACAGCTTTAGGCGATTGTTGGGGGCACTTCCTGTGAAAGGCTTATTTGTTAAGGAGCTGCGCTTTGGTGTGGATGGACGAAACAGGTAACCATCCATGAGTGTATATCCGTGACTGTGAGCCAAATCTACCATCTGATCGAGTGCTCCAACTGGGTCTATCTCGCTGTCGTCCAATTTGGGGATAACGATCAGGGAAGAATGTCCCTCCCTTATTGTTTTGCCCACAGTATGATTGAAAAGCAGATCCTTGCCGTCGATTCTCGACACTTCGCATGTCTTGGCACGGCCCAAATCCGCCGCGCGATCGCCTGCCCACCAAAGGCAGAGAAAAAATGCCAGGTCCCTGCGCAGAATATAATTTTTGATGAAGTTTGAAGTTCCAGCTTCCATTAAACCGCGTATACGCCCCTGAATCTCCCCCACTAGCCATCGCATCTTGTCAGAAAAAATGGGAACAGCTTGTTTCGGGGTAACATGAGCCTCCGCCTGCTCCACTCGAATGGCTTTTAAATATTTTTGGACATGATTGGATGTACAGGGGTTCCCTTCCTTGCCTAGTGGGTTCCATGGGTTCCTAGCGCCGAGCGCGTTAAAATGTGCCCTCAATTGCCCTATATACGAGTCTACCGTGCCCGATGCTAAATGTCGCGGACATCTGCATTCTTGAAGTCCTTGTTTCCCCAGGTTCCGACACCCGAGTGCATGCACTTGAGTCTTTCCCCTGGAGTCTCTGTCAATGAGAAATTTGACGATGTCCTCTGGAGTTGTGCGGCTGACCTCGTAACTGTTAGTGTGAAACCCGGTCCCGTGATTTCGTCCCAAAAACCTCTCGAAATCAATTACTAGACTAGCCTTCTGTTTCTCATAAGGACGACTGTCCAACCTTCGGTTGAGCTCTTCCAGTCTGGTTTGCACTCTGAATAGCTGTGTCAAGAGAGGGGAAAAACAAAAACCGCGTCAGGCTTGTAGAACAGAACCGAACTAATGCGACGCAGACGGACTCGGAAGCAAGCCCTCCAGACCCACATCAGGACCCGTGTGCCCGCCACATATGGATCTGAGGAACATGCACAAACGTCGATGAAGCTTCAAAGTTCCTTCCGTAGTCAAGTGCACCTGCAGCCGATTTCACGAATCCTTACGCACTGCGTAAGTCCCCTTGCGCAACATTTTATTGCGTAGGCTGCGCAACATTCCTGTGAAAATTACACGCAAGCTATGGGGCTTGCGCCATTTTTCAAAAGTTGCGCAAGTTGCGCAAGTTGCGTCCTTTAGATCGACCTGAAAGATATGATCGTTGGATAGGAAATACCAACCAGAGTCCTTGCAAATTCCCTTTAGCGTGGGGTTTGCCGATGACACGCAACGATTGATATCTACACTACGCGTCTGGCAAATTGCCGACAGCACGAATCGGGCGCTCGGAAACTGAGCACGGAACTGAACAGATGCCTCCTTAAAAACACGCAGAAGCTCCTCGTTATCGACTCCCGATCCACTCTTGACCGAGCGGCTTATGTCATTGATACCACCATGTAAAACCAGTAAGTCGTATTTCTGCGCTTGACAGGCCGATGCAAGAGCCCGAAATAGGGCGCACATTCGCGCTCCCCCAATTACCTTCAATTTGACATTGATGAAAGAGGGCCAAGTGAACCCGACCATACCTTTGAACATGGAATCGGAAACAAGTAGAACCGACCTCTGCATCGGAGATACATTTCGTTGAATGCCGGGGCTCTGTGGGAAGTAACAGTCGAAAACCCAAAGTTCAAACGGAAGACCTCGTTCGTTTGGTATGTAGCCTCTTTTGGAGGGCATCTCAAGCACTCCCGTTTGACCAGCCTCGCTGAGACGCATCGATCTCAATGCAAAAGAGCATAAATGTGGCCACCAGGGTCTTGGCTGAGGATGCTTTGGCACCAATACAGTGACCCGCACGTCCCCCCATTCGCATAGGAGCCGGATGAGAGGCGAAATAACCGCAAATGGTGGAAAGACATAGAGAACTTCTCCTCTAGGACACGGCTGAGCAAAAACATTTACTCCCGACGTTCCCGGAACCAGGTCCCTGGAAAAGAAGGGTAAAGGCGGCCCATTCTTCCCATGCATTACGTTCGATGGTAGGGCCATGAGGTCGAATGTGAATCCCGTGCTTCCCCCAAACTCCTGCTGAAGAAGTAACCTTAGGGAGTGCGAAAGCCGTGAGTCTGCCCTGGACAACGCTCTGGATGGAGCGTCCGCCTGGTTATCGCTTGATGTTATCCAATGGAGCCGTAGATCGAAATTCGCCTCCAAGGTGAGGGTGAATATGACCCTTAAGACACCCGCTAGAGCGGGGGACTTCGCTTTCAGACCTGACCATGCCAGATATAAGCTTTGCGAATCCACTTGCGCATCTACTCTCCTATCCCACAGCTGGTCCATTACTGACGTGAGGACGAAATAAAGCGCAAGAGCTTCCTTGTAACACATGTCCGATGACCTTTGGACCTCAGGGGGCCAGTAATCTCTGAAAGTTATGTCTCTCCCCTCTTGCTTGAGCACACCACCCCACCCGTAGCCGGATGCATCCGAGCTGATACACAACTCTAAATGGCGCTCTTTTCTCCACGGTATGGGCGTTGAAATTGAGTCAACGAAGCGCCAGAAACGGACTTCCTCTTGCACGGGCTGCGTTAAAGGGAGTGGTGTGATGTCGTCTAGCTGGGCTGTGAAGATGCAGCATTCTCTCACAAACAGTCGAGCTGCCGGAAATACCAAAACAAAACTCTGGCATTTGCCAATGAAACGCTGTACGGCTTTTAAGAGGACTCCGTCCATGGACAAAAGGTCCTCCCTTGTTCTGGCGAAAGCCACTTTCTTTTTATCTGGTATCCAAAATGACAACGAATTTGAACATATACCCAAGCCCAAATGAATCATACGATTGACCGGTTTCAGTTGGCTCTTCTTTAGATTAATGAAGTAGCCTAGTTGAGATTGCATAAAACACACGACGTACAAGGCACGGGATGCTCTCTCGTAGTCCTTCCTGACGCTGGCATCTTCCGCGTCCTGGGAATGAGCAAACAGGGGAAAATATTGTTTTTATTTATTTATTTTCTGTTTTTTCGTCTTCCAACAATCAGTATTTTACCAGCTCGTTGGCTTCTCCTACGAAACGATCGTCTATCCAAACCTCCGTGTGAATGCCCCTATTCTTCAACCAGGTCGATAGACAGAATCCAACAGAAGAGTAAATATAGGCACTGTTCTTAAAACCGAATGGCAGTGTTGTGTCAACAAAATAAAAACCTGCCTATTGGAAACCACAAAAGGTCTTCGACCTTTCCGTGAGGAGTAGTTGCTTGTAACCTTGAGCGTCGTCCGTTTTCGAGAAGAAACCATCCTTTCTTATGGATTTGACGATGTCCCCTAGCGGTACCAGTTTAAAGGGGGTGTCTTTACACCATAAGTTAGGACCTTTCATTGACAACACCAACCTAGGCTTGTTTGGTTCTACCGACAGGGCAATCACGCATCTGGGAGGCGGTACTGCACCGACAGCCCCTAGTAATTCCATCGAGCCTTCTACCAGACGCTTACGGATTGTGTCGTTAATGAAAGGCACGAACTCCTTACAGATTGGCGCATTAGCAAAATACATGTCAGGTGGAATATCTGAGAGAAAGCTTCTGCCTCTGTATGTTCCTTGATATTGTTGAAAGAATTCGAATAAATCCACGCCATCTCGCAACCAAGGTTTGACCAGGTGACACATCTCTGGGCATTCAGCAAGTACTGAATCCCACATTTCTACGTGGTCGTGCAGGCTGCCGGCGACAAAGTATTCTGGATCGCGGAAGCGAAGGACCTTGAAGTCCGGTGGGGAAATTCCGGTCAAAACGTCCACTGGTCGGGGCGCAAATCCACTCGGCGGTTCCGCCGGTCGACCTGAAATGTCAACCCATGAGTATATTCCCCGTCTTCGTCTTTTGGCCTGTGCCTCCACTGGGTCAAATGTTTTGGAATCTGGGCAAAGAAGGCTTTCATGGACAATTCCTTTGTGTACTCATTTTGCGGAACAAGTAATACGAAGCTCTGAAAGTACCATCCGACTTGTTGAGATCCCGAGATAACTTATCGCAGGATGATGAAATACATTGTATTCAGTGCAAAATGTTGCCATTCTGCGCTAAATTATCAGGATCTCAACAAGTCGGATGGCACTTCCAGAGCTCTGTAGTACTCCCTTGTTTCTTTGAGTGCCTTATTGTCCTAGAAATAAAATCGTTTTCGTTAGCTGGTGTCGTCTAGAGACTTTGTTTTCATTAATGTATCGCTCAGTGTACAGGCGTCCATGGTGGTGAAGGACTGTTCGGGAAAAAAAGTGAACAAATCATCTTAATAAGTTGACTTCCATGGTCATCTTCTTCTGCCACGTCTTGCTCCCTGAAGTGCTCCATCAGTTCTGGAAAGACAGACCCCTTAACCTTTTCGAGTACTTCAATTTGCAACCGTCTTGTTAGATCCTGGGATGTTGACATCGGCCCATTCAGGGCCAGTTCTTTCCTATTAAAGAAAGCAATGAAAGTGGAATAAATGGCAATTCATTTTTACTGAATTTAAAGATATACAATCCCTGGTGCTCAGCAAACTTGATTTTTTTTTCTTCAAATGAATTTTTAAAGCATTACTTTGATTTTAACATAATTTACTTTGTATTTTACCAAAACTGTGAAAAACACTGTTTTTATACAACCGTTTAACCTAGACTTGCTCGTGTTTGGTTTGCAATGGGCAGCGCACTAGCCACCAATACAGAGGGAGCACTGCGCATTGCAGACCAAACACGGGAGGTCAAACTTGAGCAAGTCTACACCTTAAATTATTGGCGGACCTATTGACAAGCATTGTTTGGTAACTAAGCATTGGTCAATTGTTTTCATTTATTTCAAAGTGAGTAACTCTTTTGTCTAGAAAATTAATCAATTCAAAAAACTTATTTTTCGAGTTGCAAAAATGCATGGACTGTATCTTTAAGAAGCATGAGTTTTGTAAGAGGTTTGGGGACTTTGTTATAAGGAATACCTTGTACAGGAATGAAATCAATGCACAATGAGTTGGGACATAACATTTGTCATATGCAATGTAGTGTACATGTATTTACAGTGCTCTATTATCAAGGTTTAACTGTACTTTAATTTCGTTTACTTGCAAATTACTGTTCCAAAAAAGCAAACCAAACCCAAACCAACAGCATAACACAAAGTGCAAACAATTTCATTTAAGTGCCGGTAAAAATAAAAATCTTCCCACACCAAAGTCTGGTTAGCAGAAAAATGCATGCACATAAACATAAATGGAATGGCAATCTTACCTGAAATGTTTTGGCATAGTCCTGAACAACCAAAGAACAGAAGAAAACTAACCGCCAAGAAAACAAACAAAAACAAATGAAAACAAAAGACTGTACTGAATCAGTCTGTAAAAGATTAACAAATTAACAGACGATGTGCTCTCTGTTTACATCTCAGTAACAACAATTTCAGTGGCATGGCCAAGTTTTCTCCCCCGCCCCCTAAAAAAGGGGGGGGGGGGCAGCTGCGAATACATAGACCGTGGTTCTCAATGCTAAATAATTGGGTATTTACCTGTTCACTTTGTGGTGGTGGTGGTGGGGGCTGCAACTTTGTCGAGTACCTCTGGTTTGTAAATTTGTGCAGATCTCAAAATTCAAAACATGCCACATAGAAAACACATGTTTTGTTTGATGTAACATCAAAGAGCACATCACCAGCACATGAAATAGTTAGTAGTTAGTACTGAACCGTTTTGTAACAAACTAAAACATATTTCTGTGAGTAAAGATAACAATTCACTTGCTTCTTGTGACTTTAAATAAGCA
Source organism: Henricia sp. BOLD:AAB3569 (assembly GCA_037783545.1). Lineage (NCBI taxonomy): Eukaryota > Metazoa > Echinodermata > Asteroidea > Spinulosida > Echinasteridae > Henricia > Henricia sp. BOLD:AAB3569. Next base: position 1,061,415 of record JBBELK010000356.1, on the reverse strand, counting down.
ACCCTCAAAAAGGAAATAAAAAACAGATATCCAACATTTTTACGGAAAACTGTTCCAAAATTAAATAAATATTAGCAAAACACATAAACAACTTAGCAAAACATTGTATTACAGTCGAACACTGATAATACAAGGTTCTTGGGACTCTGTAAATGACCTTGTTATATTATAACAGTATGTGGCCGAGTGGTTTGGGTCACTGACTCGCAATCACAGGTGAAAAATTGGGGTTGCGGGTTCGAACCTCGCCCCAGCTGGGGTACCTGTGCCCTTGAGCAAGGCACACTTGCTTCATCCTTCGGAAGGGATGTAAAGCCGTTGGTCCAGTGTGTTAGATAACGGTAACACACTTTAAAGATCCCAGAGCATTCTTTGGGGAAGAGAAAGGGGATTTCCCGGTGTCTCTGGCCATTTTTAATTCATCACTGGTTTCCTAACACTTGTGAGCGACAGTGCAATGGGCACTTTTGAGGAATCCTTGGTTTCAGTACCAGAAATAAATAAGTAATAATAATAATAATAATAATGAATCTTGTATTAAGTCTTGAAAACAAAGGAAACCAAAGAATTGGGAACTTATTTACCTATTACCACTTCTTATTATCAGTGTTCGACTGTATTACAAAAACAAATGAAGTAGTACTAGTAGCAACAAAACTTAAATCTGTAATATTCCTAAATTTTGTATGCTTTACCTGAGTACTTGGTCTGCAGTTTTCACAATTCTGAAGACGTCATCTTTGGGTTTGACCAGTCCGCCTCGGTCTTTCCTCAGTGTGAGTAGGTTGGAATGGGACACAGTTGGGGTAGTGAAGTATGAATGATCCGATGATGATGATGGGGGATCCTTTTGAAGTGCCATGCTGCAGCGAGTGCACTTGCAGTCTGCAGTGATGTGTCTGGTGATGTAGCCAGCCATATAGTGGAGGATGTGCTCGTGAAACTCCGATGGCTTGCTCAGCAATGCTGCAAACTTCTGCATGTTTTTGTTTTTGTCACTGACTGATGGAGACATAGCTTGTATGAACAGGTCATTTAGCGGCTCATCAATGGTGACGTTGGCGTTCCTGGACGGCATGATTGAGTTCTTCTGTAGAATTGCACGAAGAGCCCATTTAAACTGCAGGCAGTTGGGATTGTTATTCCAACCTCCTCTTCGACGCACTCTACTGAAAAACATCTCCAGATGATCTTGGGACATCTTGAATGTACACACATATTTGAATGGTTGAGGCATGGTGAGCAGACGTTGGCAAATTGCCAGGACAGAGTCGATAGTCATTACAAATCCAATCCAGGCGGTCTTCCGTCTCCCCTGGGTCAACAACTGTCCATTGCTGTCTTTGAGGGCTGTGATGTACATTTTTGTTTCCTCTAGCCAACGTCTTCTTTTGTTGAGGTTGGACAGGCTCATTGGCTGCTTGAATCCCTTCCCATAGAGGGACTTGGAGTTCATGAAGTCAAATAACTGATCAACCCTTCTGATGAAATAGGTGGTTTCTTCGCTGCCAGCAAACTGTGGCATTTTGAGGTCATCTCTCAAGAAATCTATCGCATCGGCTACAGATGTGCTCAAGGTTTGAACCGCTAACTTCACGTTCATTTTGTGCTGCTGCCACAAGATGTGTTTAGACTTTAGTTTGTTGGCCAGGTGCAAGGTGTCTGTCTGCTGAATTTCGTGGAGCTTTTCCACATACAGCCAAGAAATTGTTTTGCCTTTATGCAAAATTTTACGATAAGTTGCCAGGCAGTTTCGCACAAGTTTAATTATATGGCATGCATCAAATATGAAGTAGATATCTGTATTTGGAAGCAACGGATGAGGGAAGTACGCCTGTAGGGATCCATGGGTTATGGAACAGCCAAGCGTTGTTGCAGTTTTCTGATTGGCGTAAGAACCGTCACACACTACTCCATGTACCTCCATGCCAGCTTCCGTCAATGTGCATATCAGCTGTTTGATAATTGCAGCCTGCACTTCACCCGACAAATGGTCTGTCAAGTAATATGCAACTGGCAACTTCCAATGGCCTGTGAGACCAACTACCATAAACACAAGGGCTTCTGTTGCAAGGCTGTCACTGCATGAAGACTGAAACTGTCCACAATCAACAAACCCTGCATAGGTACCACTTTGGGGGTCATACTTTACTTCTCTCTTAAGTGCCATTGCATCAAGGATGAGTACACAGTGTTTTGTCAGCGGGTTTTTCTCAACGGTCTGCTCCAAATGGTTGATGACTTCAGTGAGAAATCCTGGCTGGCAACGTATACCAGAACTCCAATTGCGAATTGTTGCCGGGTGTGGCAGATGCAGGTACTTTCGCAAAAAAAATCATAGGCTTGGGCACTATAGAAGTGCAAAGTAACAGCAAACTCTTTAAGTTTATCAGAGTACCTCAGACCATTCTTATCTGTATCCTTGGCTTTCAGTTCATTTTGGATGAGAGTAAATGTTTTCTCTCCAAAGTTCTGATGTAGGAGATCAAGTTCATTTTGGTTTATCATGTTCTTTTCTTTCAGTGTGGTCAAAAGGTTTGAGATGGTGGTGTCCCTTCTCTTCAGCTTCTTCTTCAACCCTTTGCATTCTTGGCGTACAAGTTTCAGTTTGTCTTTAGTGTGCCTAAGCTCCTCTTCAATGTTATCAGCAGATGCACTGTAAACATGATCATTTATGACAACCTCAGCTGGTCTCTTCTTTTGTGGTGGTCCTGATAATGGAGACACGTCCTGGAAGGGCCTTTTTGTTGGTGGATGTCGCCTTTTGCAAAGTTTCTGCTTGTGTGCAGGATGAGCAGCAAAAACTGTTGGCACTGCTTTGGCAAGAAGTCGGTTATGAACATCTCTGCTTTCTCTCGGATGAACTCCTGCAGACAAATTACACCAAAAGAAACAAAATTATACTTTATACGAATCCCAAATTAACTAATTTAGGACCGATCTGCAAACTAAAAGAGCCTCTTTTATCAAGCTCTGAAGTGAACCAATCATGTACACATGCACATGAATGCATTATACGTACTCAGTCCTACATGCATATAGCACATCAACATATGTACATGTACATGTACACATTCAATAGACCTTTATCACAGTGCGGCCATCTTCCCTTTTCTCCTATTAAAATGAACGTAACCAAAGCGAGGCTTGCAGAAAAAATAGTTTTGTCTCGTTTTGAAATTGTTTATCATTGTGTACATGTACGTATCACAATGTCACAGGCGTTGCGCGATCAAGAGAGCTAGCGGGTAGCGTGGACAGTGATTCTCAACAGTAGATTAATCGTGCTATCGCGCAGACGCGCAGATGCACTTATCGTACCGACATGAACAAGACAAAGATGGACGCACCGTGATAAAAGTCTATCACTGTACAATACTGTACTTGTAACGCATGCCTACATATTGCCGACTTAGTGCGCAGAACAGGCTGATGTGAATTTCGTCAACTGAGGAACAAAACGGTGCTGAACAAGGGTGATGACACTATTTGTAACGGCTTACTAATCATGTACATGTATACTACCTTTAAAGGCAGAGGCTCGTCAATGCGCGCGTGAGGCCAAATTCGTGCCACGAAATATGCAGCTCCATAGCAAAGGCATTGAGCTGCGGATTTTGTGGCACTAATTGGGGCTCACGCGCGCATTGACGAGCCTGTGCCTTTAACATGTCAGAGGCGGGGGAAAACTACCATACACCATCGCCAGCTGTGACTCCATGTAGGCCCCCTACTAGTACATTTATGGATCATGACATGGATCAGAAATTGCTAAAATCCTTTTTCCTAAACAATTTTACACTTTCTGAGGATTTATCATGTCACTAGGACGAGTTAGTGGCGGGGGTGTGCGGTATTTATAACTCGGAGGCATATTTCATTAATGCCTTTCCCTTGTGATCATGCCCAAAGCGATCACTAAATTCAAATCTCATATCGCAATTTAGTAAAGATCGCTTTCACAAACATTTTCTCATCGTAAACCATGTATACATTACGATGGATTATCTGCAATTATCCCCAAGGGATTGCTATACTTACCCTGTACGTAATCAGTAGCAACAAAGTATTCGCTGCACACAAACTGGTATTTTGTAGGATTGAAGTTTTCTCGGCTGATATTTATTAGCCACTGGGATAGTAACTCGTGGTTCTGAAGAGGAAACCTAAATGATAATTGATGAAGAGAATACAAATATTGATGGGGCAATGTGGCAGAAATAAATTACGGTTCATTACCATCTATTAACCATGAACTCATACATCCAGTCCCAGGATTTTCCTTTTTATCATGTTATGACAAGATACAAAATTTATAAACTAGGCCTATGTTAATTAACCCACATGATGAGACAGGCTGAATAATTTTTTTTTTCATATACATTGAACACGGATTTGGGTGGATTTATATATTGGAATCGATAGCTTATTCAATTTTAAGATATACTTCCCACTAGCCGACACTTCCGTCGCAAATGTTTCATTTCTGAGATAAATAAATATAAAATTACTGCATAAAGTAATGCGGTCTGTGTGTAAGCGCGACAACAGAGGGCGCTGCGCGCGCGCGTGAATGATTATCTTGTGCATTAAATCACCTATCAATTGTTTCCCGCCCCCGCGCTGCCCCACCCCTTCGGTGGGGGTTTGGTCACTTTTTTCGTACCCCAGGGTGGGGACTTTGACCCATTGAACATTGAACATGTTGAAATACATGTTGAAATATATTTTTTGCACCCGAGGGTGGGGATTTTTGTCACCTAAATTGTGCCCCAGGGGTGGGGATTTTGTCACGCGAAAAGTGACAATCCCCACCTCTTAGGTGGGGCAGCAGCCCGGGGGGTGGGGGGGGGGGGGGGGGGGGGATTGGGGTGGGGGAAACAATTGATAGGCCTAGGTGCATAATTAACTGAAGGCAATTTTTAAAGAAGAAAACGTGATTTTTCTACAGAAAAGCAACATTTGCGACAAAAGAGGTAATTTCCTAAAAATCTTTGTTCAATGTATACGAAAAAAATACCAACATTTCTAAGCGTTTTTCATCACATTATCTACACATTCCAATGCTAGATGAGTCATTTTAAAGAAAACAATTCTGCATGATACCCGACATCGACACGGACCGTCACCTAGGCGCCATGCGCCAGGTTGACCAGACATGCCAGACGGCAGTATTCTTCCATTTGTATCCGTTTTATTACTAAAATATCTGCTTAATATAGGTGAATTAAAATAATAAAATTACTCACTCGTGAAACGAAATACCACTGCCTTGAAAGCTACGGTTTGTGCAACCGTAGCACGCACATGATCTTGGCATCTTGAATGATCTTTCTGCCGCGATGCACTATAGTACACAGCTTGCAGAGCAAAGCTTTTGCCACGGCAAAACATGGCTGCCGCTCTACATGCGGGGCCGCCAAAACGTCCGACTACGCACTCTAGCCTTACGGCTTATACAACTCTATGCCCTTAACACACCATTTGCGCAACGGGGCTTTTCACCTTAACACACCATTTGCGCAACGGGGATTTTCCCCTTAACACCCCATTTGCCCAAAGGGGCATTTCCCCTTTTTCGAAATGGGGCTAAATGTTCCCCTTAACACCATCTGCAAAACGAGGTTTTTACTCTAGACAAACCATTTGCACCACGGGGCTTTCCTCCTCAACACACCATTTGCGAAATGGGGCTAATTTTTTCCCCTTAACACCATTTGCAAAACGAGTTTTTTTTCTCTTGACACAATAAGCGCAACGAGGCTTTTCCCCTTAACACTCTATGTAAAATAGTGTTTGGCACTGGCAAATGAGGCGAGGTTCAAAGGTCAACACAGCAACAATACGGCAGCGATCAAACTGATGAGCAGAATACAAGCTTGCTAATTTCACCTGGTTTATTGTTCACATCCAAATACAATGTATAAATGCTGTAAACTAGAACTTCTGGTTTGTGAAAAGGATACACCCGTGTATTATGTCCGTGATGTGTGTGTGTGTGGTCTCTGCAAAGGGATAAAGAAATATAGCTCCAATAAGTATGCGGCGGTAAATCTACTACAACAACATATGTCAAAAGTACATGATTAAACTTTCTCAAAGAGGCTAGAAACTCAACTCTAAATCTCTCAATTATCGCAGGTCTGGACGGAAATCGCCTTACCATATAAGTCTGTAAATGTCAATGAATAAGGCCATGTACTTACATTTCTCATTAACGCACGGAAAAGGGTGAAAACACGGGTGATTTATTAGGAAAACTTCGGCAATAAACGTGGTACAAAATGACATGTATGATAATAAAAACAGCTAACTCTTGAGGGCGCCCTACTGAGACACCGTCCGGTACTCGCTGCTTGGGGACTTTCTCACAGCCGCCCCCACATTTGGAAGCTAAATGTGAAACAAAGAAAGTCACAAGTTAATGTTCAGTGTCTTGGTGACGGTCAACAGCCTGACTGTCCTCGTCCATGCACCTCGGAAGTCGGACTAGGCGAACAACAGGCCTTGTATACTCCTTGTTGCGGACACGCACTTTAGCAGATCTCACATGTCCATCTGTACCGGGATGTATCTCGGAGATCTTTCCCACAGGCCACTGAGCTCGAGGTAGTTGTGGGTCAGCGATCATCACGATGTCCCCATTGATCAGCTCGTTGCCTTCTCTCTGCCACTTCTGTCGACACTGCAGGCTAGGGAGATAAGATTTGATGAAGTGGGTCCAGAACTTGTCTGCAAGCACCTGGCTTTGGCGCCACCGCCGTCGTCCCATGGATTCATCTGTTGTGTAGACGACTTGAGGAAGCGAAGTGTCTAGCCGCCCCATCAGCAGCATGTTTGGAGTCATCGGATCTACGTCTGCGGCGTCTGAAGAGACATAGCCCAGGGGCTTAGAATTGAGGATTCCCTCGACTTCTGCCAAGACAGTAGTAAGTACTGGTTCAGTGACTGACTGGTCTCCCAGAGCAGCTCTAAGCGCAGCCTTCACCGACTTCACCTCTCTCTCCCATACACCGCCGAAGTGGGGTGCATATGGTGGGTTAAACTTGAAGCGTACCTTCTGGCTGGAGAGCTTTTCAGCCAAATCTGGAGTCATGGCGGAAAAGGCTCGCTCTAACTCTGCTTCAGCGCCCTTGAAGTTGGTTCCGCAGTCGGACAAAATCTCATAAGGCTTTCCCCTGCGGGAGATGAAACGGCGGAATGCCATGAGGAATGCATCAGTGTCCAAGCTTTCCAGCAGATCTAGGTGCACGGCACGTGTAGTCATACACTTGAATATGACTCCCCATCGTTTTTCTGTGCGTCGACCAATCTTTACTGTCATCGGTCCAAAACAATCTACACCCGTTGAATAAAATGGTGGCTTGAAAAGACGGAGTCTTGAAGGAGGTAGGTCGGCCATCTTGGGAACTACGGGTTTAGCACGCCATTTGCAGCAGTCATTGCACTGGCGCTGGTGACGACGAATAGCTTCTCGGCCACGTGGGATCCAATATTTTCGACGCATTTCGGCAAGGACACGTTCAGCTCCAGGGTGAAGGAGACTACGGTCATATTCTTGGATAAGGAGCTTGGTAATGTGATGTTTCGGATTTAGAATGACTGGGTGTTTTACATCATGGGGAAGATCCTCTGCCTGTCGTAATCTTCCGCCTACTCTAATCGAGCCAGATGTGGCATCGTACTCCGGACTGAGCTGAACCAAGCTGCTTTCAGAACCTAACTGACGGTTTTGCTTCAGGGCCTGAAGCTCTTGTGGGAAACAATCTTCCTGGACTTGGCGTAGTAAACTTGCCTCAATAGCCTCTTCTTGGTCCACCAATGAGGTAGACACATCAGCGTTAGCCGCCCCGTCATGCAACTGTTTGGACGCATGTACGAGAACATCCCAGCTGTGGTACTGCTCGATGTCTGGCAGTCGGTGTTCTTGAACAATGACTGTTCCGCAGAACGTTCCTCCTTTGAGTTCTGCTCCGTCCTCGGGCCCGCTGGTTAAGGGGCTTGACGGCCATTGGCTTGGAAGAGAGGACAGGAAGGGTGGTCCATGTCTCCATCTGGGATCACTGGCGAGTTCCGCCACAGTTCTGCCCCTGGTAATGTCATCTGCCGGGTTGTTGGCTGTGTCAACGTAGTGCCAGTCTTCCACATTGGTCAATGACTGGATCTCTGCTACTCGAGTGCCGACAAACACTTTGTACCTGCATGAGTCAGACTTCAGCCAGCGCAGCACAGTAGTGGAGTCACTCCACAGGATGGTCTTCTGGACAGGAAGTGTCAGTTCCTTTCCCAGCACATCTGCCAATTGTGCACCAGTGAGTGCAGCGGAGAGTTCAAGTCTCGGAATGGAAAGTTGGCGCTTGGGTGCTACTCTGGAACGTGCCATGATGAAACTAGTGTGGATTTCACCTTTGTCATCAGTACGCAGATAGGCAACGGAACCATAGACTCTCTGTGATGCGTCGCAGAAGATGTGGATTTCTCGACTGGCTGTGGTAGTGTCCGTGTCAGGTGGCGTGTAGCATCTAGGCAGATGAAGCTGTGGGAGATCAGTGAGGTCGTGCTCCCATGCATGCCATCTGTTGAGGATGTCACCAGGCTCTATTGGGTCGTCCCAGTTTCTCTTAGACTTCCACAGATCCTGGATAATAAGTTTCGCCCTGGCAATGAAGGGTGCAAGGAATCCAATAGGATCGTATTGGCTTGCAGTTATCCTATAGATATTCCGCATGTTCAGGGCCTGGTAGGTAATAGGACGATGTTTGTAGTGCAGGTCGTCTGCCTCACACTGCCATCTAAGTCCAAGTGTGGCCTCGGTGGAGTCACTCTGGCCAAAGACGTGCCACATGTCAAAACCATCTGATCTGGCTGCAGACGGCAGAGCTTCGACAACTGAAGGAATGTTGCTTGCCCACTGTCGAATATTGAAACCGCCCGAGGCTAGAAGTGTACGTGTATTAAGGACCAACCCCTTTGCCTGCTCCACAGAAGGGACACTGTCGAGGTAGTTGTCGACATAGAATGATTGCTGTATGGCACGTGCTACATCTTCGTTGCCTTCTTGGTGGTCAAGCACATGTTTCTGTAGGGCAAAAGATGCGCAGCAGGGGCTACATGTTGTGCCGAATGGGAGTACCTGCCACTCGTAGACATCAGGAGGGGATTCTCTTTCAAGGTTGCGCCAGATGAACCTCAATAGGGGTTTGTCTGCAGGTAGAAGGCGAACCTGGTGGAACATTGCTTGAATATCTCCAGATATTGCGACTGCATGCTGCCTAAATCTGAGAAGGACTCCAAGGAGGGAAGCACCTTGCTTTGGTCCGGGAAGTAGGTGGTTGTTCAAAACTTTACCATTATGTTCGAATGAGCAGTTGAATACCAAGCGTGGTTTGTTGTTAGTTTCGACGATGTGATGTGGGAAGTACCATGATTCCCCAGTTTGATCGGCTTCTGCCTTGGTAAGAATCTTCACGTAGCCTGCATCAAGCAATTTCTGGATCTGTTCCTTATGGGTGTCAGCAAGATCTGGGCGCTTCTGCAGTCGCCTCTCGGTACGCTTCAGACTTGGGAGGACCGCCTCCTGCTTAGCTTGAAACAGGATGCCGTCATTACTGCGCAGGAGAGGTGTGGCGTAGCGTAGCGTTTCTCCCTCTTTGAAGCTTACTGTGTTTGCTTCAAGTAATTCCATTGCGTAATGGTCCTGCTTGGAACGGGTAACGGCTTTCTCGTTGCTGTATGGGATCACATCAGCTTTCCATAACCTCTCAACATGCTGCATGAGGTCGCAGGTTTCTTGGCAAATGGTCGTCTTGAAGCAGTTTTGCTCGCTGAATATCTCCTTTAGGACTCCAGCGGGCCCCTGAAGGGTCCAGCCAAGTTGGGTGCAGACTGCCACTGGTGCTCCGCTAGGTCCGATCTTGACTGGTTTCTGAGGGATGATCAGATCCGAGTAATCTGAGCCAATCAGGAGTAAGGGAACTGCGTGCCTGATTTGAGGAAGTGCAATTCCTCTGAGATGTGGCCAACGCTTCTGCAAATCTGCAACTGGATAAGTGTATTCTGACAAGTGCAAATTATCAGCTGTGAAAGCTCCCGTAATGGTGTACTTGATGTCTGGACTTTCCCTCGAGGATACTTGGAAATCGACGGATTGCCCTTCACACTGGAATGGCAGCTGTTGAACAGTTGACAAGAGGATACTATCCTTAATCCCCTTAAGCTTGAGGTACTCAACAGCTGCAGTAAGAACCATTGTGCGCATGGAACCATCATCGAGTACAGCATACGTCTCAAGTTTGCCATCAGAGCTGTGAAGTATGACAGGGATGACCTTCAACATGACGTTGTGAGGACGAAGGGGACGGTCAAGGTAGGCCATCTGGGTGGTAACTCCGACAGTGTAGGTTTTACTAGCTCTCTGTTGAATGGCGTCATGCAATATGGTCAAGTGCACTTCTTTGCAGATATTGCAAGGCTTCTTCAGTGTGCACTGATCGGGACTGTGAGTACGCCCACATTTCCAGCATCTTGATTTCTCTTTCAGCCACTCGATGATTTGGTGTGGTGTGAGTGATTTGAATTCAGTGCAACCATTCAAGTAATGATCATGCTCGTTGCAGCGAGGACAGTATGCCTTCCACTTACTCTTCGGTGGTGAGTACCCTGGTTTGTGGGGTTTGCCATCAGCAAGGAATACGGCAGTCGGCTGGTATCCTTTCTTACGAGGTAACATGTCCCTTCGTTCCTGTCTGGGATTGTCTGCCTTGTTGATGGTAAGAGCTTGACCAGCAATCCGCTTAGCTCGTGACTGTACTTGCAACCAGTCAGCAAGGTGACATAAGGTATATGTCTGGTCAGAGTCTGCCTTGAGAATCCCCCGGTTAATGCAGTGCTCGATGAATCTGTCACGGTAACTTCCTGGTAGTTTGCAAATCAAGCGGTCAACATGGGAGCCACACTTGAGTTCAGAGCCGTTTTCTCCTTCTAGGGAACGGAGCATTCCTACCAGTGAGTGCACTGAGAGTGAAAAATTGTCAAAGGCATCATGATCGCCAGGTTTGACAAGAGGCATGTTCATCATCGTTCCTATCTCACTCTGGACAAGCTGGCGTGGTTGTCCATATTTATCCTTGAGGGCCCGTAGTGCTGCTGAGTATGGGTTTGGGTCATGCATGTATGCTTCGGCTAACCTCAGGATATTGCCACCTAGTCGACCAAGTAAGATCTGATACTTGTACTGTTCAGTAAGGTGAGAATGAACATTGACAAGATTTTCCAGAGCCATGTTCAGCAGTGCAAAGTCACGTTCCTTGCCTGTGGTGAAGTTAGGTAGGGTTGGACGGGGCACTCCGTAGGATGAGGCAATTAACAACTCTGTCATGTTTGGCATGGCCGGCATTGTAGAGTAAGCCATTGATGGTTGTACATTCGGTTGCAGGTTAATGCCAGGTGTGAGGGGTGACATGACTGGCAATGGCCCGGTGGGCGGAGTCACGACTGGAGGGGGCGCGACTGGCGATGTCACGAATGAGTGCGTCGTAACTGGCAATGGCCCGGTGGGCGGAGTCACGACTGGAGGGGGCACGACTGGCGATGTCACGAATGAGTGCGTCGTAACTGGCAATGGCCCGGTGGGCGGAGTCACGACTGGAGGGGGCGCGACTGGCGATGTCACGAATGAGTGCGTCGTAACTGGCAATGGCCCGGTAGGCGGAGTCACGACTGGAGGGGGCGCGACTGGCGATGTCACGAATGAGTGCGTCGTAACTGGCAATGGCCCGGTGGGCGGAGTCACGACTGGAGGGGGCACGACTGGCGATGTCACGAATGAGTGCGTCGTAACTGGCAATGGCCTGGTGGGCGGAGTCACGACTGGAGGGGGCGCGACTGGCGATGTCACGACTGAGTGCGTCGTAACTGGCAATGGCCCGGTGGGCGGAGTCACGACTGGAGGGGGCGCGACTGGCGATGTCACGACTGAGTGCGTCGTAACTGGCAATGGCCCGGTAGGCGGAGTCACAACTGGAGGGGGCACGATGTTTGTATGAGGCAAATCGTCTCCTGACAGAGATTGATCAGTCATTGAGGTGACAAGTCGTGCTGTCTGTAATGCATGCTCAGCCTCTCTGAGTCGTCTGCCTCTGGTAAGCTGCATATTTAGCTGTTCTCGTCGGTGTTGGGCCTGTCGTTCAATCCGTTCTGCACGTTGTCGGGCCATAAATGCTTCCTCTTCTGCAGCTGCCCGTGCCTCATACGCCGCATCGTCAAGTTGGCGTAACTCATGCTCGAGTTGATTTTCTTCTTCAAGCTGGAGTTTTGTTTCCTCAAAATGTTGTTTTTTCTTCTGTTCCTCCAACTTTGCTTCCTGGGCACTATTCAGTGTTATGTGTGATGCCACAGAACCATGATCAGAGAAACAATCTGATTTATCTCCTTTGTCTACTCTGGGGTTGGAATATGGGTTATAGGCGACAATGAAATCATCTAAATGCCCTGGGATACGTCTATCCCTCACAGGTCGAGCAGAGGTATCGGGTAGTGATTCTGTCCTTTGCTGTTCTATTTGTTCTTGCTCTTGGTTATCCATAGGTCGCTGTGTGATGATCGGGCTCGAAGGACCATGTAAAATAGTGTTTGGCACTGGCAAATGAGTCGAGGTTCAAAGGTCAACACAGCAACAATACGGCAGCGATCAAACTGATGAGCAGAATACAAGCTTGCTAATTTCACCTGGTTTATTGTTCACATCCAAATACAATGTATAAATGCTGTAAACTAGAACTTCTGGTTTGTGAAAAGGATACACCCGTGTATTATGTCCGTGATGTGTGTGTGTGTGGTCTCTGCAAAGGGATAAAGAAATATAGCTCCAATAAGTATGCGGCGGTAAATCTACTACAACAACATATGTCAAAAGTACATGATTAAACTTTCTCAAAGAGGCTAGAAACTCAACTCTAAATCTCTCAATTATCGCAGGTCTGGACGGAAATCGCCTTACCATATAAGTCTGTAAATGTCAATGAATAAGGCCATGTACTTACATTTCTCATTAACGCACGGAAAAGGGTGAAAACACGGGTGATTTATTAGGAAAACTTCGGCAATAAACGTGGTACAAAATGACATGTATGATAATAAAAACAGCTAACTCTTGAGGGCGCCCTACTGAGACACCGTCCGGTACTCGCTGCTTGGGGACTTTCTCACACTCTATTTCCAAATGAGGGCATTGCCTATTTGGAAAACAGGGGCCAAATTCACGGAGCTGTTTAGCAGCCGATTTTTGCTAACTATATAAGCTACGGCTATTTTATGGCGACCGTAATCCTAAGCACTGCCAAACGCTTGCAAATTTGCCCAACACAGTGACGCAACAATGCCCGTTTCCAAGCACGCGCATGCTCAAGCACGCCGCGCCGTACAACAGCCTTAAGGTGAGCACAACTTTTGTGCTACAGTAAGCACGCGTTTTTAGCTAGCGCTTAAGCAGCTTCATGAAATTGGGCCCTGGGCTATTGCTCTAATACATCATTTGCGAAATTGGGCTTTCGCCTTGACCCATTTAAAAAAGGATTTTCCTCAACACATCATTTGCAAATTTTCATTTACCATTGGCACATCATTTATGAATTGGGGTTTTCCTCTCAATACCTAATTATTTACCCCTGACACCATTTTCGAAACGGGGCTTGTCCCGTTAACACACCATTCATGAATCGGGGCTATTGTCTCTTAAAACACCATTAGCGAATCTGGGTTTTACTCCTAATACCCCAAATTGCGAAACGGGTCTTTTCCCTTTAAAACACCTTTTGTGAAACGGGGCTTTTCCTCTGAAACCGTTTGTAAAACTGGGTTTACCCCCTACAACCATTCACCCATTTGTAAAACGGGTTTTCTTTTACCATTTGTAAAAAAATGGTCTCCCCGTACAGATAATGCGAAAATCGATCGCGCAACAGGGCATTTTATTGTAATGCACTGTCGCTGAAAAAGAGTTGAAAAGTTGATTTTTTTTTTTGGGGGGGGGGGGGGGGGGTTGAAAAGCATCAGAAATGCAGATTTGGAGGAAACCCGGCTTTGAGGGGGAAATACGACATGTAACCACCAATGCCAAATGCCATGATCAACCTTTCAATTCCTTGAAACTTTTGTTTTGCTTTGTTTTTGTTTTTGCATAGAAAGACATGTGCACATGTCCGAAGAACAAAACGCTATAAATAATCTCAACTACTAAAAAATAGCACAATTAAAATACCTCAGGGGAGGCCGACTGTGTGGCAGCCTTTTCGCTTGATGCAGCCACCGCTCCACTTGGCCCTGGCCCTGCGCACGTGACATTTTCCTGCGACTGGGGCTGAACAACGGCTTGCTGAACCGGCGGTTCCGCCTCCTCATGTAGGCGCCTTTTCTTGGGCACCCGTTCCCCAATTGGTCCCGACTACACACGCTGGATCATTTTCTCTAGGTTCCGCTTTTGGCCTCCGTTAGGTGCTAAAGCGAGTACGTGTGCTTTCCAGGTTTCTGTCAGGTCGACGAACTGCTCCACATCTTCCCAACCGTCCTGCACCAGGTTTAAGAAACATCTCTCCGAGATTTTGAACATGGAGCAAAGGCCTTTGAACAACGCTCCAACAGGTCCGCCCGCGTCTCCGTAGGCTCCTGGGTTCTCCTGAAATAAGGGTAGTGTACAATATGTTACCGCATCAAGTGCGCTAAACAAATGTAGCAAACTCTCAAAATATAAAGGTCCCTCCGTAGAAAAACCATGCATATTCCCCTCCAAATGTCCCTTTTATTTAAAATCCAACAAACATTTTATACGACTCGTATGTCAAAGGGAAAACCGCGGGTGTCCACTTATGGAAATGAACCCGCACTACCACTCTCAACGTAGAATGATAATGTGCATATTGTAAATTCACTAGGCCTAAATCGCCATAATTTATATATGAATTCCCGAATTGCTGTATTTGCTAAAACCAAACAAAACCAAACAAACCAACCCTGTTTGCCGTATTAACCTTATTTAGAACTATATAATGCCTGAGGTAAATGTTCAAAACGTAGTATTTCTTGCAACTAACCTCAATGGCTTCCTGCATTTCCCCCATGGCTCTCCCTGTGGCGTAGTTTGCCAATGCAAGCAGGAAGAATGAAGAGCGCGAAAGCAAGGCAGATTGCAAACCGACCAAACAAAAGGCCACCCTTTAAATAACAATTGTTTCAACTGGACTCAGCATGGAGAATGCCGAGTATGTCACTTTTGCGGAACACGCGTGGCCTTATGCTCTCCGCTTGAATGCGGCTTTTGTTCGCGCTCTCGGTTCACGCCTGAATTATCTCGTTGAACCAGGTATAAACAAAAAATAAATACAACGCATTACCTTCCATTACTCCAAAAGCATTACTCTCAAAATAGAATGCACTAGCTGGACCCTTCGGGAAGAAATCACACGAATCGTCCATTTATATCCATCAAAGGATACGATGTTAGAGTCTTTTACGAAGAGCTAGTGAACAGGCCAGCCAGCAGCTGGGGCGCCAGAATCGCGACTGACTAGGGTCATCCGTCGCCCTCAACGTTCACAGCGGTGCAAATAGTGCACAGAGTCCAACTGAGGCAGGACTTCTTCGAGAGCTCAGCTTGAACTCACTGCAGGAAGCCTTGGCAATGCCTTTGTGATGAGTTGCAGATTCTCAGGGACTATTCACAAGTACAAGCTAGAAAGGAACTGGGGTACCAAGGAACTGGCACAAAACTTAAAGAGGAGTTCAGCATGATATGGACAGCATGATATTTTCCTACGGTGATTAGAGCACAATTTGAGTACTTTGCAACATCCTAGCTCCAACACACAGCCTTAGGAAAACATTATTGGACCACCTACAACCTGACAACAAATTAATTACATGTATGTAAGAATTTGTTAAGGCATGTCATACATATTTGATGCCTTGTAAGCCTCCTGAGCTAATGACTATTGTCTAAGACCAAATATCATAACATAAGCCTGGTTGCTGAGGGATTTTTTTGAATAATTCAAGACATAGATGGTCCAATATTTTTTTTCCCAAGGCTTTAGGTCTCTGGGGCCTCTGAAGAGGCCCCCAGTCCTTCCTAGGTTAATTAGCCAGATTTAAAAACATATATTTCACTCTGTTTCACTGAGGTACATCTAACATTTTTTGAAGTAGAATTTACTAAGATAACAATACAGGTACAATTGCATTGTCTCGTAGGTTTTGTTCAATTTGCCGTGATCTTTGTTTGATTTCCTTTTTCTTGTACTAAGTAGATTCACAAGCTGCAAAAATGAGGGCGATTTTTTTTACCCATTTTGTGCCTACAAATTCATATGCAGCACGATATGGGGCCGAGGGAACATTGAATGTTGATCTTGAACATGATTGCTAAAATTTGCCTTATTTTGTGCAGGCGGTCTCGAGACTCCAACTCCAAATGATATGGCTTGACTTGAGACTCGAAACTCAAAAGACTCGACTTGAGTCAGATTTTGTTATTTGATTCAGCCAAAAATAAAATAAATCTTTTATGAATTTTACGTTATTTTGGGGACCGAATTTCAGCACTAAAGAAACCTTGGCTAAAAGCAGGCGAGTTTCAGTGCCGACTCAATTTGAAATTAGTTTGACAATTTATTGTCGTGACTACTTGACTTAACCAGCAAACTTGACAAATATGCCCGACTTAATTGACTTGAGACTCGAAGGCAGCTTGACTTGACTTGGGAGTCAGGCAGAAGGATTCTTGAGTTGTCTCATATGTTTAAATGCAGGAGGGCTTATGTGACGTCGAACCCTTCATTATGAAAGTAGGTAAATTTGTTACGAAATGGATGCTGTATAATACTATGGACTCGGGTCAAGTCGACCGTTTGCCCAACTCGATCGTGAACCAACTCGACCACGCAGTGCATGCAACAAATCACTTTGCTTTACGTCCACCGATTGACTGACAGAATTTACGAGTGTATAGTGACACATCATTAATAGTGGCACTATTTTTGGACATAAAAATCCCAAGAAAAACTGTAACTACGGTCGGTTTGCGGTCGATAAGGCTTATACGTATCTGGCGGCCATCTTGAAAATAGCGCCACCATTCGACTTGTTGGAGACAGTCAAAGGGAACACTTTGGCTGCTGGCGCTCGTGGATTACGCACGTTTGTATGGTCATAACAAATATTAAGTAGGTTTATTGCCAGATTTTGCAATTTATGCTCATTGTGCATGCCTTTTGTGCCAATTTTTGAGTTTGTACGGTAATATAGAAGAGTAAAAGCAAAATTTTTCGACTCAATTTTTGTAATTTAGACAGAAACATGGATCAAATTCAGGCAATTGAAATGAGGAGACTTCTAAAAAGTTCTACTAACCCGATTCGTCTAACTGTACTGTAGATCCAAAAGAAACCCCCCAAAAAGTACAAATTTTATTTTTTTAAAAATGTCAGTCTCATATTTTGTACATGACCAACAGCAACTACACTGTGAAAATTAAGTAGTCAATTGACGAAAAAAAATTAGTCATTTCATGGTATAATTTGACTAATCTTTATTTAGTCACCCAGTCGAAAGGTTAGTCATTACATGTGTGCAATGACTAATAATAATTAGTCTTTAAAAATGGTCTAATTTGCCTAATATTTCGGGTGATTAGTCATTTACCAAATTTAATTAGTCTTCCAAACAAATTAATTAGTCATTCAACAAATTTAATTAGTCAATTCCGAAAAATAATTCGTCTTTTAATTAGTCTTTGTACCCTAAATTAGTCTGACATTTCGACCTCATTTTTCCTGCTAGGAATACACCCAGCGATAAGCAGCGTATTCCACCGAATGACGACAGATCAGACTCGTAGGGCTTTCGCCCGATTTACCTCTTTCAACGTAACTTTAATAGCGTGGATTGTAATTTATGTACATGTACTGAGAACAATAAAGCAAAGCACTGTAACGAGTATACGTACGTACGTACACGCATAATAGGCCTAATTATTATTTTGAAACAAATTGTGAAAAAATATTAACACGAGTACTAACAGCCATTTTGTGAAGCAAATTCCATTCAACGTTCGAGTTACATGTTAATCGACGTACGAAGAATCATTTTGCAATGTAGAACGTACATTCGTCATACAATACTAAACATGATCGCTTTGTTTGTCAACATACATGTAAAACACATGTACTGCAGACAGACATTTTCACTCCACGTACGTTTGTATGCAAGTTGTAGTCACAGTACACGGTACAAACGTAGCCTACACGTACGTACGTAGGCCTATAGGCCTATGTTATGCACATTACATAGCCTAGCTGCGCGATTTGGACTCGCGGGATTCATGCACAATCCTGCAGTTTGCTAAATTATCCGTACGTTGCCGCTGCCTTATAGTTCTCAGTACAGTCCACGCCATAAAGTTAACGAGATTGAAAGACATAAATCGGGTAATTATGGACGAAATCCCTACCTCTTTTGAGTCTGATCTGTCGCCGTGACTGCATCTGTCGCTGCTGAACGCTGTGTGTACTGTATGTACACGTACGTACGTACACGTACGTGTAAATTTATTTATACTGTATGTACGCTGTTACGTTTTTCAGCGCCAAAAAGAATATCACGCCACTCAGCTGTTCTACTAATCGAACTAACTACCTCAACATAAGTAACACGTATGGTGCACAAACAGCCCAAAGCAGCTGCACAAAGGGCAAATATTTGTATTGTGTTCTTGGCTTGAAATACAACAAAAACAGTTTCCAGCTGACAATGGAGCCGTGCTCATTTTCTTCAAGAAAGACATATTTAACGTAAGTGTTCAGAGGGAGGGACGTCAAACCTTGGAATCTTCCAAAGCCTGACTAATTTTGTAAGGAATTAGTATTTCACGAATTAATTAGTCATACAATTAGTCATTTGGAATTTATTTCGTCTTCCGGAACTCAGGTGACTAACATGATTAGTAATTTTGATGTGATATAATTAGTCTTTCAAAAAAATTAGTCTTACAAAAATCTGCATTAGTCTTTGCATAAACTGAGATTAGTATTTTCCTGAAATTGGTTAGTCAAAAAATGTCCAGTTAGTCTTTTAGATTGCAAAATTAGTCACGTGTTCAAAGACTAATTTTTATTTCCAATTTGACTAATGTTTGGTGCAAAATGACTACTTAATTTTTACAGTGTACGTAATTCTTTTCTTCCTTTCACAAAATATTTTGAATTGCTATTTTTTTCCTCTGTGGTCTTAATACATACAGCCTGCCCCTGTTTTGCAGTGAAGTCATTCCGACCATTTTCCCGCACATTCCAAACAGCATTAGACAAGGGACTTGCTACGTTTTTAGTCAGTGGAGAGAGAAACACACCATTATCAGAACCGTGGAGGAAGAAACAACGAAATTGTTGTGGTGCTCCAGCGGGATGCCCAGATAAGATAGCTCAGTTGGTAGAGCAATTGGCCATGTAAGCCAAGGACCTGGGTTCGAATCTCAGTCGGGGCATTGCAATTTTCTCATGTTTCTAAATTTCATCTTTCAATTCAGTAAACGTTTTTGATTCTTGTGCTGTTTAACCGCCTTAGATTTTACACAAATTACTGTACTGGTCCAGAAATACAAATTGCATGAGCAAAAAAATTGGAATAAAAAATTACTTTTAAAATTAGTAAATTTTTATTTTATTCAAAATCAATTCAAACAGAATTAAGTGCCCCATTTTACAAAAGTACTGCATAATTGTTTAAAAAAGCTACAAACAAACTTTAAAATGAAAATTCTTATGAATCAAATCATAAGATTTTTGGGAGTTAAAGACAAAACCCTTCACGACATTTAAATGCCTCATTCTATTCGCAAATTTTTCTTAATTTTTAAGGATGTTTATAACGTTTCAAGACATTGTATTTCCTCGAGAAGGTCCCCTTTTTACTGGAAACAGATGAAACCTTGCTACAGCTTAATGTAACAATCTGATTGAAACAATCTGTGAAAAAATGTAGTGATAAATAAATAGTCTCATGTTTTGGCCACACATGATGTGGTACTACTCCTTTGCTTATTTTGATTCTCATGATAATTTTGTGTATTAGATCTTAATAAATTACTTATAATTTACACATGTACCCAACAATGTCAAATTTTATCATTAATCATTATCTTAATAAATTTATGATTTTCATTAATAACATTTGATTGAAAAATAGATTTCTCTGCTGGGTTTTTCAGTGAAAGCAAAATAAATGTTTCCAACAGTTGCAGCACCATTTCCCCATAGGAGTGTTTTCCTCAGGATGCATCGCATGTGAACCCACTCATTTGCATTTTGCTCCATCACAACTGACCAAGGCACCACCTGCACTGTCATCTGATTGGTTATAATGTTCCTGACAGTGATTTAAAGACAAATGTCCTTTCAATGTTTGTTGGTGAAATACTGTCCCAACCTATCCAGTCCGGAATTGCTGATGTGCTTCAAGGCTGTGTAAGTTTTTCATAGCAGCACGAGAGAAGGGGCCTGCAGAAAACATGTAAAAAGAGAAGGAAAAAAAAGAATAATTACCAACAGTCACTTACAGTATTACACGTATTACAAGTATCTGACACCATGCCTGTTGTCTAGTATTGACTGTAAAATGAGTACTAGATTCACTACTTTACAAAAACAAAATAAATATAACATTTTAAAAATGACTTGCAACTTAACTTAAACAAAAAAACATGGTAAGAGTTAGGAAGTTGATGATTTTTTTCTCTTTAAATTGACTCATATAGCATTGGGAGGTGCAGACTAGATTTGATGGAAAAAAACAATTTCCAGTGGGAAAAAATTAAAGATTTTGTGAGGAAACACTTAGAAATTGTTCAGCCTGTACCATGTGTTTTGCACACAATTGGTATGAAGCCATGATCAGCTTCCAAATTCTTTTCAAAATGGTAGGGTTGAAATTCATATCAGGCCACAAAACATTTATGACCTAAATCCATTTCGTCAAGACAGACATTGTGAGAATGTTTAAATTTAGGCGATTGTGTACGGTCACACAGACCGTACCCTGGATGTTCCGGTAAAGTTGCGTCCCCCTATTTGCTTAATCCATATGTTTCTGTCTAAATTACAAAAATTGAGTCGAGAAATTTTGCTTTTACTCTTCTACATTACCTTACAAACTCAAAAAATGGCACAAAGGGCATGCACAATGAGCATAAATTGCAAAATCTGGCAATAAACCTACCTAATATTTGTGATGACTATACAAACGTGCGTAATCCACGAGCGCCAGCAGCCAAAGTGTTCCCTTTCACTGTCTCCAACAAGTCGAATGGTGGCGCTATTTTCAAGATGGCCGCCAGATACGGGTGCGGGGCCGGGGAGCTCGCCGGGGCCACACGTTATCAAAGTGGCCGGGCAAATCGGTAACGATCACTCTCAAACCGCTTCAAAAGAATATACATGTATATTTTGTCATCAGAAAGGTTCTGCTGTTGCGTGTCCCCAGTTTTGACAAATACCATGAATACATGTACCCCGGTAGCTGCTTTTTTTCGCGTTTTGGTCTCGGCATTTGCCTTGAAAACAAGTGCACAAAAATTTTCAAGTTTATCGCACCCGGCCGCGATTTTTTTTCCGTACCACATATTCGCTATGGGGCTTCATCGATTGGTGCATTGTAAATGAATATTCATATTTTCTATATAGCGCCTCCAAGAGTTATTAAATAAAAGGATATAAGAAAGAATTTTCAGGAGTTTGTCGAGTCGTTTGGTAGTCTAGTGGTTAAGATGTAGTGCTATCAATCGAGAGATGGCAGGATCGAATCTCCTCAGAGTCGTATTAAATTTTTTTAACTATTAATTGAGGAAAGAGTGTGGTATGGTGTGGGGTTATGTTGAGGTAGTTATCGACAAAACACATCAGTATTCAACATATGCATAGGGGTTAAACCAATCAGAAGCAATGTTCGCTAAACAGTGGTACGGAAAAAAATATCGCCACCCGGCCATGTTCGCAACAGCAGTTGCGCTAAAATACATGCACTGAGAGGATTACAAAGCGACTATTCCATTCTATAAAAAGGTAACTGATGTGTATTTTGACACGAGTAAGTGTCAGGAGTACGTTTTATTTTTATTTCCATTCAAAATATTACAACATTTCATGCTTATGACACTAGTTCTTCATAACAACAAACCACAGAAACAGTATTAAAAAGAAGGCTGCAAAAATGGTAAACCGCATTTTACCTGTGAAGCTTATAGACCCGACCACCCGGATTTGTATACGTTCCAATTGGCCGTCGCTACGGAAACCGCGCTGTATGTAAATCCAACTGGTGAATATATGAATGTAGCTGGCGTGCAGGATTCCCAAGTCCGAGATTCTGAACCGAAATAGACTAGTTCCCTGTCCATACATTTCAATAATCGGAAACGGAAAACAAAACAGGATCTCGGACTTGGAACCAAGTCTAGGACAAAACAGGCATGATAAACATTCACTTCGTGTATTTTCCATTCAATAGAGATGTTCGAGGTTACGTCACGAGGTCACGTGACTTTGTTTATTTCGCCATTTTGCCGGGCAACGGCAATGCTATCACCGGGCATTTCGCATGCACAATGTACTTGTTTATGCGGTGGTTATGGCTGCACCAATCGACGTTTGCCAGGCAATACAAGGCTACATTTTTATCGTTTTCCAACGGATCCTGAGCGTAGTTCGAAGTGGGTTTACGCTGTACGACGCGTGGACTTTCAGCCATTTACAGCAGAATTTGCAGTGAGCATTTCATATCAGGTAGGCCTTCCTTCGTCAGTTTACTGTTCGTGTGCTCGTCGGAATAGATTGAAAATCCACGTTCATGTAATGATTGGGGGTAAGAATTGCGAAGTTGACAATGAATATTTTCCTGTTTTAATAAACAGGCTACTCGATCGGCTATACGTATACCGCTTGCTCAATTTATGCGATGAATGCTGTTTTGGAATTTACAGAAAATAATCTGTAATGTGACATGACATTTTCAGTCAAAATCGAACTTTGATTTTTTTTCCAAGTCCCTACCTAGGCTACCTCCTCATGCTCCTTGACCTACCTCCATTAATCAACAGATCATCAAATTTTGAGATATAGGCCTATAGGCCTTAGACCCAGTAACTGACTGAGTCGTACGTTGGCCCTGTTTTTTAGGTTTTTTGGGGGGGTGGGGGGTGCTAACAAAAACCAAATTCGTAAAAAACAGGGCCAACGACTCAGTTACTGGGTCTACCTAGGCCTATACTTCCCACTTGCACTTGGGTGTGGTTGAAACCCAGAGGTAGCCTAAGCCGGAGGTTGAAGGTAAACCCCGAGGTACAATTTTTTTTAAAGGTTAGACATTAATTTGTAAAACTTAAACAAAATTGGAATGACCGTTTGACAAAAGAGGGACACTTCCACACTTTGGGAAAATTTGCATAAGTATTCCAGCTGTATCGCAAATTTTACATCAACCTCCGGGTCGCTAGATATAAGCGTAACAGAGCTTCGGGTGGGGACTGGGCGAAATGTGATCAACAGGCAGACAAACATATTGTTGCTATATTCACAAAGTTGCAGATCTCTATCTTCTAGCTCTAACAAATTCTACATCAACCTCCGGCAAAAACAAAAATCTACCTCCGGGTACCTCCGAGTTTTATAAATTTCCCTTGCAATTATGTTGGAAATGTTGCATTTCTGAGATAAATGAATGATGAAATTACTTTTGGCCTATAAATTAAAGTAATGCAAAAAATTACGGCGTGAGCAGCATGTGCGTAAGCGTGACAACAGAGGGCGCTGCTCGCACACCTGAATGGTTATCTTGTGCACTAACTCGATGCAAATTTTGAAGGAGAAAATGTGATTTTACTACAGAAAAGCAACATTTGCATCAAAAGTGCAACTGGGAAGTAGGCCCCCTATATCTTAAAATTACATGTAGATTATCTGTTGATTCCAGGAGGTAATTTCCTTCAAATGTTCAATGTATACAGAAAAAATACCATGACTTTGAATGTGAATGTGCAGATGTTTGTCACCTAAATTTTGCCCCAGGGGTGGGGTATTTGTCATGCGAAATTGACGGTCCCCACCGCGTAGGTGGGGTAGCACAGGGGAGGGGTCGAGGAAACGATTGATAGGTGCATTTATACATGCAAGTTTTTATTTTTAATACATTTTCTAAAATATGGTTTAGAACTCTATGGCCTAATTCCTTTCACGAATATTTAAATTTAGTTTTATATTCTCGTTTTTTCCCCCCATTCCCACAGGTGAGAAAAGCAACAATCCCTTGTCTCCGGATTATGTGCCAACCATTTTCAAGCACGTGAAATCACCTCGCAAAAGACGGCTTTCCAAGGATCTGGAAAATTTTAAGCGCCGTGAGAAAACAAAAAAGGCAAGGCGGGAACAAAGTGACAAGTCAGTAGCAGCCAAAGCATTGTTGGCGTTAGCAAAACCTCAAGAGAAAGATCAAGAAGGACCAAGTGTCAGCTGCCATGAAGCTTCAACTGAAGATGCATCACATGCATGCTGGACCTAGTGTACAAACAGATATGAGTGGCAGTTATTTAGAGTCTTTAGAAGCAGAATGTAACAGGCTTCGGGAGGAGGTGATGGACTCCAGAGCAGAAGCGGATCGTTTGTCACTAAATGAGAAAAGCTTCCATAATAACGACAACAGAGTCAAATTTTACACAGGGCTGCAAAACTTCAACATACTGATGACACTCTTCAATCATGTCACTGAGAACATTTCTGAGTGAAGGCAAAATTTTAACTCCCTTCAGTCAGTTCCTGGCAACGCTGATGAGACTGCGGTTGAACTTGAGCATTAAGTATTTGGCGTATCTATTCAATGTCTCCCCCTCAACAATGTCACGAGTATTTACTGACACAATGCATGTGCTCTTCAAGCAGCTTGTACCACTTCTTGTTCTTTGGCCTTAAAGAGAACAATTGAGAGTATGCCAATTGGCTTCCGCCAAAAGTTTCGAGCATGTGCGTGTGTCATAGACTGTTTCGAAATCTTTTTAGAGCGACCAAGTGACCTCACAGCAAGAGCGCAAACATATTCCAGTTACAAATCACACAATATACAATCAAGTATTTAATTGGCATAACTCCACAAGGTACCGTTTCTTTCACATCAAAGGGGTGGGGTGGGAGAACAAGCGATAAGTATGTAACTGAGCATTGCGGTATCTTGGATTGTATCCTCCCTGGTGACCTGATACTAGCTGATAGGGGATTTGATATAAGTGATGCCATTGGTTTATGTCAAGGGCAACTGAAAATACCCGCTTTTACCAAGGGTTTGAAGCAACTGAGTCCCCTTGATGTTGAAGGGACAAGGTCACTTGCATCACTACGTATTCATGTAGAAAGGGTGATTGGGTTGACCCGCCAAAAATACACCATGCTGGAAGTGAAATTTCTTTTCGTATTCGCACGACATCTGTTCGTGCATTGTACCATTCAGGACAATGCTTTATTGTTCACTTGCATAACTTCGGGACACATATAAAGCCACGTATGGGCTTTTTAGCTCACTCTCGGTCAAGCAGTCGATCTTGCTGTACAGAATTTGTTCATCTACCGTATCGTTAATTGTTGTACTCCGTGTTTGTACTAACATGTCGCACGAAGATACCCCCATGCTTTCACAGCCCACCGAAGGAAACCAGGAAATTCTACGGGCAATTCAGGCACTCGAGACCGCCTGCAAAAAACAAAGACTTTCTGCCGAAGTTCCTACTTTTAAAAGGGAGGGCAACCAACAACAGTTCAAGGGCGGTCGGGTTGGCGTACGGGTTCTTTCCTCGCCTTTCACCTCTGGGGTCCCGGGTTCGAATCCGGGGCGTGTATGTGGATTGGGTTTGCAGTCCCTACTTGACCGCGTGGGTTTTCCCCTGGGCCATTTCTCTGGGGGTTTTCCTCCCACTTCTAAAACTGCAACTCCTTCTTCGTCATCTCAAGTTGATAATATAGTATAGTTAAAGCTAAAACCGTATAGTTGATGGCATAAAGGGCCTTAGTTGCCGAAGATGCCATAAAATATACAACAACAACAACAACAGTTCAATCATTGCGACAAGGTCCTGACCTTCGTTAACTCGACATTGACCAGGCCAAGAGCAACCTTGAACAGGCTGTCACAGCTCTTAAGGAGCGCCAAAAACTAATACGCATAGCTGATCGATCTGAGCTTGGTTGGGGTGTTGTTAAGGAATATGTCGCCGACGATCTGGCAGCCGATTCGTCCGACGAGAAACGGATCAAAAAAGCAGAGAAAGCCGCGCCTATAAAAAACCTGCCCCCAAGAAGCGAGTCAGCGGCTTCAGACAGACCACTACCAACACGGCCTCTTTCCCCAAGGCGACTGCAGCCTATCCTACTGCTCCTTATATGCGGTCTAACCCTTTTCGTCCCTACTACCGAGCCCAGCCCTACATCGACAACCGCATGTGCTTCCAGTGCGGTTTGCAAGGACACGTTCGAGCAGCATGCCCTGCCCTCAGATCCCTACAGCGACAGTACGGACAACCCGGACTAGCCCCATCCACTAGAACATAGGGATTGGGAACACGACCAAAGTCGTCCATCCCCGCCGCAAGGCGTTCAAGGTAGATTGTTTCAGTGTTTGGATTATTGGAAAAACGTTCTGAAAGCTAGCGATTACGTGATTGGTGTTATTGAGAGTGGCTATAAGATTCCTTTCTTTGTCGCACCTTCCCCGTTTTTTGCCAATAATAACCAATCTAGTTTGCAACATTCAGATTTTGTTCAATCCGCCATTGCCGAACTTCTCGACAAACGTTGCATTGTTCAGGTTCCCAGTCGGCCGTATTGTTGTAACCCCCTCACTGTTGCATCGGGTAAAAAACTACGGCTAGTTTTGGACCTCCGTTTCCCTAACAAATTCGTTTTGAAGACCAAATTCAAGTACGATGATCTTCGGCACATCGCTCAAGTTCTCGATTACGATCAGTATTTTTTCAGTTTTGATCTAGAGTCGGGTTACCACCACGTAGACATTTTTTTCGGAGCACCAAAAGTATCTCGGTTTTTCGTGGATTTTTTCATTATCAGACACCAGATTTTACGTTTTCCGCGTCTTGCCCTTCGGATTGTCCTCGGCATGTTATTTATTCACAAAGATCACTAGACCACTCGTCTATTCATGGCGCGCTCAAGGCATTTCGTGCTTTATGTACATTGATGACGGGTTAGTTATTTCTCCCGATCTACCTTCCGCTCTACGTAACTCGTCCATCGTGAAAGATTCACTTATCCGTAGCGGTTTCGTTCCTAGCAAAACGAAATGCGTTTGGCAGCCTAATAGATCTATTACGTACTTGGGCCTCGTTTTGAACTCGCACTTTCTGACGTTCTCGGTCCCTACGGCCAAGATCACAAAGCTCAACGCCTCAATTCATGAGTTATTATCCGACCACGCACAATTACAACCAACAAGCGCTAGAACTCTCGCAAAAGTCATGCACCGGTCAATTGATCTCCATGTCACTCGCTCTCGGACCCGTTACCCGACTAATGACCCGAGTCATGTATCGTACGATCCGAACCAGGTTTTAATGGGACGACTTAATACTTTTAACGGACGATGTCGTAACAGAACTCAAGTTTTGGCAGTCGAATTTCGAGAATCTCAACGGTTTTTCTATTAAACATCAACATGTTCCCAACCGTGCGGTTTATTCGGACGCGAGCGATGTCGGTTATGGCGGTTACGTGGCCGATTTTGAGCAGTTAAAAGTCAACGGTGTCTGGTCAAAATTCGAATCGTCGCGCAGTTCTACATGGCGCGAAATGGGCGCTATTTTCAAAGTACTCACTGAACTTCGAGACGAATTGTCGCATCAAAAAATTAGATGGTACACGGATAATAGCAGCGTACCACGCATACTCTTACATGGCAGTGGCAAGCCCGATTTGCACACGTTATCTTTGTCGATCTTCTCCCTTTGTCTAAAGCACAACATTGTTCTTTTACCAGAATGGATTCCTCGTTCTTGCAATACCATTGCAGACAAAATCAGCAGAATAACCGACTTTGACGACTGGTCAATAGATCGGCGCTCTTTCGAGCGTATCGACGCTTTATGGGGACGGCACACATGCGATTGTTTTGCTTCTCCTACTAGTTGTAAAACACACAAGTTCTACACTAGGTTCTGGTGTAGAGGTTCGTCAGGGGTGGACGCTTTTTGCTTTGACTGGTCAAATGACAATAATTATTTATGTCCTCCCATTGCCCTTATCGTCCACGCGTTAAGATATTTGAAAATCTGTAATGCTAAAGGTACTCTTATCGTACCAAAGTGGACGTCGGCTTATTTTTGGCCTTCACTATGCCCAGACGGCAATCACTTTACCAATGCCAAAATTGATTGGCGGTTGCTAAACATTTCCTTTATCCCATCTCCTCTTGCCCCATACTCGTCGTTTAACGCCACACCAAACTTTTTGTCTTTGGCGTTAATAATAGACCACACCGTTCCTCTCAGAACATCGAACAAAGGTTTTTGTTCATCCAATCTCGGCTATTGCAGGGATTGTATTCGATCTTAATGTTATTGCTACCTACATGTATTTCCGTTTATAGGCAGCATAGTGCAACAATTATGTACTTTGCAATTTGCCAGTGATCATTTTCTTGCCTTGGCAATTTTTCGAGCTCGCATAATGTTCAAGACGGAAATCCGTTTCTTAATAATTGGCCGGCTTGCGGCTAATCGGTTATATATAATTGCGGCTCAAATGGCAGCGGCTTGTATAGCTCAATATTAGCAGCCGATTTGCGGCTCGGAATCGCAGCCGATTTGCGGCTCGGAATCGCAGCCGATTTGCGGCTCCGAATCGCAGCCGATTTGCGGCTCGGAATCGCAGCCGATTTGCGGCTCGGAATCGCAGCCGATTTGCGGCTCGGAATCGCAGCCGATTTGCGGCTCCGAATCGCAGCCGATTTGCGGCCCCAAACCCTAGTCTGTTTTATGACATATTTAAATTATATTTTATTGCTTTCGGTCAAGTGCATAATATTTGCACTTTAGTCATTCTATCGGCTTTTCGATCCTTACGTACTTAATCACCCCATTTCGCTTTCTTTGGCGTTCTCAGATTTACTCACGACCACACCAGCTGTACACCATGGAACAACTCGTGTTTTGCGTTTTTATTACATCGTGCATTTCATCTTTTGTTGATGAGGGAGAATTAGAAAAGAAATGAATTTTCTGACGTAAGCATGAAGGAAGAAAGTGAAATTTCTTTTCGTATTCGCACGACATCTGTTCGTGCATTGTACCATTCAGGACAATGCTTTATTGTTCACTTGCATAACTGCGTGACACATATAAAGCCACGTATGGGCTTTTTAGCTCACTCTCGGTCAAGCAGTCGATCTTGCTGTACAGAATCCCGCCCAATCCCTAACTCCCTAGCACCGCATTGGTTCTTCGATTCAGTCCTGGGGAGTGCACCCCCGCCGGGCGCCCTGGATGCACCCACGTTTCCCCCACGCGGGGTTTTTCGTGGCCACCGTAGGCGCTCGACACTGAATTGAAGACCATACGTTATTTACAGCACAACAGTTACGAATTGTGGTTGCTTGAGGAATTTACAGTTTCAAATATGAATGACTTTATAAACTGAATGACGTCTTTTGCGTCTAGAGAGTTGTACTGTTTGGTTGTTTTTTGCGTTTGTTTCAACAGAAATATGGGACAACTTTTCCAAATCCATCACCGACCCGTCGCTGAAAGTCTTAGCATTTACTAAACTACCCGCCCTCCTGATGTCGGCGAAAGCTACTTCCACTACCAAGAAGTACATGGCTACATGGGCACGATGGGAAGCTTGGGCATCTTCTCATCATGACGTAACTGTATTCCCGGTCAGCTCCCTGCATTTTTGCCTATACGTCACCCACCTCGCCACAACGGGCCAAAAATCCACCGCCAAGTCCGCAGCAGCCGCCATCAAGTGGGTTCATTCCTTGTCGAACTTGCCGTCACCCACAGACACTCCCATGGCGAAGACGGCACTTCAGGGCTTCAGACGCATGAACGCCACGCCCACACACAGGAAAGAGCCAATAACGCCGGACATTATGAAAAAACTCTTTGTGGCCCATGGACACTCATCCGCCGATCTGGCCGATCTACGCATTTTGTTTATATGCTTTGCGTCATACGCGGGTTTTCTTAGATTCAACGACCTAAGCAATATTACACGTAAAGACTGTATCATTACGCCCGATAGGCTCACCATTCATCTCAAATCTTCAAAAACTGATCAATTTCGCAACGGCGCTGACGTTGTGATAGCCAGAACATTTAAAGATACCTGTCCAGTAGCCGTCGCAGAGCGGTATTTTTCCGCACTTGGCGACCCTATTGATTGTGAATTGCCATTGATTCGTAGATTTACAAGATGCAGTAAAGGCCTGATTCCCACAATTCATCCTTTGAGTTACACGCGTACGAGAGAGATCGTTTTGGAATCACTTAAACCACATGTGTCAAATTTGTCTTTGTATGGCCTGCATAGTTTGAGATTAGGTGGGGCCAGCGCAGCATTTAATGCCCAGGTTCCACCTTTGTTAATATCAAAGCAAGGTAGATGGAAAACGGAAAGCGCCAGAAATGCTTATTTTAAGTTTGACGAAACTTCGTCTCTCCTTCCCTCCAAGTCGGTCGGAATTTAATTTTGCCTTTAAGAACCAATTTCGAATATTTTGTATTTAATTTACCTAATCGAAAAGCCTTAATGCGCGCTGCAGACCAAGTATGGGAAGTCAGACTTGGGCAAGTCCACGCCTTGAATTGGTAGACCGCAAATAATTCCAAATATTGACAGTAATTCTTGGATAACTAAACGTTGGTCAAGTTTTTTTCGTTGGTCTCATTTGAAAGCGAATAAACTTTATTTCTAGAAAATTATAAATAAAAAACAAATGTATTTTTCGAGGTGACCCACCCAAACTGCACAGACTGTATATCTTTAAACAAAAATTTTATGCAAAATTCTGCATCATTATTTTTACATTGCCAGGCCTGCCAATACTTGAGGTATTGTTTGCCTGTTTGGTATACGCGTCTTTACATCGTATTTAACTATTGAATCATCTTGTCGCTAGAGGGCGCTATTTTATACGATGACGTCATCACTCATATTTTGGAAAGCTTGAGGGCCTCTGACATTAACACCCTTGACCCCATATTTATGGCTGAGGCTATAAGCCAGGCACTCCGTGCTTTCCCATCACAGCCCGTGTACGAACCCGTCATGGTTATGGAAGGAATGTACCCAATTGATGTACATCGTGTACGTGCAGGTGCATACACATCCACATTCGGGCCCTTGCAGCTGTGAACTGTGCAATCCGCATTCGGGTCATGCATGGAGTGCCTGGCTTATAGTTATAGCCCATATTTATACCCTCTACCATTTTCACACTAAGGGCCATTTCCGGTTTTGACCAGAAGTGAGCAAGGTCAAAGGTCATCGGAACAGCCAACAACTGAAAAGTGGATACAAACTTCCCAAAGAATATGGTAATTGCAGCACTGTTTTGTAAAAAATAAATAAAAAAAATGAGCAAAGTTCGAATAGCATTTTTGCATGCAACTTGTGTTTTTGCACAAAATGGCAGTGTCCATACTACAATGCTTGGCTGCAAATTGTCATTTTCTGTAAAGTTTGTGTTCACATTTAAAGGGACAGACGTGTCGTCAGCTTCACCGCGTTTTGAAATTCGGACCGAATTTGAGCCTTAGCGCATGCGCATTGCGACTTTGCTTGCGTATTAAACTTTACCCCAGTGTACGACTGTTGGGGTTATACGGACTCTATGAAAACCTGTTGTGCGTGCAAATGTTGCGCTGCTGATTATGACACGTGAGACTAGAACAAGTCTATGTGGGCGGTGCGGATTATTTATTTCCGGATATATGCCAGACTAGACGCGCGCGCGCTCGTTACACATTGACAAAAGCTCTGCATACATATTTTTGTGTACTGTGCATGTAGCTTTTCACTACTGTACTATAGTACATGTAAAAAAGTGTGTACACTGATTGGATATATTTTTTTCAAGCAAAAATGGTCGTTAGAATTTATTGTCCAATAGGCATGCTTTTTATATCAACGTTTGGGGAATTTTATCAACTTTGTGAATCACGTCACCCCAAGGTTGCTGAACTTTTCCGTTTTGACGTTGTGGTAAAAAATACCTGGACAAACTAGTGCTTTGTGAAATCGAATGAATGGGGCACTTAGTGCGACTGTGGTTTTTTTAAAACCGAAATGGTAGGATGGCAGCCAAAATCGTATTTGATGTGTACACACCAAATACGATTTTGGCTGACAACTCATTTTTGAAAAATAAGGCAAACAAATTATGTGCTAACCAAATATTTGTGCTATAAAACAGCGCCATGAAATTGGGCCATGAGCACGTGGGTAGTCGCCATATGTAAACAAACTTGAGACATTGAGATATTTGCGTGAGGCTGCTTCCAAGTCATGTCCAAGGAACCACCCCACCCCTTCACCAAAATAATCACGACAAAATGAAATGAAAGCGAATAAGAAACAGATTTGCGTTGAGTAGTTTGTGGATTGTGTTATGCAAAGCCGTTATAAATTATGCACCTCCCCAGGCCAACCAGGACCCTGCCGTCACACTGGAAAATCGTGGTTCATGTCGCTTTCTGTGACCATTTTATGTGATATTTTAATCGATACTGATTTCGAAAAAAAAATATTCACAATGTTATACGCCACTTTATCTGACTTTTCAACATGTAGGCCTAAATAGTACAAAAAGTCATGTACACGTCCGTACGTACGTATATGTACGTCTAGTCTACGTACATGAACATATTCCTGCAGGCCTAGCCTGCCAGACAAGAGGCGCGCGCGCGCGGTGTTCATGACTTGTGCGGTCGGCCAGGTCAAAAGTTCATTAGTTGCTGCTAAAAATAGGAATGGAGAATAGACCGTATTCCTGAACGCGTGAGGGCGCCCGAACAAGGTGATTTGGGGGAAAATGTCCATAGACGACAGTAGAAAAGTGGGGGTACGTGCATACGTACGTGGGGAAAAGTCGCGAACGCGGAGCGCGCAGACCTGTGTCGCGCACACAGATTTCCATTCAAAATAAACGTTTGGAAGGCGTGTGCGCGTAGCGCGTTTTGTGTTCGAACATAACGCACGATAAGCGCGGACCAGGCGCGAACCACTTGACAGCGCCCTCCGCGTTCAGGAATACGGCCAAGAGGGCTCACTTCAAAAACTTCATCCTTGTACTGACGACACTGTCCCTTTAACGTACCAAGTTAGAACCTCAATTAATTTATGTAACACCATGTACATTTTGAGCATAAATACATCATCTGTTTATTTTACTCCTTTAAAAAAAATATTCAGTCTGGCTCAAAAGTTACTGTATAAAACACGAAGTAAACAATAATAATATACATTAAAACATATTTTAGATAAATACACCATCTCTTTTTTTCACTGATGTACTGAAATATACTAAGTGTGACTCAAAAGAAAAAATACATGTTCAATATTTGGAAGGCTTGAGAGTCATGTACTGCCTGGTCCAAGTGAGTATCTTCAGGACTATTGTTCTTGATACTTCGCCATCATACAATGTGTGATAAATATTTTACTGTACATGTCTCACCATTGCTATTTTTCAATAGAACCTTTGCACTGGCAGCCATGACATGGGGCAGGTTTTCATATTTAACATGTTTTAAATGATGTGACAATAGATCCATAAAGTGCCTTCTCGTGCATGACGCATGGTGACGATGTGAATGCATGCCCCCCGTCATGACTGCCGGTGCAAAAGGTCTATACATGTACCATTTATGGTCTGCTTGTGTTAATATACATGTACCGGTATGTTACATTTTGGCTGTACATGTAAATTAAAGCTCTTCCCTGATAAAATTTTTTTAGCGAAGAAGCGCTGATTATTAAATTCTATTTTTTGTTTACTGTATTCAAATATATATTGTGTGATCAGTACTCATTTCGCAAAATCTCCCTTAACTGGCAGCCGCCCTTATGGGTAGCTGTATGTTACAATATTACGAGCAATATGTTATATAATTTAACTCTACTCTAGAAAATAAGTGCCTAGAGGCGGATCCAGCCTCATTAAAATACAGGAATGCAATGGAATTCAGGGGGTCGGACCCCCTGAATTCCATTGTATTTCTGCATTTTAATGAGGCTGGATCCCCCACTGGTGCCCTGGATTCCCATGAGGGTGTATGCATCGGACAATAATATTCAACGATACACTGTACTGTAACTCCAAACAAGTGTTTCCTTTCTTTAAACACAATCATGTTAACTTGTTCAAAACAAAAAAAATTCCCAAAACTCAATTTTACAGTTTTCTGCTGAGCACGTCGGCATGTGTTGATTATTTGCAGATTACTTTTCCATGTTACTTTTCATTACTTCGCACTAGGCGTCTACATTCATTACAAAACCATTTCTTGGGAGCTCGTTTCAGGCCTAAGCAAGCTCTATGGAAAAACTGAATTTTACAATTCTCTGCTGAGCACGTCAGCATGTGTCCACTAGGTGGACATTTGCAGTAGCACACTGCATTTGAAGGCAATTCATCAGTGTCTGTTGGAGGGGCCACAGTGTATACTTTCCCTACTAGTTCAGGGAGAATACATTTCCGGAAAAACAGATCAACTTTAGGGAGCTCCAACTGCAAAAGATTTTTATCACGTATTATTCTTTGAATAAATATCTGCTGTGGCTGCCAAACAACAAAGTCACAGTGTAAATGATCTAAGCAGTACATTTGTGCTTGGACCTGATAGAAATATGGGTGGTCCCTCTTAAGTGTTACACTGCCATCAGAATTATTCACCAAGCATGTCCTCTTACTTGACTCCTACACAGCCTGCCTAACATTAAAACATGAAGGACACTTCACCTCCATACAACCCTTTCCACAGCAGGTGCATGATGTAAGGCCATCTGCTGATGCTCCACAGTAGCTTCTTTCAGCTGAAACCATCATACCAGCATCCTCAACACTGAAGTTTTGATGTTTTCCCTGCATGATTGTCTCATAGACACTTCTAGCCTCTATCTCATGGTTGCAGCCCCATCTGAAAAGCCAAATACATGTACACAATGTGCCTTAATTATGTGCATGTACCGGTAGCCATTTTTCTATGCATGTACATGTGGGGTTGTACTTTCTCTGCCTTTTATGGGCAGCCACCCCCCGATTGTGAAGACGTGGTGG
Organism: Henricia sp. BOLD:AAB3569; assembly: GCA_037783545.1. Classification (NCBI taxonomy): domain Eukaryota; kingdom Metazoa; phylum Echinodermata; class Asteroidea; order Spinulosida; family Echinasteridae; genus Henricia; species Henricia sp. BOLD:AAB3569. The sequence goes on along the minus strand of JBBELK010000356.1, from coordinate 1,026,042 downwards.
TCTAGTAGATAACGCATCAGACTGTACAGAGGTCCATGGTTCGTAACCTGGCCATTGCACTGTGTTGTGTCCTTGGACAAGACACTTCACTCCACGTTGTCTCTCTCCACCCAGGTGTATAAATGGGTACCAGCAAATACGGTTTGGGGAAACCCAACTAGTTGCTGGGGGTAGACCTGCAATGGACTGGCATCCCATCCAAGAGTATATAGCATTGCTCCTATAGTCACTCCATGCCACAGAAACCGGGGATGAGTACCGGCCGTAAAGAGCCAATTGAGCCATAATTTAACATACCTTGTAGCAGCTGTGGAAAACTTTAACATTTCTGGGTAGCAGATCCGTTTGATCAAGGAGCTTGATGGTTGGTCCACGTTGGTGTGGGTTGCAGCTCTGAAGTTGGATGCAGTGATCCGTCCCGCTCGATGTGTGAACCATACTTTGGACTTGGCTTGAGATATTGTAAGTTCCATGATTGCAGCTATCTGGAAATTTTAAGAAGGTAGCTAGGCAAAAATTTTTCTTAATACATGGTCCTAACTGAGGCAAAAATTTGTAAATATAATTTGTCATCTTCGTATAACACCCTACATGTACATTTGGCAGAGAAGTGACAAATGCACACCAAATGAGTTATATGCCTTTTCATAAATCAGGCACTGTTGGGATGCCAGCAGTGCTCTAAGCTTAGTATCAAGGAAACTGAATCACGTTTTAGGATGCTTTGAAAATATTTGTGAATTACTTTTTTATTTGTAAACAATGATTTTGTACAGCCATATTTTCCCCATGTGTTGTAATTAATAGTGTTGATATAGAATACACTATGGTGAACACATGCTTGGCTAGTACCGGTACATTGTGTGCAAGTAATTTTTGACATTTATATACCCTGATATGCTTGAATGTCCACCACCCCTAATAATTTAGGATAAATGAAATTTCTCTTTCAAAGAACAATTTTTTTTTGAAGTTTCCAAAATACCTTGTTACCGTGACTAATCGATACAAAGAATGTGAACCAGTTGGGTAACTAACCTGTTCACCAGTGATGTTTAGGGATTCATAGAGCTGATTGCATCTCTCCTCCACATCCTTACGTGGTAAGTTGGGATCATACAGCTTGGTCAAGGGTGGCGGCAGCTTTGTGGAACAAATCTCTCTGCATATGTTGGCACAATGCTCAGAATTGCAGGATTTGATGGTCCGCTCGCTAATTTGGCATATAAATCATCGGCCTGCTCCTTGGCTGGGGGTGGTATGTTGGGCCTGGTGGCAACTTTCTTTTTGGTTGGGGTCTCTTGACAACGTAATTTGTTGGGCCTTGTGTAATCAATATCACTTGCTTCTTTATATTGCACAGGTGCCGCAGATGGTCGTATCCACATACATGGTAGGGATGTGCATGTTTCTGACTTTTTGAGCTCGCACAGCTTCCACAAAGCAAACATAGATGCAGCCACGTGTGAACACGTCTCGCCTAACCCAGCCATGCATGTACAGTGGCAGTCACAGATCACTTGTCCACCCTTGTTTAGTACTACCCATGGTCGTACAGGAGCGTCTCGCTCTTTTTGCCCATGTTTCACCTGTAAAACAGAACAAAATGTTAATTTTCTGTTTCAGTGCACATTTCCAATACACAAAACCTGTATTTGATTGTTAATGATATATTTTGTCCCTTTGCCTATAGTATTTGAAGCAGAGGCTTTTTAAAAATATAATTATTTAAACACTGAAATAAAAAAATATGAACAGTGAGCCAAGAAACGTTGCAATAATTCACCATGACTACAACAAATATTGTGGCTTACCTTGGTAATCAAGAGAAAGCGATCCTTCTGGGGATGTTGCCACACAGCTCAATCATTAACCTTGCCTGCCTTCAGGTAGCCATATGCATCTAGACTCTTGAAAGCCCTGAGTTGATTCTTTGTATATGGTGAAGGGTATTCAATCAGGTAGCTGTACCGTAGATACTAGGCCACTCGAAGTCAGGTAAGTCATTTGCTGTAATAAAAAGAAAACAAACATAAAAAACTGGACTACAATATTGTAGTGCTGTAAAACAAAAACACAGAAAGAAGAAAAAAACACCCCCACCCCCCTTCCCCCAAAAAATGTAGGCATTGGCATAGCTATAGCTAGACCTTAACTCTTTCAGTGCCCAAATTCTCGCGTTTTTTATAATCCTTTGAAATTTGATACAATCAAGATCGTACATGTACGATATTGGCACTGAAAGAGTTAATATCGCAATTACTGCTTGCATGGACATGTTGGGAGAGTTTGCACAGAAGCAGAATTGTATTGTGGTTACATGTAGATTCATTCACAATTAAGCTGCAATATTGAGGGCGCACTCCATAAAATATATATACAAATTTGTGCATGCAATTTTTTTTTTGACCAGTTTTAAAACCTAGGCTAGGCCTACAATTTCTTTGAGAGACAAAATAAGTATCAAGAAATGTTTCATGTCAAACAATTTATCAATAAATTCATATATAAAATCAACCAATTAACTGTTAACGTCAGTGTGAGTAAATACCAAGTGTTGTTTAAAAGGCCTCAAAAGATTTTTTATATAATTTTGTAGGCCTATATCAAAACGAGTAAAAGAAAATCCACAATAACTTTAGTTCCAAGCATGTCAAGTGGCAAGAGCCATCTGGAAATGAGATTTTTGAGACTCCTTTTTTTAAAGGGTTTTAAGCCTTTTAACACGAAATAAAACATTATTTCATTGGAACACTTGAAAATGTTGGTGCATCTGGCATGCTTGTTGCAACAATGATGTGCATGCATGCCACATATATAACTTTTTTATAAGCCCCCTAAACCATGTAAAATATTAGTTTGGTTAAAACGCCAAATTAGGAGAAGTGTGAAGATGAATTACTAAGGAAAAAATGTTGGCCTACTTAGTACTATAGGTTTAGCGCATGAGGTAATCTTTTTTTTTTAAACAGTGCCAATAAATCTATTGCGAAATCGTGGTTCCTAACAATGCTAAACTACAAATGATCCTAATGTGGATTTGTAAATTTGTAAAACGCCAAGATTATATTCCAGCTACCGCAGGCTAGGCATATGAAAATGGTGCATTAGGCCTAGGCTAGGCCCTATGGCCCTAGCCTAGGCACAGGCTGGTAGGCCTACGGCTAATTTAGTAGGCAATTCAATTCATCATGTTCGTTGGCTAGGCCTAGGCTACTTCACTTACGTCGTAATGCGTCTGGCGAACACAACAAACTCCTTGGTAACTGATACGGATCACTCATTCCAGCTTCTATTATGTTTTCCTTGTATCGACCTAAAAAAATGTTGTCTAAATGTCTGATTTCATGGGACAGTTTTAGGTTCATTTTGACAGTGACTGCAGTACGATCAGACGATCGATCGCTCAAGTTGAAATGTGAAACTAAAAAAATTCCCACGGTTGCGGTAGATCGATATAGCGCCACACAGCGAGCGTTGCCAGGCAAAATGGCCGACATCTGATTTTGAGTCACGTGACAGAAACTGCTCTATACTGCACAGACAACGGTCAAAACCCTGTTGCCTCGAGCGTTTCAGAATTTCGGGTGAAGAGGGTCGGAACTGCTTTACGTTTTAAGCAAAAGCCTGCGATTGTTTGTGAAAAACAAGTTGTGATGGTGTTGTAGACACATACACCTCCATGATAAACAGAAAAACTAAAAAAAATGTGGAAGGGGGATTCTAGCTGTTTAAACGACAAACCATTGTACCAGTGCGTTCGGTTGTCCCTATGTTCGACGATTTGTTTACGCGATCAGACGGTACGCTCCTTCTATTGTTCCCCCATTGTGTCTCAAACATCCAAGGAATTTCAAAAGAATTCCTTTCAGTCCCTTAATCCATATCGTGCCGGGTATAACAAGGTTCACTGAGGTCAAAGAAAGCAAAGCACGACTTTCGATTTTCAGTTATTTCTTTTGACCCACCCACCCACAATTTTGAAAAAAAGTCGAAATTATTTGACATTGACTATTTTGAATGGCCCCTTAGTCAGCTCATACCCTGTACCCCATCTACGTTTCGAGAAAACAGTGAAAAACAGCGTCCCCTCAAGGACAAGCAAGACAAGCGATAGCGAACATGGTCTCCTGCGATATGGAAAGGTGTGTATTGGCATGAAACCTACATGTACCCACCAGACTAATTGAAAATATCACTCAGGGATGCAGAAATGACAACTCGACCATATAGCCAAACAGTCGTACAAAGAGGTCGATACGTTCTCATCTGAAAAGCAGTAGAAATCGTTGTTCCTGTCGACAGATATGGCACCCTATATATAGACGCATTAGTAAAGCCATCAAAATCCACAAACAGTATTTTCAGCAGTATGATAGTGGATCCACAACCTATTATGGATCTGGTCAAATAAGAGGGCTGTTCGCTCACAACCGTCCTGAGATATTGAGTCTAACTGGCTTGAGAACTTGGTGGATTTGGATGCATCCGTCTTGTTGAAGTTTTGCAATGCCGGCTCCGTTGACTGAATTGTCAACTAATTATTACTCGTAATGTCAGTTTTAGCGTCAATAATCGATACTGATGCAAACCACGCGCCGCCGTATTCGCTCGTGTTGACTTCACGATCATGACGATGCGATGCGTGTTTTATTGCCCGAATACGTTTGTAATAAATATTTTGTTCAAGACTTTGGCTTTATTCGACATCTGTTGTTATGTCAGGGAAAATGATGGTTTAGAAGAAATTGCTCTGAACATTTTGATGGAAAAACAAATTTGTGCGTTTTGCAGATCCACAAGATGACCTAAAATTGCAGTTTAGTCCAAAATATGTGAGTAATATACGCCAAAAAATCCCTCAAATATCTAACCATGTCTCATAAAATAATGTTCTCCAAACGGGATTTGCACCCAAAAAGTCCTCATCTAGGACCCAAAATTTCATTTGAATTCTTGGTCCAGTTTTATTTTTCGAACCGCTAGCGTTGTCTGCTAGCGGCAAAACGGACTGCCGTCTGCAAATAGTCAGGCCCATTTCTTCGGGTAACTAGATATTTCTATGCCCGTTATCTCTTCGAGCCACGGACAGGCGTGGGTCTACCCCACGCCATCGAATATATACACTGGATAAGGCAACGACGTCTAAAATTGAAGCCACCGTCCGCCATTGTACCCCGCCGAATACAATGCCTTGCCTAGACTGGTCATACTGTCCTCACAATCATTGTCTACATGTGTTAAGTGGAATACAAGCTATCGCATTGATCGGGGAGAAGTCTAGGCCAAGCATTTGTTGTGGGGTACAATGGCGGCCGACGCACGGCTTCAAATCTCGTATAGCCAACTTAACAGTTCACTAGTTTTTATTGAAGACCTGCATAAATTTCTTTCTCTTGGGCATTTAAGACATTTTATATTTGAGAAAGCTAGTGCATTATTGAACAGTAGCATTTCACTCTGAATTAACTTCTCAGTTAAACATGTTATTGACAATTTTAGACAATCTGTTATTCATAGTGGCAACATGCAACAATTCTCTTTCACAAGTTGTAGGTTTTCCAAACAAGTGGTTTTCAAACCTGCACAACTTTTGGGGAAGATATTTTAATCACATGGTGGCAATCATTGAAGACTGTCATAAAATAAATGTCTATATTGGATTACTCTGTATTTCATGAAAAGAAGTAAACAATAAATGAATAAATCAACAAGTCACCGACAGATTATTGTGCACATTTCATTTGTAAGTTTTAATTTCTATTTTGACATCATGCATAGCCTATACACTTATAATGCACATTACACTTTATTTATATTGTCCATTTTTATTTCTGTTTGAGATGCCGTGTTTGGACTGCACACAACTAGACATAAGTCACATTTTGCTGAAATTGAGTTTTTGGAACAGATGGGAAAAAGGCCGCTTTTCAGCTTTGATTGAACACAAAAATTGTAGTTTGGATGGGTTTTTTTCAGTTAAGGCATAACCACTTATGAAAAACGTGCATTTTGATCATTTGCAATTCCCCAAATATTAATACCGTTTTAATTTAAGCACATTCTTCTAGCATCCCTGGTAGGCGTGCAATTCCTGAATAATTGATTGTGGCATCATTCTCATGAAATACTCATAGCTGCTCAGTTGGGTGTGATAATTTTTAAAAAATTAGTCGATTTCACTGCAACACAGATTGTTGTCAAGTAAACTATTAAACAACAAAATTTGTTTAGACTTATCCATATTGATGACCTCATAAAACCTAAAACATATGCGATGCAATCGATCGCATCACATATAAGCTATTCATTAAATTTTCGGTATACATGGCAAAATGATCGAGACTTTTAGAGTTAAGTTATTTTTTGCCTTATTCGGTAGCTTGTCATAGTTTGGTTGTTTTTACAATGGTCACTTTATAATGTGGCTTAAAATTAGCCGGTGTGACTTGTTTCTAGTTTTGTTGGAAATGGTCACATTGATAAATTGTATTCATACATTGTTTTTTTAATTTTCTTGCTTAACATTTGAAAAAAGAAATTAAATTACTACCGGTATATTGTACCACACATTTTCTAAAGAACAAAAAATTTGTTTTTAACTATACACACAATTCCAAAATACACCCCTCTCCTACCCTTATAATTTTTGTTCTAATCCAAACACTACTACACACTTTTTGATTGAATGAAATTGCAATGTTGTGCAGTCACACGACAAAGTGGATAAACATGTTATGCAACATAACATGATAACAATTTATTTGTTCCCAAAACATTTAAGAACACAACAATTATGCACACCATTGTTTGTACTGGTAATCGGATGTTAACAAAAAATTGTTAAGCATGTATTTCAATGCACTTAACACCCATATTGTTCAGCGTTTGTCTTAGTTTGGTGTGCATAAATTATGTTCTTTACAAGTGCAGTGAACCAATAAACTCCTTATATTGAACAATTAATAACCTGTTGGTGATTGTTGGTTTTTGGACCAAATATTGATAAGCATGTGTCCAATCACATGCAAAAAGTATAGAGATGGCTGGGGTGGAGAGGGGTGGTGTTTGGTTGGGTGTATATTTGCACAGGTAGTATACACCCTTTGCAAACAAGAAACAAACAGTGAATTACTATTAAACTTGTACATTTGGTGAATCAAAATTTGGAAATCAAGGAATTTTCCAACCAACTTCAAATTTTGCATTTTGAATATGGCTGCGAACACGACGGACGTGTGTGACACTGGCTATCCAATTGTTTTGGGAAAAGTCGACCCCAGGATAAAGAAAATCATCCTAAAACTAAAGGATCGTCCATCCGTTCCAATCAAGACAGAGCCACCAACCCCCACTGCGTCTGCGGACATTCTTATCATCGGTGACTCCATGATCAAACACCTGCAACCTAGGAAACTAAGCAAGAAATCAAAGGTAGTTTGCCAAACAATGCGAGGCGCAAAGATTGAAACTGTTACTGATGAGGCTCGGCAGTTATCGTCTAAATACGGCGTATCGGAGGTAATACTCCACGTAGGTTCTAACAACACAACGGACGACGCCAACACCATGACTGCCAAGATTACGTCTCTCGGGGAAGTGCTTCAGCCAAAGAAAGTGACTATTTCATCAATTATCCACCGTAGAGGCGCGTCAGAATCTAGGCGTAAGGCCGTCGACGATGCGAATAACATGCTAAAACGCATCGCGGAGTGTAACAAATGGGGGTTCATCGACAATAGGGAGATAACGCCGAACCATCTTGTGTCAGACGGCGTACATCTTAATTCTCAGGGTGTGTGTATTCTCGCGAAAAACATCATTCGGCACATCTACGGACCACCGAAACGGCCACATGCTGTCGACGGTGGGTTGTATTCCGACGCCCTCAAGAAACCGGCTACGGAAAATACACAAATGGATTTTCGGAGGGCAAACCAGTACCGTCCGCAGACACAACGTCAACCCACCCGGAACCACCCACACATCCCACACCACCCATACATCCCACACCACGGAATGAGAGTCCCCCACCCCCGCACTCCGAACCAGGAATGGATACAGTATCTTCAGGAGGTCAGACAACTTCTAAATCCACAAAGCAGGGGTCAAATGCAAGCCTAAAAGATGGTATAATACATAGTCGTAGCGACGGGGACTTTTCTTATGCTCACCTTAACGTAAGAAGTATCATCAACAAGTTTGACCAATTTAAGATACTGTTCTCAAGAAAACCATTTGATGTTATATGTCTAAATGAAACTTTCTGTGACGGCACGATTTCTGACGGCGAGATCGCACTACCTGGATATTCTATTGTTAGAAAAGACAGAAATCGCCACGGTGGCGGGGTAGCCATGTATTATTAGAGACACGCTAAATTTTACTCGCCGATGTGATCTTGAACATGATGATGTCGAATGTATTTGGGTCGAAATTAGGTGTAAGCAAAGACAGCCAGTACTTATAAGTTCTGTTTATAGACCACCATCGAGTACTGTCGAGTTTTTAGATAACCTAACCGATATTACTGAAAAGGCGTCCTGTGAATTTAAAGAAATGATTGTACTCGGTGACTTTAACAGTGATGCAACGGATGTTAATGCACCCAATCCTATACTCTCTTGCATGAATCTCTTCCAAATGGAGCAGTTAATACAAGAACCAACTCGTGTCACGCAGTTCACCCAAACGACTATTGATCTGATTTTTACTACGCATCCCGATCTTGTTAGCGCATGCGGAGTGTTGCAAACCCTCATAAGTGATCATTTTCTGATTTACGGCATACATAATTGGAAAACGCCTCGCAAAGGGTGTCGTTTAATTAATTTTCGACGCCTTAAGGACATTGATATCGAAACGTTTCATAATGACCTCCGCAATGCTACATGGGAGAATGTTCTTAACTGCCAACATGTTGACGAAGCGTGGTTTATCTGGCACTCGGTTTTTATGGCTGTTATTAACCACCATGCTCCAATCAAGTCCAAGCGTGCTCGAAGCGGCACTATACCATGGCTTGATGGAGAATTGCTCCAACTAATGCGCCAACGAGATCGTGCACATAATTTAGCTAAAACGTCGCGCTCATCCAAAAATTGGGATATGTACAAAAAATTTAGAAATTATGTTACTAACAAAGTAAGAAAAAAGAAAAGCGAATATTTCACCTCGGCAATTGAGGAAAGTAAGGATAACTCATCACTCTTGTGGAAGAAACTCAAAGAAGTCCTTCCCAATAAACAAAAATGTGTCCCGAGTTCAATCATCTCCTCAAACGGAGAATATGTTGATGACCCTACCGACATCGCAAATAATTTCAATGAATATTTTTCAACAATTGGTGTACGTATGGCCGCTGAGAATCACACAAGTTCAAATGAGGCCGATGATTCTCACGACCATTCTCTTGTTTCGTCACCAGATTACGACAATTTTTCTCTCCCTATAGTATCACAGAAGAGTTTGTCAAAAAGCAAATTGCATCTTTGTCGGTTGGGAAAGCAACAGGTCCAGATGGTATTAGCGTTAATATGATTAAATTGGCCGCACCTTTTATTACTAAGTCTTTAACGCATATATTTAACCTCTCGATAATAAATGAACAGTATCCCAAGGCATGGAAACATGCTTCAGTTACACCTATTCATAAAGGAGGCGATAAGTGCAACGCATGTAATTACCGACCTATATCAATCTTGCCGATTATCTCTAAAATCCTAGAAAGATGGATACACTCAAACATGTACTCGTACCTTGATGAAAACAATTTAATTCCTGTTTGTCAATCTGGATTTCGGCCTTTGCACTCAACAGAAAGTACACTAAACGATTTAACAAACGAGTGTCTTCAAGCTATGGATCACGGGAGAATGACCGGAACAGTTTTTCTAGATTTCAGTAAGGCATTTGACTGCGTTGACCATAAAAATCTTTTAGAAAAATTAGAAAAGGTGAACATGTCGATTTCGGTAAGAAACTGGTTTAAGTCCTATCTCAGTGATCGCAGTCAAACCGTTAATATTAGTAAACATATGTCAAAATCCTTGCCTATAAGTGTCGGTGTACCACAAGGATCAATTCTGGGCCCATTATTGTTTATCACATATACATATGACCTGCCTCTTTATGTATCCGAAAAGTGTAAGTTATATATGTATGCCGATGACTCTACACTAACGTGCAGTTCCGAAAGCATTGTCGAAATTGAACCTAGCCTTAACAAGTCATTAGACATGATTCATCTGTGGTCCGTTAAGAATAAAATCAAAATTAATGCCAGTAAAACTAAATGTATGCTAATTGGCTCAAAGAAAAAGATAAGCGCGCATGAGCTCAAAGTACACATTAATAATGATCAAGTGCATAACGTTAAATCGTTTAAATGCTTGGGTGTTATTATTGACGAAACCTTAAGTTGGAACCAGCATGTCGAATATGTAAAGAAGACAGTTTTCTCGAAATTAGCTATGTTAAAAAGAATTCGGGACTGTGTAACTCAAAAGCACATGAACACCCTTATGTTAAGTTTAGTAATGCCTAGTCTAGATTATTGTTGCACACTATGGGGTGACCGTTACGCAACTCATAACACTGTCTTGAACAAATGCCTCAAACGTGCAGCCAGAATAATACTTAAATGCGATTTCCTAACGCCGTCAGCTGACATGTTTAAAAAGCTCGACTGGCTTGCCTATTCAGAGAGAGTTAAATACAAGAAAGCTATATTTGTCTTTAAAAGCATAAATTCCTTGGCCCCGCAGTATATGGCAAGTCTATTTACACCTTACGTACAAACTCGAGAAACTCGTCAATCTGCCGAAAAAACACTGAAAATTCCCTTTGCACGAAAGGGGTCTTACGCCTCGAGTTTTGCTGTAACTGGCGCCGCAATTTGGAACAGCCTTAGTGCACACCTTAGAACTATGTCTTCTTTGAGCTCATTCAAATCGGCACTTCGCCAAACATACACATAATATTCACATAATATTCACATGATCAACTTCAAGTGAGAAATGCTAATTGACGGAGTCGTATGACTTGGTTGCCATAAAATTTAACTTTAATTTTGGAGCCGGAGGGGAATTTTCCCGTTTGTTTTTATTTGTTCTCCTTAAAAAGTTTTTTGGCGGGTTTTTCGCCCTTTCTGTAGGCCTAATTAGCGTAAATGTTAGTGTCACGTGCATGTATAATAAATACTTGTGATTAGTAACCTATTTGCACAACGCCTTTGTTTCCGTCCGACTCCGGCATCTATAGGGTTTAGATATGGGTTAGATGGATTGAGCATAGAAACCGAAGCCATAGGAAAGCTCAGCAATGAGGAAGGAGGTCGGGTGGGCGGGGAAAAAAAAGGTATATATATAATAATACTCACCAGAAGCTGGCCGCCGAGGCCAAACTATTATCTTACCACCGTTGAGACATACAACCGTATACCGTCCTCTGCCGACTCGTTCCTTCTCGTCCAAATACTCCCCACCTGCCACCTTGGTATACTCGAGACTGCGTAGATTCCTACGCAGCCCTCAACGTCGGCGGTTGTGCAAATAGTAACCTATTTGCACAACGCCTTTGTTTCCGTCCGACTCCGGCATCTATAGGGTTTAGATATGGGTTAGATGGATTTCGCCAAAACCTGCCCTCTTAGGCCGCCGAGAACCCCCAAACCTGCCCAAATACACCCCAATCCTTACCCAAACCTCAAACGAAAGCGGGAGACTGTATCAGATAGAAAGGAAAGAAAAACTGGAGTAGTTGTCTTGCTGCCTTTCTTTCATTTTATTTTCTTCTCTTTTCTTTTCTCAAGCTGTCGCTGCCTATAAAATTGATTAAAAAACAAAATGGGTAGTTTTGTTAGTAGGTGATGACATTTTTAGACATATCAGCTGCATGTAGATGGCGGGAAAGCTACGCGGGCCCCGAGGCCCGAGTTCAGACGCCTATAGAATTGTCCGACGATATCTGCCATTGGACTTTGTTCAGCTGTGGAGACGGCGTCGCGTAATACCTGGACCGTGCTCTGACGCCTCATCACTCTCTCAACCTGGGTATAGTGCTTGTACGTCTTCCGCGACGCCCATTGGCAGTGGTCCATCACCTGCTCGTCCGATGCATCCAGGAGCCGCAGTGTGGTTGCTACCCATGGCACGTCTGTTGTGCGCTCTCAAAAGCTGGTTTTCAGGGTTGTCTGTTGCGGCAAAATACATCTTCAGCCGTGAATTCGGTCCGTTAACAGGCGAAGGGTTTGTTTACGAGGACTCTGCGATTGGCCGCCAAGGGGCGAAAGATCAACCAGACTTTGAACTGCGCCGACTGGATCCATCTTTCCTTGGTCCTGCAACTTTGGAATCATTATCAATGATGAGTCACCCTCACTTACCGTCTTGCCAATAGTGTGGCTGAATAAAAAATCGCCTCCTTCGATCCTTGTTATTTTTCAGGTTCCGATTCCTCCTAGGTCACCAGCTCTGTCTCCGGCCCATTATAGGCAGAGGAAAAGGGCCAAGTCTCGTTGTACCACGTAGCGCTAGGGGAAAAGACCTTCGCCTTTGCCAAGTCTCCAGGATCGGTCAGTGATCTCTTTCACCGACCATCGTAACTTATCAGAAAACAATGGAATTGCCTGCTTTGAAGTAATGTGAGACTCAGCCTGCTCCAGCTGCATTGCATTCATGTATCTACGAACTTGGTGAGAGATGCAAGGGTTTGCGAACTTTTATCCCACTCGCCAGACTTCGGTCTTACCGAATGAGTTAAAGTATGCCCTTATCTGCCCAACATAAGAGTCCACGGTGCATGCCGCTAATATAAGCGGGCACCCACAAGAGCGGCAGCCGATTTCACGAAAGAGTGCGCAGCTTGCGCAACTTTTGCAAAATGGCGCAAACCCTATAGCCTGCGTGTAATTTTCACAGGAATGTTGCGCAGCCTACGCAATAAAATGTTGCGCAAGCGGACTTACGCAGTGCGTAAGGATTCGTGAAATCGGCTGCAGATCCCGTGCTTACCCAAATTTTTTCACCCTAAGCCGTGAATCTGCGTGCGACCTTCTGATGAGTCACGATCGATCAAAAAGCATAGGATGTCAAGTGGTGTCACTGACTCCAGATCCTCCCCTTCAGTACAGCATCATTTGCTTTGATGCTTCCGCAGAAATCGGTCTATATGCTGCAAATAAGTCCGCTCTTTTGCACTCCATATCCCTGCGTATCCAACTCGTTTCCTAGTTTTGTCAGCCTGGTTGCCGCACTGATCATCTTCAAAAAGATACCAAAACGCTCTCGTGAAGGGGACGGCATGATTGAAGAAGAAATTTAGCATTGTATCGGAATTCCCGAGGGCAAGCCCGAAACGGATCTGAAAACAGCCGCAGCCTGCGCTGGAGCTTAGATATCCCATCATCGATAGGTGCACAATGTCCGCAAGATCCTGCTCCACGATGTAATCGTTCGAGAAAAAAAACTGCCAGCTAGCATTCATGATAGACCTCTTTCAATAATGAGTTGACTACGGAGACTGAGCGATTGATGTCCACCATCTTGGTTTGGCACCTTGAGGAAAGAACAAATATGCATATTGGGAATTTTTTCCCTGATCAGTTGGGCAACAGCGCGAAAAACCCCTACCACGTCAAGTACACCCTGCGAAGGGTCGGTCAATCGGCTGAAATCATTTATGCCTCCGCGCAGAACTGCCACCTCCGGCTGAAAAGCCCTGCAAGATACCACCAGATGTCTACATAACGGGGCCATTTTTGTGCCTCCGTTGGCTAACATTTTCACGCTCAATGCCTTGGGCCAGCCGAATCCTTTGAACCCTCTGAACATTGAGTCGGACACAAGGAGAACATGGTGGCGCTTAACGTAAGCGATATCCATTCGGGGGGTGACAATACGTGGGAAGTAGCACTGGAAGGCCCAGAGCTCAAACCCCAGCCCTTGAAAAATTCGGGACATTCTAAAAACCCCTGCTTGACCTGCCTCTGACAGGCGAAAGGAAGAACTTGAGTGGAGACCCGTTCCTGCGCGCCGGGACATTTGACGAAAGTGACATCAAATCAGAGGTGAAAACCTGTGGGATTACCAGATGAGACCTAGGTCAACTTGAGCGAAAAATTTGCCTCCAAGGAGAGGGCAAAACAAAAAATTAAACTTCAACATTTTTGAAAGCGGTTTAGACCTAGCTCGGAGGCCAGTCCAAGCATCCACTACATTTCTGGAATCTCCAACCACATCCACCATCAAGTTCCATAGCGAATCAAAGACTGAGAGCCACACAAAATATAGATCAAGGGCCTCCTTGCGACATATACCCGTGTGTCCCAAAATGTCTGCGGACCAGTAATCTCAGAAACTTACACTTAGTTGAGCGAGAGGTTGTCTTCAGCCGACGCCTTCTCGGGAAACTCTGATGGTCGTCTTCCACGCATCTCGGTCCAGCATCAGCGTCCTAAGCTCAGTTGTTTCTTGTTGTGTTGCGTCCCTCTTCAGCTGATCTACGAAAGTTAGTCTCCTCCCGCCCTTGCTCCTGTTTGCCATCGTCTGGTAAGACTAGGGTACCGCCCTATTTATAGCCAGATGCGTCTGCCGACAGTGCAATGCGATAGCAAGGTGGCGGCCTTGACTTCAAGGGATCAGCTGCGAGAAGCTATCGACAAACCTCCAAAATAGAATCTCCTCCCGCACTTGTGGTGACAGAGGCGTAGGCACGAGATCATATGAAGTGTAGATATGAAGGAGGAGCATTCCCTCAGAAACAAACAAACACCAGAGCAAAACTTTGGCCTTTGCCCACAAAACGTTGCATCTGTTTTTAGAGCATTTTATCCTTCCGCAAAATTGTCTCTCGTACCTCAGCGAATGATACCTTTTTATGCTCAGGAATCGGAAATGATAGGGTTTGGAGCAGATGCCGAACCCGAGATGCACCATGCTGTTCGATGGCTGCCGATGACTTTTCTTTAAGTTGCTGAACAAGCCGAGCTTTAACTGTATGTAGCGTACGACGTAAACGGCCCTTAGAGCTCTGATGTAGGAACCGTCCCCATGCATGTCCTGTTCACACCGCAATAAAACAAACACGAGTGAAGTGTTTTAAACCTTCGTATACTTTGGCCCTCCATCGCTGGGATGGCACTTGCCAATGAAACGGTCGTCTATCCATATTTCTGTATGTATACCTCTGTTCTTAAGCCATGCAGGAAGACAAAAGCCAATGGATGAGTAAACTTATGCACTGTTTTTTTTTATTTTTTAAACCAAACCCACTCGAAGCCGGAAAAGGTTCTGGACTCCTTGGTCAAGAAGATTTGCTTGTATCCCTGGCTGTTGTCGGTACTTGAGAAAATATCGCCTTTGGTTATGGGTCTGACAACATTGCCTAAAGGTACCACACTGAAGGGTGTGTCCTTGCGCCAAAGATTAGGTCCCTTCATTGATATAGAAGCATACTGTCAAGGCAGTCACACATTTCGGCGGCTGTACTTCCTTGACCCTACCCACAACGTATATAGAGCCCTCTATCCACCGCCTGGTGATTGTGTCTATGAAAAGGGCGACATAATCTTGACAAATGAGCGCATTTAAAATACCTTTCGGTGGGCAATTATAAACAGCAATTCCTGCCCCTGTATCTGCCATGAAACGACTGGAAAAAATTATACAGACTAATTCCATGATGAAGCCAACCATGAACTTCGTCCCTATTGGGTGACTCTGCTAAGATATCGTCCCAAAGCACCAGGATCATTGCTTAATGTGCCGGCTACAAAATAGTTGGATCTCTGAATCCGAGCGCCTATAAATCTACCTGTAGTCTACCAGAGAGAACTTCAGGCGGGGTGGGTGTAAAAGGGACTGGCAAGCCACTTGGTTTGCCATTGAAAATTACCCACTGGGAGGTGCCTCGTTTCCGCTTCGCTGCGTGCGTAGCGATGGGATCAAAGATTGATCAAAATCTCTCTCACACAGATGACTCTCCAGCATTTTCAAATACCACTGGTACTCAATGGTACTGGTTGGTTTTTTTTGTTTTTTTTTTTGTTTTTTTTAGCAAAACTTTGCGAACGGGGTACTTGAACTTTGGGATTCACAAAATGGCACAAAGAGGTGCCCCTGGACCACATTAAAATCAGCGTGCTAGCGAAGGCCCATCAACATGGCATACAGAGGCCCGCCCTCTGCCAGGTACAGAGTACATATATGCGAAATAGAAGTACACTGTACCCCAAACATGGCATTCAGAGGCCCGTCCTCTGCCAAATACAGAGTATGCGAAATAGAAGCACATTGTACCACAAACATGGCATTCAGAGGCCCGTCCTCTGCCAAGTATAGCGCGCATATGTGCAAAATAGAAGTACATTGTACCACAAACACGGCATTCAGAGGCCCGTCCTCTGCCAAGTACATTTGTACTTTAAACATAGCATTCAGAGGCCCGTCCTCTGCCAAGTACATTGCACCATAAACATAGCACTCAGAGGCCCGTCCTCTGCCAAGTACATTTGTACCATAAACATAGCATTCAGAGGCCCGTCCTCTGCCAAGTACATTGCACCATAAACATAGCATTCAGAGGCCCGTCCTCTGCCAAGTACATTTGTACCACAAACATAGCATTCAGAGGCCCGTCCTCTGCCAAGTACATTGCACCATAAACATAGCGTTCAGAGGCCCGTCCTCTGGCAAGTACATTTGTACCTTAAACATAGCATTCAGAGGCCCGTCCTCTGCCAAGTACATTGCACTATAAACATAGCACTCAGAGGCCCGTCCTCTGCCAAGTACATTTGTACCACAAACATAGCATTCAGAGGCCCGTCCTCTGCCAAGTACATTGCACCATAAACATAGCGTTCAGAGGCCCGTCCTCTGGCAAGTACATTTGTACCTTAAACATAGCATTCAGAGGCCCGTCCTCTGCCAAGTACATTGCACTATAAACATAGCACTCAGAGGCCCGTCCTCTGCCAAGTACATTTGTACCACAAACATAGCATTCAGAGGCCCGTCCTCTGCCAAGTACATTTGTACCTTAAACATAGCATTCAGAGACCCGTCCTCTGCCAAGTATATTGCACTATAAACATAGCACTCAGAGGCCCGTCCTCTGCCAAGTACATTGCACCATAAACATAGCATTCAGAGGCCCGTCCTCTGCCAAGTACATTTGTACCATAAACATAGCATTCAGAGGCCCGTCCTCTGGCAAGTACATTGCACCATAAACATAGCATTCAGAGGCCCGTCCTCTGGCAAGTACATTGCACCATAAACATAGCATTCAGAGGCCCGTCCTCTGCCAAGTACATTTGCACCATGAACTTGCGCGCATCTGCTCGCTGAGCTCCGTGACCCTACGCTCAGCGCAGGAAAATGACACGGAAAACAGCCCCTCACTGCGAACTTTTGTGAGTACATAAAAAAAGTACGTCTATGTTTCTCCCCAACTCGCTATGCATTTCAAAGTACAGAGTATTACCTTTAGTTTGGTTATTATTTCATAAAATATATGATGCACGGGGAAAAGGGGCTTTTTTCACTCAAAGAACGGGTGTTGAACCTCAAAATCGGCAAAGTCAATGGAGGTCAACACGATTACTGATCATTTTTCAGTAGGTTGTCTCACTGAATTGAACGGCACGGTCGTTCTCTGTGACACACAGATTCAACTCGCACTTATGAATAAACTACATAAAATTCCCGTCCCACTCATATATGAAACATTTTGATTGGACAAGGGGAAAAGGGGCTTTTTTGCTTCAAATCATAGAATGTCTCTCATCTAAGACCATGACCCGATTGTAATACGCAAAATATGGTTACATTGCACATGTACCATAAGCCTGGCATTCAGAGGCACGCCCTCAGCCTGGTACCGAGTACACATGCAAATCAAGGGTACATTCATACAGAGGCCCGCCCTCTGTGTATCGCACCTGCAATATAAATGCTCATCAAAGTTGCACTGCCCTTTTTTTTTTTTTTTTTTTTTTTTTTTTTTTAAGGGTAAAATAGGTAACTTTCCCGAATAGAAAAAGTTATCAGCCCCCACTTGGCACCAAGAACGTAAAAAATCCGTCAAGGACCAACGCCAGTCGATCAAAAACAAGAAACGACCAAATGGCTGGCAGGTCACCCAATCGACAGGGCCACATGTGCACATTGCACACACACCATGTACATACGAGCGCACGCGCACATGCACAACATGAAAAGCACGTTTCAAGAAAAAGGCCTGCATCTCCAACTCCCGACGTCGGAAACTTAAGTTTTTGATATTTTTCGTTACAGAGACACGTAAGCTTTATAAATTCGTTCGCTTGTGTAAATTAATTTTTATTTTTAATCCTTTCACCGAAACACGGGCAATGCAACTTTAAGCTTGGTGTCCCGAGGCCCGTCCTCTAGCACACACGCCATTTATGGGTATATTACACTTGACATACAGGGACCCGTCTGTGCCTAGTACCTGTATCTATACACATAGAAAACATGGGCACATTAAAATTTGGCATTCATAAAATTGATTTTTATTGAAATTTTGAATTCAGAGACCCGTCCTCTGCCTATGTACACGCCCTTATGTACCAATACCAAATAAGAGCGCATATTAATAGGGATACGCTAATTCAGAAGTCGGCTGTCTAGTAAAGGGTACCCATGCCAAAATTAGCGTCACATCAGAACTTGGCATCTCAACTTGGCATTTAGAGGCCCTCCTCTGCCTAGTACACATGCAAGCTATGAGCATATTAAACTTGGCATTGGGAGGCCCGCCCTCTATCTAGTATATAGAGTACGTGGGCAATATTTACTCGGTCCGTCCTCTGTCTAGTACCGAGTACATGTGGAATATCTATTACCACTTAGTATTCAGAGGCCCGATCTCGGCAAGTACACATGTAATCTATGGGTACTTTGAACTTGCCCTTTAGAGGCCCGTCCTCGGCCTATACAGATTCTGACTGGGGTTATGACGAAACTTTAAGTATTGTCAAGCCAAACCCCCAGTGCATCTATGCTTGCTGCCTAATGGCGACACATATCTATCATTCAGTATAATTGACGTGCTCACGAACAACAGCATAGCATTCAGAGGCCCATGCTCTGCCTCCTCGAAGGAACTGGAAATTAAGACATGGGCTATTTCACAATAAGTGTACACTTTCAGTCTCACTGGCAAATCGGGGTAAAATTTCAAACTTGTCCAACTCACAAAAGTTTGTTGATCTAAAAACTTCAGGATGTATACTAATAATTCAAAAAATATCAGAGCGTGGCATTATGATTAACGTGTTTATTTTTTCCACTGAAATAGTAATTTGTAATTGGTTGTCTGGAGAGGACATTTTGTTAAACACAGAATATCACAATATAATGGCCAGACTAAATGTTGAAATGGTAATGCCATGCACTGTCCTGTTAGAAGGAATGGTACTATTAATTTTACAAACCTAACAACGAAATATTTCAATCATGGTTGACATGTTATATTACAATTGAATGCTGTCCTGGAGAGGACAAATGTTTAACGGATTTTCCACAACCCTGAATATGATCTTGATAAAATTTACTCAAATCTCTTCCACGATCAAATTGTCATATTTACTCCATCAAATGTGTCATGTGATGATACAAACATCTTTGTGAGTACATATCTCCAAACTATTCCATTGTGTGGAATACCTTGACCTGGAGAGGACATTACCATATTTTGTTTGTTTGTTTTTTTTTTTTACCGAATTACACCAACCCAAGTTTCACAATATTGTTGAACACTATATATCCATGATTGATCACCAAATGATCACCACAATAATGCATCATCAACAAATGATTGCACTTAAACTAATGCAAAACTTGAAATGAGACTCCAAAATGGTGTTAAAAGTGCATGTAAATAGAGAAATTAAAAACGAATAACTCGTAGAATTATGTAAAAATAGTTATGTAGCTTGTCCTTCATATTACCCGTCATATAAAATCACTCATAACATGTATATGCACTGATAAAGTTATCCAGGATGGGTTAAACTGTAATCTACTCAAATGACCACCCACTGTGAAATAGCCCACATGTACTCAGGGACCAGTCCTGGTCCATAGAAATACGATCTAGGCCTTGATACTCGGAAGCCCAACCCGTGCTTCGTAAATTGCCTAACAAAAGATGCGCTTAAACTGCGCGTTTGGGGGCCCGTCCTCCACTTCATACATTTAGTAAGCAAGAGTCCATTCACTTGCCACTTAGGGCCTGTTCCGTTACCTATGAGGGCGCTAACACAGGTACCTTGAAACAAAAGGCCAGAACCAGATTTCCCAAATGCTAGGCTGACTCCTTTTTTATTGTTATATTGCGCTCGCTATACATGCTCGAGCAATAACAAAACAAGAATTGTGAGGGCACTTTCCGAACTACGAATCTTGAAAGAGGCCCGCCCTCTATCATCTAACGAACATGCCAAACTGGTATTTTAATTCCCACGATTCAAGGGCGTGCCCCGTTTATAAACATGCTAGCATTGCACCCTGAGCCTTGTTTACCCGTTGGAGCATTCGCTCCAGATTTCGGCGTTGTCCTCCATATGGATCCATAGGACGCCAAGGTGAACAAATTCTCCCTCCAGCGGTCTTTCAGACCTTGCAATTGGTCGATGTCTTGCCAACCATCCTTGGCATCCGCCTTTTCCTATAGGGAGCACGAAAAAAGCAACAAAGAAAATTGAAATTTCGGAAACTGTTTGTGTAAACGCCAATTATCGAAAGCATTTCACCTGCCCATGCCTTCTCCGACCCACGCTGTACCTTGGCCGCCTGGCTCCATAAAAAGGCGGAGAAAAGCACTGTTTCGGAGACGCGTGTGTTAATTGTTATAATGCGTACTTGTGCATGGTGGGCTTAGTAGCCCAAACTTAATTAAAGAGTCGTATGCATTTGTATACGTACAAAATATTTGGCTGTATACCTGTATACCTGTCGAATGGCTGGGCCCCCGTCGCCACACGGGTGATACCTATAAAATACGAGCCTGAGGCTACTAGGCCTAATTCGCCATATTTATGGGCCTGACAGATGTTTTACCAAAACTGAATAATATCTTATGACATATAAAGCATTGAAGCAATTCGTACCTCAACTAAGGCGTAAATCATGTCCATCTTCAGCACATTCAGCAAACGAGTACATGTAGTTGGAAACTTGTCCGGTACATAAAACACGACGAGGCAGCATAACCCGCACACAGCATTGGCACAATAGCCTATATAATACACACGCAAGCCCAATGAGGGGTGCATTGCTTAAGGCACGCGAAAATTCAAAAGGAATTACTGGAGCGCGCTCTACCATTGTTGAGAAAGAGCCAATTTGACTATGTACGTACGTATAGGCTTTACCCAACGTAGTGCCAACCATGCGTGCGGTAACGGCGATTGCTTGAAGCTGCGTAATGCATGATACTGGTGCGCGGTGCTGCCCACACCTCGCAAATGTTTAAATGCCTCTAAATTACTCTGGTTACCTGATTTCGCCTTACAAAACATCCCAAACTCGACGCTAGGTAACACACTGCTGCACTTTCATTTTCCTCGAAATATATCAGCTAATGGATGATAATTCAAAACCATTGATTATCCCGAGCGATCACACACACGTCCACCCGACGGGTTGGTATACTCGAGACTGCGTAGATTCCTACGCAGCCCTCAACGTCGGCGGTTGTGCAAATAGTTTTTGTATTATGTTGTAGTTGTTGTACAAAAAGTATCTTATTCCAGTTTGTTTGTGATTGTGAAGTAGTTCAATTTAGTATATTTGTTTTATGTGTGTTTGCAGGGCCCCAATGGAAACCAGTTTTCAATTTCCTCTAATCTATTACTGCCACCATTGATTGCAAATAAGACTACAAAAGGTGATGTCAGTGCAGAGTCAAATTCAATGTGGTATAGCCATAGGGCTAGTAGCTAGTGTAGTAGCACTAGGTACTACTACTACTACTAGTAGTAGGATGCAGACACACGCTGACACAGTCAACTCTAGGTGGCCGTGGCGGCACCCTGCCGATCAACAATTTTCAACCGCTACTTTAAACTTACTATTTACAGTTGGTGAAACCCCCATGTCGTGCTTGAGAATGAGAGATTACATTTCGCTAATGTCGGAGAGACTCACGCTGTAGATTTTGCCCCTCGTGATGCAGTCTGACCCCACCTTTTAAAGTAATGGTATGATCTTTCATTCAAATTTAAATTTGTGTCATGCGTCCACATTGATGTGTTCTGGCTCCACCCTGTATCGTTGTCTTTGTTTCTTGTGGCGCAGTCTGATACAGTCGTGAGTTTCGACTCTCTCCACTTTCTACACGATGGAAGGAAAAAGAAATCGCCTACGTACGCCTTCTTCGTCGACTATAGCTCGGGCACCGGATGATGATACCTCGATGGACATTCTCGCCAAAGCGACGAAAGAAATTTTGCCAGATCGGGAAGACGAAATTGTGACTCCTTCAACTGGTTCGACCTCGCCACGGGTCGTTCCGGTGAGTAAAGCAGGCTCGCACAAGGGGTATACCTTGCCTAGTATGACTAGCGAGCGTGGGACCGGGCCGACACACCCGGGACCACAGTTACCGAGCCACAGCGGCACCACTACCGGGCAACACGGGCAATCACACCCAGCCCTACACGGCGAGGCTGTACATCAGCTTTACGCTCAGCCAAACTACCAGCCCATCGTCGAAGGCCAGCAAATTCCTGCGGCTCAACTGCCGTTTTCTCCTTTTGTGTGGAATATGCCTATGAATGCTGCTCAAGTTCCGGGCATGCAGCAGACAATGGGTGCCCAGCCAACCATGACACAGGCAATGTTACCACAGTACGGGATGTACCCTTATAATATGAATGTTCCCTGGATGATGCCCATGCAACAACCAGCGGGTACTGCTCAGCAGGTACGTGTTCAGGACAATATTCAAACAAACATTGGATCTCCGGAGGCCGAAGTCTCCTATAATAGTGAGGATGATAGCATATCTATGGTTTCAACGCCCTCAGTGCGCACATCCGACACATTCCGCAACCCTCACCGTAAGGAGTTGGGTACACCAGTGTCGGCTAAAGTTCTCGACTGGTGGAAAGATCTAAGATCAAATAGACTGTCCATTGAGGATCTTAAAGAAGAGCTCCAGTCTCACGTTGTTCCGACTGATCAAGCAGACCACTTTAATCCCCCAGTGTTGCCATCTGGGATTAAGAAGGTGTTCAAGCAGGCCATTGCATCCCTAGTGTCGGGAGATGAACGCTTGAGGGCGGCTCACGGTCAGGTTCTAAAGCCGGCCCTACCACTCCTTCATTTGTTTGACGCCATGATGGACACGAAGTGCCCTGAATCTGTGAGTAAAACACTGGTGATTGAACATTTGACATCGGCGTTGATTTTACTGGGCTCGGCCAGCCAGAGTTTCGCTATAGCACGTCAACGCCTCTTTGACGATATAGTGGATAAGCGTTTTGAGACTCTTCGTAAGAATTCTCCTTCGATGAGTGAACTTTTCGGGTCTTCAGTCATGAAAGACATCGAGGAGACTGAAAAAGCGAACAAATTAGCAGTGAAGGTAACGAAGGGTTTCACCTCGAACCAGAAGGAGAAACGCTATACTCCCTATCGTTTCGCTATGTCACGATCGCAATATAGAGGTCGTCGTGGTGGCTACAGCCGTAATTCCTTTCGCACCTTCAACCGTTATGTGCAGCCAAGCAGAGGTTATGATTCCACGAAATCGCGAAATCCCCGATTTACTGAACAACAGAGTTCAAAAAACTAATCATCGAAAGGTTACATTTTGTTCCTCAGGCCGGGCGCCTTCAGTTTTGTCTTCATCAGTAGGTTTTGTTAACCCAGGATCCATGGGTTTTAGAGAGTATCCAATGTTATCATTTGGAGTTTCTACGGACTCCGGTACAGCATCGTATTCCAGTGACAAAAGCTCAAAACAACAATCAAATGTCGTCGTTGACATCGGAAGTGCAAGAAATGCTGGCAAAAGGAGTAATTACCAAAGTAAAGAATGTGCCAGATCAGTTCATCTCGTCAGTGTTCCTCATTCCCAAGAAAAATGGGGATCTCAGGCCCATTTTCAATTTACGACCACTAAACAGGTTTATCCAATATTATCACTTCAAGATGGAGGGCCTCGTCGTTGTGAAAAACCTGTTGCAACCGAACGATTTTCTGGCTTCAATGGATCTGAAGGACGCTTACTTCGCAGTTCCGATACATCCTCCTCATCGGAAATATCTTCGATTCATTTGGCAAAAGCAAATTTTCCAGTTTACATGCCTGCCGTTCGGCCTGTCCAGCTCTCCGCGGACATTCACCAAAATTCTAAAGCCAGTTGCAGCTTTTCTTCGCCAGGAAGGGATCCGTTGTGTATTTTACCTGGACGATATCCTGGTGTTGGGAGTCACTCACCAGGAATGCAGAAACAACGTTCAACGAACGCGGGTGCTGTTACAGAACCTAGGTTTTGTAATAAACTTTCAGAAATCTCATCTGGAACCAACCAGAGAACTGGTTTATTTGGGTTTTCTCATAAACTCCAAGAACATGACTCTGTCACTAACCCAAGAAAAACTGGACAAGATTGTGTCTCACTGTCAACAGGTGAGACAATCCAAGGATTTGACTGTTCGCGATGTAGCGAGTCTAATCGGCAGGATGTCGGCAACTATACAAGCAGTGCTTCCTGCTCCCCTTTTTTATCGTTGCCTACAGAACGACCAGTATCATGCTCTTTGCAGAGGCAAATCCTACGAAGCACCTATACTTCTGTCGAAGGAGTCGAAGGAAGAGCTTCAGTGGTGGATAGACTCGATTCAGGCTTGGAATGGTCTCCAGCTTCTACAAGACAAACCCGACCTTTATCTGCAAACGGATGCATCACTACTGGGATGGGGTGCCTGCCTCGGCCAAACCCAAGTAGGAGGTCGTTGGACACAACAAGAACAGTGCAATCACATCAACTATCTAGAACTTCTTGCCGTGTGGTACGCACTCAAATCAATCCTAGCCGATTGCAAGAACAAACACATTCGTATCCAATCGGACAACACTTCGGCAGTGGCATACATCGCACACAAAGGGGGTACACATTGCCAGAAGTTATCACGTCTGGCTGTAAACATTTGGCTGTGGTGTCTACGTCGGGGTGTGACACTTTCAGCAGAGCACCTCCCAGGGTCGCAAAATGTCATGGCGGACATGATGTCGAGGGTATTCAACGACAGCTCCGAATGGTTTCTTCTTCCGCAGATCTTCAAGAAGATCATGATCGTTTTTGCATTTCAACCAGACGTCGACCTCTTTGCCACTCGACTGAATACCCAATTGCAGAAGTTCGTGTCATGGAAACCCGACCCAATGGCATGGGCGGTCAATGCGTTGATGTTGACTTGGACCGACCTACGGGGTTACGCCTTTCCCCCATTTACTCTTCTGACCAGATGTCTCCAGAAGGTGGGCAGAGACGGGGCAGAAATTGTTATGATCGCTCCCGTCTGGAAGACACAACCATGGTATCCGCAACTATTGCGACAGACTATTTGCAACCCTCTACTTCTACCGAAGCGATGGGATCTTCTTCGCCTGCCACACAACCTCGAACATCATCCACTGTCGCACAAGATGCAACTAGCCGCATGGAGACTATCCGGCAAACCTTGGCGGCAAAAGGAATTTCTCCAAACGTGTCCAATACGATATTATCATCTTGGAGACCCAACACTCACAAACAGTTCGACTCTGCATGGAGATGGTGGTATAGCTGGTGTTCTAGACGGCAAATTGATCCGGTTCAGGCCACTGTAGCAAAGATTCTATCGTTCCTACAAGAACTGATGGAAAATGGTCTACAGTACAGAACATTAAATGTTTATCGGTCGGCTATTTCATCTGCACATACGTTTGCTGAGGGGAAACCTATTGGTCAACACCATCTTATCACCAGATTTTTCAGAGGAGTCTTCAATTTAAGACCACCTAAACCTAGATATAACACTACTTGGGATGTAGGTGTTGTGCTGAAGCATTTAAATAGTCTCCCTGACAACCGACGTTTAAACCTCAAGCAGCTTTCACTTAGGCCCGTATTCTAAGACGTTCCTCGACTCACACTCACTGAGGAACTCCTCATCCTCACTAAGGACCACCTCATACTCATTGAGGAGAAGGTGCTACTCACTGAGTGCGAGGTCGACTTCACCTATTTTCCATTTCAAAGACCTCCCTCTTCCTCAAGTAAGTGTTCCTCTGTGAGTAAAGCTTGAGGAAGGGCAATACCTGCCTTGAGACTTCCTCAGTCAGTCTAAACATGGCGTTTGACATGGTTCCTACACTGGTAGTGGGTACACAGAGAACGACCAGGCCGACCTAGATCTTTTTGAATGTGCAATGTATAACAGGGCCGGTGCTACCAAGGCGATTGGTCTGACCTTTCATTGTTCATTCATGGTTCTGTGATTTTGGATAATGAAAGGTTGGACCTGTGTGATGTAGATTCCACATTATCATTTATATAACTTGTTGTTCAATAGCCAGCACAAGTCATAACAGTGCAGGCTGACCTCAATCAATTGCAACTTGAGGAATCTCTTTGAATAACAAAATGTCATTATTCCCGTAAGGTTGAGGTATACCTCAATGAGGGTGAGGTAGACCTTCTCCTTTTCCTTGAGTTACACTTGAGTCCTCCTCACTGGAGTGTGAGTGGAGGATGACGTTGAGTGATGTCTTAGAATACGGGCCATAAACTTGCTATGTTAATAGCCCTGGTAACAGCTGGGAGATGTTCATCTTTGACAGCTTTAGACACATCATTCTCAAGAAGAGATAACAATGGCAATTGTGTGTTTTACCTCACAAAATTATCCAAGTGTACCTCAGTTTCCAAACCATGCAGAGAGGTGACTCTGCGTAAGTACACTGCAAATATAAAGTTTTGTGTAATAAGAACTCTGGACGAATATCTGGATCGTACAAGTTCTATAAGGGGTTCCGGAAATTCAAAGATGACACAACTGTTCATTTCCTATGGAAAACCACATCACCCTGTGGTTTCATCCACTATTGCACGCTGGTTAAAGACCATCATGGCTGAAGCCGGTATCGACACTTCGTGTTTTAAGGCACACTCGACTAGAAGTGCATCAACCTCGGCAGCAATGCGAGCAGGTGTTACTATGACTGACATCTTGAAGACTGCAGATTGGTCTTCATCAAGAACATTCGCAGCCTTTTACTGCAGAGTTCCTGAGAGCACAAACTATGACCAAAGGGTGCTGGCGTCGAAATAATTATTTCAAGTCTACAGCGTGAGTCTCTCCGACATTAGCGAAATGTAATTCCCTAATTATGTAAAGGTTACTTACCTGCAATATAATTAGAATTATATGAGATAATGGAGGAGAGACTCATGTTTCCCTCCCTCTTTCTCAGTATATTTACAGGCAAAGCTCGATCCCTCCCATGAGTTGAGTCGCCGCCAGCTATGGCCACCAATTCAAGCTTTAAAGAGACAACGATACAGGGTGGAGCCAGAACACATCAATGTGGACGCATGACACAAATTTAAATTTGAATGAAAGATCATACCATTACTTTAAAAGGTGGGGTCAGACTGCATCACGAGGGGCAATCTACAGCGTGAGTCTCTCCTCCATTATCTCATATAATTCTAATTATATTGCAGGTAAGTAACCTTTACATAATTAGGGAACTGTATTCCTTGCCTAAAACCCAAATCAGGCATCAGGCTAGTCTTGGTGCAAGACGATACTGCGTGATATTTGTCACTGACCGCCGCGCTCTAACCAACATTCACCGACATTCGCCAAGAGAGGGCGCCATACACTGTACTATGAGGACAGGGAACCAGTCTACGTCCGTGCTCTGCAGTATCGTCTTGGGACATTTCCTGAATCCGCTCGGGAAATTCGCTGTGAAGTCTGGTACCTGTACGTACGTCTTAATTATCAAACAGGAAAAGCACACGTTATCGCGTCAGACAAGTCCGTGCTTTATTTGTTTTTCAAAGAAAAAATATGAAAATGTGGCAATGGGGCCAGTTTTTTTCCCAATGGATTCAACGAACTTCGGCTTTAGTTTGTCAGCCCGGCAACCGAAGCCGTTATTTGGCTGAACCCGTACGCTGCAGAAACGTGTCTTTATTATGATTTCACAGACTGCGAAAACCGTACGGCACTCGCTGGCTAGCTAGCGTTACGCGGACGAGACTGTGTTTTCGAAGAAAAAACATAATTTTTGTTACTACTAAAATCACGTTTCATCGCCAAATTTAAAGATAGTATACATGATTGGTAAACTGTTGCAAATAGTTTTATCCCCCTGTGTGATTGAAGATATGCATGATTAAAACTAACCTGAGCAAAAACCAGCTCCGAACTTCGTCTAACCAAGGTCTAACCATGGAGGAAGGAAAGTCTTTCCTTCCTCCATGGTGTAACTTTTGAGAAAACAGTCAAAAAAGGGTTTGCAGTCATTTCGCCCCAAAACCACTTCGCCCTAAACCATTTCGCCCTGAACCTCGGCCTGTGCACCCGTAGCACACGTTAATTTATTAGAATACAATTTTAAACAAATAGTATCTCCATGAACAGTAGACAGTTTCACAAATCTGTCTCGCAAACACGAACCTGGACACGATCGAACTTCTTTTATTTCAGTATATTTAGCAGGCATCGCATTTTCATTATTCCCGGTCCGGCACACGCAAAATTCTGCAAAATGTGTGAAATGCCGTGCGGCACGCACAGAAACGGTCTCGAAATCGGTCGGAAAATTGCACTTTCTTTAAGAATGTAAGTCAGTCATTGTACCCAGCTAAAACCTCGATAGGCTACTCTTGTACCTCAGATGTATTTGTGGCCATTTTGAGGTTACAACAGTTGCTTTTTGGTGGCGTGTGTGGATCGGGAATTCCACCGCGGGGCGCGGGCCGCGCCAGGTATGTCTATAGCTCGGCAGCGGACAATCTGAGCCGTTCTTTTAAATTTTACGTTTATAATTCTCCCCAATTTGTAACACACTAGATTCGGGTATAACGTATATACAAGTGGCTTTTGTTTGTTTGGAGGATATATCGGACCATGATTTAGTAGGAAGGAAATAACCCTAGCTGTGCAGGCACAGAAAGTTGCCAGGCTGGCATGCTCATTATGTGGAACTCTGTTGACCTCTATAATGCATATGTATAAGCTTAGGTTAGAGGTCACACAGTGTCACATACCAACGTTCGACAAATGTCCCAAGACGATACTGGAGACTGGTGTGTATGGCGCCCTCTCTTGGCGATTGTCGGTGAGTGTTGGTTATCGCGAGGCGGTCAGTGACGAATATCACGCAGTATCGTCTTGCACCAAGACTACCAATAATCCTGTAAATAGGTTAAACACGTGGTTCTTAACTTCATTAGCCTAACAAAACAAGTCTCACACACGCATTCCATTCTGTCAAAACACATGTGAAACATGCCATTAACTGCTATTGCAACTGAATCCAGTGTTTATATATCGATGTCTACCCTGGTAATTGGTTATAGCGCCCTCTCTTATAATAGTTGCAACGGAATACGCCGAGTTCGTTCACGGATTTGCCGCCCGAACGCGTACGGTTGGTGCGAAGTAGGCCACCAAGTCTAGTAGGCTGCAAGAAAACCAGATATTTATTTGTGGAAGAAAAACACCAAAGTCTGAAACTGAAAACCCGAAGCTGACAATCACTTAAAAACAGAGTACATGATTGGAAAACATTTAAAAACAGGGACAACAGCGTACATATAACTAAAAAATAATGTTCTTCTCAACTCGTGAAGTAAAAATATTTTGGGTACCTACCTGCAAATGATGTATTGGGGCTTTAACGATGATCAACTACTAGTAATAGGTTTGACTTTGCATTATGTTTACAATTGTATGCGAGTTATTATTATGCGAGGTGTATCTCAAATCTCGCCCGTGTTCGTCGTGTTCGTCGTAGGGCTGCGTTCCTCTTTAATACTCGAACGTTTCGAACGTTTCCAACGTTTGCCACTGGTCAGAGTGCAGTATTCTTGGGTCGTGTTCCCGCCGTTCTAACGAACTAGATACAAAGTCACAGGCTAGGGTCGTCAATGCGCGCGTGAGGCCAAATTCGTGCCACGAAATACGCAGCTCCATGCCTTTGCCATGGAGCTGCGTATTTCTAGGCACGAATTTGGCCTCACGCGCATTGACGAGTGCATGCCTCAAACAGCCATCATCCTGTGGCCAATTTCATAAAGCTGTTTAGCAAAAGAATTTGCTTAATCCAAAATTTGTTTGCTTTTTATAAAAATGGGTTGTCAACTTGTGTTTTTAGCAAGAACAGCAGGAAACCAGTCATTGTAATGCACATCACATAATATTTTGAGTAACCCATTTTAAATTATGAAGCAAACAAATTTTGGATTAAGCAAATTTCTTTGCTAACTTGGCCCATTTTCATGGAACCTGTTAGCACAAAAATGTGTTTAGCACAGAATTTCTTTGCTCTGTAAAATAGGTTACTAGCCAAAATTGTATGTCAAATTGTATTTTTAGTAACAGGAGCAAAATATCAGTAAATACACATCACTTACGATTTTGGCTGGCAACCCAGTTTTGCAAAATAAAGCAAAGAAATTCTGTGCTAAACAAATGTTTGTGCTAACGGGTTCCATGAAATTGGGCCCAGCAGATGATGGCCCGGCAGCTCGATGGGCGCTTGGAGAGAGCACTGTATGAGTTCCGTATGTTTGTGGTTTGACGAACGTTCGGCGTCATCGTTCGAACGCACGTACGTACGTGCGTGCATTGCTAGCGCGCTTGTACTTGTAGCTAGTTGTACACAACCATTTACGAAGCATGCAAGGAGCTGGAAGTAGTTTAAAGCGTGGAAGTTTTTACAACTTTAAACTAACGTACTTGGACCAAAGTACAGGTAAATATGTTTAGACTTGGCCCAACTCCCAAATACCAAGCTGCAAATAACCCTGCCTTGCCAGTAACTGGAATAGGCCTATTAAAACCAGACACATGCAACACTGCATCACAGGTCAAGTCGAGTACGTAGACAGGTCAACTCGACCGTTTGCCAACTCGAACTCGACTCGAACCAACCATAGTGAACTAACTCGACAGTTATACCAACTCGACTGTTGTGCATTGATTCAACTGCACGGAGAATCAACTCGTCCATTGTTCAATTTGTCCACAACTCGACCACTGTATAGTATAGTCGGTCAGCTTTCCTTTCATACAGTGGATTGTTGTCATTTTTCCTCCAAATTAGAATCACACCCAAAAATTTCGGCAGTCTGTGAAAGTCGGACCCTCCGGATCTTCCGGATCTTTGTTAAAAATTGATATTTAACGAACAGAAAGTACCTAGTTTGACTTCTAAATACGCTTACATACCTTTTATTACCATGTATTGCACTAATGCTAATTTGTAATCATACACCACATCGACCATTGTCGACTATCCACAAAGTGAAATTTTCGAAGAAATAGGCGTAGGAAGTGCAGGACACTAAGAAAAAGGAAATTTGTTTTTTTTCCACGCCGGATCTTTAAAAATAAGGCCTGTACATGGCTGTAAAAGGTATGGAAGCGTATTAAGAAGTCAAACTAAGCACTTCCTGTTCATTAAATAGCCATTTTTGAAAAAGATCCGGAAGATCTGGAAGGATCCAGAGGGTCCGTTTTTCACCCACACCCAAAAATTTCCTCCTAGTTGTGTCCTGCAGTGGTTTTAGATGTCCATGATTGGAAAATGATTGAAAGAAAATACTTACAACACCGTTTTTGAAGCAAAATTGTTCTCCCAAATGCAAACTGACCGACATATTTCCTCGTTGACGTGTTAATAATTCTGCAGTTGAGAACCAGCCGGAACCTAGCACGAAATTCGGGCCGGAATTTCGGCTGGCCGGATTTTGTACATATTGTTATTTTTACGGCTTCCGGAAATGCTCGAAAGGTCGATGGAAAGTTAGGCACAATTCTACGCACAGATGCCGCGCTTTTCAAATGATTTTGTAAAATCATAAAAAGGAAAAATTCCACAATTGTTTTCTTCTAATCGGTAAAGAATATCCTCAAGTTTATTTGGTATTTTTTTCGTATACATTGAACAAAGATTTTAAGGAAATTACCTCCTGGAATCAACACATAATGTAATTTTAAGATATACTTCCCACTTGCACTTTTGTCGCAAATGTTGCTTTTCTGTAGAAAAATCATGTTTTCTTCTTCAAAAATTGTCTTCAGTTAGTGCACAAGATAACCATTCACGCGCGTGCGCAGCGCCCTCTGTTGTCGCGCTTACGCACAGACCGCTCGCCGCGTCATTTTGTGCATTACTTTATGCAGTAATTTTATCATTTATTTATCTCAGAAATGCAACATTGGCGACGGAAGTGTCAGTGGGAAGTATATCTTAGAATTGAATAAGCTATCGATTCCAATATAAATTTACCCAAATCCGTGTTTAATGTATATGAAAAAAATACCGTTTATTTTATAAGCGCCCCAAAAGATTTGGTCATGGGAAAACTTCCTTTTTACGATTTTACAAAATCATTTGAAAAGCGCGGCATCTGTGCGTAGAATTGTGCCTAACTTTCCATCAACCTTTCGAGCATTTCCGGAAGCCGTAAAAATAAAGTTGCTACGCGGGTCGCTTTGACAAAAAGCCGTTTAGTGGTAATTTGACGTAAATCCTCCGTTTACTGACCGCACAGTGGCACGCTAAAACAAATCCCCCCTCGTCCAAAAATGGTACGTGCTGGATCTGGTCTGGTGCTTGACACGTTATACGCGAGCGCCATAGCGCAGGCAGGACTTCAGATTTCAGCCACCGAGAGTGGAAATGTGGAGAAGTAAAACGTGCATTAGTTGAAGTTCTACTTCAGAATGTAAATTTGATGGTGAAATTGATAAAAACGAAGGTGTGTACGTCAGTCTTGAGAGTATTTCGGCCAGGGAGGTATGTAGAACGTGTGGAGATTCAGATTTTACCAAAAATAGCAATTTCCTGTAAAATGAGTAAACTAAAGATTCCATTTTGAGCAACGGTTTTGATAGGGGGAAAATGCTGTTCTTGAAAGCCATGCAGTTTGATCTGGGTGGCTTTCAGTATTTGGAAGTAATGCCTGATATCCTGCACTATTAAAGCCTATGAGACATTTAAGAAGATTCTAAGTCTTTCTTCGTAAAGTCTATTTTCCCCCTCCAAATGTTTTTTTATTATTATGGTATTTAGTTTTCCATACCGGTAGACGAGTGCACAAATTAAGCATTGCATCCATGCATGTATACACACATGAACTTGACTGCGTAAATGGACTGGGAACAAGTTGATTTGTGCGCGACGTAAAATATGTAAATGTGTGACTTTTTTTGCAAAATGGCGTTGAAACAGTAAATTGTGAAAAGTAGAATTCCGTATCGACCACTGCAAATTATGCTTTAACTCGAACAATGATCTCGATGAAAAGTATTTTTAACATTGCCACTTCTCAAAAGGTACCGGTACATGGCCTACACTGGTTCAGAATCTGTACAGATATGGTCATTTCAGGTCACTTGAAATCTTGACCTCTGGTTGACAGATATTTCTAGTCAGTGAGCTTTCCTTTGATGAAGTGGATTGTTGTCATTTTGCCTCAAAATTAGAATCACACCCAAAAATGTCCTAGTTGTGCCCTGCAGTGGTTTGAGATGTCCATGATTGGAAAATGATTCAAAAAAATACTTACAGCACCGTTTTTGAAGCCAAAATTTGCTCTTACATTCAAAACGAACGACAGTTTCTTCCGCCACCGTTAAAATAATAGAAAATCATTCTGGGCACGAGAGGGCGCTGTTACGAATTAGTGGCTTTGGCTGTGGCTATGGCTGTTGCTATGCTGTTGCCATGGGCAGACAATAAAGGTCCTTAGCCAAAGCCACTAATTCGTAACAGCGCCCTCTCGTGCCCAGAATGATTTTCCATTATTTCAAAGGTAACGGAAGAAACTGTCGTTCGTTTTGAATGTAAGAGCAAATTTTGGCTTCAAAAACGGTGCTGTAAGTATTTTTTTTGAATCATTTTCCAATCATGGACATCTCAAACCACTGCAGGACACAACTAGGAGGACATTTTTGGGTGTGATTCTAATTTCGAGGCAAAATGACAACAATCCACTTCATGAAAGGGGTACCTTCTGTCCCTACGGGAAATCCCGTAGGGACAGAATCATTCTGTCTAGATATTTAATGTTATTTTAAAACACCTCATTTATCACTCAGCATAATCCTGATGAACATTCAATGTAAAAGTGAGATGTGCATTATTCCAGTTTCTCTATTTAAAGGCAGTATACATGATTGGTACAGTATCTCGAAAATCAGAAAAGTTCACAGATTTACGCCTAACTTATACAATTATTATATAAACATGATGACCGTAGAAAATTTCCCCTAAAATTGTTTTGTCTGAAGTGCTATAGTCTTTTGGAAATGAGTAAAACAATTAGTTTTCGTCTCATGAGATGAAAATTCAATTCGCCCCAAAACCATTTTGCCCCCAAACCACTTCACCCGAGTGCCATTTTGCCCCAAATCACTTTGTCCAAACACTACATCGCCCAAATACTACTTCGCCCCAAAACCACTTCGTGCACAGGCCGTGGTTCCGGGGCGAAATGGTTCAGGGCGAAGTGGTTTTGGGGCGAAATGACTGCAAACCCTTTTTTGACTGTTTTCTTAAAAGTTAGACCAAGTACGGAGCTGTTTTTTTTTGCTCAGGTTGGTTTTAATCATGCACACATCTTAAATCACAAAGGCGGATAAAACTATTTGTAACAGTTTTTTAATCATGTACATGTATACTATCTTTAACCATTGTTTGCAGTTTCGCACCATTTTCTCATCATTCATTTTTTAATATCCAGTTCAAGATCAAGATGAATGTATGAGACTCTACCGGAAGAGAAGGCTTGCTTCAGTCAACAAAGAGTTTATCTACCGGTACAACAAAGGAACATTGCAGGTTCTTTTAACATCCTCTGTGTGAAGAAAATTCCTGAAACCATGATGAAAAAAGAGACATTTTGTGTCACCTCCTGAAACATATACCAACAAATTTGCCTCTTTTCTCAAGTGTAAGAACAGACAATAAGAGACCATGCAGTACAGTGATACAAGACAGGCCACTTTCAAAGTGATTCTACTTGGAGAATCGGGAGTTGGGAAAACGTCACTTTTCCAGCGATTCCGTGCCCGGCACATTCCATCAACCCCCAAGTCGGCACTCATGCTTGACCGCTTCCAGTTCACCAGGCAGTTTTCTGTTGGGCCAAACAGCATTCCAGTTGAGGTAAGTGTAAACGTTTCTGCCCGTTGTCGTCATTAGCTGGGAACAATTTCTTGGTACTGCTTAGCATCTCGGATTCTATTCCATTTTCAAAACAAAATTTGGTACTAAAATTAGGGGGAAAATCTGATAAAAAAAACTGTCAACTACCTGACATCTTGAGACATTTTGTTTTAAAGCATAGATTTCATTGATAAAAATCATAAATAAGGGGCCCTTTAAGTACATGTACATGTACCTGTACTGAACATAATGGAAATTAGTGGGGAGGTAAATGTATGCCCAATAATGCCCATGTACCGGTACTTGGCTAAAAAGTGCCAACATTGGCTTAAAAAATGCCTACCGGTACTTCTGGCCGGAAAGCTGCTGCCAGCATCATTGACCATGAAAACAAAAATGTACTTGACAGTTCATTTAAGATAAAGACGAAGAAATTTTGTTGCATTCCTTGTGTATGTTGAACCTACATAATGTACATTGCATTTGAAGATGACAGACATATTCTTGTCTGCTGTTTATTCATTGCATTTGTGTATTGATTCGGTGCTTGAACCTTGCTTTGCTATTTGAATGTTCGCTTGCTCTGATAAATTTTACTGGTACTGTAGTGTATAATCCATAGATTATTCTACACTTAAGGTATCGGCTATTTCACAATCAGGTGTACCATTTTAACTTGTCGGTTGTTACGGGCTATTTGTATTAACATTGAAGGTAGTACAGTTACTGTTTATTGCTTGTACAAAGCAGTACCAGTTGCTGAGCAAAATAAAAAAATAATTATGGAAATCGGTGCATTTTTGAAAAAAATACAAGGATTTTGTTACGAACAGCCACTTTCATTTCTATACATTTTCCAGGGCAGAATATGCAAGTAAAAAGACAAAACACCCTCTAATTTTCTGTCTGAATACCGGTAGGTAACCTGACTTGTTGTTCAACTTCTGCAGATCACCTGTTGAGGATACTTTGAGAATTCATACAGGTTTCATGAGATCTCGTTAAAAATCAGAGGGGTTTTGCTAGGGCGGGCCGCCCTACCTAATTTTTGTGCCGCCCGCGCAAAATCTCGACCGCCCAAGCAAAATCACGACCGCCCTAGCAAAAAAAAATGCCGCACTGCACAAATTGTCACGATACACATGTACCTTTCAATAAAGTTTCATATAAACTCCTCAAAAAAAGTTTGGAAAGTCAAGTTTGACTGACGATTTCTCTCTTGTTACTAAATCATTTCTCTTGAATTTGGTATTATTAGAAAGCCCTGTTATTCCTCTTTACAGTGATGTGTCATTTGTTATGATTAATCAATTGGGGGATGTGCAGTATAGCGGAATACAGGGGTGGGTGGAAAGTGAAATGTCACAAAATTCACTGCTATTGTCATGCAGTGCATTTCCCTTTTGGTTGGAGGATGGGAATGTGCAATGCACTTTTTGACAATAGCAATGCATTTTGTGACATTTTACTTACACCCGCCCCCGTATTCAGCTGTGCTGCACATCCCCAATTGCTTAATCATAACAAATGACACATCATCGTAAAGAGGAATAACAGGGCTTTCCAATGATACCAAATTCAAGAGAAATGATTTAGTAACGTGAGAAATCGTCAGTCAAACTTGACTTTCCGAACTTTTTTTGAGGAGTTTATTTACATCATGTGTATGTACCACTCACGGGCCGCTCCCAAGGAAATTGAACTGATGTCGCCCTCTGTTGACTAAATCCGTCTAACATAGTCGGGTATTTTGTTTACGCGCAGTTAGTACGGCTTTTCGCGTAGGGAGTACAGGTGCCCCACAAAAAGACATAAAAGAAGGTGAATGCCCGTCGCGCGTCACTTGCGTTTGCGGTTTTTAAAATCATTTTTTGTTCAACCGGCCGGAAGAGACATCGTCATGAATTTAAAATGGAAATTTTGGAGGTGGAAGTGAACGTGTAAGTGGTGGGAAAATTTAAAAAAACATAAATAAATAAACGTTGAGGAAAAAACCCGAATAGTGACACAGTTTGTGATCTAAATTCGGATCTGTGACGACAGAAACACGTCCTTTATTATCCCTTCTTGATGTGCATCCCGCGTTCAATAGAATAATAGAAGGATAAAACTAATTCCAGGTAACAGAAAAAGGGGGCGGGGCTTCGCGGGGGTGCCGCCCTAGCAAATGAAAAACGCGTGGAGAACACTGCGTACCCCTCTGTAGTGTCCGTACATGTATGTACCCTCATGTTATAAATCACATCATTGTGTACATTGCATAGGATTTACATTGTACTGCAGGAAAACATTTCTTAATATCAAAAACAAAGAGTGTTAAAAGTGTAAGATTAACCTTCCAAAATTATTGTACAGGATTGTTACAACACATACATACATGTACATGTACCTAAAACACGGGGTACGTACATGTATAAGGACACTACATTTTAATGAATGCTTACCTTACATGTACACTATACAAAATACATAATGGTAATTTTGCTTAGTTTTAATGTTGTTGGTGATCACATATCATGGCTACTGTTATACATGTAGGTGTGTATTTACAGAGTGCATCACAGTAGATACACATGTATAGGCCTACAGGCAAAAACTGTACTGTCCGTACCCCCACTGTGAAAAAGGTCCTTTTCCACAAAATAGAAACACAATCCGATGATAAATTTCCACTTTTGGATCAGGATTTTCCTCGCTGCTGAACACGAACGCTCATTGGACAACATAACCAACCCATGGGAGGTCACGCATAGCAGGATGCATCCACAACGCATAAAAAGCCAAACCAGGCCAATTAACTGCAACAATGACGTGGTCAAAACACACGGGGCTTGTCGAGCCAGCAAAGTGTCTGAACTTACACAACAGACAACAGACACATCACCAACTTGACATGACAGCCCTTATACCACTAAAAGCAGAAAACGCGCAAAAGAAGCGCAAAAAATAGATCTCTAAATTCAAAACATAAAATAAATACCTTGACCAAAACTATACCCAATATATGTCAAGGTAGTCAGTCAGCTTTCCTTTCATACAGTGGATTTTTGTCATTTTGCCTGGAAAATAGAATCACACCCAAAAATGTCCTCCTAGTTGTGTCCTGCAGTGGTTTCAGATGTCCATGATTGGAAAATGATTGAAAGAAAATACTTACAACACTGTTTTTGAAGCAAAAATGTTCTCCCAAATGCAAACTGACCGACAGATTTCCATGTTGACGTGTTAATAATTCTAGGGTGGAGAACCAGCCGGAACCTAGCACGAAACCCGGGGCCGGAATTTCGGCTGGCCGGATTTTGTACATATTGTTATTTTTACGGCTTCCGGAAATGCTCGAAAGGTCGATGGAAAGTTAGGCACAATTCTACGCACAGATGCCGCGCTTTTTAGATGATTTTGTAAAATCGTAAAAAGGAAATATTCCACAATTTTTTTCTTCTAATCGGTAAAGAATATCCTCAAGTTTATTTTATAAGCGCCCCGAAAAATTTGGTCATGGAAAAACATCGAATTTTTCCTTTTTACGATTTTACAAAATCATCTAAAAAGCGCGGCATCTGTGCGTAGAATTGTGCCTAACTTTCCATCGACCTTTCGAGCATTTCCGGAAGCCGTAAAAATAACAATATGTACAAAATCCGGCCAGCCGAAATTCCGGCCCGGGATTCGTGCTAGGTTTCGGCTGGTTCTCCACCCTAGAATTATTAACACGTCAACATGGAAATCTGTCGGTCAGTTTGCATTTGGGAGAACATTTTTGCTTCAAAAACAGTGTTGTAAGTATTTTCTTTCAATCATTTTCCAATCATGGACATCTGAAACCACTGCAGGACACAACTAGGAGGACATTTTTGGGTGTGATTCTATTTTCCAGGCAAAATGACAAAAATCCACTGTATGAAAGAGGTACCTTCTGTCCCTACGGGAAATCTCGTAGGGACAGAATTATTCTGTCTAATGTCAAGGCTAAAGAAAACTCAAATAAACTAAGAGAGCACTAAACTTTGAAAAAAAGCAATGGATGCGAACGCAAACTGAAAAACCCCAACGAGAAACAACCTGTGAACAACTACCAACCTATCCAAAGCAAATCTTTCAGAACCTGAAAATTATACCGCTTTGGTTAAACTACTAAGTTTTTGTTCCGACAATTGCTAAAACATTGGAAAAATCTACGAGCGGTAGATAACCTTAAAACACCAAAAAATTAGAGTGGCCAATATGTTAAATACGCAAAAATCCTTTCTAACACCAAACGGCGACAAAAAGAAAGCATGCCGGCACACGCCTAAATAAGCCAACGGATATCAAAATAATGAAAGGACACTTTAAAATAACAAAACGCCACTCAGTGTTAATACCCAAACAATACCAGTAACAAACCAGAACCATAAAAAGAGCAGTCACTGAACACTAAACAATCCTGCTCTAACTAAACAAAAAAGCTGGTTCTATCGCTCTCAAGATTTACCCAAATGCGAGGTAATCCGATTCATTTTGAATCCACCCGCAACTGATGAAGGGCAGACGGAAGCCCAGAAAGCTAGCTCTTGCTACACCCAAAGGAACTGAAAAACGTTTTTTTTACTCGCACAACCTAAAATCGGGGAAACTCTCCCATACCACCAATGTACACTAAACCCAGTAATAACGGTACATTTTGGACAAAACAAAAATTTGGAATAAAATAACATAACATTTTATTACAAATAATCAAAACAAGTCGACCAGAACACCTGCGTCACTGAATGGGTAAGAGCTATCACCCCCCCTTACGCATGAAATACAAAACTGACATTTATTTTGGAAGGAATGCAGTTTGTGCAAGAACATTTCAGCTGAATATACTCAAGACATGTAGCAATCAGCTGATATGTTTGATAATTCGATTTAAGCAAGTTCATTTTCCACATTTTGGCTGCTAAAGTACACCTACATGTAGGGTCGATTTCACAAAGACGTGCAACGCGTCATAAGTACCAAATCCATCGGAACTCGCCCAACCCTTTGTACGTTTGCCACGGGTTGGGCGAGTTGCGATGGATGTACAATGTAGTACTTACGACGCGTCGCAAATCTTTGTGAAAACGACCCCTGATCGTGAAATAGCCATGTATACATATGAAAGACATGGAGCTATATTACACATGTATCTACTGTATCAGAGAACATGTATGGTAGAGATCACAATCTTAATATTGCTCCAATAAACATGATTTTTTTTCCAGTGATTTTTTCCCCCTCCTCCAGATGCCATCATGAAATTTGAGCCCTGTACATACATGTATATCAGAAAGAAACAAAACCTTGCTCTCTGACAAAAGATCTTACATGTACACATTTAGTCTACAATGTATGCGTATGTACATGTACAGTATTTGTAGTTAAAGGCCCATTATATAATTTGCAGATGAAACTTTGTTACACATTGCAGGAACAACAGCATTAAATTTATACAAGATGTTGATAAACTGCCCTGTACAAATTTCCGCCACATACATGTAGTAAGATAAAAAAAACAAAAACAAAAACCAAACAAATTGTACAAATCCATGCATGGTTTTTGTGTTTAAAAAAAAAAAAAAAAGGTACATGTACATAAGTACCTTTAATTTCTCCAATAAAAGGTACATGTACACATACCATTTTACACGAGAAAAAAAAAGTGGTGTTTGTTACCATTGCTATCAACATGTTTAGTCAACTCAATGAAGTAACATTTTGGCTTTAAAACAAGTTTTAGGATTATTTTGTGCCTTTTAGTTTGAATATATGTAACAGCAAATTATCATGCTTTATTTTTGTCTCACTCTGTCTTTTAGATTGAATTGTGGGATACAGCCAACATGGAGAGAGCACGCTCGCTTACAGAGAGTTACTTCAGAGAAACGGTAGCGACGCTTCTTGTGTACGACATAGCGGACGCAATATCGCTCAAACGCATTGCTTTCTGGCAGCAGGAGCTGGGGTACCATATCTCCGACTCGACGACCAAGATATTCCTCATTGGTAACAAGACTGATTTGGAAGTTGCCAAGTACGACGGCGACCACACAACAGTGTCCTACGCAAAGGACGTAATCGCCAAACAGTGCAAAGATGTCGTAACTGTCTTCGAGGTGTCGGCAAAAGAGGATCACGGCGTGGAGAGAATGTTTCACGCCGTTGCTGAACATCTGTGGCAGAATTACAAAGCAGAAGGTAGGAAAGGCAGTGTAAGAGAAGGTAGCACTGGCCAAACGTCAACAGATGGACTAAGTCAGAGAACGTCAAGCTTTAAGGTAGGAGGGGACACTACAGATAAACACGCCGCTACCAACACAGGCTGGGGGTGTTGCTGATAACTGATATTTTTTGGTACGAGGATTGGTTGAACATATTTTAGCATAATCAAGAAATGAAATATGTTATACTTATAAAACTGTGTGCATATAAAGTTCATCAGTACTTTAATGGTCCTTTTAAAATGAGAAAAGATATTTACATGTACTTCAAATCAAATACATGAACTACCAACACAGACAGAATTGTACCTATTTGCTATCCATGGACCAACCCAATTTGAACATTTTAGCATTGTATTCACTTCGTGGTTATGCTCAGAATTTTCACGAAAATCCTCTGACATGTATGGTAAGGAATTTTTTTTAAATTGTTTAACTATATCTTTAATCACACCGATCATTCAAGTAAAAATAATTGAAACATATTTTGATGAAACATGAGGAATTTTATTTTTCTAAAATTTGCATTTAGGT
This sequence comes from Henricia sp. BOLD:AAB3569, assembly GCA_037783545.1. Taxonomy (NCBI): domain Eukaryota; kingdom Metazoa; phylum Echinodermata; class Asteroidea; order Spinulosida; family Echinasteridae; genus Henricia; species Henricia sp. BOLD:AAB3569. Next base: position 983,843 of record JBBELK010000356.1, on the reverse strand, counting down.
TTATAATTGTGAAAAAGTTCAATGTTATAATATAAAGGCATTATTTTTCACTGGTGCCTTTTAAAAAGGAGTTCAAAATTTCTTGAGCTTACCGGTAGGACTCAGATTTTTGGCTACTTGGTTCAGGGTTTTTCTGGACTGAAACAGATTTTCAGACAGAGACCCCAAATACATGTACCGGTACATGTACATGCATCTTGGAGTATCATTTTGTGACATTTCACAAAAAACTACGTTCTGGTACACCATGACCTGTACATTTCTAACTTTAGTTTGATTATTGCTTCATATTTATTTTATTATTTTTTATCCTCTTTTTTTTTTTTTTTAAACCAGGGTACAAGTAGTCCTTGATCTCCTGAGTCTTTATGCCTTGGTAACCCCGTACACTATGCCGATTGTCGGTCCCTATTTTCCCCACACCCCTGATCAGTTTTTGGAGAATCGCCGAGGATCACCTGATCACACGACCCAGCGCCCTGAATGCCGTCGGGCCAAAAGCATCCTAAAAGCACCCTGACGACACAGTAACGTTTGTTCAATTATTCTGACACATATTCTTTCCGATCGTTATCCCGATCCCTCAAAGATTCTAAAAGACTCTTGCAAGATTCTGGCACGAAAACGGCATGTTACTCCTGACACCCCCTCAAATGTTCCTAGACCCTCCATGACACTCCCCACACTACAGGAACGGGACCGACGATCAGCATAGTGACACCAAGGCATTACAGGTATGTGAAAATTTGGGTTTTACTGTCTGTCAGAACCAGATACATGTATTACTGCAGTGCAATGCCTGGGTATACAATGATTCAGGAATATCTAGCCAATTTTCAGTTTGTGTTACAAAATTTTAACTGTGCAAACACGACCAGCTACAGAAAATCCCTACTGGTACCTGTACCGGTATGCAGTACATGTACATACATGTACATTCTGTACATGTATGGCTGATTCAATTGAGTGAATCAGTAGACAGCTTGTCCTTTTGTGGCTTACATACATGTAACCTTCCAATTTTGTTTTATAAGTATAGATTTAGTGCCGTCCTCTCTATAATCCTCCAAGGTACTACCGGTAATTTCTTAAATGTCCACCACTGATTCGGTCCATCGGTCATCATACACTGTTTATTAGTACATGTAGCCAGTCAAATGCATTTTCCAATCAAGAAAATATAAAACATTTAACCAGGAGGTAATAAGTTGTAGTTTTATCCAGGAGGTTCTCCCCATCGTTGTTTCTTACAATGTAATTTTTTTAATCCTGCCATTTTTGCCGCATGCCTTCTTGCAAGATCCATGTGTTTGCTATACATGTATGTAACTGATTTGTCTACCTCATCATCAAACCATTCAACAGTTTTATTGTTGACCCACATGACAATTGCTTCTAGTCTGCCAGTGGTATTGTTCAGGCTGATGGCTTTTGTTGCACAAGCTTGTCAAGTTGAGTGCAGGTCAATTCGACCGTTGTCCAACTCGACCGTTGTCCAACTCGACCGTTGTCCAACTCGACCGTTGTCCAACTCGACCGTTGTCCAACTCGACCGTTGTCCAACTCGACCGTTGTCCAACTCGACCGTTGTCCAACTCGACCGTTAACCCCAAATGCTTAGTTTATACTTTAGACTGGGATTTGGCAAGAGATAACTGGATGCAGAAAGATGATCCAATCAGTGGAGGTAGTGCCGTCTTCATGCAGCTTCATGACCCGATGATATATAGTCCATGAAACATCTCCCAGGACATAAATTGATGCCACAGACAGAGCAGCCACTTCTGGTTGTTCTTGTGTGTCCTTTTCTTGTTACCCCATCATTGAGACGGCATCACTTGCACAATTTTGGGTAGAGACCAGGGGCCAATTTCATAAAACATGTTATGCTTAACCAACATTTTTGATTAAGCGTAGCACGAAAATTAGCTTAAGCGACGGCGTATTTCACCACTCAATTCAGCCGCTTGCTATGCTTAGCAATGAAAAGCGCGCGCGCGCAACACGGTTCGTCTGCTTTTTTGTGCACTTTATCGTCTGCTGTGTGGCTGTCAGATATAGCTGCACGTTGATTTATTAAATTATTTTCCCGGGCGAATGTTTCATGCGAAATGTTTCTTTTTGGCTTGCGTGAATTAACGAAGTTTAGCCGTCTACATGTACGTACGTGCGACAACACGAGAACTAACTTCGGGAAAACGTTAAACGAAATGAGTGTTTAACTGCTTTTCTGCAGTAAGACTGTTGAACATGCATAATACATTATGTGATTTGCGTAACGATTGGCGATTTGACAAGATTGCACTACCGAATAGGGTCACGTATGTAGGGCAGGGGTACGGGCTAAGAAATCAGTTGAAATTTGATACATTGTATAAACGTGGCGCCTGCAGGTTTTTATTTTATTTTGGAGGTCACGCGTACGTACACACATTGTTGATTTTGTTTGCATGCACACAAAAACAACAAACGCACTCTGCTATCTGACACTTGATTTGCAGTGCGTTAGTCGTGTTTGTATTAAATTTTCTTCTACTCAAAAGTCATGAAATCGCAGTCGAACCACAAGTCCACAGTACGACATTGGACACACGATTGACGAAAGGAATAAGCCTCGTTAGCGGTAAGTTGAATTTTCGTCGATTTGTAGGCCTTAACATGCCTGACGCTAGGCCTAAATTGAACCTAGGCTAGGTTCAAGAACGTGTTGAATAGGGATTTATTATTAATCTTTGTAGCTTAGCCATATGCAAGTTTTTAAAAAATAATGTAGGCCTAAGGCCTAGTTAGGCTAATTACCAGCTACTTTGAAGAAGCCTTGTTTCAGGCTAGTGGGCTATCTCTCCTCATCTCTTGGTTGCGGAAAATCAATAAGCTGGCGCTGATAATCGCCTAGCACTTTTACGATGTGCCTGGCGACAAGAGTGTCGGGAAAATCTGAAATAGGGGAGGTAAGGCCATATTCCGATCGGTTGTGTGCATTAATTCCTCTGACAGCAATCCGGTCAAACTATACACCTCCAGCGGATTCTCTCGGTATCTAAACAATCTAGACCGCCGCTCAAAAGGAATATCTCCTCGTCGTCTTCTAATTCTGCGCCGTTGCAACACCATTTTACTCTAGTAATTTGCTTCGCAACGAACAAAATAAAAAATGGCGGCGTTAGCATGCCATTTGGCTTGCTAAGGGCTTTAAGCAAAAAACGACTGCTTAATTCTTTTATGAAATGCCATCGGCCGCTTAAAGGAGCGTGACCAGAGTTTCTGGAAAATAGTTTTCGATGTAACTTACCAATATTATCAAGTAACTCCCATACACACCTCCCATGTCCCAAAAACCCGAAAACATTCGCAATTTCCAGTAAAAAATTGAACAAAACTATCGAGTATGCTTTCAGCGGATAAACGTTGATACTGGAAAATTAGTTTACAAATAATCGGTGGATTTTCGACGATATCCTCGGAAATATGCGGCCTAGAAGCGCGGGAGTTTCAGTTTCGTAATCAGAAAAATATAACGGATGTTATGATATAAAAATCTCATGACCCATAAGGTAAGTCCCGGGGAGTTATGGGTAAAAAAAAGTGATCTGGTCACACTCCTTTAATGCGTCGCTTAATCAAAAATCGGGTGCTAACATGTTTTATGAAATTGGCCCCAGGCATTTTGACAGAGTAGTGGCCGCTGATGTTGTGAGTGGGTGTTCTCATGGAGTGTCGAAATTGTTGTGCTGCACCACCTTGGGCAAAGCCATCAATCATCTCAGTTGCCAGCTCCACAACAAAGGTTGCATGAGTGAGGGACTTGGGGGAGTTGTTTGAAGTAGAGTCTCATCTCACTGAGAATTTTGCGCTTGACCTGGTGGACAGCTGGATCCCGCCATTGCTGGTGGCCAGTTGACAGTGTTAGCATGACTCGGCTGTCTTTCCAGACAGTAACAACAATGGGTCCATTCTGCCTGATATAGAAAGTCCCTCCGGGTGTTTTCTGCATCTCTATCATCCTGCCTCAGTCTGGGTTAGCGGCCACATGAAGAAGATCGTTAGGGAGCCCGTTACTGTTGCTTTTCACTGCTCCAGTGAGGTAGATCTTGGCCAGCAGTAGTTCTCTTGTGTGGAAATATCACTTAAACTTCTGGACCATCCATCTCTGTCTGCAGGGTAGTCGGGTTCATAAACAGATGGAGGGTCGGGGTCATCATCGGATCGAGGTTCAACCATCTTTGCCATTTTCCCCTTGGTGGATACTGATGGTTGTTTCCTTGGACTTGGAGGCAGTGGAGGAGGTGGAGGCGGCTCAGGAACATCAAACTCCGAAGAACCCTCAGCCTCTTCATCACTATCCACACGGCACTGTCTCGACTGATCAGCCTCCTTTGCAGCCCGTACTGCTGTATTCTTCCTCTTCACCCTCCGATGAGCTGACCAGAGTTCTATAATTACGTTTGCTCATGGTGATTCCTGCCTCCTTGCTGTAGGCCCTTGTACCGGTAGCTGCACGTAGTTCTCCCTCTTCAGCCTGGGCACGGTGCTGCAGATACCTGTTGTTGGTACAACATAAAACAGTTGTATGAGGGCACAATGTGAAACAATAATTTATCTCTGAACATGTTGAATAGTTATTACATTTAATTTCAATGCCCTGTATTGCATCTCCAAATGGAATGGCTCATTCTATGAAGATAAACTTTTTAGCTACATGTACATGTACATGTACGCATGTACATGTATATATCCCACGCAAAAGAAATGAGCACAAACACTTGAATTGTCTGCCTACCTTTTGTCATTTTTCTTTAGGAGAGGGGCCTTTCCTTTTCCCTTATGTGACATCACTGCAGGCAAATCCTCATCTGAGCTGGACTGCTCAAAATCATCTGTCCGATGGCTTTTTTTCTTCCTTTTTGGCTTTCCCATCTCCAGTTCCTCAGAGTAGTACAGCTGATCCTCTTCATCTTGACTTTCTTGACTCTTCACACGATTTATTTTCTTTCGATGTTTCTTTTTCTCGCCCATGACTGAAGCAAGGAACAGGGTTAGCTCTTCTCTTGACAATGACTCTTGTAAAGACTGTACATGTAGTTCTCTCATCTTAGTATAGGTACCGGTACATACATGTACATGTATGGGCCTAAGTATACAGCGGACTGTTACAATGTGTAATAAGTACAGAGCAGCAACTTATCTTACAATTATACATGTAGCAGAATTAACAAAGAAATTAATTATGTAATTCCACCTGTGGCCGACATTCCCAGTAAAAGTTTTTAAGCAGACAGTAATGGCTGGTTATAAAAGCAGTATATTTACACTTATTGGATCTCCCCTCATTGATAATGTCTGGCCAGAAATTAAAATGGTGTACAATGTAGCTTGGCCGCCGTAGCAGCAAGCTTATGGAGCGAGATCTTGAACGCTGAGAATCTTAGTGGTCACTTGTATAGACGTATAAGAAGAAGTACAAGTCGTTGAATGTAATGTCCAACAAAAAGATCATGCTGAGTGTTTGATGGAGCTTACAGCCACAATTCTATCGTACATGTAAGCATAACTCATATACACCTTCCATATCGCATCGGAAACATCATGTTGGAAGATTGTATGAACCTAAAGTTAAAACAGGTATCTACATGTACTACGTACCTCTCGATACGTGAGACGATCGGACGATCCCCGTGGCAGATGAAGGATTTCAACCGTTCGGGAAAGTGCCTGATGCTGATGACCGGTTAAAGATCCAGCCATTGCCAGTCCCGGAATGAGGGGACAGCAGTATGGTAGCGGGGCACAAGAATAACACAAGGACAAAGTGGAGGTGTGTTTTAAGCGAGATATTTTTAATTTCATTGAGAGAATCTTAAAACATTTGGATAAATTTAAAGTAAACAATTTGAAGTAAAAAAGATAGAGGTGCATTACGACATCACAAAAATTCGAATATTTTGTCAACATTAGAATTGTCTAACAGCAGGTTGGACTCGGAAGGTAAAACTATAAAAAAAAAAAAACATCGTTAAAACAATCAAAAAAAATTTAAGTAACAAAAAAAAATTGTCGAATGGAGAGAGGTGCGTTACAAAATCACATTAGTGGAGTTTAAAATACGCCTCAATAATGCTTGTTATACCTACATGTATAAAGTAGATATAATTTGGAAGATTCTACAATTACAATTGAAAAGTAAGAAATGAAGTTACATAAAAATGCGAATTAAGCTTTGTGGCAATGGCGCAAAAAGAAAAAAAATACAAAAAAGAAAGTATAATTGAATTAGCTACTGTATTTTTACAAATTAATGAAGGGTGGAATGTAGTTTATGTTCAACTTGAACAAATGTGCTATTTGAATTATAACAACGAATTATCAATGCGAACATTATAGTTTGGGAGGGATTAATTTGTGTAAAACGAAATAAACGTTGTGTAAAACGAAATAAACTATTTTAGGAACAATTTGATGAGAAGGTGTCGGTTATGTCGTTTATAGATATTAACAATTTTGAGAAGAGTAGTACGTGGCAACGCCATGTCTCACGATGAGGTGAGCAGCTACTCGTTGGTTTACGAACATAAAAATTGTTGAGTAGGTTAACGCCGCGAGATCAGCATTCTAGAAAAATAGAGAGTGTCTAGGGTTTAAAGGCAGCAAACTTTTTGTGTAAGTTTCGACTAATAATAATAATAATAATGAAAATTTATAATGCGCCGGTATCCATAAAAAAAGATGCTCATGAGCAAATGAGTTGCTCGAGTTTAATCATGTTGGTAGTGATATTTTTGGTTTGGTATTTCTTGAAGATATTATTGGCTCGATTGAAGGGGATTTTACAAAAGATAGTATCCCGGGTTGAATGGGCCCTTTGGGGAGAAGTTCGTTTGAGGTCAGAGAGATATCGTTGGATGAAGAAAGCTGGATATCCACATTTACGTAGTCTGAGTTTAACGAGTCTGATGATGTGTTGGAATTCGTCTTTGTCTGCGGAGTGTGATTTGTAGCATTGGAGTTCTCCTTGGATGATACTAGAGAAAATGTTGGGGTTATGATTTGATCTGAAGTTAACGTATGTAAACTTCTGGAAATGTTTTTGGAAGATGCGGAAATGGATTTTGTTTGTATCAAGGGAGAAGTGGTTGATGGCAAGCGTAAGATCCAGGAAGTTAATCGTTTTAGAATTGACGGAAACATTGATTGGGATCACTGTGGGGTAAAGGCGTGACAGCGTACACATGACGTCTTTGAATTTAAGGTCGTCAGAGTTGCGAACGATGAGCAAGCCGTCGTCGATGTAACGAACGAACAGGACGATGTTAAAATGAAAGAGGGTGGGGCAGCGCGGGGGGAGGGAGGGGTGGGGGAAACAATTGATTGGTGCATTACTAGTACTATAATTGACTTACTTGTTGTCTAGCTCCTGGACTCGTAACAACAGAGTAGCCTCTGATGTCCATTCGACCAACTATAGTCGCTCTAAGGACAGCCTTCTCCAAGCATACTTCAGGAAAGTCAGGGTGTTTTGTGATGCAGTTATACCATGTCCATGGTTAATCGAAGCCAAATACTGCTTACAGTTCTTTATCTCATGGCAACAAATGCACTGCATTACCGAGTCTATCGATGCGCAACAGGTACACATAGACCAAAAAGTATCAGCCAGGCGATCTTCATCGTCTTCGCTGAACGTGGACGGCCGAGGCGATTCAGTTGCGATGGAGGCCATTTCATCGCCCTTGTATTCCGGTTCAAAATCATATGCTGGCTAAGAACCTTCCATCATTCAAATCTGTTTACTTTCTTTTGCCAGGGCAACCAACCCACCAACATGACCAATGTAAAGTTCACATGGTTCAGTCGGCCGACGCGACGTACATGTAAACTAGACGTAGACTACGACATGTACGAGATCATACGACATGCGTACGTGCGAGCATGTGCATAAAATGCATGCATGGCGAGATATGCGAACGAGTCGTACGTCCGTAAAACGAGTTCAATACATTGTGCGTGCGAAGTCCGTACGCATAGTGACTGTGGTGGACGCCATTTTTCGATCACATACACTGTTTTAATTCTGGTTACGTTTTTATTTTAAAATAATATTTACAAGATAATGTAGATAAATATATGATTTCAGCAAACAATTATTGCATGTGAAAAAACGGAAAACAAACTTTGAAAAACTATTCTTACAAAACGTAAAAAAGAAAATACTATCAACTGAAAATTTACCAATCATATATGTTGTACACAAAAACGTCATAGCCTCAAGAGCGGGCGCTCCGCGACGGCATTATCCATAATTGCCAAACAATTTGTCACTTTTTACCAATTTTTTGAGGTAGGAAAATCGTACAGGGGAAATCGTTACATGATAAGAGAGAGAAAATATGACGGAATTAGTTAAATATAACTTATTTCTTGGGTGTCCTTCTCCTTTAAATTCCTTGAAACCTAAAACAAGGTTGGCAATTTGGGCTGAGTGGTAACTGCCCATCTGTACGCCCTTATTCTGTTGATAGAGGAATTTACCGATGGAAAAGTGACTAAAAAGATATAGTGAATTTGTGGAGGCTGAAGAGATGGGAGTAAAAAACGGACAATTCATCGCGAAGTTCTGTGATTTTTTTTTTAAGGGTAACTTGGATGTTGTCTGGTGAAATATTCGTGTAAAGACAAGGAAATGTTGTCGTGGAAGGAAACATCTAGTTCATTTAAACGACTGATCAGTTGGAGGGAGTTGGTAATAATGGGCCACGGGAGGTTAGCTTCAGATAATTTATCTTTAAATTTGCTGATAAGGTTGTTTAAGTGGAAACCAAGACATCTGGAAACGGAAAAAGTGACCCAACAATGGGCAGTAATGATGGGTTGGCCTTTCTGAGATCTTTTGTTATCGGCGGAAGGGGGGTCATTAAGTTTATGTACCTTAGGGAGGAGATCCATGGATGGAAGATTTGAGTCGTTTTTGGCATGGTGGGAACTTTGTTCAGCAAAAATCGTATCCAAGTTTTCACAGCCTTTTTCAATAAGTGAGGAAACAGATGTGGTGTTAATCTTACCAAGGCAGGTGTACATTTCGCACAGCGTCTGCCGCCTATACTCCTGAATGTACCAGTTTACATTATTGAAACAAAGGCCCATGTTTTTGTCAGAAATTTTAATAATTTTGTCATTGGCAAGTTCTTGGATTTGTTTGATGCAGCTGATATTTTTCTGGTATTTGATGTGTGCTTCTTGGTTAATGAACCCGTCAGTCGGTATTGCATAAATTTCTTCCAGAACAGATTGCGTGTAGTCGAATGTATTTCTGAAGACATTAGGATTACTAGGGTAGCAAATTTGAGGGGAGTGATATTTTGTTTTAATTTTAATATGTTATTGTTGGCAGGGGGAGGACGACGAGGGTTAAGGTGATCCCGAAGAACTAGTTGCCTCATAGAGAGCATGAATGACTTGTGGAGTGCTACCTGGACTGAAGGATAAGTCAAGATGAATGATGGCCTGCAGTTGATAATCTCACCGAGTTGTGGATCGAATCAACACTTAGTGAAGTTATGGTAGCGGGCTTGGTGATCGTTAAGTTCTTGGCTTAAAGAGTCTTCTCTGGCCTTCTGACGTTGTGATCTAATTTTATTATAAATGAACTTGGAGTGAATAGCGGATCTGCTTGATGGAGCTCTTATAGGCTTGCATATTGTCTTATTAGGCACCGCATCTCTCCTATTGTCACAAGAGGTTCCTTTGTGGCAGTTCTTGCAACAAGTTTGCTTGCTTCTTTTACAACTGCATTTCTTATCCAAACACCCATACCGGCACATTGTTGAGGTGTTTGCTCTTGACATACACCTTACTTCCTCACGCCTTGATATGCGAGATTCAAATTTCCAATCTTCTACACCTACAGCCACAGTTCTATCGTAAACATAACTCATATACACCTTCCATATCGACATCGAACTAGAAACATCTTTCGCAAGTCACACCCCCCACACCTACCCCCACTGCTCGCTACTGCTACTGCTACCGTTTTCATCCTCATTCTTCTCCATCATCCACTTTATTGTCTCCATGTCTTTCCCTCGGCTCACCCTCATTCCTCTTTGCTGCTTTCCTTCCATCGTCCTCCTCTGTCTGATTTCCCGTTTCCTGTTGCTTCCCCGTTACCGACTCCTTTTCCTCTAGCTTATCTATCTCTGCATCCGAAACGGTGTATGAGATTGCTGGTTCCAGCTCCTCTGCCTCCTTTTCGTCTTCCTGTTTCGCTTTCGGTGCATCTTTTATCTGCTTTTCCACCTCCTGTTTCTCCTTCTGCCTTTCTTTTTCCTGCAACTCCCTCCCCTGCTTTTCCTCCTCTTGCTTATTCTTCTTCTGCTCTTCCTCCTCTTGCTTATTCTCCCTATGATTTTCCTCCTCTCCCTCTTGCTTATTCTCCTTCCGCTTATTCTCCTTCTGCTTTTTGCACTTTGTTCATGTGATAACAACATTCCCATTTTACGTTCTGATTTGGTCATATAGGACACGACATACATTACATAAGCATTTGCGTCGATAACATACGTGTACTAATATTTTCAGGTGACAAGTTTTAGATGTACATACATGTATGTCTATGCATTGCTTTTTTTAGTGCCTACGCGCCGAGTTGCTTTTGTTTGATCATGCGTGTACGCACATTGCACGTACACTGGCAAATTTATGCGTGTCAAATTCATGCTTGTGGGCGTGTGCGTGTTCCATACACCCCAAGCCAGTCTACATACTCTCGGCCAATAAGAATGCATAAACTGTTTAAGGTTTTTATGAATACTGAATAAATAATACGCATAAGTGTGACTTTTACTTTGCACTTTGTGATTTACCCAGCGAGTGGTTATAGTGTAGAGCATTCCTATCAATGTGGGAATCACTGATCTGCTCTGGGAAGGTCGTACAGCATACTCGGATCTGTAGGAAGCTTTTGTGGGTCTAACTCTAGTCAGCCCTTCTAGCACCCTCTCCCCATATGAACTCGGCGTTGTGCTGTAGATGTGGGTTGCACCCCTATGGAGTTGCTGCCACGTAGTCGCTCAACGGCTCTTCTCTGTGAACTCTGTGCTGTTTTCAGGGAAGTACATTGTAGCAGCCCCTTGGTATTTGCCAAAGGTGTACATTGCGGAGCACAGGTGCGTTGATGTCTTAACTGTATGGTAGTTATTCCCGAAGCCTCGACAGCTGGTTCCATAAGAGATGGTTCATCCTGCAACCTCCTGATCAGGTCTTCCATAATCTGCCAAACGATCTCTTCTGCACCCGACCATGTTTTGCCATCAAAAGACAAATAAAAAGGTAGTCTTGGAGTTGGACACTGAAAATTATCTGTGTAGACTTGTGCTTTGCAAAAATGGCTTGTATTCGTGGTGAGGCTTTTTCAATCAGATCTACAGCTGTCGTCACATAATGCACAGGATTTTGAAGCATGCTTGATCTTGTTCTTGCTCTTTCTAGGCTTTTCTTTTTTGCAATAAACAACTCAAGGTCTGGTCCTGCGTTTTGTGTCTTTGTGCTGAATGCCAAACAGGTGCGGCATACTCGAGCCAAATAAATCCAATATATATTTTAATACATGTACATGTGTAATATACCTGCCAACTAGTACGATTTTATCGTATTTGTTACGATTTTTAAGTATTAAAAGTGACTTGACCTGACTCTCCGCGCGCCCCGCATGTGTTTTGTACATGAAAACGGTGCAGTACCAGGTCAACTTGACCGTTGTACCAACTCGACCGTTGCAAGTTTCACTACAGTACGATTTTGTTTACTCGCCAATGTTGGCAGGTATGATGTAATAAGATCACGTTGAGGTACATGTAGATTAAAGGGAATGAGCTGTCAAAACATGCATTCTAATGTTTGCCTTTTGAACTACGGCTTTAAATTTCCGAGTTTAGAAAAAAATCTCTGCAGAGAGTCCACCTCCAGAAATTGCCTGGCAGAGAAGCAAGAAAAGCTTGCCATCTCATACGTTGAAGTGCTTCCATTACAGATTTGTGTGTTTTCAAACTTTGATTGTTTTGGTGTCCGTTCCTGACACCACGGATGGAACCTTGTACAATTAACAGTGCCAGACTCAATCATGATGTTTTCTAATCCAGCATCCTCAAATCTCTTTCCAATACATGCCAGCATTGCCATAGCTGTATGAAATGCTTCCAGCCGTAGGACTCTTCTGCTTAAAAAAAACACCAGATGTATCAAGGGCAATACCCGGTAATTCTTTGCATGCTCTCCTTGACTTCTCATTTGAGCGCTGTGTTTAGTCACTGCCTCGGTCAAATTGTTTATAAAATGTCTAGTTTAAAGCACTGCGGATCGCCTCCCCATCACTGCCATCAATGACGTTATGGTTTGGCTGTTGTCTTCCCCTGGGTTATCGCTTATTGTGTAATTATCTTTCCATGTTTCACAAAAGTTGTGGCGAATCACACAAGCTGCAACAACAAAGAGAATGTTGGCAGCATAAGAGTCATTTCTCTTCATGATGCACCTCCATCTCTCTCTTGAAGCCGCCCAAACGAATGTTGCACTATTATCCTTGCACGACTTAATCTTGCATTAAACTTAAGTTGGGGACAGTCCCTCGGAATAAGGTTTCATCAAAGATCATGACAGGCTGTAGGCAGAGTCACCGAGTATTACTATCGGAACATCTTTTCCTTTGATGCTGCGTATGTGTGGTGGTTAAAACGCACCCTCGTAGTTTCTTGTAGAGCCTGGAAGATTCAATTATGTATGCATCATGGCATTTTCCTGGCTGGCCAACATCAAAATCAATAAATTTACATTCGTGGTTAACAAGTCCTTGTAAATCAATCCTATATCAGCCTTTCCTGCAAAAGTAGTCCATACGAAACTGTTTGGGAGCAATACAGGTAACATCCATCAATAGAGTCCCCACATGACACATCGGAAATTCAAATATGTCCAACATTCGCAAAACCTCTTCTCTGTCTGGGCATTTGACGTACATGTACATACTGTAGCTTTCAAAACTCTACAAATGCAGCGGCACACGTCCCAATAGAGGGAAACCATTCTGTTGCATTTTTCAGAGACCGCAGATGGAGAGCTGCCCATCTCACCTGCTCGTCATGCTTACACTGCTCTGTATCTTCATGAAGTTTGGCTCGTCCGTCTTCTCCTGTGAGGGTAGAACTGTTTACAAAGTTTCCCTTTCTTTGATCAAGTAAAGCGACATGTATCTTTTGCCCAAACTTGTCAGTGATCTTTCTCAGTAAGTTTTTCGCAGAATACGAGGCAATATCATTATTACCCCCATTGGCAATATATTGATCTTTGTACATATTTAACAATGATGATACCAATGCAGAACGCAGGTTCCCGATCACTTTGGGCCCAATATCTTCACATAACATTGTGAATGTACAGTTGTGTTCTCCCTTGGCAATTTCCTCGGTTTCTACATGCATGTCAAATTGAGCCACATGACTTGTAGTATTCTACTTCCTTGGCAATTAGATCCACATCACTCCGAACAAGACTTTTGGTCCATTCGTTGTTCGAATGCTCTGCTCGTTCACGTATGGACTGACACCACGACAACGTAGCAATCTTGAATCTCCGTTCTTCCTTCCCCTTTGTTTTTTTGCGACTTTTCCCATAGAAGATACATGCTCCTTTCAGTAAGCCTTGCTGGTCTGACTTGAGTAATTAAGGTGCTGCCATAGAGTTATTAAGATGCTGCCACTGGCTATTCAGGTCACGTGTGTGGACTGTGCCAATGTGGGCGGCGCCTTGTTTGCTTAAACGCCACGAGTGCTAAGTGGCCAACACCCCTTTGCCCACCAAAATGGCAGCATCCATATCGGCACATCATGTATTGGGCGTGCGCACTCTAGTCTTCTATATCTAACTCTATGGGTGCTGCATTGTTTTTAATTGTTTCGACTTTTTCAAGAGGGGCAGCAGAGGCAGGAGCTGCTGGACGTTTGACAGCTGTCGGCGACAACATGGGTGATATCCTACAGTGTCACTATCTGTACGGTTCAAAATCCTCTGCGTTGCATCCTGGTATTTATCAGACCTCAAGTTCTTACGCAAAGCAGCTGCATTAAATGTGGTCCATATTTGTTCATTAAACACTTTCAGTTTCACTTTTAGTTTAACAATTGATTCCCGACAGATAAAACAATGCAGAGAATCGCCTCCCTGAAAAAAAGACAAGTATTCAATTGCTGTAGCAGACAGCAAGATTTTAGATTTCATTAACATTACAGGATTATTTCACAGGAATGTGCACATGCAACTACCACCTGATTTGGACAGTCTATCGAAGATTAAGTTTTCTAATCTGTTGGATCACATTTGACAGTGCGGACTGAGTAAAAAATCACTAGAAGGTGATAGAGTTGGGTGAAGGGCTAGATAATGTTTATGGCAATATCTGACATCTTCTGAGAGAGATGACATGAACTTGACCATAATATCAGAAACAGCATCAAGCCTGCTCTGGCTGGTTTTAGGGGAAGGAATTGTTTCACCGATGCTTTGGAGCCTTTGTATATATTTAGTCATTGCCTCGTCCAGTGCAAGTTGAGGTCTGGGGTTGTATTTGCGGCAACAGTTCTTGTTGACTTACTGACACAGCTTCTTAACTGGATAAATAGGGTTATTTCGTTTGTAGTCTTGTTGCAGCTTTTTCTCTTCGACTGTTTTTTCTGTGCCGCAGTTGTCTGGGTTTCTGGTTGGATCAGTGCATGTCAAGTACATGTAGGTGCTCAGCTGTATAAATCTTCTTAGCGTCATTGTTCTGGTGATCAAGGCATTGTAAAAACCAGGCTCCAGTAGGTTGCACAATCTGCAGCGCAAGATTGGTCATTGCCACAATCTTTACTTACCAGCGACATTGGGAAATACATGTACTTGTGGAAAAAGTGATGCTCCCTGTAGCCCATGTAGTCAAAATTGGGCCCGGCCGGTGTGGTTCCTCGGAAGCGATGCTTTTTTACATGGCGCACAGTGTGCCCAGGGCTGTCAAAAACTATTTTTGGCATATCTTAGACTTTATAGATGTGTTACACTCCGTTTTACAGCCAGAAAGCCAAAGTTTATCATGGTGAAAACCATTTCAAGATATCTGTAACCCTTTTTCGAATGGTGACTGTCTAACCGGACATGACCCTCCAATATTTGGGACATTTGGTTTTGATGTTGGAAAATAATTGACGTAAATAGAAAAATTACCTTTTTTCAAAAGGTCACTGCTCCAAAACTATTAAAGACAGCCTCAAATGGTTTTCACTGTTACTCTGATATACATTCCCACTTCAGAAAATGTAACAGCCATACCCTTAGACCCAAATATCTCACTTTTACAGAATTTCTGCGTGAATGGCCATGACGCCCCCCTTTTTCAAGTAAACCAGAAGGGGTCTGGCAACTTTGAAATAGCCTGCACTTTTTTGGCATGGCTGGGGGTGCTTCATATTGGCATGGTGAGATGCCATATATCTTAGGAGTTGATGTGAGGTGGTTTTAGGGGGCCCCAGCGATGCCGAGAGCTATAATAGCCATCAGTAGGCCCCAAACCGGGCACCGTTGAAGATTGGCGAAAACCTCGAAATCGGCCGTTTTCACCCATTTTAATGGTATAACTCATTTAATTGCTTAGAATTAGTGTAACTGCAAATTAGGTTAAGGTCAAATGTTAGATTATACCTCTTACCCACATAAACACTTCATGATGTTATGAAAAAACACCAACATTTTATCAAGAACAACACTCAAATTTTATTGACCAAATGTGCTACCAATCAGGTCATACAGGTACAGTGTACATACCTGTATCAATCAAACACTACTGTACAAGGCCATGATAAGTCCCCGCCCCCCTTTCACACTTCACCAACAGAGCAGATGCGGCAAGGCCATGATCCCTTCCACAACTCTCCAACACTTCAAGTACATCACTGTTTGTTATCACGCTCATTGTATCACTTGAAATCACTTGAAACATGTAAATCAGCACCTGATAACTGTATTTTGCACATGTACATGTATGGATTGACAACTTCAAGTAAACAAGTAAATAGGAAGAGGATTTACAATTTTTTAAATTGTTATTTTTCTTTATTTAAAATGCTAATCAGATATGCTTATGCTTATACATGTATGTACAAATGTAGATTAAATTATAAAATTAGAAATATTTTTTTTATGAGGAAAATGCCAATTGCTACATTCTTAACTTATTTTAATAAATAAAATAAACAGGAAAAAAGGGGGGGATTTTTGTTTTTTAATTTTAAAACATCTTTATTGTTTTTGGTCATTTTTTTGTTCAAAAATGGATTGTACATAAAATAACGAAAAAAAAGAGCCCTCAATGACGTCTGTAGCTTGAGTTTTGATTGAGTTATGAGTTTTTGACAATTTTGGGCTGTCTGGGCACACTGTGCGGCGGTAACCCTTGGCCAAATTGGCAGCATCAGGGGTATCATCGATGGATGAATCAGACACGCGCTCATCAATTGCTGCTTCACTGCTGCTGCCGTCAGTAGACTTTTGACAAAGTTGCCATGTCTGCTCCCCCCTCCCCCTCCCCCCAAATCCCCCCTCAAAAGTTTTTCGGTCAGAAAGCCAAAATCATCTTTGGGGAGTGATGCATCTGCAAGCTTTGCTCTACTTTTATACTGAGTCTCTCAATATGGACTCCTTTATCCCTGAGATGCTGGACTGCCTATTTGTTAAAGTGCTTGGATGGTACTCAGGTAGCAGCGTTTGGGATTATTTGCATCTGCAAAGTTTGCTCTACTTTGAGTTTGCTTATGGGTCATTCTATAAATTTGGGGTCCAACGTGTGACATTTTCCTGTCCCTGTTACACCTGACATATTGCCATTTGCCATACAAGTATTATTAAAAATGCCTTCAAAACATATTTTTATGAATTGTACTTTATGTAATCACTCCTTGAAATAGAAGGCATTTGAAGAATATGTCCTGAATTTACAAACTACAACATTTTACAAGATGTCAGACATAACAGGGGACAGAAAAATTGGACCCCAAATTTATAGAATGACCCTTATACAAGTAATTGAATCAGTGACGATACTGTGGCAGCCTGCTTCACGGCATCTGTATGATGTAACTGAATGAATGGTGGCTTGTTACACATTAGACCAGTGAGCACTTTGGGCCTCATCTTGGGATGTGCTTAAGTGTAATTTTCAGCATAGTCCATGCAAAACACAATTCAGTTTGCGGCACATGTCATGCTTTAATACGTCATCATATTGATGCCTGTGGCGCGCGCCCTCTCGCTGGGCGGTTGGTTTTACCTCTATATCACAAATATATTTATTAACCTCGTACAGGAACGAGCGGTTATCCTTGCACAAGAGGGGATAATCTACTGAACAGTGGACCTAACCTAGGGGCTGTTCGTTTGGTGGAAATATACCACCACTTTGCGAAAGAGAGACGAATTATTCAGTTACTAAGCAACCTTCAACCTCACGGAACCTACGGGGTCTAATAAGGCTCACAGGGCAATGCAGTAATCCTCACAGGGTCTAATAAACCTCACACAGTCAATAATTGCAGAGACAACAATCAATATGGTTTAATCCAGAATCACTGTTATAATCAATAAATGTACACGGGCTTGCTTTTTAATAATGCAGAGTAATGTAGCGTGATAAACCTCACGCATAAATCAACGTCAATGCAGTACAGGTAAACCTCACGGGTGATGGGTGGCTCTAATAAGCCTCACACGTGAATCAACGTAAATGCAATACAGGTAAACCTCACACGTGAAACAACGTAAATGCAATACGGGTAAACCTCACAGGTGATGGGTGGCTCTAATAAGCCTCACACGTGAATCAACGTAAATGCAATACAGGTAAACCTCACAGGTGATAGGCGACTAATAAGCCTCGCACGTGAATCAACGTAAATGCAATACAGGTAAACCTCACAGGTGATGGGTGGCTCTAATAAGCCTCACACGTGAATCAACGTAAATGCAATACAGGTAAACCTCGCAGGTGATCAACTTAGATGAAATACGGGTACTTAATGTGCTAATAATCCTCACGGGCACGGTAAACCTCGCACGACAAGAGAAGTGAGCAATCAATTACTAGCCCCGGGCTAGTAATTGACCCTAACAGGACCACAAGAGAAAGGGCAAAATTTACGAGTACTATGTAGGCAATGCGACACGGGTCAAACTCAGCCGGCCTAACAGGCAAGCACGCGTCAACCTACCGGTAACTATCGCCCGTAGCCTACACCCAACCTACAAATTACCTCCTTTCTCACTCCCAGCCCCAAAATTGGTCAACCCCAAACTGAACAAATGGCTACTCACTTTACTCCAGCGCAAGTGCAAAACACTCGGTCGCTTACTCGAAGCTATCCCCGACGTCGATATTGTCCTCGGAACACGTCACAGTCCGGCCACTAGATGGTCCAAATCACACAAAATTCTCACTACAACGGCAATCTAACAACACAAGATTTCCACCGCAACGTTCCTCACAGAACGACCAGTACTACACAACGTTCCTCACAGAACGACGCGACCTACACAACTGTACCGTGTCCGACACCCGACTGTCCTGAGATCTAACTGCCACCTCCCAACTCACATGGCCAGCACCCAGACATAGAGCAATGCGCTCTCCTTATTGGCCGCCCAACGTCATACGTTGACTATCACGCACTGCGTGCATGGGACCGCATGATTCATGACCTAAACTTACACCAGTCCCCCCAGTTTCGTCACACAGGCCCCAGCTAAGCTTGAGCCGTCCCGGTTCAATTAGCTTAATAAAATAAAATAAAACGAAACTAAGGTACATAATACAATTTCAAATCGTTGTCCAACTACTGTAAGGCCGTGATGGCATTGAGTGAGGATCCTAAACCTCACAAGAATTTACACACACTGATACTCCTCACATCTGGGGAGTATGGACATCAAACAAATACTCTGGTCCTTTACTTTATATCAAAAGAAAAATACAGTTATCAAAATATAAGGCTATCTATAAGTCAAGGCTTTGGATCTGTAAAGCCAGTGAATACACGTAAAACTATAAGTTAAGTAAAAAAGGTAATTGCTACGCCCTTAAACAATTACATAAGCACCTAATGATTGGCAAGGTTAGAAAAGTCATTTATCATCCTACACATATTGAGCAATTTACATGACACTAAACAAAATACTGTAGTGTTGCTTATATAGTGCTGAAAACCACGGGTTTAAATAACTTTCTTAAAACGCGAGTAATACTTGTTTAAACTTTTAAGAAATGGCACACTATTCAAGTACTGGTGGCTCGGTAGAGCACTCGCCGACGTCCATACGTTTACGGTAGACCCGGTGAATGTTTTCTTCCCGGACGATCTTGCCCTTGTACGTGAATTTACGGTGAAGAGTCTCCTCTACGGCGGTCATCCTCATTTTCTTCGCCGGAGGCTGTTCCTCTTCGCTCTCGGTGTCTTCATCTTGGCTAGTGGCTACCATTTCCGACTGGGTCCGGTTCTCCGTTACCTTTCTGAGGAGCTCCATCATAGCTTTCGGCTTCCCTGATCGTTGGCTAAGTGGAGATACTTTACCCAGCAGCGGCGAGATTGGCGTCGGCGACAAGCTTATGGAGGCTGGACTACCTGTCATCTCAACGCTGAGGGCCTCCGTTGCTGAAGTCTTGCGGTTAGGCGAAGTTGACTTGTCATCTTCGTCAATGGGAGCTCTACTCTCTGTCGCTGATGCCTCACTCAGTGGCTTCCCAGCCACACTCTCCACCTCTCGGCTAGCATCAATTGGGCGGGGCATCATAATGCCTCCCTCCCGTTTAACTTCAACCTCTTGAAGGTTGGCACACTCTTGCACATGCTGCGGATGGCAGGTGCGGTAGTGTCGCTTCAAATTGTTACGCCTCTTGTCCCGATAGCTGCAATGTCCGCAGCAGAGGTACAAAGGCGGGCCGTGCATAAGCTTGATGTGGCGCCATAGCCCTTGTTTCGTTGTGAAGTCTGCCTGGCACCTATAACACAGGATGCCCATCTTCACACGACGATCTGTACAGAAAACAAACAAAACTCTCCATTAGTTTTAGTCAAATCTGTGCCTAATCCCTGTATCTGACGGGAAGGCGATGTTCCCTCTGAGGGTACCTTTTCTGGGTAGAAATGTGAACTTCGATCCTATCCGGATCCTCCTGAAGTCATAGCTCTTTGTTAACTGGTTCCTCTCCCTCAGGAACGACCTGTGGAACCTCCAAGTTTGGTTCCCCCGGAACCCCTAGTGTGGGTTCCTCCACCAACGGCATGTCTACTGCCTGCGGGCAGTATGTCCAGGCCTTCAAAGGTCTGCCAGTATATGGCTTAAGTCGGTCGCCATGTACAACAGAAACCTTGCGTCCAGGCTTTAACTGAATTCGGTATGTCACATCCGAAAGCCTCTTGACCACTAGGTAGGGACCAACCCAGCGTAGCTCCAACTTTGGAGACTTCCCCTTTCTCCTGGTCCTGTTGTACAACCAGACAAACTGACCTTCGTCCAGCCCTTTCCCATGCACCTTGCGGTCGTAATTCTGCCTCTGGTGTCTAGCCTCACGCTGGAGACACTCTCTGGCTCTCGCATGAGCCTCTTCCAGATTTTGCATTAACTTCAGCGCAAAATCCGTCTTCTCGGAGTCCTCCACTGTAGGACTGCCAACCAGCAAATCAACTGGCATCCTCAGCTCCCTTCCGAGCTGATCCCACAGAGACCACAGGGTCTTATGTGCCCAGGAGGTAGCCGATAAGGTCTCCCAATTTGGACGACCATGAGGTTCCTCCTTTGCGTGCACGACCCAGCTCATGGTCTTATCGCCAAGCTGCGCTTCTCGGACAACCTCATTAGGCAAATGTGGCTGGGCCACCATGCCTCTCACCTCAGAGGTTGGCGAACTATGGTCAGCCTCACGTTGACCTCCATCAACCTCATGTCCGGACTCCTCTATGTCTTCTGACGTCTCGTCAGACCGATTGCATTGTTTACAGACCTTCCGGGACAATCCGTCAGCATTTCCATGCTTACGCCCAGGTCTGTGCTCAATGGTCACGTCATACTTGCTGATCACCTCAAGCCACCTGGCCAGCTGTCCCTCAGGGTTCTTAAAATTAAGCAGCCAGCGTAGGGACGCATGGTCGGTACGAAGCAATACCTTTTGACCATACAGGTACTGCTTAAACCGCTTGAGATAAACAACCACCGCCAGTAACTCTCGCCGAGTCACACAATAGTTCCTCTCGGGTCTGCTTAGTTTACGGCTAGCAAAGGCAAGGACCTTTTCCTGGCCTTCCTGGATCTGGGACAGGACTGCCCCTATTCCATCTCCGCTAGCGTCTGTATCTAGGATGAACTCACCGCCTGGATTGGGGTATGCCAAAACAGGAGCGGTTATCATCTCTACTTCAACTCGTCAAATGCTTCTTTACAAGCATCTGTCCACTCAAACGCACGTGACTTATCAGTCAGCGCGTGAAGTGGCGAAGCTATCTCAGCAAACCCTTTGATGAACTTCCGATAATAGGAAGCGAGGCCTACGAAGCTTCGCACTTCCTTCAAACACTTGGGCGTTGGCCACTCAGCCACGGCCCGAACCTTCTCAGGATCGGTAGCCACGCCCTCTGGTGACACCACATGTCCCTAATAGGTAACCTGTTTTTGAAACAAGAAGCACTTGCTAGGCTTAAGCTTCAAACCAGCTACTCTTAACCTGGAGAAAACGACTCGCAGTCATTCAATCTCCTCTTCCACGGTCTTGCCAAACACAATGACATCGTCTAGGTAAACAAGCAGGATCTCCCATTGGAGACCCTTCATTACCTTGTCCATCAACCTTTCAGACGTTGCAGGGGCGTTGCAAAGACCAAAAGCCACCTATACAAACCTATACAGGGACTATCAGATGGTTCTATAACCCCTCTATTTTGCAAATCTTCCACCTGTCTCTGTATCTCCTCCTGATCACAGGGGGGATAGCGCCTCAACCTTTCCTTGCTAGGCCTCGCATCGCTTGTATCTATGCGGTGCCTAACAACGTCGGTGCGCCCAATGTCATGTTCGCCAGAGGAAAACACGTCTTGGAATTCCACCAAACACGACTTCACCTCTGCATGGTAATCCTCAGTGAGGTTTACCTGGCAGCGATCATACAAATCTTGCAGGTGTTTAGGGAGGTCCTGATCAGCCTCACGCACATGTTGCCGATCAACCTCACCTATGGGGTCAACCTCAGCGGCCGCAATTATGCCCGCGGTTGTTCCCCTCCTTACAACACGTTTCTCCTCATTCGGATTAAATATCCGCAACGGCAGACTCTCTGCTTTAGGTTGTACCAGTGATCGGCCCAAAATTAAACCTCGCTGAGCCAACTCGCCACCGCCCTCGACAGGTTCAATCACGGCAGACTGTCCCAATGCCTCACAGGTACCAACCACGGTACCAGGCACAACAGCCTCATGACCTGCCGGGATCTCGGTGGTCTCAGCGACTACTACTCGACCAATGAATGGTTCGCCAGTACCGCTGGAAAATTCCGACCGTTCACCGTTCAACCTCAGCTCGAGTCTACCAAAATCTAAGCTACCTCCCGTAGGTAACAAAAAATCCATCCCTAAAATGCCATCATACTTCATGTCAGCAAACATTACCCGAATCGGGTAAACTGTCCGACCCACCTGCAAATCAACCCAGGCAGACCCCATGACTTTCAAGGGAGTCCCATCGACTTGCTGAATGCCGATCTCATTGGTTTCTAGGTCGAGCCGTTTTTCTTTAGGGATTTTGTAGTAGACTCGACTACTAATCAGCGTGTCGGTTGAACCTGAATCAACCAAAAACCGACACTTCTCATCCCTCACAATGCCATTGACAAATAAACCGTACCTAGGTTATGGTAGGCCTGTGAGGCTTACTTCCGTGAGGTTTACCATAAACCTCATTACCCACCAACCTCGACTCCCTCTTAAGTGGCCACGGGCCCACTCTAGGTAAGTCAACCTCACTACCACGCAATTGTGCCTCACTTCTAATTCTGAGTTGCTGGCGACCCACTCCAAGCGAGTCACCCTCACAATAAACCTCACTAGGTTTAGCCATTGGACGAGTTGCAAAACTCAACAACTCACTATGTAGAGCTCGCTCCTTCTGTGCACCATCAACCTCACGGTCCTCAAAGGGATTAGTACCAGGACTACGTGTGGGAATAAACCTCATGTGAGGTGTACTCTCGACGTGCCTCGTCCCCCTCTGGACCAACTCAGGTGATGTACCAACATAAGAGTGCTCCCTTGCCTTCAATGAGGCATACCCGGAGGTATCCTCAGGCAGCTTCCAACTAATCTCAGAATTAACCTCAACGTGAGGTTTACCTCCTCCCTGAGGAGCAACCTCATTTACACATTTAGGCTGTTCACCCCTTTTGACAACCTCTAACTCGGCTGAAAGCCGATCTCGCTCCCACTGTAACCACTGAACCTCCATTCTAGAGCGGTTCAGCTCATCAAGGACAGACCCGCGGTCAGCCTCACTGTCCTTAGTGTTACTCATGCTGGGCTTTCCTTGTTAGGAAACTCAGCCTGTACAACACTCTCAAAACTTGGCCACTGGCCACTGGGTGATAGTGGTACCTCACTAGTAAAATCAGGCCGATGAACCTCACGGTCAAAGCCTTCCGAATTTACTCTAAACCACGTATCAACCACTACACGTCGGATTCTGTGGAGAATCGACACTTGCTGCCTTACAGCTTGACGTAAGCTTTGAAGCTCTGCTCGGTTCCTCAATAGGACCCTCACACCAACCAATACGACGACAAACCAAATAACACTGACCGTAACAACCCAAGTCAGCATAACACGGCGTGACCTCGTCACAAATAAACCTCACAGTGGACCTCAATGAGGTTCACTGGCAAAATGTCCCCAAATGGATTACTCTTTATTATGCTGAATAAATCGGCTAAAATTTCGCAAAGTATCCCACTTCTGACACCATTTGTGGCGCGCGCCCTCTCGCTGGGCGGTTGGTTTAACCTCTATATCACAAAGATATTTATTAACCTCGTACAGGAATGAGCGGTTATCCTTGCACAACAGGGGATAATCTACTGAACAGTGGACCTAACCTAGGGGCTGTTCGTTTGGTGGAAATATACCACCACTTTGCGAAAGAGACGAATTATTCAGTTACTAAGCAACCTTCAACCTCACGGAACCTACGGGGTCTAATAAGGCTCACAGGGCAATGCAGTAATCCTCACAGGGTCTAATAAACCTCACACAGTCAATAATTGCAGAGACAACAATCAATATGGTTTAATCCAGAATCACTGTTATAATCAATAAATGTACACAGGCTTGCTTTTTTAATAATGCAGAGTAATGCAGCATGATAAACCTCACGCATAAATCAACGTAAATGCAGTACAGGTAAACCTCACGGGTGATGGGTGGCTCTAATAAGCCTCACACGTGAATCAACGTAAATGCAATACAGGTAAACCTCACAGGTGATCAACTTAGATGAAATACGGGTAAACCACATTACATGTACTCAATGTGCCAATAATCCTCACGGGCACGGTAAACCTCCCACGACAAGAGAAGCGAGCAGCCAACAATACGGTTTGGACTAGCCCCGGGCTAGTAATTGACCCTCACGGGACCACAAGAAAAGGGCAAAATTTACGAGTACTATGTAGGCAATGCGACACAGGTCAAACTCAGCCGGCCTAACAGGCAACTTAACTACCGCCCGTAGCCTACACCCAACCTACAAATTACCTCCTTTCTCACTCCCAGCCCCAAAATTGGTAAACCCCAAACTGAACAAATGGCTACTCACTTTACTCCAGCGCAAGTGCAAAACACTCAGTCGCTTACTCGAAGCTATTCCCGACGTCGATATCGTCCTCGGAACACGTCACAGTCCGGCCACTAGATGGTCCAAATCACACAAAATTCTCACTACAACGGCAATCTAACAACACAATATTTCCACCGCAACGTTCCTCACAGAACGACCAGTACTACACAACGTTCCTCACAGAACGACGCGACCTACACAACTGTACCGTGTCCGACACCTGACTGTCCTGAGATCTAACTGCCACCTCCCAACTCACATGGCCAGCACCCAGACATAGAGCAATGCGCTCTCCTTATTGGCCGCCCAACGTCATACGTTGACTATCACGCACTGCGTGCATGGGACCGCATGATTCATGACCTAAACTTACACCAGTCCCCCCAGTTTCGTCACATGCCTCTGCCTACTTGGATTGTTATAAAGAGGTGCTTGGAAAAATGTGATATCTCTTTCTAATTCATTCACTCTTTAGATTGTTCCAGCTTTTTTTTTTTCATCAGCCATTTGATTGTGCTTCCTTTGTAGGGTTGTTACCTGATTTCATCATCTTGTTGAATCGCTTTTTTCATCACTCGAAAGTTATCACACTTTCTGTCCAAGCCCTTTTCTTTGGCCCCTGCATTTTCTGGCTTGGGAAAACATTCACGAAGGCAGCTGAGGTAAGGTATATTCAAGTGCTTTGTTCCATCTCTTGTTTAATAGCAAAACAAAACAAAATGGGTAAACTGTCATACAAAAATGAGATAAATAAGAGACTGTAATTTAAAAACCGATAATCTCATAATTTTGGTGGAGTTTGTGGCGATTGGAGTTCCATGAAAAATATTGATTACATTATTATCTTGCTCTGGGGATGAAGTGTAACCTCCAGCTTTTTCCCAAATAGACGAGGGAGCATGAGAAATGATCCGTCTGAGACCACTCCTAAAACAAAATTGAATATGCAAATGTCATGACTTTACATGGAATAGTACATGGAACATGTATTCATACACCAATACAGTATGGAAGATGTTTATACACCAATTTTGTGTGGAAATAGATGGGCGTCCAGCTCGTTTCTTCATCCTGCTGACAATTTGCTTCAATTTATCTTTAAAGCCCGCCGCACACCTTTGCGATTTACCGGCCCATCGGACACCGGACCATCGGATCCGGAAAAATCAACCAAGTTTAATTTGCTCCGGTCTATGGTGTGCGGTCAGACTGGCCCAAATTGTTTCAGCGCACACCTTTCCGGTAAGTGGTCCGATGATCCGATTATCCGGTAAATCGCAAAGGTGTGCGGCGGGCTTAACCTTTTGCTACATGTAGCATACATGTAACGCTGCAGTCTGCTTGTTTTCAGGACATTCAGTAACGATGCCAAGGTAAGGTTGTGCCACCACGTTTCTTCACTTGTTCCTTGACAATCTTGGCCATTTCTCTATCAAGTGACCTCTGTTTAGTATCATGCTCCGGTATACCTTGAATCCTACTTTTTCCAGTGCTGCTGACTTTGATGGTGATGTGATGTACAGCTGTATTCCAACAGCTTGACATATTTTCTTGGATCACTTGGCAGATATTTTCTAATTCGGGACAACCTTTTTAGTCGTGTCTATGCTTAATAAGGAGTTTCATCATTGCCACACAATGATATGGAGTCCACTTGGTGTGCAGACAAAGAATCACCAGTGTCTGTACATAGTATGCTATTTCACAATAAGTGTACACTTTCAGTCTGATCACTGGCAACTGGGGGTCAAATTTCAAACTTGTCCAACTCACAAAAACTCTGTTGATCTGAAAACTTCAGGATGTATACTAATAATTCCTAAAATATCAGAGCGTGGCATTATGATTAACATGTTTACTTTTTTCCAATGAATTAATGATTTGTAATTAGTTGTCTGGAGAGGACATTTTGTTAAACACAGAATATCACAATATAATGGCGAGACTAAATGTTGAAATGGTAATGCCATGCAAAGTCCTGTTAGAAGGAATGGTACTGTTAATTTTACAAACATAACATAAAATATTTCAATCATGGTTAACATGTTAATTACAATTAACTGGTGTCCTTGAGAGGACAAATTTTTAACGGATTTTCCACAACCCTGAATATGATCTTGATAATATTTACTCAAATCTCTCCCACGATCAAATTGTCATATTTACTCCATCAAATGTGTCCTGTAGATGATACAGGACACATAGTGATATTTCCAAACTATTCCATTGTCATGAATACCTTGTCCTGGAGAGGACATTACATGTTTTATTTAACGGGAAATCCACTTTATTTTGAAATGTTCATAAAATTAACATTTTTCCACCGAATTACACCAACCCAAGTTTCACAATATTGTTGAACACTATATTTCCATGATTGATCACCAAACTCACCACAAAAATAATGCATCATCAACAAATGATTCCACTAATGTAAAGCTTGAAATGAGACTCCAAAATGGTGTTAAAAGTGCATGTAAATGGAGAAATTCTATACCAATAACTCGTAGAATTATGTAAAAATAGTTCTGAAGCTTGTTCTTCATATTCACCCATCATATATAATCACCCATAACATGTATTTGCACTGATAAAGTTATCCAGGATGGCTTATACTGTAATTTACTCAAATGACCACTTATTTTGAAATAGCCCATAATGGTTATCCACGAGCAAGCGGCGCCACAGCGGACAATCCAGCAAAGTTGAGTAATCTGTATTAGTGTGAACACTAGCTGATTCAGGGGTTTTGTTTTGCTCAAGAAGTCTTGCTTGCTCTTTCTTTGCTGCCCTTCTTTTTGCTTTTACTGCTGCTTTTTTCTTCGCTGACCCGTTGGCTCTTTTCTTTTTCAATGCTCTCTTCTTTTTCTCAGATCTTGTGATATGCTTTTGCCCATGTTCAGCTTTGTTTCTTCCTTCTCTTTCTGTACCTTCGCTGGCGGATGGCTGCAAATCTGTTAGTGTGCCTTTTCTCATCTGTAAAAAGTATAATTGATAAACTTTAACTAAAGGGACACACCGGCTTTGTTGGGTTTTGGGCTCAAAATAGACCCATACATTATTCTGAAGCGCTTTCCAGAGTAAATTGGATATATTCTGAAAAGACGCCGTCAAATTTGGCCGTTATTGAGCATTTAAAAAAAAAAAAAGGCCACGTGACTTTTCGAACCAGATTCTGGTTCCGAAAAATCACGTGGTCTTGTGAGTTAGTTGTACAGTATTTCCAGCCGTAGAAACCAGCGCGAAGTGCGAGTTGCTTTTGTCATTCGCAGTTGGTTTCTCTTCTTGTTGCAAAATAATGTCCTACGAACACTATACATGATACCGTATTTTCCAATTTGTACACAAATCTGCCAACAGATTTCATAAGAAGGGTTTCTAGGTGTTGATAAGGACAAGAGAATCTCTCAGATTTTCGTGTCTTCGCTTCATGTTTGCGGCGATAAATAATATCCGAAGAAAAAAACAGCATAGGCCTATTGAGGGCGCTAAAGACACCAAAACGTTGTGTTCGGTGTGCTTCCTGAAGTCTGGGTCTGGAGTAATTAGTGAAGTGATGAAATGTAGTCAGGAAGTGAAAAGCAATAAAAGTGGGTCTGATGGTGAAGAAGTGACAATCAATCAATTAAGATTGACAGTACAGGGTCGAAAGAATAAAACTACTGAAACTATTGCTTAGACAATGGACAAGGGATTGGAACATCTGGAAATGCGTGGAGGCTTGTCTTAAAGGGACTAACAATAAACAAAGTGTGGGTCATTATCAACATCCAAATGGGTACATTTAAGGCGGTCAATGCTAACTGTGTCCTTGCGATTGCTCAGTTCAAGTTCAAAGTGTTTGGCAGAGCGACTGAGGACCTTGAAGGGACCATCGTAGGGTGCTTGGAGAGGTTTCCGTACTGCGTCGCGGCGAACAAAAACATGAGTGCATGTTTGCAATTCGCTGGGGACGTGAATGTTAGTCCGTTGTTGAGAACGACTTGGAGGCGGCTGCAAACTTTGCATGGCACGTTGCAAACGTTGAACATAGAGGGTGGGGTCCAACATAGAGGCATCGGAGGTTGTGTCGAAAAATTCTCCTGGCAAGCGAAGAGTGGTGCCATATACACGCTCCGCCACACTATGACCGAAGTCCGACTTGACTGCGGTGCGAATTTCCAGAAAAACGAGCGGCAAAGTCTCTGTCCAGTTTGTGGTATCGACTTGTGCTCGAAGGGATGATTTCAGTTGCCTGTGGAAACGTTCCACTAGGCCATTGGCGATGGGGTGGTAAGTGGTCGTACGTATACGCTGGGTACCAAGTAGGTTGGTCAGGGCACGGAAAAGGGCAGATTCAAACTGAGCCACCACGATCGGTGGTAATGATCGATGGAACGCCGAATGCGGCAACCCATCGCGTCACAAAAGCACGAGCAACCGTTTCAGCTCTGATGTCAGGCAGGGGGATGGCTTCCGGCCAACGGGTGAAACGGTCAATGCAGGTCAGCAAGTATGCGTGTCCGTTGGATGGTGGTAAGGGGCCCACCAGATCGATGTGAATGTGTGAAAATCGAGAATATGGGGCAGGGAACGTAGAAAGGGGTGCAAAGGTATGGCGATGGACCTTTGAGCGCTGACATTGTACGCATGATTTTGCCCACTGTCTTACATCATGGTTAATACGTGGCCAAACATACCTGTCCGTGATGAGGCGTTGTGTAGCTCGAATTCCAGGGTGTGACAGGGAATGTAGCGCGTCAAACACGGCGCAACTCAACTGGCACAAACGGTCGTGGGTTGCCTGTTGAGATGTCACAAATCAATGTCGTATCACATGACGGGAGTGAAATTTCCTTGAACTTGAGCGTGGATGACGATGTGCACAGTCGCATAAGTTCCTCACTGTCTTTCTGTAATTCCGCCATTTTGTGGAAGTCGACGAGGGCTGAATGGTCTGTGCGAAGAGTGTTAATTAGTTCGACACGAGATAGGGCGTCCGCTGCAGGGTTATCTCCACCTTGAACGTGTCTGATATCACATGTAAACTGTGACACAAAATCGAGGTCGCGAATTTCGCGAGGGGACTGTCTGTCAGTTGTGGTGCCGAGAGCGTAGATGAGTGGTTTGTGGTCCGTTAGCACGTGAAATTGACGACCCTCGAGTGAGTGACGAAAATGGCGAATGGCGAGGTATATGGCCAAAAGTTCACGACCAAATGTGCTGTAACGGGTCTCTGCGGGTTGTAATCTCTTGGAAAAGAATGCGAGTGGTTGCCATGCTTGGTCAACTCGTTGTTGGAGAACAGCTCCCACTGCAACATCCGAAGCATCTGTCATGACACAAAGAGGCGCGTCTGGCTTTGGGTGAGCGAGGAGAGTAGCGTTGGCGAGGGCAGTTTTGATGGCGTGAAATGAAGCTGTAGCGGTGTCATTCCAAGGGAGTGGTGCCGATTTCTTTCCTGCGTTGGTTAGTAGATCAGTGAGTGGTTGGAGGACCTGCGAACACTGGGGAATGAAACAGCGGTAGAAGTTGACTAGACCAAGAAATTCACGTAGTTTGGTCAGAGTTGGTGGTTGAGGAAAATCGCGGATGACTGTGACTTTCTCCTCTAAGGGGGAAATGCCATTTGAATCAACGCGATGACCCAGGAAAACGAGTGAATCAACACCCAACTGACATTTCCCGGGGTTGACAACGATGCCGTATTCCGACAAACGTCCGAATAGAAGTCGTAGATGGTGTTCATGCTCTTCAGGAGTGGTACTGGCAATGAGTAGATCATCGATGTATGCATAACAAAAATCAAAACCACGGATTACCTGATCGATGAATCGTTGGAACGTTTGGGCGGCGTTGCGGAGTCCGAACGGCATGCGAACGAATTCAAAGAGTCCGAAGGGCGTGGTGATTGCAGTCTTGGCGATATCGGCAGGTTCAACTGGAATCTGGTGATATGCGCGGACTACGGTAGGTCGAGTTTCGAGAAAATCCGTTTCCCATGCAGTGATGACGTGAAGTCTTGAATATGGGGAATTGGATAGCGGTCAGGTACAGTAATGTTATTTAGTGCCCTGTAGTCTCCACATGGCCTCCAATCCCTGGGTGTCTTTTTGGGGACCATGTGTAGTGGTGATGACCAATTGCTACTTGACGGGCGGATGATACCAAGCTGTAGCATATGATCAAACTCTTGGTGTGCGATTTTGTGTCTGTCCGGTGCAAGACGACGTGGACGCGCGGACACTGGCTGTCCTTGACGTACGGCGTCGGTGTTGTAACAGGGGCGAGTGATGTCGGGAAAATCCGCGAACAGTTGTTGGAATGATGAGCGGGAGTCGAAGGTTGCGAACATTGGGCTGATTGCTTGCAGTTTAGACGCAGTTCCGATGACGCTGATGTTAGTTGTCGCGTCAAGGAGTCGATGGTTACGGACATCAACCAAGAGGTTGAAATGTCGAAGAAAATCATCACCCAATATTGGCTGTTGAACATCAGCAATGATGAATATCCATTGGCATGTCCGTCGCAG
This sequence comes from Henricia sp. BOLD:AAB3569, assembly GCA_037783545.1. Taxonomy (NCBI): domain Eukaryota; kingdom Metazoa; phylum Echinodermata; class Asteroidea; order Spinulosida; family Echinasteridae; genus Henricia; species Henricia sp. BOLD:AAB3569. The sequence goes on along the minus strand of JBBELK010000356.1, from coordinate 952,402 downwards.
TCCTACATCCAGTGTGACTGATCGTTCACCGAAAGTTGCGATTGCAGATTTGTTTGCTGCCTAAAGTTGAAAACCATGGCATGGATGTGATCGATCCAACCGCGTGGGTGGAAGAACGCTTACGTCGGCCCCGGTGTCAACGAGAGAGCGTTGCTTTGTGGAACGGTCAGTCACGTAGAAAAGGCGACTTTGTGTGTGGCCAGCAGAACTTGTCGCCGCTAGTGGCTGGCGTTGTCGTTTCCCGAGAAAGAGCACGGCTTGTGGCACTTACGGGCGTTGTCACCGAAATTGGCATGATACCAGCACATGCCTGTGTCAACGGCATCAGGAACTGGGGTGCTGGCGCGAGAAGGACGGGACGAACGATTTCTTGACTGTGAACGGGAGCGTTGCGGGTGACTGGAGAGGTGCTGTAGTTGGACTGCGAGGCGATTAATTTCACCGCGCAGCAGTTCTACTTCGCTCTGCAGATTTGTAGGTTGTGCATTGGTTGTTGTCGTGGTCATGGAATTGATGGATTGTGATTGTACGGCAACATCCATGACTTTGTCGGCAAGCTCAGCTAGTTGCTCCACCTTCATTGAATCTCCGGCAGACGTTACGACCAGCTGAACATTTATGGGTAGTCGTTGGAGAAACAACTGGCGCAGTATGGACTCCTCTAAGGCTCGATCGCCGAGGAGTTGGCGCATATGCCGCAGGAACTGTGTAGGTCTTCTGTCGCCCAGCACTTCGTCGTTGAGGAGTTGTTGCAGGCGTTTCTGCTCGCTTGCAGTTGTCCGTTTTATTAGCTCCTCTCGCAGGGTTTTGTAGGGGGTGTCCTTTGGAGGATTGAGGAGGAGGTCCCTAACTTCCTGTGCCACTGCAGGGGTGAGCGCCGAGATGATGTATTGGTATTTTGTTTTCTCAGTTAGTATTCCTCTAGTGGCAAACTGCGCTTCGACTTGCGCGAACCACACATATGGGTCCGCTGGCCAGTATGGCGGTAGCTTTAGGCTGACTGTGGCCACTGACTTGCCAGCTGTGCCGTCCTCCATTGTGTTGCGTGTAGAAAGATCACGTCGGGGTCACCAATTTAGTATTTAGTACTAATATTACAATTGAGTCTTGAAGGAAGATAACAAGGAACGCAGTTTGATGGGAACAAAGTTGGACTACATTTATTCTGCTTGTCGAGTGCAAAGGAAATGGAAGGTTGTTGACTGGTCTGTGGTTGAGACGAGAGTGGTCAAAAATAGGGTACTGACTGGACTAATAAAATCCAAGGTAATAAAACCTGGAGACACTAAGTCTGGGTCTGGAGTAATTAGTGAAGTGATGAAATGTAGTCAGGAAGTGAAAAGCAATAAAAGTGGTGAAGAAGTGACAATCAATCAATTAAGATTGACAGTACAGGGTCGAAAAAATAAAACTACTGAAACTATTGCTTAGACAATGGACAAGGGATTGGAACATCTGGAAATGCGTGGAGGCTTGTCTTAAAGGGACTAACAATAAACAAAGTGTTTTCGTGTACGAAGACGCTACACATGCAAGCTTGTGATGAGTCGGGGAAAACAAGGATTCGAGGTTAAACACGTGTCAACCCATATCGAATGCCACCTTTATTTACAAACACATGATACATAATATACTCTCCAACAAAAGAAACTGTGCATGATAAAAATTGCTGTATTTTTTCAGCCATGGCAGATAACTCGCTGGAATAAACTGTTAATGAAAGTCCATGAAATCTTTCAAAATGTTCTCAGAGGTTGCTGAAAACTGACTTGCCAATATTGAAGTCACAAAGTCAGTATCGAGTGTGTCCCCCTTGTGCATTAATCACTGCTGTGCATCTTCGCCTCATGGAGCCAATGACACGCGCATGAAAGTCTTGTGGGATGTCATTCCACACCTGGACGAGATCTCTACCAAGCTGTTGCAGGTTTGTTGGCTGCTGAGGAAGATGACGTAATCGGCGCTCCATCTCATCCCAAACATGCTCAATCGGATTGAGATTTGGTGAGTTTGCTGGCCATGGCAGTACATCAACGTTGTTTTCAAATGTTAAAAACATGACGGACAACTCTTGCTGTATGAGGGTGGGCATTATCATGTTAAAAAGTAATGCCTGGTCCGTGTTGACGCAAAAATGGAACCACTATCGGTTGAATGATCTCATCTCGATACCTCTCTCCGTTGATGTTACCATCCACAAGGACACAAATGGTGCGATGTTGCGATGTAATGCCACCCCATACCATCACGGACCCCCCGCCATATCGATCACGTTCAACAATGCAACAATCTGCGTAACGTTCATTTCTGCGTCGGTACACCCGTATTCGGCCGTCACTGTGGGACAGCTGGTACCTTGATTCATCTGTGAACATAACGAATCGCCACCATCGAATTGGATGCCGTACATGTGTCCTGCACCACTGAAGTCGCAATTGACGGTGACGTTGGGTCGAATGGCGGGGCGACATGGGCGTAGCCCTATCTCACGTAACCGCCTGCGGATTGTCATTGGGTGAATGCGTCTGTTATCAGGTATCACCCCAGCAGTGTCAGCTGCTGTGAGACGTCGATTCCTGAGGTGCGGCACTTGGATCCAGCGATCTTGACGTGGCGTAGTTACACGTGGACGTCCCGATCTTGGCCGTTCAGTTACATCATTTTGCTCTCTCTGCCTTCTCACAAGTGCTGAAATGGTGTTTCGGTGACATTGAAAGTGTGCTGCAACCTCGCCTTGACTCATTCCGGCCCGCAACATTCCAATGGCCTGATGACTGTCAACTAAGGACAGACGCGGCATGACCTTTTGAGTACTGGACACAATCTTGCAAAATGCTCTTCTGACTTTTGGGTAGTATACATCGCGACGGCTGGTAAAGCGTATAGCCCAATATTTGTCTCTTTTGTTAATTTTAAACATTTCTCGTTAATTACGTGACATTTTGAAATATTATTGTCAAGGATGCTAGATTGCTACATTATGTAAACAGTAAGCCGGTGTGTTCCTTTAAACTAAGTTAACCCGCCTACCTAGGCATACTGCAGGCAACACCGGGGCACCAACAACCCTACATGCATCTCCACTGCCATGACTGCTTGTGCTACCGGTTCTGTTCATGTTGCGCGCGGTCTTCCTGTGCTTGATGTGAACTATCGGCCATCGCAGATATTCAAACTTCTCCTTCAACTGAACATCAGTTAGACTCGAGCCTGAGGGAGGCTGCTGTCATAAGGCCTTCACGTACCTACCTGTAGCAAAACTTGTTCTGATATTGGCATATCTACTCCTAAACCTAGCTCTTCACCTACAGCTGCCCAAGCATTTTGTTTAACTCAACACAATACAGTATGGGCATACTGTATTGTTTCTTTGTGGCCCCTGATCGGTCCATGACCATTGGTATACAATTATACATACCTTCTATATCATCAGGATATGCTTGCGTTGAAGTGTTGTTGATGGTTTTTACAGATGTTCCCTTTGACAGGCATTTCCCACAACCAAAGTAGCCCTTGAACTGTACAAAGTTCTGGGTCATGCCTCCTGCTGGGGCATTAAATACACCAGACTAGAAAGGAGAACTGCTCAGACAATCTTCTCCCTACCTTGAACAGGGGGCACCAGTAAGAAAATTTGCTGACATATTCCCTATGGGGTGGGTGAGTCCAAAGCCAAAAAAAAGGGGTTGGGCCACACCCACAGGCTGCCGCCGGTTGAAACAAAAATGCACCGCGCGGTCAATAAATTAGGTGGGCCCGCGCCCTCTGGGTAAAGAAAATTATCCACACGCAAAAAATGAGGTGCTCTTTTAGTGTATAGATAATTAAAACTGGACACACTAAGATTTAGATACATGTATATGCGTTGAAAGTAGTTTTATTTTTATTCAGCAAAGAACCGAGAATTCACAGTATCGGGCAAGAATTAAGTACATGTATAACCGGAGAAAGTAAATTTGAGATGTTGCTTGCAACAGTAAAAATATTATGTATTCATTGTTTTTAGGTTAGACAAACATTGCAGATTTAAGCAGAGATGATTCTTAACTGGGATTCTATCATGTCACAATGTGGGAAAAGAAGGGAAGTACACATGTATGGCATGACTGGGATCCTTACAAAATCTGAATCATCATCATCCTCCTTGTTTATACTGGGGTCGGTCCCAGCACGCTAGGTTGGTCCAGTCTGGCTTGTCTAACGCCAATCTTCCAGGCTAACCTGTCACATGGGGATGACTGAGGCAAATGGTGAAAAAATTACTCGGAAGATAAAAACAAAAAACATCCCTTTTTCATTTCAATTGGATTGTAGCACATGTGCTGTGGGAAATATGGTGGATGGCTGTTGCTAATAGCAACATATGAGTGGCCGGATTTCATAAAAAGAACTACAGCCGTGGAAGAAAATATAAATGTTTCAACATACCCCATGTTCCAACTAACCCCACGCTCCCCTACCTTACGACTGGCTACTATAAAGAGCCAGTCGTAAGGTAATTTTGAAGTTAACCCTAAAAAAATCCCTACTTTTTGACCATGGACCTTTTTGTTTTTTGAAAAGGTTTTTTCTTTTTGTCCTGATTTTCCTTGCTTGGCACGATGTGCTGTTTTTGTTGTTGAGCCCTTTTGCTTTGTGCATGCAGAGTCGTGTTGTGGACCTCTCTCAGGTGATTTGAAATGCTTGCGTATTGCTTTGTTGTAGGTCTTTAGCCGAACGGGCATTTTCTAGGCTCCATTGATTAGCGCTTCTTTTTGGCTGTTTGCCATCCATTGATTTGAAAGATCTTCTGGGCCAGCCGGCGTCGCCGTGGTGTGCCCATACCTCTAGAAGTATCTATTGTTCAGTCAAGTCGTTTACCTCTTTCCTGATGTCTGGGTCTTGGCTGCCCTCTTCCCGTCGTCGTCGTCATCTTCTTTTTGATACCGTGTAAATTGGTCATCATCATGTGATGATGAACTCCAGCGTCTTGCAAGAAATAATATCGAAAGTTGTTGTTTACGTGGTAACTGATAATATCTGTGGTATTTTTTCCCCAAATTTTTTTTTCACCGAAAAATATACGAAAATTGTACACACCAAAAAGAAAATGAAAACAAGGATTTTTGTTTCTTTTCTACTCGACAGTTAAAGGGCTCCTAAATTGTTTTTTTTATCAATGAAATCTATGCTTATATGCAACTACACACTGTACTCCACTCAGTTACAGTCATAACAAAAAAACAACCCCATATGTAAGTTGTTTTAGGGGTTAAAATCAAGGGTTTTTGATTTTTATGTTAATGAAAATTTGCATATTCATTAGCAAAGTTGTGATGTCACATTAGGCAAACACAAGAAAATGTCATTCCACTTTGCAAAACGTTTTTTTTCCAACTTGTTGAAACTTTTGTACATGTAACTCGTGCATTGTTTCAGTTTGTTTTACATGTAAGCCATGACAAAAAAAAATTTCCCCACAATTCCAGTTTTAAGTCTTGTTTTTTATTTGCTTTGTGTTCCTTAATACATGTAAGTGACATACCCCAAACAGCACCCTCTTTTTGTAAAGAAATTTTCAAAGTTGAAAAATACCACCTTTTATTTATAGGGCATCAAAATGAACAGTAATATTGTCATTCTATAGACAAGTAATCCTTCATAAGCAGCAAAAACTTTGCATAAAGTTACGTATTTAGAATTTCAGGTGCCCTGTGTGTGTTACATGTTAGTGTTAGTGTTACAGATCTGTTAACACGGCGTCTCGGGAAACCGCGTTAGTGTAACAGATCTGTTGACTTGGCATCTTGGGAAATGTCCAGTCGGTATAGGGTTCTGCACGACTTTCAACACTAACACTAACACAGGATTGTGACCTCCGGTCCGTGTTACACGAGATTAACCACTAGGTGATTACAATTTTCAAAATCCTCACGGAGCCCCAAAAAAAGTCCCAATTGTGGGTAAAATGCAAGATCGAACACATTTATTAGTTGTGTTGAGAAATGAAACTCAATTTATTGAGAATCACAAAATTAACACCACCCACTTCGTTCAGATTAACTGAACAGATCTGTTACACTAACACGATGTGTAACATGAGGTATTGAACTAACATGAGATGTAACACTAACACGTCTTAAACGGCATGTTAACATCGAGTTAACACGGTGTTTGTTTTGAGGTCACAATTCTTATTAAGTTAACAGATCTGTTACACTAACACTAACACGCAACCCAAAGTTGTGACTTCGCCCAATGTACAGTGCAGAGAATTAACATGGTGTTAACACCGTGTTAACGGATCTGTTAACACAGTGTTAACCTGGACGTTCAGTTAGAGGTCGAGATTAATGCCGTGTTAACATATCTGTTAAACTAAAACTAACACGTAACACACACATAATTGTGACCTCACCCAATGTCCTGTGGTCGGTTTGCTTCCCCACTCAAAAAAAAAACAACAACAAATGTGTTGAAGTTCTGTAGGGATTGTTTTCATCTTTTTTATTTGTACCCCGAGTGAGAAAATCAGCCTTCTTTCTTGGGATTGGGAGTGAAATGAAGAGGCATTGCTTTCCATACTTGGGAAGTCACGTTTTTCTGCATGGGCAGAGCTATAACATTTTCGGGGGTGCTGAGAAGGAAGGATAACAGGAAATTACAAAAAAATTGAGCTAGTTGCTACCTTTCTCTCTCCCACCCCTTTCAACAAGATTTTAGTGGGCTATTGCGCCCCTGCCAACCACGCCCCCATGTTGGTTTTAAAATTGGGAGCTTTCACAGGAGGTCAAAAGTTTACGGGTCACTGTTGCCTGTCTTCAAGAAGCGAAGAGAACAATAGATCCACGTGCTTTTCTGCTAGCAGCCATGTGCGTTTTCCCTTCTGGAAGACAAGCAACCAGTAACCCGTAACCTTTTGACCTCCTGTGAAAGCTCCCAGCAGTACCTACCTGTCTCTTCTGCACTATCATTTTGATCTTCATCTCTGCTTTGAAGTATTTGGCTATGTCAGCTCTTGGGTTTATAGGCTCAAATTGGTACCTCAACCACTTAACATAAGGTATTTTGGTGCCAGGAGAACTCGTTGAACTCGTTCTTGTACTCGTCTATGAAGGTCATTCAGGCTAACCGCTTTTGCTAGGTAGAGCTGTTCTCCATGCCGTCTCTCTTGGACTGCCACACCAACTTCTTTTGACCGGTACCTCAGTCTCTGTTTCCGCAAATAATGTAGCAAGGGTGTCTTTTTGGTTTTGGAGTTTGACCGTTCGCAGATCAACTACAATCCCTGGATCTTTACACAGAAGTGCGAGTTGGAATCTCTTACCAATCGCTTTTTCATCTGTGTCACGGGCAGCCGATTGATCCCCGGTGAGATTCGCAAAAATAGCTCTCAAGGCTACCCTTTCACAAAAAAGCCACGCGCCCCTCCCCCATTGACCATGGTTGAATGACGGTCAGGTCGGTGGCCATATTTTCTTGGCGGTTATAATGTGGCATGGCCGCAGCCACGTTGGCAGTCTGACCCGCTCTCGCCTGTCCCAACATTCCAGCAGTAAGGTCATCGACCGAAGCTGCCCCTTGCCTCTTTTTTCGAGCTCGCTGAAAGCCGATGGCTGTATTTTTTTGGTGGTCCATGTTGACATAACGCAACACGCTGAGGACGTGGCATAACATTGTTCGCTGCCGCCTAAGTCAAAACGACAGTAAGATTATTCCAATACAACCAAGTCAAATTGTCAGATGAAAATGGCGACACGTATAAGTTTAATTTACAAGACACAACTACATGTTGATTCCATCAGAGGCTGTGACAAAGTGAACAAATCACGTGCTGCCCCACTGGTTTACAAGTTTCCATCTTTTCCCAAACTCGAAAACTGATATGTTAATTCCCATCCTGATTTACATAACATCATGCAACACAAAATTACTTTACATGGTAGCACATGACACATTCTGGAATTTTCCATGTTTATGTACATGTAATTGTAAACGCGCTCGTACAACTGTAAAAAAAATATACTTGCCCTCAGACACTTAGTATAATTTGTTTTTCTCTTTTATCGATAAAATATGTTCCTGTCAATATTTTGATTTATTGGCGGTCCGCTAATAATTCAAGGCGTAGTCACAGTGCGCCCTCCAGCCTGTCCAATCTGTTTTCTTCTGTTTCTTCTGTCTCAAAAAGTCTTTCGAGACAGAATAAAAGATTTGACAGGCCACCAGTCCAGAGGGCACACCGCGCACCACAAACCAAATGCGGGAAGTCAGACCTGGACAAGTCTAGGCAAGGCGCAAAAACAGCCGTATAAAATACAAAGTATGATGTGTTGTCGTTAAAATAAAGTAAATGCTTTAACAATTCGTTCGGAGAAAAAGAAAATCAAATTTGCTGAGAACCACGGACAACATAACTCTAAGGAACGTCATTAACAATTCTTTGTAGCAGGATGTATCGGTTTACTGCCGCCAATTGCCAGCGGCACGTGGACTGAACTTTGGGCAGGCTTAAACCACATTAATGCCTCACATGGACATTCATAGGTTTTCAATGCTTGTAGTATTAAATTAAACCTGTACAAACATCCTCCCATTGTGTCTTGGCTTAGGCCAACCCTATACATTTGCACAGTATAGAAACTCTATTCTTTCTGGCCTCCAAAAATTATAGTCTGCTCGCCGCGGGCTAAAATCTGAAGATTGGTCTAACTTTAAGACAACGATATTACAAGCGGGCTATAATTATAGACCGGTTTTTAGTAGACGCCGCGTAAGCCAGCTAAGCCTATGACCAGTCTTAGACCGCATATTGCAATCCGCCCCTTGTGTTATTTTCACATTACATGAATGTTCCATTACATGTATGTTCCATGTATGCTAGACATACAGCACTTGAAAAACCCAAACTGGACTGAAAGTTGTTCAAGATGGATCTAACTGGTCTTTCTATGCCTGGCCGCGTGAGGGCCTCTCGACTAGTGCTGTAACCAAATGGACAAATGGACAGTGTTTTTAGCACTGGCTATCTGTTTTCCCAATTGGGACTAAAACGTTTGTTGAATCAATATGGCGACACTGGCTACATTCATACTGAGCCTTTTCAAAAACTTCACACCAAGATTATTACGAGTGAAAACAACAGAATTAACGTACATGTAGGTGGCAGGCATTTTTGTCTTTCTGTGACTCTTAGAGCATCGGTTCCTACCAAATTCCCTCCCTACCATATTTTTCAAAAACCTCAAGTGTGAATCCAGCCTAAAATGAAAGGAAAGAATCTTCAAAAAAGCACCTTTAATACACACAGAAAACCTAGCTTATCGGCTGCTAAAATAGTATAGTGTATACTGTTCACTGGGTCTCAAACAGATGTTTGCATGGTTGTTTACAGGCTGGTACACGCTGCAGTTTGAGAATGTGCACACAAGTTCCTTTTTGTGGTGAACAGCATCATGTAATTTATACAAAAAAATTATTCTTTGTGTCAATAACATATGTTTATATACCTCATGCGTAGATTCCTGTCATCTGATTGGTTAAAAGTGGGGGCATCGAATTAGCTAGACCCCGCGCGTGTATAATTATGATTATATACCTCATGCGTAGATTCCAGTCATCTGATTGGTTAAAAGTGGGGGCATTGAATCGGCTAGACCCGGCGCGTATGCCAACTGGTCAATAGTCTTTGCCATGCCCCGGGCATAGTCATTTAGCGGGTTCCGGACGCGCGCATTACATGTGTTAGCATATAGCTAGTTGTGCACCAACTATGCAGCTGGGCATAGTCATTTAGCGGGTTCCGGACGCGCGCATTACATGTGTTAGCATAGCTATAGCTGTGCACCAACTATGCAGCTGTGCGCTTCACGTAAACATTCATCAGGACGGTAATGGCGGAATCTCGACGTCATTTTGTCGTCTGTCGTAGATGATGAAGTCCTTAAGAAAGTAAGAGAAGTGGCCTACAGTTAAAACTGTGTCAGGTGAAATGTGCTACTAAAGTGCCAGGTGATTATGCTACAATGTTTGCTGTAAATATACAACTTTTCCGCCGTAGACCAGCTTCCGAAATCGAAACGCGAAGGACCACTGTCACGACTGTATATGATGACTCGTTACTTTTAACCAACCAGATGACAAAAATCTACACATTCGGTATATAAAACAAATATTGACTGCTGTTTATTCGGGTCATGGTTAAGATTATAGGCCCTCGGTGATCTCGAAGCCATGACTATGCCCCTCGGCTTCCGCCTCGGGGCATAGTCATGGCTTCGAGATCACCTTGGGCCTATAATCTTAACCATGCCCCTCATTGCAGTCAATATTTGTATACTATGCCCATAGCCATGGGCATAGTCATTTAGCGGGTTCCAGACGCGCGCATAACGTGTGCAGCATAGCTGTACACCAATGCAGCTGGGCGCTTCACGTAAACATTCAGCAGGACGGTAATGGCGGAATCTCGACAAAGTCCTAAGAAAATAAGAGAAGTTGCCTACAGTGAAAACCGTCAGGTGAAATGTGCTACTAAAGTGTCCGGTGATTATACTACATGTACCATTTTTTGCTGTAAATATACAACCTTTCCGCCGTAGACCAGCTTCCGAATTGAAAACTCGAAGGACCACTGTCATGTAAGCTTGTGCCGATCTTATAGACGATACCATCGTCTATCGCGGTGATTTTTTTTCCCTAACCGGGGGTTGAAATTCATATCTGTCCACATCTAAGGATTTACTTGTGTAACAATTTGGGAAAGGTCCAAGATTTGGTAAGTAATCAAAAATCCTTTTTTATTCCCTTTCAAAGCTACATTTCTGGGTAATTATATTACCTGCACATTTTTGTTATTACAACTTATTAACCACTAAAGTGAAATTTCGAGAAGAAATTATTTTAGCGTGGAAAAATGTTTAACAAATTTGTTCCAATCACACTTTTTGCACTTGATGGCAGTGTTCAAATTGAAATAGGGAATTATTTTTTGAAACAATTCAGCCAGCTTCTCTAGGTTCGTATACACTGTACAGTCAGTCCGCAGCGCGCACAAAAGTGCTTCCTTTTATGTGCACAGTATGCACGCGTGACTTCAGCCAGTTGCAGTCTTGCATATTTAATGAGCTTGAACAGCCTGTCGAAAACCAAGGATTTCTCATTAATTTCTAGGGATCTGAACAATAAGAGTAGGATTTTCGGAAAGATGAGAAACATATCTGTCGTCGAGTATCACTATTTTATGTTTTTTTTGTATTTTGAGTTGAGAAATATTCAAGAAAAAACACGTCAAAAAAGACGACAAAAGACACCCAAAACATCGGCAAATATCTCCCTTTGTCACTACTTGCAGCAGTCCATGTTTACCTTTTATACAAAGAATATGTAATATTCTACCCATAAATAATGAAAATTGTACGTACTTTTGTCTAGTCCAGTCAGGAAAAAGCGAAATCCAACGGCATTCCCAAAAAACACAAACCCAAAATTACCGCCGTGGCACCGCATAGTTTCCCGTAGTCCGATTGGCTAACGATGACGTCATTGCTAGTTCCAGATTAGACTGGCTTCAAGTCCACCAATGTTTTCGTGGGTTGTACCATGGAGCTAGTTATTGAATGCATGTACAGGTCTACCTTGATTTCCTTTTCCCCTCTTCGAACAGTATAGTTAAGCCCCCATAAATCGAGTTAAATTCAAACCGGTGTAAAAATTATCAAAGCATAGCCAAGTGTGTGTTCAATCTTAGTTTTGATAATTTTTTCCTAAAAATCACTTAGCTAGGATCTGAAGCTTTTTTTTATGTTTACACAAGATTGAAGTAATTTCCTAATCTTCTGGTTCCTTGTTCTATGCCTCCATCTGCCCAAATAAATTTTAAACAGTAATCAGTCCAGTTGGGAAAGGGATTATATGACACAGGAAACATGACAGATTGTTAACAGTTCTTTTTAATTTATTCAATGTCACACATCTTTGGATACTGCACAGCAACTGATAAATAAATCTGTTAAAACAACTACATGACTTATGATTGACATATGGTGGATTTCAAAACCGTTATTATTGCCAAAAATGTAACCATAACGAAAAACCACGAGCGGAATAGTCGCAACAGGTTCTGTTGTTGCAGAGAGTGTATAATTACATAAATATTATAAAACGTTTTTTAAAACTTGATAACTGCCACACATGTAAACACTGTCTGATTAGAGTTGCTAAAGTATACTGGATCAACTGTAAAGAACAAATACATGTATGACGATACAAAATATATGGTTCATTGCTTGTACATGTATTTCAAGCTGCACAGATCCCAAAAATAAAATATAGGTTGTATCTCTCATCAGCTGGTTTAAAATTATATACAGGTACATGTACATCTAAACTCTAGGTGGGACTTGCACTAACATGCATAACAAACATGAAGTACAAGTTATTAATATCAGTTGACAATTTTGACATACATTGTAATTAAAATAGCACACTGGTACAAACCCTGCAAATAAAAGTATTGCATAAATACACACACTGCCACATTTCTTTATAGGATAAATACTGCAACTTAATTACCGGTAAATGTATGTTTTTATGTTCCTTGGCAGAATGCTTGACACTATGTCAAAAGACAAGTGAGTGAGTTAGAACATGGTTAGAATGACTAAAATTACCAGGGATAATTGCCGGAGTCTCTGTGAAGTTGTCAGGAGATGACTGTGTCTCAGATGAACTTTGCCATTGTGCTTCTGATGCTGCATACATGTACATATAGTGATAATACTGATATACAGGTCCCCATGATGACCACTGCAGTAATTTAAAATAGTTAAAACAAAATTAGTGAGCACTAATAATAACATCAAGGGGAGGGGGAGGGGGTGTTGTGCCGTGCAGGTTTAACCCACATTTTGAGTGGGGAAAATTTAACATTTCCTGAGGCTATATATAGTTACAGTAACCATAACGCGTTAAGAAATGCATATAGTTACGGTATTGCAACTGCGTAAATCACTGCATCGATGATATCAGGGGGCGAGTCGGTCAGGGGGCGAGTTGGAAAGGGTACATAAGGTGGCGACTTGACCTGATTCCAATTTAATAGGCATACCTTAAGAAAAACATAAGTGGGATAAACAAATTTAAGATTTCTTTTAAATTGTGTGAAGAAAGACTTAACAATTTGTCAGCCTGGCTCGTATGTTTTGCACTCAAGGTCTAAAGCCATGATCGACTCCCCAAATTTTCCTCAACTTTGAAGTCGAGTCGGTCAACGGACGAGTTGGTCCAACGGACGAGTTGGTCCAACGGTCGAGTTGACTGTCATGAATGTGTTTAGGCGCATTTCTACAATGTCTGCGTGCACACGTATTAGTGTACGTACGTACGTGTGCAGCCACAGTAACATCGCACTGCTAAAAGGGTGAAATCTCGCGGTAAAATCGTAGCGCAAAAACTATTGAAAAAACTCTTCCAGCAAGCCACATGGCACGTTAAACGAAAGCACTTGTCTTCATCTATCGGAAAAACGCTATTGTTTTCCAAAGTTTTGTCTAGTCCAGTCAGGAAACACAAACCAATTGACCCCCTCAAAATCCACGATACGACCCATCACTTCAGATTTACACAATTACTAACTAAACAATGACCCAAATTGTGACAAAATATACATCAATCGAAAGAGGAAGAATTTTTCTACAAACTTACCCCGCCATCTTGGCCACCAACTTACTACTCGTTAAAAACGCTGGCGAGCAACGAAATAAGGCCTACGAAATCTCGCGAACATCCCGGACTTTCTCGCGGCGCGTTCACGCCAATGAGCTGTGCAGATAAAATTGGGCATTTGACCTCATTATCGGGGGCGCTGCGGACTGACTGTGTACATCAAACATGTCTACAGATTTTATGTATGTATGTACATGTAATTTACAATGTACATGTACATGTACTACATTTTACCAAGCATATCACCTGTTTGATAAATCTCGCAAGCCTTGACCGTCATGACCTCTCGAGTCCCTCCGCATTATATGGGCAGCGCGAAGAACAGCTCTGTCTAGGCAGACATTTGAAAAATCTTGGTGGAAAGTTATGCAAATTCCGTCCTCGATAAGCCAACTCACTTTGGTCACTTCCCGACAGCACAAACACTCCTTTTCGGATGGCATAACGATGCAGTTGCCGCAGGTACACCTGCCCAAGTTCTCACGGCGGTTTTCAGCTTCAGACCCGCTTGGGATGGCTTCGTTGAAGCCGCTTCTTTAATTTCGGCGGGGATTTGGGCCATCACTAGTATAACTCTTCCTCCGTAAAGGTGCGTCCACACTGGAGTGAATTTCGACGGAACGTCAACGGAACGTCAGCGGTACCGCTGAAAGTTGAAACTTTTCAACGTTGGGCGTTTGTCGTTAACGGCTACCGTTGTCGTTTCTGTGGACGGTCCACACTGTGAACGTCGTAAATTGGGCGCGCGCCCAAAATACAATGGCAGCGGAACGGCAAAATGCTCTAGTGTGGACCGTACTTAAAGATTGGCTCAAAATCGTATGGTGATGGCCCAGATGCCATTATTAAAAGAAAATATGAAGTCGACTTTCAGGAAATGCGTGGAAAAAACGGCGAGACAAGCTTCTGTTTGCACTGCACGTGATGTCACAACGTGTTGTACTATGTACTGTGTGCATGACAGCATACACTCCAAATTTGACCCAGAAAGGGTCACATTTGACCCGGAATCCGGGTTCTAATTGACACGACCAGAATGTTGGGTCGGGCCCTTTTGACCCGGAATATTGGGTCAAACCTGTTTGACCCGGAATTCCGGGTTCGATTTGACACGACCACCTCCGAGTCAAAATGACCCGGAATGTTGGGTCAAGCTTTTTGACCCGGAATGTTGGGTCAAACCTCTTTGACCCGGAATTCCGGGTTCTATTTGACACGACTATTCCCGGGTCAGAATGACCCGGAATGTTGGGTCAGGCCTTTTGACCTGCCATTCCGGGTCATTCAGGAATGTTGGGTAAAATCTTTCTGACCCGGAAAATGGTCAGAAAATAAGCATGTGTTCCACCGCCAATGATGGTGCAACTATAGGCTGCACAGGACACCTGTCATTGCTTGTCAATGCTGGTACATGTATAAAGCCTTGCTTGTTGAGCCAAGAACACATGCTCACCTTCATACTGGGTAGGTCTGGGACACAGGACTACCCGACAGAAATAATAAAGATTATCAGTACATTTAGCAGGCAAACAGTTATATGCATTTATTGAGCAAACAGATTGAACTTCATTTCACCTAAAATGCGTTTTGAAAAATGGCATTTTATACACTCAACTTCTTTGTTCATGAAAAAGCAAGAAACAAAAAATATTAAAACAAATTAAAGGAGCGTGACCATTTTTTTCCAGAAAAAAATGGATTTTGTTCTAACTATAACAATCATATAAAATATATTCCCAAAATACAATCCATGAAGAAAACAGTAAATTTGCAATCTCCAATTTGGATGTGAAGGCATAAAGGTTGGTGTACTGTAACCAAATAAATTAGTTTACAAAACATCAGTGGGTTTTTGACGACATCCCTAGAAATATACGGATTGAGTGTGCGAAATTTCAGAATGGTAATGAGAAAAATATGACACATAATATGGTATCAAAATCTCAACACATGGGGAAAATGGGAGTGCTCAAAATGTGATCTGGTCACGCTCCTTTAAATTTGGATACTTTGGATAAACTGAATGTAAATAATTAGGAATTAAAAGTGGGTTTGGCCAGTCTTAAACATACGTTTAAAACCGGCTTGGACCCGACTGGACGCTGATAATGCCTGAGCTGCCAGGCAAGGGTCATTATCAGCGTCAAGGCCCCTTGCCGGTTTTAAACGGATTGTTTAAGACTGGCCAAACCCACTTTTAATCCCATTCATAAATAGATTGGTGTAAATCGGTAAAACTTACCAAAATTAGCTTGTCGTTTTGCCATGTTTGGCATTCACTTTTCCCCTTCATCACATTGTTCGTTTAAACTTCTAGCTGTGCGTCGAGTAATGCAGGTGTGTTGTGTAAGCGCACACACACGACCTGGTAGATTTGTCACAGTGCACATTTTGCTTTTGGGAGCGTGCAGTTTCTGTGTGCGTGTTCGATACGTGCTGACTATAGGGCGCGGGCACAAGCGCGAGCAAGCCGGTCATTATCACTAGCTATCATTAGCTCTCGGCCAATGAGGATGCATAAGGGTATTTATGAATTACTTCTTAAGGCAAGAAACATGGGTCAAACAACAACAGTTATGCACCAGAATGTGCCAATATTAGTGAAAGACAAATCAGCCAAACATCAAATGAAGTCAGCCACAATTAAAGTGCTTTTGGCCAAAATATGTTCATGGGTGTTGACAAACATCAATGAACATATTTTCTGACTTATCTCCAAATGAAAGTACAAATTCAGATTATACAAGCTTAATTAATTATTATTACGAGGTCAGAGAATGTAGTTTAAACCTAAAGTTAAATGTTCTAATGCATCCAGATGTGTGGCTGTCTTCACCAACTGTTACATTACCTTCTGCAGGAATGTTCATGTAGATAAACGATGTCAAGTACAAAATGCTGTGGAACTCAAAACAAACGTCTACTCCTGTCAAATGTGAGTCGACTTCCAAATAATCCAAGGCTTTTTGTTCCACAAACACGAACACCAGCTCTGATTCCACTGCCTCCTCAAACAATGAGTGGTTCCCTCCATCATCCCTCTTCCATACACGTTGGGATATTTAACCCGACCTAAAATGGGAGAAAACAATTTGTCAAATGGCCACTCAAGAAACTCGGAAGTTCGATTGACGACTATAGTTTGACTAGAGTCCCTCGAACAACAATTATCCATCGTTTGAGTGACACCATTGTTCAAGGGACTCTACAGGAAGTCGCTCAATTGAACTTGCTGCTGAATGTAGCCCAAACCTGGAAGGATTTTTTTTTTTGCGAACGTGTAGTTAGTGTGTTGATGGTGGCCCAAAGAGAACGTCAAAAGAAACCACGGTAAAGCGTCACGTGAGCACACACGAGAGTGCTACTATAGTATGGGCCACTCTGTACTCGCCTTGATGTTCTCCATGGGCCAGTATCAACGCACGAACTGCACATTCGCGAGAAGAAGAAAAAATCCACCTCCAGCTTTGGACTTTGAGCAAGTTTGATTGAGCGACGAGTCTCTGGACTCTATAGTCGTCCCTTGAATGACAGATAATTTATATTGTTTGAGGGACTCCAGTCAAACTATAGTCGTAAATCGAGCTTGCTCTGGGTTTAATCCACAACCCTGTGCCGCTGTGCGTCGTGAAGAGAAAAAGGGATTGTCGGCCACTGTCAGAAAAACGGTATTTTAAGTAGTTTTTTTGAAACGTATTTTCCCATTAAGAATATCTTTAGACGACCAAATCTTGGAAATTGTGTATGTGATTCCAATTTTGAGGAAAAAAAAGTGGTTTGGGTCATTGACTAGCAATCATGGGTGAAAACTTGGGGTTGCGGGTTCGAATCCGGCTGCGGTACCTGTGCCCTTGGGCAAAGCACTCAACCACACTTGCTCCATCCTTTGGAAGGGATGTAAAGCCGTTGGTCCAGTGTGTTAGGTAATGGTAATTTGTTAAGAGCAAGTGGATTCCCCGGTGTCTCTGGCCATTTATAATTCTAATTCTTCATGGGTTTCCTCACGCTTGCGAGTGACGGTGCAATGAGCACTATTGAGGAATCCTTGGTATGATTACCAGAAAGAAATAATAATAAATGCTACTTACAGGCTGAACATCTAACGCTTTAGGACTTGATGGAATCTTCCATCCTACACCGGTGGAGAAGATGCATACATGTAGTAATTGGGTCCTCTTGTGATCATCTGTCAAGAAACACCATCTATGGTTATATTTTTGCATGATGAAATGCTGAACATGTCAACTTAAAATACCTGCAGATGCAAAAATAAACTTTGCTGTCTTTGCACTTTATTTTGTTATGCTAAGTTTAGCTTATACATGGCCAAGTTTATGAAGATTTGAGCAAGTACATGTACGTATATGACTTAGTAAACCACATACAGTTCGGTATACAACCGACGTGCACATGCAAAATTAAGCATAGTTAACACTGTAGGCATATTTCAGAAAGATAGTTAAGATTAATCCTATAAGTGATTCGTCTTATTTTGACTTAAGATGAATTCATAGTAATTCATCTTAAGTCCCTACTTAAGATCATCCTAATTTTTATGAAATAGGACCCAGTATAGATCAGACAATTATACATTAAGGAGGAGTTGCTGAATTTACTTATTTTTGGATGTTGCAAAATTTACCTCTGAATTGTGAATACAAATTATGATTGTTCAGTTGAAATAAGCAGATCCATGACTGTGGGCTGATTTGCTAGGAGGGTATTATTGAGATTTGTTAATTATAATAAAATGGATTGGCTTATTTGTACCTGTTGTTGTTTAACCTTTAATTTGGCCTGTTGAATTCTCAGCAACTCATCCTGTATTTCTAATTGCCTGATCTGTGCAGGCCTCTATGTATTTGATGGCCTGGTTGTACTACTATACTACTACTAGAACACGCCAGCGACCGAGGCTGGGTAGAACGTGCCTCTATGAGAAGGTGGCGCTACAAATTGAGGCTGGGCTTGAGAGACTTGATGACTGTTCTTATCTTAGGACAAACTGACATCTGTAGCCTCTGAATCCTGTTCACAAATAAACAACGATAGAAATTAATAAGTATAGTACCGCAAAACAAACTTAGTCAAAGCAATCAGGACCCCGCTGAAAACACACATTTCAACCCTTTTTCATTCTAAACCCAAAGCACATTAGAGCAAGAGTTGAAAATATATCACTTTTCCTAAAAAAATATAATACATGTCAACTAAGCTATGAGATAATTGGTTCAGACCAAACATAACTTGTCATGGTTACAGAATTACATCAATGATAACGGGACTGGGCTTTGCAAAGCTCTAATCCAATGAATTTGCAAGATTCTTCATAGCTGTTTAAGAATTTTCAATATCACTGTAAGACCCATCAAATTAAAGATAATGATAGGCTCTTTAATCAACATGCATACCCCATGCATATGTCTCAATGCTTATGAATCTCCTTAAAGAATACCTGTGAATTTGGCTCATCATCTTCTGGCAAAATTCCATTGACAACTTCCTTGGCTAAAATGGCCAAGACTTTGTCATGAATTTTTTAAACAGACTACCATATAATTCCCTTCATTAACCTTTTCTTCTTTGCTGCTCCCCTTTCCTCCGGTTCCAAACAGCTCGTGCTTCCTAGAGGCGACAAACTGCAGAAGCGCTTCCATTTCCATTCTTTGGTAGTCCTTGCTTCTTTTTCTAGGCGTTTCCTAAAATTTGAGGAAAATGCAAAGGTATTGATTACTATTATTAATAATAAATCTGGTGGTGCACGCGAAAGCTTTAATTTTCTGAATTGCCCAACATCATGATATAGTCTGTCTGTCTGTAGATCTATTACCAATTTTTTTCCCTGAAACTTTTGGGTACGAGGCTCAGCTCAGACAAAATCAAAATGTAAAATTATAAATACATGGAACTTACAAACAAAGTCTAAAGCCAAGCTAGATTAGCTGCATGCCTCCTAATGTATGTACCAAGTCGAAATCCCTAATTTAAATAATAATGGCCCTGTAGGTGTAGTTGGGCCTGGCCTAGGCTAGGGCTAGGCTGCCTAAACTGTTGACTATCACTCAGCCTCAGGAGCCTTGCCCTGATTATTATAGTGACTTAGGTCTTAGGCGCTAGACTTTAATTGTCACATTTATAGTTCCAAATATAGATAGAGCCTAAAATAATTATAGCAGTCACAGTGACGAGTGTCGCATTCAATCTACTTTGTTTAATACACCGTCTGGCATGCACTGCCCATGTAATTGTTCTTCGGAATCAAATATATTTTCGATCACAAATTTCAACTAAAATCATATGTCACTTTCAATATTTTACTTCTATGTTGTCTTTAAGAAAAAGGTTAATACCATACCTTCCCCATTTTCTCATACAGTAGTCAAGTCTGATGACTTTCGATCTTTCGCTGGCAGACGAAAATTTACGCTGCAAAGATTTTTATTTTTCAGGCAGGTCAAAGGTCACAAAATTCAGCTTTGTAGACTCAATCGCGACGTTTTTTGTTAAAGACGCGTCGTAGTAAAGATGCGACTTAGTAAAGACGCGACT
This sequence comes from Henricia sp. BOLD:AAB3569, assembly GCA_037783545.1. Classification (NCBI taxonomy): domain Eukaryota; kingdom Metazoa; phylum Echinodermata; class Asteroidea; order Spinulosida; family Echinasteridae; genus Henricia; species Henricia sp. BOLD:AAB3569. Next base: position 932,149 of record JBBELK010000356.1, on the reverse strand, counting down.
TAGTAAAGAACGGTTTAGTGGAACTGAAGCAAAAACACGACGTCAGTAAGACCCGTTTTAGTGTAAGACGCATCGCAGCGATCCTAAGTCCCGTTCCACTAAGTACTGTTTAGTGAAACGGGGCCCTGCTGGTCTAAATAAGCATGCAGTCTGAAGATAGTCTGAGGGGGTGCGTTTTAAATTCCTTGAACAATTCCTCCAGAGAGAACGGTGTTCCAGACTTGAGTGTATCACTTGAAAATTCACCACTGAAAGTGGTGACATAGCTTTCAAGCATTGTTATGTCCAAGTTCCATGCCTTGTTAACACCGCCCGGGAAAAAAACGTCCTTAAAAGTCTGAAGGACAACGGACAGATTGGCATCTTTTGCGATGTCCATTGGTTGGGATCCGCCGTACTACTTGTTTGGCCGAAGTTGTGTATTTTATTTGGTGCTTCCAGCCACCATACACTCGCAATGTTTCTTTCACACTTTTTTGTGGAACTGGTTTTCCACGATTTAGCATCTCTCGTAATTTTTTTTACGGCTGGTAGTGTAGATGCTTCTTCTGAGGGTAACAAAAATATCGATATTAAAAAGAAACACTGTTTTCTCCATTATTCCTATTCTGCAAATATGACCTCGTTTGCGGATGAGCTGGTAAATATTTATCCCGAAAGCTTACTCCTACAATGTATGACCTCGGCGTTGCCTCGGGTGCTATGAGCTCCCTCGGGTGTTAAAACTACATATCCCACATTACACCAGTCAACAATTGTTTAGTAAAAGCCCTTAACTTCAGCCGAAAACTAACCGTATGCGAAAAATAGACATTAGTTTAACTTGTAATTGTGTCACAAAATGACCATCTTAAAAAGTAGCCTTATCCAAGGGCTGTTAAGTTTGAATCCGTGAAGTATGCTATGCAGCGAAAGTGCGACACCGCACGGTAAACTGTAGCCAACTGCAAAATAGTCTGGTTACCGAAATATATTGGTCTGGAAACCAGACTGACACACACGAGGCTGAATCACAGCCTTGTTCTTTTTGTACACGACGTGTTTTATGGGCGGAGACTCTTTATGCTAATTTTCAAAAGGAGAGCATCGAGACGTAAGCTCATTGGCTAACGGTTGTTTTGATAGAGCAATACCGTTTTCACGGAACTGTTAAAAAAAATAGCAGATTTACCCAGTTCGTAAGTTTAAACACTTCATACCCTTGCAGAAAATTACGAAGTAGACAAATCTATACGTTGAGCCGTGATATACAACTGTTAAAAAAATGAATCAATGGGTGCAAAAAGTACAATTGAAAATGGCCATTTAAAAAAATAGTTACACTGTCCAAGTGTGAATAAAATGAGTTACCTGAATTGTATGCATCAGCTCTACGGGGAAATCAATGTGTTTATAATATGGTAGCCGCGCAAACTCTTTGATGCCTTTCTTGTCAGTTGTCGTCTCCAGCTTGGCTGCTGCATTCCTTGCTCTTTTTCTGTCCCTCTCGGACTCATCCGACAAGGCCCTTTTGTGTAAAAGGGACACCTGCTCTCCATCTCTCAGCTGGGACTCCCTAGACACCATTCCCAGAGGACCCTCTGCGTTTAAAAAATAAATTATATATACATATTTTTGTCATTCCCGGCCTCTTCTGCCATCTCTGTCTTAACTTGACCTGATTTATTGTCATTCCTAGCTTCTTCTGTAATGTGTACATTTTGTGTAATTCATAAGGTGTGATGACTAGAAAAGGGCATTTCCGTGCAAGATGTGAAATACATCAAGGTTGATGGCTGGGTCTGTGCTTCTCGGCAGGTTGCTGCTTCTCAGCGGGTATGGGGCCGTCCATTAAGTACATGCACATGTACGTACGCACGAAATTAAATGCCCCCACCCCCCTCCCCTCGCCCCTACATGTATGTTGCTGCTTCTCTGTGAGTTGCTGGTTCTTGGTGGGTTGTTTGTTCTCGGCGGGTTGCTGCTGCGGTGCAGGTCGCTGACGCTGGGAGGTTCCTAGTAATTGACGTCTATTTCCTGATTACAGAGTTCCATTGGTTCTTCCTCGCTGATTTGATTTTGCATTGTAGGTATGTATATTTACAATTGCATACATTTGGAGCATTGTAACGCGACGGCTAATTTTCAATTGGAAGATACCGTTCTTTGGATTGGGCACTATATGCATCTTCAGTCTGATGGGGACTGGGACAGAGGCATCTTTCATCATCTGAGACCTGCGTTTGAATAGAAGTTGTAGTCAACGAAGTTGTACGGCTGATTACATTGCATCTGCAGGAATTTTCAAACCAAAGATATCTGCTAATTTTTACACCACCAAGCATAGCCGCACGTGCATAACTACATGTAATTTTGCACTACAAATTATATCAAACCCTTTGACAAACAAGAGACAGCAGGGTTTTCTTCCCTGTACCTCTTCCGAATCTTGTTTATTTGCATTGTGTGTCTGTGTTTCTCCATTCCCTTTATCAGAATTAAAAGCATAGCATATGAATAGGTTAGTGTGTGGTAGGCCCATCTTTTTTTTTTACTGACTCTACTATCGTTGAACCAACAAAAGAGGTACAGGCTCGTACATCAATTGCCGAGCTTAAGACAAATCTAACTGGTGAAGTATAGCTACATTCAAGATTAAGCTATACTTGAAATTGCACCAACTTACTTGTAGAACCTTTCTACTTTACGCAAGAAAAACTCCTTCAATGGTGAATGTGTGCATTAGTCCACCACAACCTGGTCCTTCAGATCCAAATGACTGAGACAGTTCAGTGGTGAATTTATCCAAGTTTGACTGTATGAAGACTGAGTCACAAAGTGGGTCCTGTTGGCATTGAAAAATAGTTAAACCACAGATTGAACGACTTTTTGCTTTTTTCCTATTGCTTTTTTCTTTTTCAATACTCTCTTCTCTTTCTCAGATCTAGTGAGACGCTTTTGCCTGTGTTTAGCTTTTTTTCCTGGTGCTTCCCTTCGCGCTGCTTCCTTCCTTGCTGCTTGCTTCCTTCCTTGCTGCTTCTGCCTTCTCTTTCTGTATCTTCGTTGGCGGATGGCTGCAGATCTCAACCATTAGTAATGACGGCCAATCCGATGTTCACTACTGCAGATTCACCATCTGATACGGATTTATTGTGGCGCGATCCAAAGTACATGTAGTTGTGGCTTATTGGAAACTGGTAGTCCACTGAGGCATGTTAAATGTCACTCTTTGGTCCTTTGGACTTGTATTGTGCAGTGCATGCTAACAATCGCACCATCCTTGCACATTCAATATTCTGCTATGTGTTAGGTGGATAGATAACTTCATATAGGTCTTAGTGTGTTGGATGACTTCCGATCCGACAGCTCGACATATTTCCTTGGATCACTTGAAAGATATTTTCTTATTCGGGACAACCTTTTTAGTCATGTCTATGCGTAATAAGGAGCTTCATCATTGCCACACGATGATATGGAGTCCACTTGGTGTGCATACAAAGAATCATCAGTGTCATATATCTATAAGTGTTATCCACAAGCAGGCGGCGCCACAGCGGACAATCCAGCGGAGTTATTAATAAGGCAAGTTGAGTAATCTGCAGACTATGTATTACTTGCTCTTTCTTTGCTGCATATGCTGCCTTATTTTTGCTTTTACTGCTGCTTTTTTCTTCGTTGACCATAGTTGGCTCTTTGCCGTCTTTTCAATTTTCTCTTCTCTTTCTTACATCTTGTGATATGCTTTTGTCTATGTTCAGCTTTGTTTCTTCCTCCTCTTTCTGTACCTTCGCTGGCGGATGGCTGCAAGTCTGTTAGTGTGCCTTTTCTCATCATCTGTAAGAAAGTATAATTGACAATCTTTAATAAAACTAAGTTAACCCGCCTACCTAGGCATACTGCAGGCAACACCGGTGCACCAACAACCCAACATGCATCTCCACTGCCATGACTGCTTGTGCTACCGGTTCTGTTCATGTTGCACACGGTATTCCTGTGCTTGATGTGAACTATCGGCCATTGCAGATTTTCGAACTGGAGGGAAGCTGCTGTCATAAGGCCTTCACGTACCTAGCAAAACTTGTTCTGATATGTATCTACTCTGGGCTTCGCGCCTACATCCTAGCTCAAACAGCTGCCCAAGCATTTTGCTTAACACTTTACTAAAAATGTTGGTTTTCTTTCTTTTTCTGCGTGCATGGCATAGTGTATTGTTTCTTTGTGGCCCCTGATCGGTCCATGACCATTGGTATTGTAGCGTAGACCTTACACGGCACAACTTACAAAGGACTAACGCGTGGACACTTGTGAATCTTCGTGAAGAACTTTAGCACAACTTTATTCGTCAACTCGTAACTAGAAGATGGCGGCCCTTCTCCAACAGGTTCCACCATAGAACCGTGCTAGCGCAACCACCGGCAGACCAGCCCGGTCGTTACACCGCCCCCTTCGGAGACCCTGCTGTACCCACAGCAGACGACGGTGGCCGCCATTGGAGGAGAACCACCGCAACGTGTTTTAAAAGAACAAGCGAACAGCAACAAGAAAAGGTCAATTCATAAGTCACAAAAATGTACCTCATTACTGTTGAAAGACCCATATACCCATCACGATGTGTCAAAGGGACTCGCCTGGCCCCTAACGCCCCTGTACCCCAACACACACTTCCCTTTTGTTAACGCACCAACTCCCCCTAAAAACTGAAAGGAGTTCTCTGGAAATTCCTTGGATGTTGGAGACACAATGGATGAACAATGGTAGGGGAAGGGGGTTTCCCCCTGCCACATATCGTGCTGCATATGCGTACGTACAGTAGCCCATTTGTGGTTTGTGTGGCTGAATCATACACTGCAAAAAAAATCTGATTTTACATCCTAAGATCTCAGGGATTTTTCACTCTGCTAAGCGACGTTACGAAACCGGCCCCATTTCGTTGTGGAACAAGTGACAGAAATCTCGTTGCCTCCTTTGGACCAATCAGGAAACTTGGAAATTACCTGAGATCTCATGATGTCGATTTTACAGATTTTTTGTTCACAGAGCTATGTTGTAATTGCCATTTACAGCATGTGGGATTTGAAGTATTCAGTTGTGTTGTGAAGAGGCTTCATGGCAAAAGAGGATTATTGAGAGCAGAGCACTCTACTTCCATTGTTGAGGGCAAAATTACAAGGGTATTGCAATAAAGATGGAGATAAATGTAGTCATGAAATTTGGGCACTGCAACCGAAACAGCTAAGCTTAGCTTTCTACTTCCCGCCCCCGTTCACTTGGCAGTGTGGAGAACACTGATAAATTATTTTCACATTCGTTACTTGTAATTCAACTTTTTCAAGCACAAAACATGTATTTTCAATGCAATACCAAACAAGTCGTGACATTGTGTTTTGCTCAGAATGACATCACTCTGTATACACAGCAAGTGACCTCGGTGTTTAAGAATTTTGGGTGAAGGTTGGAACTAAATTGGAGTTTTAAAAACACATAGGCCTACCTCTAAACAGAAAACAAAAAAACAACATGTTGTTGGGGGGATTTCTTGCTATTTAATCGTCCCATTTAATTTACTGCGTACATGCGGTTCGTAATTGGATGTTAAATGACAAATTGATGATCAACGACACGAAAACTGATTTTTTAGTCATCGGGACAAAACAACAACTCTCCAAGATTAATATAGATCACTTATCTGTTGGAAATAATCGCATCACTCCTGTATCTTGCGTAAAGAATCTTGGTTTCTGGTTTGACGAAAATTTTAAGATGAATGTGCATATAAATAAAACTTGTAAAGCCCGGTTCATACTTCACGCGAAAGCAAACGCGAACGCGAATCTCACGTCAATGTGACGTCAAACATTTCGCGGCGAACATTCGCGCAAGTTGAAACTAGTTCAACTTTTTGCGAATTCGCTGCGCGAAACAATAGTTGTGACGTCAAATTCGCATTCGCGTTCGCGTTCGCATGAAGTATGAACCGGGCTTAATGCTTGTTTTTATCAGATGTACAATATACGTAGTATCAGGAAATATCTTACTCGTTGGGATACTCAAGTGTTGGTTCACTCACTCGTTACAAGTCGTATTGATTATTGTAATAGTCTATTGTATGGTGTAGCACAGTGCGATTTAATGAAACTTCAGAGAGTGCAGAACGCAGCAGCGAGACTAGTGTGTAGTAAATCAAAATACTGTCATATAACTCCGCTCCTCCAGAACTTACACTGGCTGCCAGTTAAATATCGCATCTGGTTTAAGATTCTCTTGTTTGTGTATAAATCTGTCCATAGAATGTCACCCACTTACATTTGTAATCTTGTTCAGTTGAGTGAGTCCCCATATTCTCTTAGATCATCTTGTCAGCTGAAGTTACAGGTCCCCCTTTGTACTTTTAATAAACTCGGGGAGAGAGCATTTATGGTAGCTGGTCCTCAGCTTTGGAACCAGTTACCTGGTCACATTAGGTGCTAAGAAACACTGGGGAGTTTTAAACGAGAGGTAAAAACTTTTTTATTTCAGAAGGCTTTTTATGTGTAGGCCCAATTGTGCATGTGGTGATTTTGTTTTTTAATGGTTCATTCGAAATTTAAATGTTTAACTTGTAAATTTTGATTGTATAATGGTTTTACTCAAAATGGTATAGTATTGTAGTTTTGGTTAAAGTAGATCGCTGGCAACTCACTGAGGCCACTCTGATGAACCAGCAATGGACGTGGCTGGGGCATTTCCAGCGTAACACAAACCACCCAGCCCTGATCACTGGTCTGCCGACTGACGCACGCCCCACTCCAGGCAGGCCGCGTCTGCGATGGATGGATGGACTGCGACGATGGTCCGGAAAGCCGGCAGCAGCTCTCGCCGACGACGCAGCAGCTCGTGCCCCCATGCCACAGAAGGAACATGGAACCAGATCAACTTCAATGGTGCTAAGAAGTCATAGCCGCCAAGGCGCCTCTGGCGTACGACGATGATGATGATGAGTACGGTTTTATCCTTCAAGTAATTTTTATTGTAATGCGCATTAGAACATATGTTTATGTATTTTGCGCAATATAAATGCCATTATTATTATTATTATTACCTTTTCCTTGCTTTTTGGTCCAGTGCTCGCTTCTCATTCATGACCTTTGTATGAACAGTCGTGACGAAAGTCAGAATGCCGTTTCAAAAATTTAACTATGTCTTTCCGGCCTGTACAAGTACTTACAAGGAGAGAAAAAGAACATATATTCCTAGATCTTGCGAATATGATTTTTAAAAATGAAAATACCACGTAGTAAAAGGAAAGGTCGTGGTTTTTTAATATTTAGAAAGTCGTTTTGTCAAACATTTCTTGCAAAGAATATGCACAAGAAGTAGACTGTTTCATGTAGGCTACAGCATTGGTAAGTTAACCAACTACATGTACTTGCCAACTTTGTTTTGATGCTAATGACTGTAAAAACTGAACAAATACCATCTTTACTGGGAATCCTTTCTGCATGCATGAAGTATATCCTTTCTTTTGCAAAGGCAAGTCATGAAACACAATGTTGTACTCATGAAATGCAATAAAGACTAACGTACTGTGTGTGCCGTCAACCAGTAGACTACATTCCTAACTGTGTATCCTCCCGAGTCTTGCTTTGATCTTGGATACACAACTACATGTCGCAGATTTTCATCAGAATCTTTTGCCTGTGCATGCCCAGCGTTTTCATTGTAGTGATGAGCTGCTAAGTACATGTATATATTCTGAAAAAAAGAATAACATTTTGATGTTGAGTTGTGCAGCATTCTATCTTGCACTGCAAGAGTAAAAATTAGGGTGCCAGGAAGTAGTTTGTTAAAATGCCTTGCAGGTGTAATAAAGCAAAGCGCAAAGCAAAGCAAAGCAAAATTTACTGTTCATGATCACACCTTGCAACACCAATTACATAATCAATATGTTTTACTTACCTGCACACCATTCCAGCAAAGGAGTATACATCCATCTTCGGGGCGTAGTGCATGATCACTGCATGAAAGTGTTCAACGCAAGATGTTTGCATCTGTGGCAAAAGCATCTGTATGTCTTGTTTCGGGCATTAGTACTATGATGAATATTTATGAGATATAGTAATACCTTATAATGCACAACTTCTAAAGTCCTTGAATTTCAGTCTCAGCTGGCGTTTACGAGGTTGGGGTTTCAAAATGTTATTTTGTGTGAAAACTAATTCACACGAACACTTTTGAGGGTTATTATTTATTACATGTACATGTTCTGTTCTTAAAAGAAAGATAAATGAAATATAAAAGCTTTAAAGAGTATATGTGTCATATCTTAAACAGGTTACTGCATTATATTCTCATTCGAGTTATGATGCTGATGCTGGCAGTGGTGGTGATGGTGGCATCGACCTTACTAGGCTTGTTGAAGTGAGAGTCTCCTAGAATCTTGGGGCAATCTGGAAGCCCACTCTGAGTACATCCAGTCACTGGTGCTCTGGAAAACGGAGTCAAGGACCTGCAACCTCAGGAAAATTGTTACTTACATGTTCATGTAGGTCAATGATCTTAGCTTGCACCTTCGTGGCTCTGTACAGCAGAATATTGTCAGACTTGATATCACAGTGCACATAATCAATATTGTTCAAGTGCAGCAAACCTTAGCAGATGTTGCACACAACTCTCATCCAGTCTTTGCAGGACAGTGCTTGAGAGGTGCCACTCAAGTCCAGTGCATCTTGTAGGATGGTGACCAATTCTTGTACAATTATATACTCTCAACACCTTAGCTTGTAACCCAAAACAGAGCTGCAGTATTTCTATATAGAAAGTTGTTGCCTTTTTTTGTAGCCACAATTGTTGCTTAACATTTTCAGTTTCACCATTACGTTCGGCAGTGGACTTTCCACAATTTTCAGCTTGGAAACAAGGTTTCCGACGTAAACATGTTGAACAATTCTTGACTGTTCCAGACAATACATGTATTACATATGAAGCCATGGTGTGGCAACATCACATCACAGACTGAGGGAAAGCGTCTTGAGCTGTAATAATAACTTCTTAACTCCTTCAAGCTGCTTCATATTTAAGCAAATGTAACCCGTTTGAAGATTGTTAATGACCACATAAAAGATCAACAATACAAGGGCGATGTGCTTTCTGACTATTACTTCTTTGGATAAAGTTTTCCATGCCACATGTACATACATGCATGTATGCCTATTTGGGTCTTTCTTACACTGGTTTCTTACACATGATATATTGCCGTTAATATTCTCTTCCAAGTTGGTGAATCTCATATGAGCTGATGCTGGGTGGCATGTTTGCTCCATCTTTAGTCCAGTGGCCAGCTGTATCTTTACACTGTCCTGTACTTTTATTATGAACGGGTACAAGAGACAACACATGTCAGTAGTGGCAGAATTTTGCTTGTTAAAGTTAAAGTTCAGTCATAGCACTCAAGTCTGGTAAAATAAAATTTAAAAAAAAATGTCTAAACATAGACCCATACGTGTATATGTACATGCTACATCTCTTGGGAAATGTTCAAACTGGTTTTGACACTTCGGCCCATTTTTGTACAAAATCGTCAATCATGGACGAATCGGAAATGGTTTAAAAATAACAAGGGAACAAATATTTAATTGCATTAGATTATTGTAACGTATGTCTACTGGGTTCTTTTTCACAGTTTCCGCCAAACGCCAGAAAAAGGGACACAGTCACAGGATTTTCCAATTTCAAAAAGAACAAGCGGATTTATTTCAACATAACAAACTCTCCAATATCAAGTCAACTACTATACGGTACACTTACTACAGCGAGCCAAAACAACAACAAGGTTCCGTGTCCTTTTACATGCAAAGCAAGCTTCGCACGTAGATACGAGCAATACAATCTTATACAATGTGATACATAATTCCGGCTGGCATCTGGCCAGACCTTTCCCGCGCGCGAAATTCTCAGAAAAACTACATGAACTAGGTCAGGATGCTCCGCCGGAGTACCTCCGCCGGAGTCCCTCGCCGGCGCGGCCAGACAACTGGCCAGTTCAAACGGCACAAAAGGAACTGTCTATTACATTATTTTTCTTGATTCAAGTTTTTTTTTAATTGTCAAGAAAATATTGACATCGAAGGCCAAACCGTTGAGCAACCGTTGAGAGTATTCCACTGAAAAGTGGAAAGAGCCATATATAGCATTTGCAGTGGAAATTATATGGGAGTTCTTCCAAAACATCAGAGGAACAGTATAATTTTGCGCATTGCAGGCACATACACGCTTGTGTAAGCATCAGGCATGAGAATGGAGATTTGTAAAAAATCAGGAAAAATAATTGTATTTCAACAACCTGCGAAGCCACGGCGTGGGAACTTTAAAAGCTCTCTGATGCATTTTAGAGCATATCTGGGGTTGTGTTTAAGGTAGATTTTTCCTTAAAATTCAGAGGAGATATTTTATATTTTTTAATAAAAATAGAATCAGTATTTCACAAACATTACAACTTCCTGAACTGGAAATGTTTTAAATTAAGAAAAAAGGCAGAGAAAAAACACAATTTCTGCTTCCGATCACATGCCTTTCAAAAATAGTCTTGTAGGTCGGAAAAACGAGAATGGAGTTTTGAAATAAAAAGAAGGAACCAATAAAACAGACTGACTCTAGTCGTGAATCGAGCTTGCTCAAGGTTGCCACAGAAGATTCATTTTCACTCACTTTTTTACATTTTCTTAGCTTTATATCCACAGCTTACCACCCCCCATTTTTAATCCAAATTTACATTGAACTCGGAGACCACATATTTGGAGGTGAAAAATCAGGAAATCCTGATAAATCAGGAAGATTCTCATGCCTGAAGCATACAGGTTGGCAAAAAACGGACATTAAAAGCAATGTTTTTTTCTTTTTACTATGAAAGAAAATGTTGGGAATGTTTGAAAAAAATTGTTAATAGTACTTAAAACTTCTAACATACACTGAACTCATCAGAAACAAGAAAAGTGGTCTTTGAACTAATAGACCGTATTGAACAGCCGCCATTTCGTGGGGCACTTAAACCGTTCAACAATAGAAGCACGATATGTGCAACCATGCATGTCCTCGAGGAACAAAGAAACTGCCCCACGAAATGGCGGCCATTCGATACGGTCTATACTCATTGTCATGCAAACTTGTACTATCATTAGAAGAAAGTTGTTAATTGTTAATGCTTAAATCTTTACACTAAAGCCATGAAATGAGCTTTAAATTTTCAACAAATGTCAGTTCAATATAACGCAGGCGGCTGTGTCATTTTTTTTGGGACAAAATATGTAATTTGCACTGAAAACACATTTTTAGTCAGAATCTGTCACAAATTAAAAACACAGTATCCTTACAAAGTATATAAACACTGAAAACCGTAAATAAAACTGACCTATCGCCATTCAAAGCATCTGCCAGTATGCAGTTTGCTTGGCAGAAGGCGGCTGTCTTGTGCCGAGGGTGGATCTATATCTTGTCCTATAGGACCCTCGTCAGATGAAACAACAAGGTGTCTTGCCCTGTGGAATAGTCCCCGGCGTGGTCCTGCAATTGTGGTCCTGCATTTCCCAGGTCCCCGGCGTGGCCCCGGGGGCGATATTTTTTTCCGTACCACTGTTTAGCGAACATTGCTTCTGATTGGTTTAACCCCTATGCATATGTTGCATACTGATGTGTTTTGTCGATGACTACCTCAACATAACCCCACACCATACCACACTCTTTCCTCAATTAATAGTAAAAAAAATTTAATACGACTCTGAGGAGATTCGATCCTGCCATCTCTCGATTGAATATGAATATTCATTTACAATGCACCAATCGATGAAGCCCCATAGCGAATATGTGGTACGGAAAAAAAAATCGCGCCCCGGGGTACTGGTCATTGGTCGGTGTCATCCCATGGTCACTAAAAACGTCATTAAACCCGGAACCATTCACTTGTCTCACTGATGTACGACTCGATTTAACTTAATGAGTCGTCATCCTCATCTTCTTTACCTCATCTCCGTCACCTCCTCAACAACATGTTCTATGTCATTTTGCTCCGTAACTTTAGTGGTTTGGTCTTATTTTGGTGACTTTGCACGAAAACCACAGAATTACTACTATTTTTCTCCAAGCTGACGAATTAAGCTCGACTGATTTCACCCTAACCATATTAAGATGAAGTCTGTCAAGCACAGATCTAAATGGGTCTTTCCACACTTTTTGGTAACATATGGTGAAAAAAGGCAGTAGGTCCCAGTTATCCAAGGTGCAGTTATCTTCCAATATCTTTAATTTATCCAAAAGTTAAAGAAATGTCTTCAAGTTGATCTGTGTCCTTGTTACTACGTTAAAAGCAATGAACTAAAGTACCGGTACATGTACATGTACACGTACATGTGTAATGTACATGAACTTTATTACTGTGGAAGGACGCTCATGCAGACTTTTTCAAAACACATGGCAATGATGTAGTCGAGACTACTCTTGCTGACTCTTTGCCAAGACTGCAAACATGGGGTCCAATATTTTGATTTCTTTTAACTTTGAAGGTGTCGATTACTACACTGGTTTCATCTTTGCTATTAAAAAGCCATTATAGTCATTACCTCAGAAAGCCAAACCTTTCACAGTGAGGATTTCCCCGCTCCAATCTTGACATCATCTTCTTTAACCTTGTTCAGAGGTCTAGGTACCTCTATTGAACTTGTTTTTATTATTGACGTTTTACCATCAACGTCAAACACCACGAGTGCTTCCCTTGGAAGGGGAGTGCTTCCCTTGGAAGGGTAGGCCTACAGGAAGGCAAAGTCTTGCTCAACTTAAGTCGACAAATGCTGCTGAACACTCTCTTGTGCTGATTCGACTTCCTCTCCCCTTTCTTCGACCAGTGAAGAGGACAGGGAGCATGAAACTGCCAAGTTCTTCCTTTGTTCTGGCCGGGTAATAGGCATGATTTGCTTTTTGCCTTTTCTGGCAGCAGTGACCATTTCGATTGTGGTTCCGCTTCCCAAATATGGAATGAACTCTGTTGTATGGCTTTTAAACCATTCGTAAGCCTGCTTCATGCTCCATGGCTATTTACTGCTCTTCATATCCAAGGCATATCATATCCATTAGATATCCTATTCTCTCAGTCTCGTCCCTCCTGTCCAAAACCTCGGGTCGTTCAGCAAAAATGTTGACTTTCGAGAATAGATGACTGCCTGCATAAGTCAAATAAGCAAACTTACACACATGGACACCATTGCAAGTGAAACTCAGTCTTCATTATTACCTTGACATGTATGCACATGTATAACAGATAAGAATATGATAAATTACTATCAATGCTAGAATAGGGCGACTAATCGTGTGTAAAAAAGTATATTAGGACGACCTGCTCAATAGGGCGACATTTTGGTGTCGCCCTAATATTTTTGAGTTTAAAATTCATTTTTTTAGGTCAAAAACCATTTTTATTTTAGGTCGAAAACCATTTTTATCGGGACTGGAGTTGTTTCTCTTCGGTCTGTAACCATCTCCGGAAGCTTTGGGTAAACAAATAAGGTGTCATTTTGAGTGACTCTTGCCGAAATCTCGGTGGTCCCCGGTGAGAGTCTTCCCGAAATGTCGCCCCATTGCGGCATCCAGCGTTGTTTAAATTTCTCTGGACTTTAGCTTAATTTTTGACTGTTCTTTCATCATATTTTGTGATCTGTTTCTTAAATTTCCAGTTCCCGTAAATTAGCTTAAGTAAGTAAGTATAAGCTTTTACCTGTCACCAGTCGGGAGAAAAAACAAAGAAATAAATAGAAATTATCTCGGAGGAGAGCCTTAATTATGCTGGTATGAGATGGAGAGTTGACAAAACGTACGAGTTGTCTCAAATGCTCAATGTTAAATCCGGGTCTCCTTTTGCTTAATGTGGGGAAGATAAATAGCGTGTCGGGCTTTAGTTTTCCCTTTTGCGGCATCCCAAGCAGTTCGAAAAACCCTTCTTTAAATTTAGAAAATTATGTTGTTAAACTTAATAACTCTTGTTGAACAACTCTTGTTGAACAACTCTTGTTGAACAACCCTAGCTCGTTTTCGTTGTGGACATCATCATTTACCTGTAACTGAATTCCGTTATATATCATCCGACTCGCCTAACCATGTCACTTTATGTCCTTTGTGTATATAATGAAGACCACCTTTGTGATGAATTTTATTATGTACTTGTTTGCACTGCACTTAGCCATGCATAGATCAAGTTTGATTAAGAATGTTTACTGGCCAAACATAGAGAAATTGGGTTTGCTTTTTAACATAACCAGCTCACATTAACTGTATAACCTTGCAAAATTTTAAAAGATTATTTTATCCAAGTTCCCATAATAACTTGTATTTTATTTACAGTCTTCTCTGGACACTCATTTAACTTATTTCGTTTACTTGTAAATGTTTTTACTGTAAATTAACGTACTTGTCATGTAATTTATACTGGCTCTCATACCCCTCTGGGGTCGCAGAGATAAATAAACCATTCAACCATTCAACCATTCCATTCAAACAACTTGTTTTTGAAATTATCTATCTTTGGATTTGGGAAGCTAAAATACATGTATGTCAACTCCTTTTGTTTTCCTGAATTATTTGCACACACAAAAGCCTCACTTTCTGGCATTTTTCTTGCTTAGTGATGCGCCTATATAGTTGTGCAATCAGTTTCATGAAGTGAATACTAACGCATGTAATTGATTGATTAGAAAGGGACCAGGACAAGATGGTGGTGTGGCACACAGGGCACTCGGATTGCCATACGTGCCATTATACCAACAACAACAACAACAAGATGGTGGTGCCCATAGGATGCACGTACTATTTTGTGTTTTTACAAAAGATCGGTGCAATTAAATACATGTACATTTATTCTGTTTTGAGTGGAAATAGGTAGACAAATGTTTTTCATAGAATATCTACAACTACCTGACTTGACCAATTCCCTTTTCATTTGTTTACAGTGGTTGGATACATGTATGTGGAGGACTGTTATTTATGTAGACTTTGGAGGATTATATAGTGTCACGTAATAAGTACAGGCACTTTGTTTATATTCCGTTTCACATGGCACTTTAACCAGGTGATCACCTACGTGTGGGTAATCGAAACAAATAAAGAGTTGGATTTCTACGACAAAATTCAGGGTCAGAAATTACCACGGTTTACTGGTCATAAATGCCACTTGACCGGGTTTGTAGCCCTGGTCAGGAGGTACATGTTCATGAAGGTTAACCCACATGTCGATCGGGTTTTAATGTGTGAATGCTTGCCCTGGGTTAGTGTGGCCTCGAAGTGAAAAAGGAAAATTCCTTGCACAGCCCATTAATATGGCTCAGTTAAACTACACAATTTTCCACATGTATGATGTGCGTATTGCTCGTACCTGGCTTACTGGGTGTGCAGTTGGAAAGGTAAATTATTGCACCCATGTAAGAGAGGATTAATATCAGAAAATATACTGGTTAAATATAGTGAATATCTGGGTTATTGTAACGATTAAAGAGGTTTCGGTGTGCACGGTTAGTAATTACGACTACGATTAGCCAAACCTCAAAATCGTTACCTTTCGCTGTCCGTTTTTCACTAAAGCGGGCCTCCCACTGTGCGATTTTAGCCACGAATGTCCTACGAATTGGTACGATTATTGCAGACTGCCTATAGACTCTACACAAGTACGCACAAATTAATGACGTAAAATTCACTAATAGTCGTCGTTTTGCCTAACCGTATGCGACCGAAACCTCCCTATTGTGTTCAGTTGGTTTGGTAAAGAGATGTACATTACTATATTGTAATGTGAACTCAATCCTGTTGTATGTCAAGTGAGAAAATGTAACAATGATTATGAACAAATGCATCTTAATGCACATTGAGAATGTAAGATCGTAACACGTAGGGTTGTAGTCGAGTCCTTCACAAGTCCTCACAAGTCCTCCACAAGTCCCTGGGTCTTAGTTCAAGTCATGAGCTATTCACATCAACCCCAACAAAGGCATTCTTGGAAAATAGTAATGGCAAAGACATGCTAAAGCCTTTTTCTACTTGCACTCATCAAAGCAAAACGCAAGAATGGTGTGCTGACGCTATCGACAATAGTAAGGCTAAAGGCGGGAATGATGTGTTCAGAATGCTGAGCGCTAATTGGTCAGCTCGATAACATCAGGGAGCACGCTACTGCGCATGCGCAGCTATATTACATAGAGCGTGTGTACAAATTATTTCTGACGACACAACACGGGTTTTGTGAAGTAAATGAATGTAGCATCGATCATGTGCAGATGCATGATGTAGTACTGCGTGCTCTGGCCAGTACTCTAACAGCGAACTGCTGTTCGCTGTATTGTTTCGAGCACTCGGGGTGATCAAGCAAGTGTTGTCCTATAGCAGGTGTGCATTCGTGCTGTGTGGCAGCTTTGCGAGCGTTCTTGCAGACACGCAATAGCCGTTTGCTGGAAGCAGGCAGGTTGCTGTGGATGGAGGACTTGAACGTACGTGTTTAATGCGATCCGCAAATCGTTGGGACGTACGACCTACGTACCGAGCTTGACATCGGCACCGAAATTCAAAGATAACATTGTTAAGTTGTGTGGTAGGTAGTACGTCTTTATTACGGACTGTCGGAAGTAACTTTCACGCAGTGAATATTACACGCGGCTGAACGGTGTAGTAGGCGCGCGTCACGGCTTTCGTCACTTGTTGTTCGAAAGTTTGTGAAACGTTTCCATTCTTTTGTGCGTGTTCATCCTTTGCTTCTTGTTACTGGATTTGTGAAAGACTTATGCACCTATTAATTGTTTCCCCCGCTCCCTCCCCCGCCCCCGCCCGGCCCACCCCTTAGGTGGGGGTTTGGTCACTTTTTTTCGTGCCCCAGGGTGGGAATTTTGACCAATTGAAATACATGTTGAAATACATGTTTTGCACCCGAGGATGGGGATTTTTGTCACCTAAATTGTGGGGATTTTGTCACGCGAAAAGTGACAATCCCCACCTCTTAGGTGGGGCAGCCCGGGGGGGGGGGGGGGGGGGGGGGGGGGGGGATAATTGATAGGTGCATTTATTGTGATTTTTATTGGCTTTGGACTCTACTACAACCCTAGTAACACGGGGTTCCAGCTGGCAATTTTTTTATTATAGCCAATTTCCAGCAAATTAAATGCAAATTTGTGTAACTAAATATTCTTATACAGTGCTGAATTGTTTGTTGCCAATTGCTCAGAATTGCATCAAACATTCCCCTTTTGGTTTTGTCTGGAACCTTGGTATTGTATTCTTCAAACCAGGTCGGGATATGGTACCAAATTTTACACTGACGAGGTCTTACAATTTCATTGTTTTAGTACAGAGGTGCAGAAACATTGGTGCCAGACAATTCCAAGTATACGTGTACGTATGTATACGAGTATTTTGTAAATATACCGGTACATGATGTGCAAGCTTATATTTTTGTAACTAAGGTATAAAATACGGTATGTGTAAGGGTTATATGGTCTTAAGGTAGAAACTACATGTAGGTGACTATAACTGAATGTACATGTACATGTACACTGAAAAATCTCCTGGTTATTTTAACCCAGGAATAGGGTGAACAATGCAACTACCCAAATGTTGGGTTGTTTATACCCGTTTATTTGGTGTAAATGAACCCAAATTTGGGTAGTTTGTACCCAAATTTGGGTTAATTTAGACCAAAAGCTCGTGTAGAAATGACCAACAATTTGGGTAGTTGCATTTTTCACCCTATCCCCGGGTTAAAATAACCCAGGCGATTTTTCAGTGTACATGTAGCTATAAAACTAATAATTGTATTTGGTACAAAAACTACATGTTACAAAAACGCCAGCAGAGAGCAAATTAAAATGGTAATTTTGTTTTTGAAACCTCTTTGTAACAATTGAGTACTGTGTAAGTTTTTGTAGTACTGTGGTAAACAGTACCAAATTTAGGGGTTATGGGTACATTGTATATTGGCACGCCGTTTACATGTATTGATGCACCAGATGCTGATGTTTTTCCCAATGTTGCTGACTCAGTTAAGACGCAAAGTCGACAAAAACAATTCAGAAAATTGGATGAGAAATGGGCAAAAGAAAAGCATTTATTTCAGAGGTACATGTACATGTAAGTGGAACTTTTAAACTAAAACCTCTTTTTCCCTTAATAATTTTGTTGTGTCGTTTTAAACATATTCTAAACCGCAAAAGAAATGTCGCTTGAATCTGGAAGCTTCATTTTAAAAATAGCATATTCAGCTGGGCATTTGGGTGAACTTTCAGTGTAATGGTACAACATGTCAAATTAAGCACACTCTAAATGACAAAGAAAGCACATTTCTTTTGAGGTTCGGTATATAATGAAATTGGGCGAATGAGGTATCAAATTAGTGTAAACAAACCCCATCTTTCTCTGTTAAAATATTGTGTAAATAATCTACAGGTTCTAAGTTACAAAGAGCTTAGTTACTTTGTGTTAGGTCCTTACATCTTCTGTTTTTTTAAATCAAATTTCTCCTGTGGCATTATGTTGGTAAATTCTGCTTCTGTGCAGGAATTAATATTATTAAGCCCTAAACATTAGGTAGTGTCAGTAAAAGCAATGAAGAACGTGTGATTCCCCCCCCCCCCCCCCCCCCCCCCCCGCCCCCTCACCCCAACCCCCACAGACTCGGATATGGGTCTTTCCACAGTAATGGGGGGGGGGGGTACATTTGAAAAATAAGTCAATAATTCCTTTCAGATGTCTTTATTTTATTTAAAAATAGCATATTTAGCTGGGCATTTGGGTGAACTTTCAGTGTAATGGTACATGTCAAATTAAGCACACTCTAAATGACAAAGAGAGCACATTTCTTTTGAGGTTCGGTATATAATGAAATTGGGCGAATGAGGTATCAAATTAGTGTAAACAAACCCCATCTTTCTCTGCTAAAATATTGTGAAAATAATCTACAGGTTCTAATTTACAAAGAGCTTAGTTACTTTGTGTTAGGTCCTTACATCTTCTGTTTTTTTAAATCCAATTTCTCCTGTGGCATTATGTTTGTAAATTCTGCTTCTGTGCAGGAATTAATATTATTAAGCCCTAAACATTAGGTAGTGTTAGTAAAAGCAGGAATCGGATTTTGAAATGGTAGACATGTTTCTTTTTGATGATTTTTGCAAAATTAAATCAGTGGTTTAAATTGTAAGTACTTACTGTATTGTGATCGGACACAAAAAAGAAATTTCCCGTGCACTCATAAATATGTACATGTAGTATGTATTGTAATCACCGGATAACATGAAGTATGGTGTTTGTATGGAGCTTTGAAATAAATTGATATAAAATGAATACTGAGTACCGACTCATTCTTTAAAAGTATGTAGAAAGTGTGATCCCCCCCCCCCCCCCCCCCCCCTCCCCCCTCCCCCCAACCCCCAACCCCCACAGACTCGGATATGGGTCTTTCCACAGTAATGGGGTACATTTGAAAAATAAGTCAATAATTCCTTTTAGATGTCTTTAGTTTATCTCAGAATTAAAGAAATGTCCTTGTTTTGTTCTCAGGAGATAACTTTTGCCCCAAAAGATAATAAATTGCTGCCAAAACATACATTTTAAAAAAGCTTGTGTACAAATTTCTCTATTAGGTATGTAACGTGGACAGACCATTTTGTGACATTTTTTCCGTCTTTGTTACATGCGTAATAGGGAAATTTGTGCACGGGGTTTTCACAAATGTATGTTGTATGCATGACTATTTTTCTTACTCCTTGGTGAAAAAGTTATTTCCTCAGTTTATAGCTTGATAATTTAAAGATAAAATGAATACATTTGAAGTGAACTGGGACCTAATATCTTGAATGTTACAGAAATGTACCCCATTACTGTGGAGAGAACCATATCCATATTTTTTTTGTCCTCTTCAGATAATTGCCTAACATTCTTTACTATGAAGAGACCAGACATTTGTTTCCCAAAACAAATCGGGAAAATACACCAAAATATGGTCTATGAATGGTCCTCCGAGGGATTCGCCGTTAAATTAACAGATTAACCGTGATTGACTGGGAATGATGAGAAAATACGCATCATGCCGCAACCGTGTAGTTCTGCTTACAAATCCGCCACGTTGCGCTTGTTCTCCCAAACAATTAATCGTGGACGTTTTAGGGAGGTCTAACAAAGATAACAATATCGTCCGCGATTGGCAAGCGAACGTCGGCGATTCGCTCCTGTACAAAACCAACGAGAGTAAGGAAAAATAGACTATGGCCCGTATTCTAAGACCCTCCTTTAAATAGGCCTAAAGTAGACCTTTATAGAGGCTTCCTTTATTGAGGAGTTCCTTTGCTAAAGGCTCCTTTAACAAATGGTATTCAAGAACCACACTTTAACTTCCCTCTTGTTAAGGTCTTCCTTTACCACAAATTGTTTAAAGGCTTCCTTTAAGGAAGGGACACTTTCTCTAAGGCTCCTTTTATGCTCCTAAATGAGCTGTTGTAACAGGACGATGTCAGTTTTCTAGTCCCGTGAATACCTCTGGTCATTACGCTGCCATTGTTATTGTATGCAGTAGGGTTGATGTTCACGTGAAGTCTTCAGTTAGGCCCTGATACAGGAGTGTTCAGTGGGTAGTGTATCCGCGGTAGTGTGCATTGCCCCCCCCCCCCCCCCACCCCCCACCCCCTCCCCCCTTTCCGATTTTGTGGACAACCAACATGCCAAAAACTGGAAAAACTACCGGTAACGGTTCTGATGACGGTAAAACCCCAAAACCTCGTAGACGGTTCAGTGACATTGAAAAGCAGCTACTAATGCAACTGGTCAATAAGAAAAAGCATATCGATATGCGGGGAAATACGAGGTTCTGACTGCTAAAAATGAAGCACGAAAAAGTTCAATGCGCAGCCCGGTATCAAGCCTTCCGATGCTCCGCAGCTCAAGAAAGTTGTCGATAATTTGAAAGTAAAAGCAAAAAAAGATGTTGCACAGAAAATGTTCGTTTCCATATTCCGAAGATTCGTTCAACAGCGGATCGTGTTCTCTTGTGTGATCTGTTGTATCGGTTTTGTGCAGGGCCATCTGGGTTCCGAAATGGTGTCATTAAAAATGGGCGGCACGCGTAGCCTTTATCTCCAAGAAGAAGGCCATCGAAATGGCGTTGTTCGAACTGGAAACAAATCCGGCTGTTGTCGAAAATACGTGAATCATGAGTTGAGCCCGGCCATCGAATAACAATGTTTATGAATTTCAGATCTGCATCTGCTATACCTTGAACGTTCAGTGACATGAAACCATTGCGACATCGATAAATTTCACGTTCGTCTAAGCTTGGGGCTTGGATTGGCACATGAACGCCATCGACGCAATCTAGCACATCTGCAAAACCATGCATTTCATAGAATTTCCTTTTATTTGCAACAGCGTCCTGTCCAATTGGAAAACTAATTACTTCGGCCCGTTTTCTAGCTATCACTGCTGAAACACTTCTGACGATTCTTGAAGCCGATGGCAAATCTCCGTGAACAATCTGAAACGAACCCGTCGCATAGTAATGGAGTGCAACCAGCAGTTGGGTCCTTGGTGACAGAGGGCGTCCACGATTGTTCTCAGGTTCTGGTATGTTGTCGCCGATGAAGTTCACCAGGTGGTTAAATCCATCCTTGCTGAACCGAAAGCGTCTAAAAATTGCGTCGTCACTGAAATCATCCTCTTGAAACTGAGGAAGACGTGTCCTGATACGTGGCATACCCCTAATGACGTCATAGAAACGCGCTAGTCAGTTGACGTAATCACCCATCGCTGAGGTATCAGAAGAGATCCTTGCACATTGGCTGCTAAAGGAAGACTAAAAGATACTCCAGACCAACCTTACGTTTAAAGGCCTCCTTAAGGCAAAATAAAGCATTTCCTGTAATGAAGGAAGGTTCTTGAAACGACTCAACCTTTGCTAAAGGAAGGTACTTAAAGGCGTCCTTTGACCCGAGATAAAGGTTGGTTCTTGAAATAAAATTTAGCTAAAGGTTGACTTAAAGTCTGCCTTAACGCTAAATGAACGTTCTAGAATACGGGTTCTTATGTCCAAACAAAAGAGGAACAAATTTAAGGGACGTCCGCCATTGTATGTGGATTCGCACCTTACTGTACATGCACAAAAGCACATGCTATTTTCGGCCATGCGTTACTGAGATGACACTGGGAACTGATTGAAATTTCAATGCAAACATTTCATTATCAATGAATGGTTTATTTTGAGCTACAAACACCATACTCCTGCGAGGGCGCTGTTCAGGCGTGGAGGGAACCTACAGTTGAAAAAAACAAAAAGAGAATATTACATGTTAAACAGTAACGGCCAGTTCTTGCCGCAAATGATATGCGAAACGAACTAGGTAAACTGATACAGTTGGTGATATTAAAGAAGCCCTTGAAAAATGACAAACTCCTGTATATGAGCACGCAGAAAGAAACTGTTGTCTTGATACGACGCTATGTTCTTGCTAACTAATGTGCAAATTCTCATTGGCAAGCGCCAAACTTGATGATCGAAATTTATATATTATACTTCAACACTCCCTCCCATCGCCATGAACATAATAAGCAACGCGAGACGGAACGAGGCTTAATTCCGCTTGATTACAGTGCTTGTCCTCGCAAGCCATAACCCAACTGCTGTTACTACTCGATAACTGGTCTAGCCACTCAAAAGTGGCGCAGGGCTTTTCCTCTCACGCCGTGCCAAATATGTAAAAAGGCACAGGCTCGTCAATGCGCGCGTGAGGCCAAATTCGTGCTACGAAATACGCAGCTCCATGCCTTTGCTATTTGGCCTCACGCGCGCATTGACGAGCCTCTGCCTTTAATTCAGAGATCTTCTTTCACATCGAACCATCGTCGGGAATTGGTATTTCGCAAGGGCACTTCTTAGTAGCAGCGCCTAATTTCCTCTTGCGCCTGCCTCCTATTGGGGTTCCCGTTTTGTATGCAATTTGGGAATTTTTGTATTTAGGCCTAATTCCAATGCGGAGCCTGTCATCGCCGCCATCAACACCCCTGATCGGTTTCGCCTACGAACCCGTAAGGCAAACCCCGGGGTAATTGCACGCGTTGCGCTGGGACTCTACAAAACGCAGATTATAGGCTCACACGTTTATATTAAAACCGCTATCACTCGGCGACGGAGCTAGCTAAGCGTTCTCCAAATTACCGGGTGTATATCCCCATGTCTGTTATACTCAACCGAGCCTCCGTTTTAAGATATACAACTTTGGGCTTTACCCTCTTGGCGACAGACTCGGGGCTCCTCTTCTCACTGGCCAAATTAGAGGCTCTTTTTCTCACACGACCAAACCTGAGATTTTCCCCCTTACACAGCCAAACCTGGGGCTCCTACTCTCACTGGCCGAAACCTCGGGCTGTGACTCTCACTGACCAAACATGGGGCTTCCCCTCACACGGCCCAACATTGGGCTTTTCCCCTCACACGGCCAAACATGGGGCTTTTCCCCTCACACGTACGGCCAAACATGGGGCTTTTCCCCCTAACAAGCGATGGCTAATAAGCGATGTGTATTATATCATATGCATTATAGTTGTCTTGCGAATATGGTAATGTTTGATATCTGTCGTGCAGGCCGACTGGATTTCCTCGTGTGGGATAATAAAGTGGAATCCATCCATACATCTATCTATAAACCTGGGGCTCTTCCCCTCACACGGCAAAACCTGACGTTCTTCCGTCACACGGCCAAACTTGGGGCTTTTCCACTCATACACGCGGCCAAACTTGGGGCTCTTCCCCTTACATGGCTAAACCTGGGGCTTACTCTCACTGGCCCTGGTAACAAATTCTCCCCTTCGCGAAACGTGCGTTACCTCCGGTAACCAGAAAAGTAACCACAAAAGGGCGCGGAGTCAGTGTACCGTGCAATGCTAAAAAGGGGGAAAAATATTAAAGCCTTAGGCCTTCCAGCCCATGAGATGCAACCGTGGTGCGCGATAGTTCATATGCGAACAAGAGGTGCCTGAAACATCAATTATACGACATGTGAAACAAGCTGCTGCTTTTCAAATTTTGGAGTTTTCCATACATATTCCAGGAAACCATTTGGGTGCCAGTCTACAGTTGGGAATTTTAAGGCTCCTTCCCCCATTTCAAATCCGCGTTATGACTATCAACGCAACAAAAGTCCCGAGACTGTACACTGGCACCGTGTCCATCAATACCATAACAAAAGGTACAATTATTTACCCTCAATAAAGAACCTCGTTATCAAAACAGAGTTCTGATAGTTTAATGCTTTCTTCAGAGAAAACTATCCGGTAAACCCGTCCGGTAAATAGTTATCCTCTCACAAAACGTAGGTTCCATGCTATTGGCAGACCTCAAAATTGAGACCGGTCGGGTTTTAATTTTGCGTCATTATCAATTCTTTCTGGCACTGAAACCAATGATTCCTCAAAAGTGCCCATTGCACTCGCTCGCAAGCGTAAGGAAGCCCATGAGGAGAAGAGGATAATTTTAAAACGGTCAGAGACCCGGGGAATCATCTTGCTCTTCACGAGTACGTGTTGGGAGCACGTGTGGTCTAGTGGGTATACAACCGTGCTCGTGATCGAAGGGTTATAGGCCGGTTAAATCCCCACTTGTGCCAACGTGTTTGGGAAAGACTTAATCTCAATTGCCTCGTCAACCCAAGCGATATTAGGGGAGCTGTTAGGGGGAATGCCACAATCTAACTCCTGATAGGATTGTGCGCCTTCGTATGTCAGGTATAACCACCTAGTTGAAGCGAAATGGTACTGGTGATTTCCTGATGGCAACGCTAGGAATACCATATCGACCGTATCGTATAGCTGCCATTTTGCGGGGCACCTTTTGTTACTCAAAGGCAGGGGCTCGTCAGCAATGCGCGCGCGCCAAATTCGTGCCACGATTTATGCCTTTAAACCGTTCAACAATGGAAGCACAGTATGTGCAACCATGCATGTCCTCAGGGAACAAATACAAATCTCGCGACAAGCAGAAGCGTTCATTTTTAAA
Organism: Henricia sp. BOLD:AAB3569; assembly: GCA_037783545.1. Classification (NCBI taxonomy): domain Eukaryota; kingdom Metazoa; phylum Echinodermata; class Asteroidea; order Spinulosida; family Echinasteridae; genus Henricia; species Henricia sp. BOLD:AAB3569. The sequence goes on along the minus strand of JBBELK010000356.1, from coordinate 907,146 downwards.
GGCTAAATTAATCTTTGTCTCAATGGTTAACATCGCAACAGCCATTTCAGGGCAAAATCACAATTTTTGGTAATAAAACTTCAAAATTCCACCTCCAAGAATTCGTAATGGCAGCTTTCACTGGGCACCACGTGACATGGTTGGGCGATTTATTTTTTAACCAACAAAAAGTATAACCAAGGTTGGTTAAAATACGGCCCTCTGATCTTATATTTTATGCAACCTGCAGTTTACCCAACCAAAAAGCAGAATATTACTTAACCAACCACTGGTTAAAGAAAAAATTACCCAACTAAAAGAGTTTACCTATTAAACGTTGGGAGATTTTTAACCAAGTAATTTTTACCCAGTGATATTTTAAGCAGCGTTCTGAGAGTGTAACGGCTCCCCAATTATCGCTCCGGTCGACGAGGCAATAAACCTGCAACGTAATGACGTCACGCAATATTTACCGCGGTGCATTATGGGTGAAAAGTGGGAACGAGATCTCTGCATCTTTAGTTTGCGTGCGTTGCATGCATAGCGCCTAGCGTATTATTATGCACGTAACTTTGTGAACTTTACTAACCGCTTCGCTGGCAAAAAAAACGTCAAAAAAATGATCGTAAATTTATAAAATGGTTCGTGTCAAGTTAGTTGTGCCTGCGTGAGTTTTAAGGCCACGACGGACGCCGGAACTATCGTCCTGCAATAATTGTGCAAACTACCGATAATGCACCGCGGTAAACATTGCGTGACGTCATTATGTCATAGGTCTATTGAGAATTACGTACGTATCATCATGCCCAGAGACACAAACACGTTGACGGCAGTGGGGCTTATGGGAAGATTGAATGGGAAGATTGAATAGACAGCCTAAGTGTGACGTGTTACCATGGTAATTCGCCATAAACATAATGGCCGTCGGAAAAAGTACCATTGCAAAAGCACAGGGACACGGTTCAGTGATTTGTAGTGTATATATAGCCATATATCCCAGACAACTAACAAAAGATGACGAATTCACTTCGGCAGTCCATTAACTTTTTGCATGAACATTTGCATAATGTCTGGCAGTCCAAGTTCTTAACTTTAAAATGTAGGTGCCGATTAGTTAGTCCACATTCTATGCTATTTGTTGCCAGGTGGTGCATGCCATTGCCTATCAATCAACAGTCTGGTAATTAGACTACTCACAATAAGTTAGGGATTTTATGGGGTGTACGCAGATATTCCAAATAAATTACAAAATTGGCAACTTACCAATATCCCTAACTTATTGCGAGTAGTGTATGCCATTCTGCATCCTTTGGTGAACATGGTACCAGTCTGGTCAAGTACATGTAGATACTAAGTGTGCACACAAAAGGCTAAATGAAATAACACAAGTGAATACTGAATCACTTTTCGATCTAAATTTTAGCGATGCGTCGCCATTTTGTCCCAATATTGGGCAAAGAATGACGTTTTCGCGTACAAGTCCTTCGTGCATTTCTATGGCAATTGATTGCTTTCCGATGACGTCACCTCTTCCATCCACCATTTTGGTGGGCATTTTTCATGACCCACGTGGCTCGAGTAATAACCGGCAAACAGAGCAAGAAAAGCGCATTGGTTGCACTTACTTCTGTTGATTAACCTTGCTTTATGTTGTTGCGCCATGGCTGTTGTATCGAGAAAGATAAAAACGTATTTCTTCAGGCTAAAAATCGCGATCAAGTAGAAGCACTTTTGTTTTTACAAGCTGACTGCATGCTCAATATTTTGAACGTATCGCAACGCGCGTGTGTGGCATCTTCGAATGAAAATACGCTGGTGAGTATTTTTTACGCGTGTTCATGTGCGTCTATTGGCGCGCGCGTGTACGCGCGTGACTGTTGCCCACCACACATTCCCGGATGTTCTACGTCATCGAAAGCAATCAATACACGAAAACGTTGTCCGCAAAAACTTCATCCGTTGACCAGTATTACGACAAAATGGCGGCGCCCATAGTGCGACGCACCGCTAAAATTTTGATTCTTTGTGAAGTTCTTGTCCGCTTTTCAGTAGGTAATATTTATTTTTCTTTGCATTAAAATAATTTACGAGTTGTACTTTTTGAGCACAAGGTCTTTTGTTTCTTGGGTACCCTTCTCCTTTAAGTAGCCAAAAGCATGTACATGTACATGTGTAGCCTCAGGTTAGACAGAATGATTCTGTCCCTACGGGATTTCCCCGTAGGGACAGAAGGTACCCCTTTCATACAGTGGATTGTTGTCATTTTGCCTCGAAATTAGAATCACACCCAAATATTTCCTCCTAGTTGTGTTCTACAGTGGTTTGAGATGTCCATGATCGGAAAATGATTGGAAAGAAATACTTACAACACCGTTTTTGAAGCCAAAAGTTGCTCTCACATTCATACTCAACAGTAGTTTCTGTCGTGACCGTGTTCATAAATCTCGACGTAAAATCTCGCGAGAATGTACACAAGTTGGGCCTGCCCAATGCCCAATTGCAGACAGACTGTATCAAGCCTTATCGTTAATCGGGCACAAATACATTTACACGTACGCAGTCCTTTCCGTGCCGCTAGCGCTGTACGCACTGAGGAAATGACTTGGCTGCTCTTTCCGACGGCTGTTTCATTACTTAACACTTAATGTCAACCATGTCGCATGTTATTAATAATCCACTGTATGAAAGGAAAGCTCACTGACTAGCCTCAGGTATGTGCGGTACAATTGTATATATTGCTGTACTGATTCCTCCTCCAGCTTTTATTCAGATGGCTGTAATTTAGCATGTGCCAGTTGAAAGATGCTTCAACACGTTTTTGTCATAAGAATAGACCGTATTCCTGAACGCGTGATGAGGGCGCTCAAACTTGTGGTGACTTGGGAGAAAGTGGGGTAAAGACGCGTTTGTCACGCATACGCGCAACGTTTAGAACAGTTTAGAACGCATGCGCGCATAGCGCGTTTTGTGTTCGAACATAATGCGCGATGGGCGCAGGCGCAGGCCAGAGCCGTATATTTAGAGAGTTGCGACATGTAGCGACTTCTTGTTTTTGGTCACGTGGTTAAAATAGCCATTTTGTTTCCTACCGTGAGGATTTTCCCCATAGGTTTGTACAGGAGTTCATCAAAAACAGATCGAAAAAACGTTTTTCCGTGACAGCAGACCTGCTGATTTTAACCGTGGAAGTCGGGCTGTAGGTATATCATGTGTGTTAGAAATACTTTTGCAAGTACAATTGGAAAAATGAAGATATCACGAAAAATGAAGTGTGTTTTCGCGGAGTCGCGAGCGAGTGCATGACATGCATGAAGCGCGCACGGCCGGCCGGGTGCGGTTGAAACCCGGAGGTCAGAGGGAATGCTGGACAACTCGTACCCAGGACAACTCGTACCCAGGACAACTCGTACCCAGGACAACTCGTACCCAGAACAACTCGTACCCATTTTGTTGTTATTATTTTGTTGTAAATTTTTAAAGGTCCTGCGAAATATGGTCCCCCACCCCATCCCCCAAAAAACAGCAACAGTTCCAGCAAACATCACAGCAAAAGTCGGCAAAGTTGCGACAGAAAATCCTGGTAAAAAAAAAATCCCGGCAAATGTCGCGGAAAATTCCCAGGAAAGTTGTGGCAGAATGTTGCTTAAATCAGGTCAAAATTCTCAAAAAGGGGCCGGCAAAAGTGGGTCGCTGCAAACTTTACGGTAAAAGTGTCATTCCAAGTAGGGGGCAAAAGCGCCAATAAAATGGTGAAACGGTTTCATAAAGTTGCACGCGCATACACGATCATGACGATGGAATTAAGTTGTCCCGGTTACGAGTTGACCAGGGTGTGAGTTGTCCCGTTTCCGTCAGAGGTATATTAACCCGGCGGAGGTAGAAATTTCCTTTAACCATGTTTAAAGTTAGACATTAACAAAAGGGTCACAAAAGTGCTGCAGGATGTGCGACCGACATAATTGAGCTGTCGGTTGACAATGCTGCCTTGAGTCTGGACTCGACTCTAGTCCGGACCCGAGTCCCGATTTTCATGGACTCGGTCTCGGCCAGTCAGGACTTAGACTCGGATGGTAAGGACTTAGAGTGGAAACATTTGTATTTTAAACCAAAAAATACATTACTTATTGTTTTTTTTTAACATGTGAAATAGAATTTTGAGAATGTGAATTCAACGACTTGAAATTATTTTAAGCACTCTAATGTATTTCAGCTCCCAAAGAAATTACATTTCTTGACCTAAAGCAAACTTACGAGCTGCCAGAGATCATTGACACCAAGTATAATTAATGCACTTAAGATTTAAACAAGGACTTGGGGACTCGGACTTAAGGACTCGGACAGTGTGGACTCCACTGTTGGTTGACACACGTCTAATAGTGCAGTAAACTGCTTGTACTTGGAGAATGCTGATGTGGGTGGTTCGATTCCACCACTGCTTCAATGCACAAAGTAGTTCAGGATGACACACCAAGTTCTTTGTACTGCAGTTTGCTGTTTCTATTCATAGGAGGTTTTAACTTGGTATCATGATGTTCTTAATTACATTAACACACTACAAATACTTGCGACTTTGGAAGAAATTGATGTTAAGAACCTTGCACAGGGATGCAAGTGCCACAATATTTATTTAAACCCTCAGTAGCGAAGAAAATTCAAAACAGAAAAAAAATGATCTGTAAATAATTTGTAAATAATAATTGAAAAAATAAAATCAGAGATGGCATGCATTCAGCTAACTGTTTAGTATATTAGTTCAGTATGTGCATGTTTATGCTTGGGGGAAATACAGTAAACGTATTTGTGAGGAAATATGTACCGGTATGAGATTATAATGAAATTTTATACGTGTGTTTTTTAAAAATCTACATGAAGCAGTAAAAAGTATTCTGTGAAGCTTTGGTTTGTTTGTTTAAGAGGTAATTTATAAGATTCTTTTTACAAATAGACCTAGGGAAAATAACTTTTGTGCAAGAAGTGATTAATTTTAAACTTCTAAAAGCTTCATTTTCAGCAGAAAATAGCACATTATCCTGTCTACGTGGGAAAAAGTCATGGAAAAGGCCATTGAAAAAGTCTAGAAATTCTTTTGCAAGATTTTTGTGGAAGTATGATTTATTTAGAAACTGTATTGCATGTAGGCCTATATGTAATGTGTGGTTCGATTTTCCTGTCCAAAAATAATAGCGAAATTCCTTAATTATTTTGGAAAGAAAAGTATAAAAATACCAAAAAATAATAAAATGTGTCCATGCTTTACATAACAGAAACCAAATTGCGTTGTGAAATCAACGCTTGTCGACGAAATTGTCGATAAAATCAGTTGAAATGTTTGCCTTTTTGTACGTAAACCTATTGCACGCTGGAGGGCGCGCGGCGAAGGTAGGAAACAAAATGGCTTCAAATCTCAAGTTGGCGCAACTCTCTAAATATACGGCTCTGGCGCAGGCCACTTGACAGCGCCATCACGCGTTCAGGGATACCGTCTATTCTCATTACTGAAGTTACATGTATTTACAGTGTGGCAAGTGCATTGGGAAAATCCAGTTAAAGACATTTGCACATCTTTGTGAGCCAATCACAGTCTGTACATCATGCATGAGTTGGCGCTTTGTGAATCTATTGTCACATTTTAATAAGAAAACCTAACATGGCTGCCGGTGCAAAGGCACTATTGATCATTTTAATACTGTGAAATCCTGTTGTATGTAACTCAAGTTTAAGCAGAGGTTTGACTTAAACATGGTAAATTCTATTTTTGTACTTTCAAAGAGGATTTATTCTGGGTTGGAGAGACTACGAGTTATCAATTTTGACTTATGAAGATTTCACTGTACCAGAAATTAACTTGTTTTTCAAGAATAGGTGTATGTTTATTGAGAACCATTTACCGGATAATACCAAAAAAGACGAAAAATTTGCTCAGTAGTAACAGGTCTTATCCACATTTTCCGGTATACACTGTATAGCGGAGAGAATTTCCCCCAGCAATTAAGTGCCAATAGAAACACACCGTTCTCCTTGAGTGCGCCTACAGGGAAAACGTAAACACGTGACCACACAATGACTAATCCAATGCCTGTGCTTGACCCGTGCATATGACATTTATCCGGCAAATTCACAAAGTGTGATGAAAGGCCAGCAAACTGGCTTTTTTTTTTCAATAGAAACTTTGCGTTACCTGCTATTTACCGGTAAAAGTCCATGTGCTCAACAGAAACACGGCTAACGAAAAAAAATTTCACACAACTTTGTATTTACATACACAATGTACAAATCCTATTACAGCATAACCTAAGTTAATTTGCTGGCTTGTCTTTGCCCGCGTCCTTTTCCTCACTACTGGCTGGTAACTGCGTGGTGCCTTCTCTGTAATCCGGAAACGTCTCCCAGGGACTCGAGAGGTCAAACTTCCGAAACTCCTGGGTCATTTCAATGGGCTCACAGACTACTCGCTTCAGCTCCTCATCATATCGCACCTGAAAATTAACATTTCCCATTTCGATATAAATAAGATCAGATTCAGAAGTCATTTGTAAATCAATGTCCTTTCTTTCAGCTGTTTCAGGTGCCGTCCAAAGTTGTCAACATTTTTACGATTCTACAAAGCACATTATTTTTCAAGACCTCCCCTCTCTCCACCAAAATACTAATTATTAACATTTGTTTTGTCAGTACCTTGAAATGTCACCATTTTACAGTGCATGTAAAGTCGTACGCGGCCCTTGACCCCCTCCACCCTTTCCTACGCTCTGTAGACCCGTGAAAATGTTGACAAATTTGGACAGCCCCTTATTAATAGAGTCAAATGCATGTCTAATTGTCCTTTTTACACAAATGTGACGTGCGTCTCTTTGAGAAAAAGCGATGTGGAGGGAACTTGGAGTAAAATGATGCACTGAAAACCACAGAATAAACTTAAATGTCCGTTATTCTGTGATTTTCTGGGTCAAATCTAAGGCTGTGTCCCATGTGTGTGATAGTATATCCCCGTTATTTTTTGTGCGTACCACATGCACCTGCGAAGATGCAGGGAAATAGTATACAAATATTGACTACAATGAGGTGCATGGTTAAGATTATAAGCCCAATGTGATCTAAAAAACTATGACTATAATTATGCCCTGAGGTGGAAGCTGAGGGGCATATAGTCATGGCCAATAATTTTAACCAGGACCCAAATAAAAAGCAGTCAATATTTGTTTTATGAACCGAACGTGTATATTTTTGTCTTCAGATTGGTTAAAAGTAACGTTACACCTGAAAATTAAATGTAACGTTAGTCCTTAAAGGTTTGATTTCGGAAGCTGGTCTGTGGCGGTATGGTTTGTATTTACACCAAAATATTTGTAGCATATTTCACCGTTGTCCACTACCACTAGGACTTACATGTAATCATCTACGAGAACAAAATGGCTTCGAGATTCCGCCATTACCGGTGTGCCGCACAGCTGGTGCACAGCTATGCTACACACGCGACGCGCGCATCCGGAACCAGCTAAATGACCATGCCTGGGGCATGGCAAAGACTATGCCCGGGGCATAGTCAGAATTCTACAGGCATGGGGTCTAGCTAATTCAATGCCCCCACTTTTAACCAATCAGATGACAGGAATCTACGCATGGGGTATATAATAAAAACTAACACACACACAGTCAAGTTGCTGAATGACTGCCAAATGAATATTGATGAAGTATAGTAATATGGCAATATACCTCTACAAAGCCACTCAGGGGGAAATCCTTTCTCAACGGGTGGCCTTCAAATCCATAGTCAGTCAAGATGCGCCTGAGGTCTGGATGATTGGAGAAATACACACCGTACATATCCCACACCTGTGAACATTAACAAGCATCAAATTGAGGCCAGGGTTACACAGGAAAATTGTTGTCATTACTCGACTGACATACAATTGTAGTCGTATTAGTATAATAAGGTGGGGTGACACGAACACACAATCTCGTCATCGTATTTTAATCCATACCATCGTCCCTTGCGGCGGCATTCCCAGTGCGTGCATGTGCCTGCTTGCTGCCTCACCGCAGCGCGCTAAGTGAAGCAGAAAGTATGCGCACGTGCGTGGGGCAGGGTTTTATCTAGGATTTCTAAAACTGCCTGTCCTACTTAGGTGCAGTTAAAAAGTACCTGTCCTATGACTGGCAAAAATTGAAAGGCACACAAATGCAAACATCGGTTACCGACTCTAGGCAAGTTGGAAATCGTGATGTGGTCACGTAGGGTACACGTACATGTACATACTGTGTCAGTGTCTGCATACAGCATCACAACTCGCGAGCACACCACAGCTGGCTGGTTGCGGCGGCCTGCCGCACAGATCATACGAGGTACTTTTGTGTTTTCATCCTTTAAAAAAATGCAATTTAAAGGCACGGGCTTGTCAGCAATGCTTGTGCGCCAAATTCGTGCCACAAAATGCGCAGCTCCATGCCTTTGCTATGGTATTTCGTGGCACGAATTTGGCGCGCACATTGTTGACGAGTCTGTGCCTTTAATTGCTCAAGTACATACATTTTAAACCAAAAATCCACAGGTCTGTAATTTTTAATGTCCATTTTACAAAATTCTACCCTTCATGTTTTATTGTACATTTCGCAAAGTGCCTGTCTAAAATCACACACTGCCCGTCCAAAAGACGGGTGGTTGGGTGGCTAGATGAAACAGTGGCGTGGGGAAGGTTACCACAGGGGCTTATGAGATGGATTCCGATACGCTTACGAGATGGGGTCACACATGTTTTTTGCCAATTTATTGTAATCCCATTACAATCAAATGATGAGAATTCTTGTCGTTGACGATTTTGATGAATTTGGGGTCACAACCACAAAAACTATATAAATTAGGATGTCGTAATTCGTGTGACCCCGGCCTGAGAGGTTCAAAATCTGTGCTCAGATCATGATTATTCAGTTGAAACCTTTCAGAGACTTTTTAAGGAAATGAAATGAATCAACGATAAAAAATTAAAGTCAGACTTGCACAGAAGTATTTAGGCCATCCCGGTTACAAGCGTATATTGGAAATTTGTACACAGGGTTTTTAGAAAGGCATTTGTAACCCTTTTTGGGCCTAAGTTATCTCTTCAGAGACCAGAAAAGGTATTTCCTCGAAAATATTGTCCGTGTTTCCAAATTGCTCCCTTTACTGTGGAAAGACCCACAGTTAAGGCGGCTTGCACAAGGCACATCATGTCTAAAGCCATCCTTTTAAAAACAGTGCCCCTTTAACACACTCTCCGATCGTGCGTACCGAGGCCCTGTTGAAACAGGCCCCATTTTGCTGGGGAACAAGCGACAGAAATATTGTCGCCTTCCTGGACCAATCAGGACGCTTGGCAGCGCATTGCAGGCATTCAAATGTAACGAGCGCAGATTGTAAACACTGTGCATGCATCCCAGTGCGCAAGCCACCGACGGACCGCCGTCGGCTGCCGTCGGCTGGGAAGCGGCCGGTCGGCATCGGCACACCGACCAAAAAACCACCGGCGGTTCGCCGGTGGCTTGCAAGTGGCACGCGAACAGCGTTTTACAGCTCCCGAGCTACTAGCGAACCACTAGCGGTATCCAGTGGCAAACCACCAGTGCCACTGCCGCTCCTCAATCGCCAACGGAGCACTAGCGGTCCGCGGGTGGCTGCCACCAGCGGCCCGCTAGCGGTGCCGCTAGCGGGCCGCTGACGGCCCGACCGTGGCTTGCGCACTGGGATGTGATACATGTACTCGGTAATGCTGTCCGTTGTCCACGTCGGCTGCTATTTAAAGCATACAGGGGAATCCGTTCCATTCACTTTGGTCAGCATGCATCCCTATTATTAATTTGAAAAACTGCGGAGTAAATTAAGATCGTCACCGGAAATTTTGGTAGGAATGGGACAGTCATAAGGAACAGAACCCAATACAATTTCTGGAAAGTATGGAAATCCTTTTTTTTCGGCATAACATGAACTAATTGATTAAATTACATGTACATGTACATCAAAATGACTCGGGTGTGTGTTGGCTGAACATAACAGCCGGCTTATCCACAGATTTGCGTGGATTTCCTCAGGGTATTTTAAAGTCGCTTAGCAGAGTGGAAATTCCCCGAGATCTCAGGATGGTCCAAAGCAGGTTTAATCAGGTTAAAAACCCAACAAAATAGGTTTTCTAAGATCCCTTAACTTCAGGATTCTCGAAGGACATGCCACATTTCATCGCTATGGGAATCATTTTATTCAAACAGGTACATGTACACTTGGACCTAAACAAAAATCACTGAAGCGGTAGTGTCTTAAAAATGATTGATCGATCAGTGCCTCGTCGTCTAAAAGTTCCCTGTACTCAACAAACTTCTCTTTTGATAAAAAATATGTTAAGAAAATTGCATTTCCTGTTTGGCAGAATAAACGGGAATGATTTTGGCCTGGAATAAATAACTTTAACTTGCTCTAAGAAGATAACTTGAAGCTAACTACCGGTACATGTACCCCAAAGAGTAACAGGGACAGACACTTGTGTGACATCTTTGTCTGCCTTAATACATGCATGTCATGTACGGTACATAAGCAAACTTGGGATAAGAGAAAAATCGTAAGGGCCTAATTTTTGGCATTCGAACCCGAGACCAGACCCCTGACTCACCGGGCAGACGCTCTACCAGCGGAGCTATAAGGCACAGGTATATGTATATTCCCTCAGGTTTTCCCTGTGGACCAAATTTTTCTCTCAAGATATTAATGCGTTCATGTACATGTTACAAGGAAAATTTGCACAAAGTTTCAGAGCTACTATTTGTGTAACAACACAAATTGCCAAAAGAACCTCTACATGTGACTTACCTCTCTCTCATACCAGTCAGCAGCTTTGAACACTGGCATTAATGAGTCAACAGGTGTCAGCTCATCAGCATAGGTTTTAACTCTAATCCGTCCATTGAATTGCAGGGACAACAAGTTGTAGACAAGCTGTGCATAAAAACGTACAAATGCCTTTCGCACAAAAGTTTCAAATTAAACGAAATTCCTTTAAAGGAGAATTACGTGTAAAAAAAACCCACTCTGCTAAACAAGTGCAAAGAAGTAAGAACGACATGTTTTTGTGTATGTAGCTTTTTCTTGTACAGTAATGCACCTATCAATTGTTTCCCCCACCCCCCCCCCCCCCCCACACTGCCCCACCCCTAGGTGGGGGTTTGGTCACATTTTTCATGCCCCAGGGTGGGGCATTTGGCCCATTTTCTGTGCATTTTGCGCATGTTTTGCACCCGAGGGTGGGGATTTTTGTCACCTAAATGTTGCCCCAGGGGTGGGGATTTTGTCACGCAAAAAGTGAAAATCCCCACCTCTTAGGTATAACTCTCGTTATACATGTACATTGTAAAACCCCCTGATATAAAGCTATATCTGATATAAAGCCCCATTTTTCTAAGTCCCGGTACACTCCTGCTAAACTTCGCAACGTGTGAAGTGCGCTCGTGGCGTCACCCAACACCAAGCCTGGATGACACGTGCCATGATTGGCCAGATTCTGTCACCTGACGTTGGGTCTGTAAAGATGGCTGCACTCATGTACGTCAACACTGTGCACTTAGGACGTTAACCTTTGTCGACTTCAGTATTATGTCGTCCTGGTTGTTGTCTGTGTGGTTTTACACAGTATAGTATTTGTTTCACGGACATCACTAATCCCTCCTCATGATCACTGTACATCCCTAAGAAGGTGGGAAATCAGCTTGGCCATGGTACGGCGGCCGCCATGCATATGCATGAACATTAGGAGGCACGGCGCGATATTCGATTGTGATCGGCTATCCGTGCAACAATCCTAACGATTTTGTAAGCAGTGTGCTGATTGGCTTCGCAGGATACGTTGCGAAGTTTAGCAGTGGTTGGAGCGGGCAAACTAAAGTGGGGCACGCAAAGCACTGCTAACGAAGTGTAAGTTCCGGCGGTTAATCTGCTTATTATGTATGCATTGGTCAGAGCACTCTCTGGATATAGCGCTCACTTTAGTTTGGTCCCTGGGAGAGGGTTTTATTGAGAGTTTGCTGTATTGCCATAGGAATGCGTGAAAGGGTTGTACAAAAAAATATTCTTCAAGCATGATGCACTCAATTATATGTGGGAAACATTGTTTTTTTTTATGTGTCACTTATGTGTGAATTGCATACATGTAATATAAAACTGTAGAGAGCATTCAGGGCATCAGACGCTTGACACACTCGACGCGCATGTGTGACCAGCAACGCTGTAGGACTCGAGTCCGGACTCGGACTCGAGTCCGGACTCGAGTCCCGATTTTCAAGGACTCGGACTCGGCCAGTCAGGACTTGGACAAAAAGTACTGAAAATTATTTGTAGTGTCTATTGTAATATATTTTGGGGCCAAAAGTATTTTTAACATGTGAAGTAAAATTCTGAGAATGTAAAATAAATCATTTCTACCACTTAAAATAATTTTGAGCACTCGAAATGTATCTCACCTCCCAAAGAAACATTTTTCTCGGCCTAAAGCAAACTTATGAGCTGCCAAAGATCACAGGCACGATCATTGACAATTGAACTTGAAATTGAAATAAGGAATCGTGACTCGGACTCGGAATCGGATGTTTGCTGGACTCGGACTCAAGGACTTGGACACCAAGGACTCGGACTCGGAAAGTGGGGACTCTCCTACAGCCCTGGTGACCAGAGGCCAATTTCATGGCACTGCTACATGTCAAATGAGTTGCCAGCCAAAATCGTATGTGATGTGTATTGACTGCTACTGTTGCACATGATACAAACACAAATTGACATAACATTTTGGCAGGCAACCCACTTTTACAGAGCGAATAAAATTGATGCTAGCCAAATTGTTGTGCTTATAACAGCACCATGAAATTAGCCACAGCCCTTAAACAAGAGTTCCATACCTCAAACCTGTGTGTTCTTGTGGGAACATCTATTGCTGTCATGTCTACCAGAGACTTGAACTGTGCATTCTGGTGGTCTTTGAGAAATGTCATGACTGGGATGATTCCTCCAGGATGGATCAGCACATCTAACTCGTTAATGTGACTCACATTGACTTGCTGCACGTATTTTGGCAGGCAGTCTGCCACGTATTGGCCAAACTCCTCCAGTCTGTGGGTCTGTACTTCATTGCGTGGTTGTACCACAGCTAGTCAAAACACACACACACACACAAATTAAGTTAATAAATTAAAAGGAAAAACTGTTTTATGTAGTAGGTCTGAACTTCCCTCCCCCAAAGAATGCATTTCAAAGAAAATCAATAAATTTTGTACCTTTGAGTTTCCAGAATGTTAAGTTTGCCAGTACATGTACCAATAGTCACAATATATAAAAGCCAGATTCTACTTGCAAGTGATAACTGTGGGACGTCCCATGCAAGTTCATGCATAGCACCCATGGGATTTCAGCGCATACGTGTATGGGACCAATTGTGATTTCATTAAAGGTTCACTCCACGGTAGACATGGTAGAGTCACACAGAGTCACACAGAAATCAAAAGTGGTAGGATGCACACAGTACATGCAGAAATGTTAAAATAACAAAAAGCGAAACAATAATATTGGAGTGAGAAGACTATTAAAGTCAAAGTAGGACATACATGTACCTTGACTTTTGGTTGAGGAAGCTGAACAGAGATTTCTCAATGCAATTCGACATAATCTAGCACCTGAAAATGACACACAAAAAGTACATACTGTACATGTGAAAATGTCTGTACAATACACGTGTATGAAAATTGATTTGAATAAAATTAAACCTAGACTGAATCATACATACTGTACATGTAAGTCAAGGTAATCTTTTGAAATGCTAATTGCCAATGAACGATCACAGATAATGAACATGCGCCTTGAAAGCTTCTGCAGAAAAATTAGGCCTAACGTAAATATTGGCATAGTCGCCAGGGGCAGTATTCAATTCAATACTTAAATTAAGTAATTTACTTAGTATTTAGCTTGGCTAAGAAAATGACCTACATCTCGTAATTTAAATGACTTCTAAGAATTTTACTCTAGTAAGTAAATTGTGACGTTACACATTAACACAGAGCGTAGAACTCCCTAAACAGCCAATCGAATACTGCGTGGGACGCGGCATATGGTAAACCGCACCTTCACATGTGCGTTTTTCTCAGGCAAAACGTGCTACATGTGCACCCGGTCAAAACCGGTTACATTGTTGCATGTGATGTATTGCTTAAAGGCCAGTGTATCATTTGCAATGACCCCAAAAAGTAATCGACGAGTTTACAGGGGGAAAGTTCTGAAAGTAAAGATTGAATTAATAGCAACTACCCAATGAAAGGTTTCCGCTCAAAATGATATAATTTTACCAGAAAATAATCCGTAAAGAGGAAATTATTTAGATTGAATAGATCGTTTGCAAAGATTTACATATTTTTGGTTCACATCTACGGGGTCCAAAATGCATGGGCGCTGTGTACTGCGTGTGCGTGTTCCAACGCGATGCATTTTTATGGATCGCGCGCACACGCAGTATCTGATGTGCACCACAGAGTGCATGACGCAAGCCACATATAGTACCTGATCAACTGAGAACGAATATATTTGAAATACCCCGCCAATTAAGACCAGGAAAACGCATATATGGATTTTCATGGTTTTTTTAAACGTGGTACATTTGACAAAGCTGAAATTTCTTCAGATGAGTTTGTTGATGTCTTTATTTTGGTTTTAATGGTTTTATTCACAGAATCGCTTAAAAACAGATTAACTACAGGGCCTTTAAAGATAGTATACATGATTGGTAAACTGTTACAAATAGTTTTATCAAAAAAGGGTTTGCAGTCATTTCGCCCCAAAACCACTTCGCCCTGAACCGAAGTGGTTTTGGGGCGAAATGGCACTCGGGCGAAGTGGTTTGGGGCGAAATGGTTTTGGGGCGAATTGAATTTTCGTCTCATGAGACGAAAACCAATTGTTTTACTTATTTCTCAAAGACTATACACTGTAGCACTTCAGACAAAACCATTTCAGGGGAAGTTTTCTACGGTCATCATGTTTATATTGTGTAAGATAGGCGTAAATCTGTGAACATTTCTGATTTTTGAGATTACCAATGATGTATACTGAGAAATGAGTAAAACAGCTAGGATTACGTTTTTGGGGGAAATTTTATTGAGAAAGTGGAATTCTAGATGCTACTTGGATCCATCAAAGGCCATTGGAGCATGGTTGGAGTTGGGCCTATTTATTAGCTAGGGGTACATGTAGGAGGCGAACAGAGTTCGCCTCTGATTCTAGGAGTATCCATGAAGGGTTGTTTTCCTTCCTCCATCATGTCCATGGTCAGATGGTAATTTGGTATAACCTAGCTACATGTACGGTAAGTTGATCGACCTCAGCCCCAACTTTACCATGTGGTTATTTGCAAATAACCACATGATAAAGTTAGGGCTGAGGTAACCATAGCTACATGTACATGTATGTAAACCAATCCGGTAACCTTCCCGGCATATCCGCCAAAGCTGGGCGGCGTCCAGTGCATGGACTGTACGTTTTGTGTTGCTGTTTAGTTGTTAGAACGAAAAGTGCACATCCATTACATGATGCGCCACCTTCGCATACGTGTACACGCGACGCGCCCCCTTCGCGTACACAACGTAACCCTACAAAGACGCGAAACTTGTTCCAAGTAAATAAATGCAACTTCAGCAACAGCAAAAAAACATAGTTTATTCAGTGGTAGCTACTACAGTACATGTATCACACCTATAAATTTTTGAATGCCTATTTCTTCTTAAAATGCGTGCTACTCACTCTATTGTATCGTCCTGCTGGATTCCTTAGTCGTCTGTCGTATCTCCAGTACTCAATCATGAAAAAGGAGCCACGTGCAGATAATTTTGTGGCCTACTGCACCACGTGACTCTTGTCTGGTTCCCAGACCTAAAGATTCTGACTAATCGTTCATCGTGACCAACTCGACTTCCAAGTGGAGTCAACTCGACCATTCACCAACACCGCTGTGCATACACAATACACAACGGTCCAGTTGGTAAAATGGTCCAGTTGGTACAACCGTCGAGTTGGTCAAGTCGAGTTGACCTGCACCCATATGGAGTACGGGAACCAGTCCAGCTCTTTCTACCTTCGCATCGCGGGAGAGTATCTGTCCCAGCATGGTCGGATTTAGAACAATTTTTGCCCCACAAAATTATCTGCACGTGGTTCCTTTCTCGTGATGTACCGTAGCTAAGGCCCGCTTCAAACGTCGCGCTTATGCCGTGTCGAATTAAATAAAATATGATTTTTTAAATTCGACACGGCACAAGCACGACGTTTGAAGCCATTTGGTTCGGCAAAATGAGTTTGACACGGCAGAAGATTTTAGCTCGACAGGGTCTGCCGTGCTAACACTATTTAGTGCGGCACAAGCACGGCTTGGCTTCAAACGTCGTGCTTCTGCCGTGTCAAATTTGTTTTTCAGTTCGAAGTTGGTCCGCAATTTCGTTCCAACTAGGAATGTGCATGCTCGCAGCGCGTATGTGAGTAAAGAAATAACCAACAAACAAGTGCATCAAAATAATAAAATGGCGACGTACAATGGACAGAATGGAAAACACACGTGTACAACGTCCATGACGTGCACAATACTCATCCGCCATGTTGGATGTAGTTAAAAGCTCGACTGGGAGTTTGCCATTAAGTTCAACGTTTAAAGCCAATGCCGTGCTTACACTGTATCAACGTCGTGCCAGGTTGACTTTAATTCGACACGGCATAAGCGCGACGTTTGAAGCGGGCCTAAGTCAGTGGAAGCCCCCAGCTATGTCAGATATAACAGAGAAGGAGATCTTACCGGATTGGTACAGTATTTATAACCTAGTCTGTGAACACCCTTTTCATGTAGTGGCTGTTTCTCATTTTGTCTCGAAACTGGTTGTGTCCTCTAGTGGTTTTAGATGTCCATGATTGGAAAATAATTAAAAAGGAGTACTTACAACATCGTTTCTCTCACGTGAATTTCAGACAAAGCTTTTTCTCCGCAGATTTTTCTCTGTCCGTATGCAGAACGATGAGGGCGCTATAGTCACAGCCAGCAAGCTAGCACAACTTCGATGAAATGACTATAGTTGACTAGAGTCCTTTGAATAACGGATAATTTCTGTACAGTCGCTTCATCGAAGTTGCGCTAGCTTGCCGGCTGTGACGTATAGCACCCTCACCATTCTGCATACGAACAAAATAAATCTGGGGACAGGATTTTACGTGAGAGAAAATCTTTGCTTCAAAAACGGTGTTGTAAGTATTCCATATAATTTTTTTTCCAATCTTGAACATCTAAAACAAAAAGAGGGAAATTTATAAAACCCAGAGGTCGGAGGTACCCTGAGGTAGATTTATTTTTTTGTTAACGTGTAGTTGGTGCGTTGACAGTGGCCATAAATTTTATATCAACCTCCGGGTCGTGGTATTGAAGATGCAGCGCAATGCAGCTCCAGGTTGGGTCAACTTTCGCAAAAACGAAACAATCGTTAAACAAAAATAGGCCATTTACAACGTCTTCCATTTTGATAAATTTCAGCTGCATATGTTAACGAAAGTATAATTACACTGTAGCTATGCCATCGTCAGCATATCAGCTAAGATGGCAGCACCCAGGGCATGCACGTCAGAACGTTGTCCGAATTTTGTCCAATGTTTCAAGACGCCGTAGATGGCCAAATTGACGATTCCGTAAGCGTTACCGTTATTTTATGAAACACTAAACTCTCAGGATTACAATGGTGTATGTGAAAGTGCTCTGGTCTGATGTGCTTCGGACGATATTTGTAGTGGAACTTTCTCGGGATTCCGCAGTTTAAAACTTAGCATCTACGTACGTCCTCGTAGTAGGGCTGTAATAAGTCAGATTTGAAAAGCGAGCTATTTACAGCCCTATTTGTAGGTATCCCCAGACTACGGGTAGGGCAAACAGTCTCACGTACGGAGGATCTAAATTTTGCCCCACGATTTCACCGAAACTACAGTAGACGTCGATCGATGCGTACTCTTCGGAATATTTGAACATTGGGGCGAGTGCACCTATGGAGCAAATATTAGAGCCAAGGGACACATTTCATTTGCGTGAGTTTGCCACATATTTGGGGTTATAAACAGGGTCAGGGTGGAGAATAGCCTACATGTACATGTAGCCCTACAAATAGGGCTGTAAATAGCTCGCTTTTCAAATCTGACTTATTACAGTCGCAATTCACAGCCTTACTATGAGGGCGTCAGTAGATGCTAAGTTTTAAACTGCTGAAATCCAAGAAAGTTCCACTACAAATATCGTCCGAAGCACATCAGACCAGAGCACTTTTACATACACCATTGTAATCCTGAGAGTCTGGTGTTTCATAAATAGTCAGGCAGCATGATTAGAAGGTCTCACCTACCGGTACCTAGATGTATTACAAGGGTGCTCAGAAGCACAAAAAACATTGTTGGCAATTTCAAAAATGTTGCAGAGGGCTGCCATCTTGGATTTCAAAATGGCCGCCAGTTTAAGCCTTATTGCATATAACTATGTAAGGTGTAGGCAACTAATCAGCCGATTTTAAAGATCATGGTGTTGATATTATTGTTTTCTGTGGTGCTAAATGCAATTCTGAGATTTTCAAAATGATGACAGGTCAGGGTCACGTGATTAGGATAAGGATCTGGGTCATTTCCAATATGGCCGCCATTAAAACTAGCAGGTGTCGGGTGTAGGCAGTGTCAGTTGTACATGTACATGTTGGTACCTCAGCCGATTTTAAACATCATGGTGTTTATACTTTGGTTTTCCGTTGTGCCGAATGCAATTCCGAGGTTTTCAAAATGATGAGAGGTCGGGGCCACGTGATTAGACCGAGGATCTGGGTAATTTCCAATATGGCCGCCATTAAAATTAACAGGTGCCAGTTGTAGACAGTGTCAGGTGTAGGTACATCATCAGCCGATTTTAAAGATCGTTCTGTTGATTAGGTGCTAAATGAAATTCTGAGGTTTTAAACTATGAGAGGTCAGGGTCACGTGATAAGGATGAGGTCAATTTCAAATCTGGGTCAATTCCAAGATGGCTGCCGTTGGCCTTAAATCGCTGAAATGGCTGTAACTTCTTTAATATTTTGTGTAGAACAATGGGGCGGTCTGCAGGGCCGGGCTGGGGCTGGTGGGGGCTGAACTGTGCTGGGGTGTGCTGCGGCTGTGGGGGAAGGGATGGGCTGGCCTGGGGATGGGGCTTGGGCGGAATGGGATGGGGATTATGATGGGGATGGTTTGGTTGGTTGGCTTCAGGCTGGGCCGGGGTGGATTCGTGCTGGCTGTGGGTTGGGCCGGGGTGGCTTCCTGCTGGGCTGAGCCTCCAGCTGGGGTCGGGTGGCTTGGGGCTGGGCCGGGGGGGATTCGGGCTGGCTTTGGGTTGGGCCGGGGTGGCTTCCGGCTGGGCTAAACTTCCAGCTGGGCTGAACGTCCAGCTGGGGTCGGGTGGCTTGGGGATGGGATGGGGTTGCTTTGGGCTCGGCTGGGATGGCTTCATCAGTCTGGGGTGGCTTTGGACTGGCTTCGTGGGGTGACTTCGTGCTGGGCCGGGATGGCCTCGGGCTAAGCTGAGGTGGATTCGGGCTGAGCCGGGGTAGCTTGGTACTGGGCCGGGGTTAATTCGGGCTGGCTTTGGGTTGGGCCGGGGTGGCTTCTGGGTGGGCTGAACTTCCAGCTGGGGTCGGGTGGCTTGGGGCCGGGCTGAGGTGGCTCTGGGCTCGGCTGGGGTGGCTTCGTTCTGGGGTGGCTTAGGGCTGGCTTCGGGGTGACTTCGGGCTGGGCCGGGATGGTTTCGGGTTGGGCCGGGGTGGTTTTGGGTTGGGCCGGGTTGGCTTCTGGCTGGGCTGAACTTCCAGCTGGGGGCGGGTGGCTTGGGGCTGGGCTGGTGTGGCTTTAGGCTCGGCTGGGGTGGCTTCGGTCTGGGGTGGCTTTGGGCTGGACTGGGATGGCTTTGGCTGGGCCGGATGGCATCGGGATGGGCTAGGGTGGCTTCAGGCAGGACATATGGCTTCGAGCTGCAAGGGCTGGGGTGGGTCTTGTTAAGCACATTACTGACCAATAAAAGAAGCAACATCTGACATAAGCAGTTAGAGAAGCCATTTTCTCTACCCCCTTCCATGCCTATATATTATGACCGCCATTTTGAATTTGTGGCTTTTATTGTTTGTCGAAGGTTGGATTGAAATATCATGGATACCAGTGAATTCCCTGACACTGAAAACCCCAGGGTAGACATTTAAGTCACCGTTTTACTCCAAAGTTACAGCCATTTTAAAGATTTTCAAGGTCATTGGCGGCCATTTTGGAATTGGCCCAGATTTCACCCATTTCTGGTGACTTGATTTTGGTAGACTTTTTTCCTGTCATTCACCACATTCAGTAGGACCAATAACCACTGAAAAATCTTTTGTTAAATTTTGTTGGAGGTTGGGGAACTTTTTTTCTAGCAGAAAATGGTTATAAAATGTCGGCCATTTTGAAATCCAAGATGGCCACCGTCTGCAACCACTCAGATTTTGCCAACATGGTTTTTCTTGTTTCTTGGGGTGTAATTAAGACATCTAGCTACATGTATGTGGCATTTTCTAATCATCTGATGCCCACGGGCCTTAATTTCTTACCACATGCTGCCTGACTAAAAATAACGGTAACACTTACGGCATGCAGCTTATAATTAACGTTGTTCGAATTTTGTCCAATGTTTCAATACACCGTAGATGGCCAAATTGACGATTCCGTAAGCGTTATCGTTATTTTATGAAACACTAGACTCTCAGGCCTAGGAATAATTACAATGGTGTACATGTGAAAGTGCTCTGGCCTGGGTATGGTCTGATGTGCTTCGGACGATATTTGTAGTGGAACTTTCTACGTACGCCCTCGTAGAAGGGCCTGTGAATTGCGACTGTAATAAGTCAGATCTGAAAAGCGAGCTATTTACAGCCCTATTTGTAGGGCTAAAATCTAAGCCTACATGTATGTAGAATATGGGCAGTCTGTGAAAGTCGGACCCTCCGGATCTTCCGGATCTTTGTTAAAAATTGATATTTAACGAACAGAAAGTACCTAGTTTGACTTCTAAATACGCTTACATACCTTTTATTACCATGTATTGCACTAATTTGTAATCATACACCACATCGACTATCCACAAAGTGAAATTTTCGAAGAAATAGGCGTAGGAAGTGCAGGACACTTAGTCAGTCAGCTTTCCTTTCATACAGTGGATTGTTGTCATTTTGCCTCCAAATTAGAATCACACCCACAAATTTCAAGCTGGTTGTGTCCTGTAGTGGTTTTAGATATTCTCGATTAGAAAACAAATAAAAAGCACAACTTACATTGCCGTTTTTCAATCAAAAACGTATATTTCCGACACTCTTTCACGAATAAATATCTCCTTACGATGTTGCCATGCTGCTATGAGGTTGGCTTGGGCGCGCTCCAGCATTTTCGGAGTCGACTCCGCGTATCCGATTCCAAAAAAGAATCCCAATTCCATTCGAAATCGATTCCATTTTTCGTATGAAAACATACGTGTACATTGCGATTTCTTATTGTGTCAAGGACGACCCATTCTAATCGATTCCAGTGTGGAGTCGCCCAAGCTAGCGTAGAATGGAGCCCAAAGCTCAACGTGGTTTTTCTTTTGAACGTACAGTTGGTGTGACTCTACGGAGGCCCAAGGAGAACGTCCGGGAGGCCCATGGTGGCGCTCTCATGTCACGCGCATTTATACAGCGCGGCACGTAACCGTTTAGTTTCGTTAGACGTTCTCTTTGGGCGTCCGTCAATGCACAACTACACGTTAGTAAAAATGATATCTTGACATGCTTGATAAGGAGTTGACAACAGATTTCTTCGTCGAAGATTGTCGGAAATAGACGTTTTTGATTCAATAACGGCAATGTAAGTAGTGCTTTTTATTTGTCTTCTAATCAAGAATATATAAAACCACTACAGGAAACAACTAGCTGGAAATAGTTGGGTGTGATTCTAATTTCGAGGCAAAATTACAACAATCCACTGTATGAAAGGGGTACCTTCTGTCCCTACGGGAACCCGTAGGGACAGAATCATTCTGTCTACAGGACACTAAGAAAAAAGAAATTGGTTTTTTTTCCACGCCGGATCTTTAAAAATAAGGCTTGTACATGGCGGTAAAAGGTATGGAAGCGTATTAAGAAGTCAAACTAAGCACTTTCTGTTCATTAAATAGCCATTTTTGAAAAAGATCCGGAAGATCTGGAAGGATCCGGAGGGTCCGTTTTTCACCCACACCCTAGAATATGTTAGGCTCTAGTCTTAGCCCTAACTTTATCATGTGGAAATAACCACATGATAAATTTAGGGCTAAGGTAACATTATTAGCCCTACAAGTAGGGCTGTAAATAGCTCACTTTTGAAATCTGACTTTTTACACTGTTGCCATTACAGCCCTACTTGAGGTCCGTACGACAATACCACTGAAGTCTCAAACTGCTAAAATCTGACAAAGTTTCACTACAAATATCGTCCGAAGCACATCAGACCAGAGCACTTTCACATACACCATTGTAATCCTGAGTGTCTAGTGTTTCATAAAATAATGGTAACGCTTACGGAATCGTCAATTTGGCCATCTACGGCGTCTTGAAACATTGGACAAAATTCGGGCAACGTTCTGACCTGCATCCCTTGGGCGCTGCCATCTTATCTGATATGCTGGACGCATGGTGGCGCTACTCGGTCAAGGAGCCCGGCTGTGCAATATGCACGATAACTAGCTGCACTGCGCGCGTGACGTATTGCCAGCTGGGATAAACACACGGGACGTCAATATGAATTATGCATATTGCACAGTTAGCCGGGCTCCTTGACGTCTCATGATCGAGAAGCGCCAGCATATCAGCTAAGATGGCAGCGCCCAGGGCATGCATGTCAGAACGTTGTCCGAATTTTGTCCAATGTTTCAAGACGCCGTAGATAGCTAAATTGATGATTCCGTAAGCGTTACCGTTATTTTATGAAACACTAGACTGTCAGGATTACATGGTGTATGTGAAAGTGCTTTGGTCTGATGTGCTTCGGACGATATTTGTAGTGAAACTTTGTCAGATTTGAGCAGTTTGAGACTTGGTATTGTCGTACGGACCTACCCCTAGAACTATGGGGGATACAGTATCCCCCATAGGTTATGTTGTTTTTTTCCAATATGGCGGCGCCTGAACTTTAAGATCGGACCGATACGGTTTAAGCTAGCGCAATAATCCGCTCCCCAATCGCCACCAAACTCCGTCTGATAGTTCTTGAGACACTCAGCTTGCGTGTGTCTACGGAATTTCGGTACCATTTGTCCACTAAATTCTCCGTAAATAATGTTGGGAAATGAACGGGAACATGTGTGATGCATCCACATGCATTTTACCGAATGCCTCAATCATGCATGTGGATGCATCGCACATGTTCCCGTTCATTTCCCAACATTATTTTCGGAGAATTTAGTGGACAAATGGTACCGAAATTCCGTAGACACACGCAAGGTGAGTGTCTCAAGAACTATCAGACGGAGTTTGGTGGCGATTGGGGAGCGGATTATTGCGCTAGCTTAAACCGTATCGGTCCGATCTTAAAGTTCAGGCGCCGCCATATTGGAAAAAAACAACATAACCTATGGGGGATACTGTATCCCCCATAGTTCTAGGGGTAGTACGGACCTGTCCTAGTGCTGTAACTATAGTGAATACTATTTAGCCCAGGGCTTGAATTTAACAGAGGCCACGGAGGCCATTGCCTCTGTTGCCCCTGCTCTTGGCCTTGGTGCCCTTTTGCAATCCTCCCATATACTTTTTCATTTTCCAATGGAAGTGCCCTTTTTAAACTCCAAAAGACGACTCCAAAAACAGAAATGGCAGTGCCCTGTCGGTGACCAATTTCAAGCCATGTTAGTGTTAGCCTATGGCATGAATGGCGACAGTGTAAAAAGTCAGATTTCAAAAAGTGAGCTATTTTACAGCCCTATTTGTCAGTTGGGCTAAGGTAACATTAGCTAGGTCTAGCCCAGGCCTACCTTCTTTCCCAACCAAACATGTTGAAAACAACCGTGTTTTTCCAAGCATTGACGCCATTGAGCCACTGTATACGGCGCAGCGTTAACCGCCACCTTTGCAGATTCAATCAAAGACGTACATACATATATAACATGTACATAGCTCCCAGGCATAGAGAGCCTAGTTGAAGTGAGCCGCCGATTCAGCCGCACATTCGAAAATTTAGAATACATACACCACAGGATGTTTGTCATCCGGCACTCAATACTAATAACAATTTTTTCTTAATTTTTTTTAAAAATTAGTTCTTAATAAGTTTTTAATTAGTTTCGACCTCAGCCCCTCACTAATTAGTACCTGATGAACTATTTAAAGGGACACTACTACAAGTAGATATAAAAGTGAAGATTTTGAACAAAATCTTCAACCGCACGCCTTTAAAACATTTTGCTACACTCATTTTGGGAAAATTAACAACTTTTAATGCATTTTCTAATTGGTTGTAACCCCAGGCACACTTACTTTTGGACCTAGCTCCAGCCGCAAATTAGTTAGTACCTAATTAACGATTTAAAGGAGTAGCCCTAAAATATCAATATTTGAATAACATTTTCGACCGCACGTCTTTAAAACATTTTGCTACACTCATTTTATGAAAATCAACAACTTTTAAAGGAGTACTGTCAGAAGATGATAAAATTGTCTCATTTTGTACATTAGAGTTTGTTTTAAATGATAACATGGACATTTCTGTCATATGACGAATACATCTTTTTAAAAATTGAAATAAAAATGACTTCTGGGCGCCGCCATGACACTAAAAGCGAACCTCTGTGCCAGCCGTTCTCCACCATCTACCGCTAGCGGGCGCTTTTCATCGTGACGTCAGCGCGGCTGCCTGATCTAGCTAGCTAGCTAGCTGCATACAGCTAGCTACAGGGTACCATACCCACGCACGCAATTTTCCGGCCCCGACTCGCTCTTCTTCGGCGTTGGTTTTGTCAACATATGTTTTGATATTTTGATGGTGGTTTTGTAGTTCTTCTTCTGTAAACTCCGGTTCGTCGAACATGAACCCTTCAATGTTTTCTGTGTCCTGAAATTGCATCTTTTTTTCTGCTGTTTGCCGTCCGCGCTCGTTTGGGAAATTCCGTGGTCGATCACATGGTACGTACACACGACACAACGTTCGTTCGGCCGGAAAAGCTTCGCTGCCAGAGGGCCGTGCAAAGTACCAGCGATACAAACGCAGCCGGCGTGACGTCATGTCCTTCGGGGTATTGGAGCGCGAAAACGGGACTTGAATAGAAACATGGCGCGGCCCATTCACAACAAAACGGGGTAATTTTTCCCCCTTTTCCTGGTTTTACTGATAAACCATGTGGAAACATGCCAAATGAAAATCAGTACACTAACAAGTCACTACTTGGGGTTGTTTCAAAGCCATCTTTGTCTTTAATGACAATACTCCATTTTTCTAATTGATTCTACCCCCGGGCACACTTAATTTTGGACCTAAGTTCCAGCCGCGGATTATTTAGTACCTATCAACGATTTAAAGGAGTGGCCCTCAATTTTGTTGAAAACCGAACGACAACGATAATATTTTTCCAGAGAATTTCTTTTTTGAAACAAAATTCGAAGCCGATCTGGGAGAATGGGGATCTTCGGAAGTATACGGCCTATACATGTAATGTTTTTTGCCGCTACGTACGTGGATTTCGCGAGTTGTGCATTTGGTCACATGGCTACGAGTACGGCAATGGTATGTATTGCCGTTATATACGTGTACATGTACAGCTAGGCCTACTGTATTTGCGGTGTAAGCCGTAGGCCCTCTGCGTTAGTAGCAGCCTGCCGAGACGTTCTTCTTCTTTTCTTCGGTGCTCTGACCTAGCTTGTTCCTTTCTTTTGATTTATTAAGCGAGACCTAGCTTTCGTTTGGCCGGGGAAAAATTGAGTTTAGACTCAAAAGGGTTTGTCTGCACGGAAATCTTTAGGTTTTTATAATATGTTTTATTCAATGGAATAAAACACACACTGGTTTGGTCTTCCAGTCAACCCAAAGAGCACCATCGTTACCAGTCCAGATCGAGCAATCATCAAGACCACAGACACGGATTCAATCGTGTTCCAAAATTATTCATCGCCACTCCCAGAGACGTACTGGCCACTCAAATGAGCAACGTTTACATCACACGGGAATCAGCGATTTTTGTTAGTCTGTACAATACACGAAATCCTTAGTTTTTATAATATGTTTAAGATTTCAAATAAAACACGCAAACCATATAGAATATTTACAAATTAAAAGAAATTAACAGTCCTTTACGAAATTATTAAACAAGTGAGACAAAATTATTCAAATGAAAACCAACAGGAGACTATTTTAAACAAAATATTTACAGTGTGAGACTTTCCACAAGAGCTTACAAGAAAAAAACAAAACAAAACAAAACCCAGTAGCAAAAACTGCTACGCCGCAGCTATAGTTACAACCGCACCCAGCCAAGAAGAACTGAGCCCGCGGACATTTCCCGTGACAGATAAATACGGTCGATTCTTGTCCCTAGGTTTTGTGCACTATCGTGCCAGGTAAAGCGGTGCTGGCCGGGGTTTTCTTCCCGCCAGCAGTCGACTAAATTAAAATTTGATACCTATTTCGAAAATTCCCTTATCTCGTTTTCCCCCCAACGTAATCACCTTTAGAATCAAAAACTGGATCTGGAACGCAATTAAAATCTCCCCCCAAAACAATATGACGATGGCCGTGAAAATGCTGAGGTAAAACATTAGAAAAGAAATTTTGCCTTTCCCCTGGGTTGTTTGGCGCATATAAATTAATAATTCGGACATGTTTGCCAGTGTCAGGTAAAGTAACCGTAAGGGACAAGATACGACCGTTACCATCGCGAAAAATGTCAGTGGGCTTCCACGAGTGGCGTTTAGAAAGCAGAATAGCAACACCTCTACTGGAATTAGTCCCAAACTAGCCGATGGCCGCGCTTCGCGCGGCCATCTGCTAGGTTGACTGGTTTTCGGCCAACATTTTAAACATATTCCACATAATTATCATGCCTCGGAAGACTCTCTGAGACGGGAGAAACAAACAGATAGGAGATTAGACAGGCCGCAGGCCGCAGTGTGCGCTGCGCGTTGCGGACCAAACACGCGAGTCAAACTTGGGCAAGTCGACGCCTAACCGCGAGTTGAATAATTGGCGGACCGTCAATGATTCGTCTGATGACACGGACAATAATTGTTTTAGGGTCCTAATTAAGTTACGAGTTAATGTGTGAACATTTCTGATTGTTCGAGATTCCCAATACATAATGTAGCAATCAAGGACCTTATCAGTCTTATCAGTCGTGGCGATGCGGCAGATCCACGCTCATTAAAATACCACCTGGAATGTCTGTATTACGCCTAGAATTTCCATTTTTTGTATTTTAATGAGCGCGGTAACTGCAGATTTCTTCTTAGTAAACATTATTTCTTCTTTTCAAACGACCAAACTTCGAGTTGGGATGAGGGAAATGTCAGTAGAAAGGGATAGTCAATGAAGAACAAACAGCGATTCCAATTTTTGGAAAGCACGACAAGTCTCTGTCTGGCCGTTGTATCGAACTTTCAACTGGTAGCCCCCGACCCAGACATAGGCCTATGACGGGATGTCCTTCGTTACGTGCATACGCGCGTGGCGCATACCGTTCTCCCAAAGGGGGTGAAGTTGCCAGTGTCCCCGTCTGATCCCTAGCACCGTGCCATACCGGCTGAGCATGGTCGTGATGAGGCGGTCGTCCATCTCGTATGGTGCATACGAGATGGTAACAAAGTCCACAGGTCGCTGCACTGGGGTGGTTGTAATTCTTGTTGTTCCCGACACAAGCTGTGACTCCAGGAGATTTCTCCTCCCGGCGGTGGTCTTCGGGGTAACAGTCCATCGGAAATCTCCCAGTTGCTGAAAGCATTTAACGTCACCATCGGGAAGAAGTCGGGCAATAACATCACACATCTCCTGGTAGTTCAGCTTGGTCGGTGTCTCCAAATAAACGGACAGTTAATTCCCTCTTCAGGGTAGAGGCGGCGGCGGGTGGTCCACCCACGGCTGTTGCGATGCGGCGTACATCGTTGTACAGAGTTAGCGTTGTCTGCACGGAAATCTTTAGTTTTCATAAAATGTTTTATTTTTTCAAACAAAACACA
The DNA here is from genome assembly GCA_037783545.1 of Henricia sp. BOLD:AAB3569. NCBI lineage: Eukaryota > Metazoa > Echinodermata > Asteroidea > Spinulosida > Echinasteridae > Henricia > Henricia sp. BOLD:AAB3569. Next base: position 878,895 of record JBBELK010000356.1, on the reverse strand, counting down.
CTAGTGTTGTATTAAGTCATATAGATCGCTTACCAAGCCTCGCAGACACGCACAAGAACACGAAGGACACACAGTTGAGGTGTTCACTCGATCACGTTGCATGCCAGACTGTCTTACCGCATGCGGGACTGCTTGATGAGCCACGCAGCAGCGGACACGCCCGACTGATTTTATTGCATAATCACCACATTCCTCCCCATCATATCATCAATTAACTAAAGTTAACTCAAAATAAGAAACAAAAATACATCATATACTCGATAGTCTCTTTTTTTGACTTTTTGTTACCATACAAAATTATACATTGAAAAATCCGTAACGCTTTGTCAAAGGAAATCTTTTCTCGTTACGAAATTCCAGGTAGAAATTGTTACCCGCCCAATAACATACACGTAATTACAGCCAACAAATATGAAATTGAAGATGAGGTTATATAAATGTGTGTACACACACACATAAAAGCACCCTCAATTTTATTGCACCAAAAATTAAGCACAGACTTTTTTTGTATTTCTTTATTTTACATAGATAAAGGAACGAGCCGACTCGCACACTTTTTTTGTTTGTTAATTATGCATTCTAAAGCTTAAAAATCAACAAAGTGGACCACATCCCAAAGTGCCGAAACCCAACAGTTATCGCGGAAAATTCAACCAAAAGTTTGACTCGACGCGACAGGAGCCGCCACCCAAAGCACGCTCTAATCGCCAATTCAGTAACGAATTCCTAAGCGCACAGTCACACGTAAAGGAAATTTTTCTAACAATTTCCCAACAATAAAAGTTATCTTTAAAATGTAACACTATAAAGTCTGGCAGTATTTTTTGTAGTTTGGATCATGATTTCCTCCTCTGTCATCCGTCGGATAATAATAATAATAATAGACAGTTCTTATATAGCGCATTTCAGAACCGACGGAACTCTCAATGCGCTTTCTGCATTATTACCCTGGTCATTGGGCTCAGTAATATCATTCCTTAATCCTTCTCAGCTCCCTGGGGAGTATGCAGTCCCGTGCAGCTTATGCGCACAGGGACTAATCAAACACATTAGCTTTCTCTACCCTCACAGGTACCCATTTCCTCCTGGGTGGAGAGAAGCAATTCATGGCAAAGTGCCTTGCTCAAGAGCACACGTACCATGGCCAAGCCGGGATGGGATTCGAACCCACGACCTGTGGATTGACCAGAGTCTTGGATTCAACACGCTACACCGCTCGGCCATGATGCTTGCAACTTTGCCTGCAACGAACCGGGCCATTGTTGGATCGCTATAGTCCTGCCTGTCCACGTCCTTTGGCAAGAAGTATGGAGCATCAGTCTCCAAAAGAAGCCTGCCCAGGGGAATGTGCTCAGCTACGCTGCACTGGCCGGAATGCCCCCATGTAACAGCATTCGTCAATCCAATGCACAAATTAGGAAACGCTTCACACCACATCTGTGCCCCTTGCCAATCATTCATGTAACAGTGTATATGAATCTTGTGTTATCTTGGAAGGGATTCGAGAGTGATTCGGAAACAATCATCTTCTGCGTCTCTGTAGTGGATAACAACCGGCACATCCAATTCAGCAGCGACCCTCAGCAACCGCCGAAAAACCGACTGCTGGATCGCTTTGTGCCGATCATACCCTCTTGAATAATCCAAGCCAATTTCACCAAGAGCACACATTTTTGGGTTTTCTAAGAAATGCCGAATTAAGTGCTCTGCCTCCGATGTAAATGTTTGTGCACTCTTGGGGTGGAATCCCACAGGTCCATAAACATACTCGTCTGAGACCAGTTCTTCGACTCGCGCCTCATTCCGCAAAGTGGCCTCGTCACAAAACACGGCGATGCAACCCTTAAATCCTGTACTACTAATATGCTTATCCTCCAAAACGTCACGTAGACATCCATTGTGGTTTGAGATCGCAAACAAACGGTCGAGGTGGCAATGGGAGTCCACGAACATGCATGAAACCTGAGGGGCACCCAGCATTAGAAGGCGTTGCAGTGTTCTCCAATGTAATACCGAAGAAATTCGGTTAAGGAACTGAAGATTTCTCTCCATTAAGACGGGGAGACCCAGATATTGATCATATGCGTCCCACACACACTTTTCTGGGAGAGTGAAGTAAAAATATTCGTCGCCTAGTTGTTGTTTGATGACAAAGTCAACCAATTCTTGGGCGGAACTGAGTTGAAATCGTTGACAAAGGCTCTTTACAAAATTACCGACGAGAGTCGCCAGCTCGGGGAGATGTCGGTCCGCAGAGAACAGACCATGGGAATCTCCCACCTCCTGCACTCCCAATAAGACTGGAGCGGGTACAAAAACCACCATACATGCCGTCTAATTACGTGTCGTTTCAGGTGATTAGTTTTGTGGGTGCACCAAGGTTGGGGACAGGATTGTTTTCTTCCGAAAAGGATTCGAGTGGTAAGGCAACAAATTCTGTCTTCGATTTACTGCTGGGATGACTTGCAGAAGAACTCGGTGATGCAAATGGCGAGTATGCTGTTCCGGCACCGGCCGTCGTGTAAAGAGGCTAATGGGGGAAGCTCCTCCTCCTCACTTGTCATTGTGTAATCCGGTACAAAATCTTCCTCCGTTTCCATGATTATACCGTATTAAAATTCTATCAAAAATGCAATAATTAGTTGATTGAATTAATTTACAAATATTATATACACACGTACAACCTGACTGCGGCAGTAATAACACGTACAACCTGACTGCGGCACTAATACAAGTGAAAGTCGGTCAAGTATGAAGGGGGCTTGGATATTCTCCCACTTTTAGTAGTGGTAGTCTCCCCACTTGAACTTGGTGCGAACAATGAATCAATTCCGAGATTGTCGTCTCGGTCATCGTTCGGCTCAATGGGTTTTTCCCTGCCAAGGATCTTATTGCGTTGGCGTCTTAGCCAAAACGGAATATCCCCATCTTCGCATTTCTTTATAAGATCATGATGCACAACAGTATTCCTCTGTTCGCCCTGTATACGGAACAAGAGAGGTGAAAGCACTTCAGATACGAGAAAGGGGCCTTGCCAAATTGGTTGTAATTTATTGGATTGACCCACTTTACCGGCCTTGTTTAATTTATGGACAATATCCCCCTCCTCGTAAGAAGTTTGGTTTTTACTGTAATCGTAATATTTTTTCTGGTAATTTTGCGAACTACCAATTGTCTTCCTAGCCAAAGAATGCAACACGTGCAACCTATCTGTGAGTTCAACAACATATCCATGGGGTTCATGACATTTATTTACATTGGGTTTCATTCCGAAAACCAAATCGAGAGGTTGTCGTACGTGAACCCTGTGGTGCGGTTTGGGAGGGCACGAATCGCGCTTGTGATTAAGGGCAAGTCTTCATCCCATTTCATGTATCTCCCTTTCAAATGGCATCTCATCATTTGCAAAACAGTGCGGTTGTATCTCTCAAACTGTCCGTTGGAACTCGGTCGATAGGGCGTTGTACGTGTTCGAGCTATGTCTAATGAATCGCACACCGCTTGGAAAAGGGAACTGGTGAAGTTACTACCTTGGTCGGTGTGGATTTGAAGAGGGCATCCAAACCGTGAAACAAAGTTATTCACTGTTGCCTTTGCTACACTTTCTGCCTTTTGGTCTGGGAGAGGGTATGCCTCAACCCATTTCGTAAATTGACATACAAGCATGAGAATATATTTGTTTCCCGATTGTGAGACGTTGAATGGCCCTAGAATATCTAAATGTATTCTTTCGACTGGTGCTCCTGCGTGATACAAAGCCATAGGTGCCTTGGACTTTCTAAATGGTTTCTTATATCTATTGCATTCTTTGCATGACTTGACAAAGTGCGAGACATCTGTGCTCATCCCATACCAAAAGGCAGACTGTCAGATTTTTTGCAAAAGTGACGAGTTGGACCAAAGATATTTTACAGTTGGTGAACAAATTTGAATTTCATTTTGGGTGGGTGTGATTGAATTCTCAATCCACCGCAATAAACACCCCAAATCACCATCTTTTCTTTGCATTTCACTTAATTTTGTACGAGTGTATTTTGTGAACAGCGAGGCATCCCTTTCATCCAGCAAACACTGGTTGTCTGGGTTTACCTCATTGTTCAACTCGGCAGACGGATCAGAACTATGAGATATTTGAATTTGATTGACAGCAAAAGGGACAACATCATCGACGTCATCTTCAAACCTACTCCACTAGGGACTGATACGAGTGCAAAATTTGCACCCACCGCATGGTAAGTTGTTAATATTACACCCCGCGGTGTAACAGTTACAAAAAGGAGTATCGGTTGGCATGCGCGATAAAGCGTCTGCGTTCATATGTTCAACCCCTTTTCTATGGAGGACTTCCATGTCATACTGACTTAACTCCTCAATCCATCTGGCAAGCATTCCAGAGAGATGTTTGAAGTTCATAAGCCATGCTAAACTACTGTGATCAGTTCTGATATAGAACTTTCGCCCCAGAAGATAGTGGCGGAATTGCCGCGTAAATCGCACCAACGCCAAAAGTTCTTTTCGCGTTGTGCAGTATTTCCTTTGTGATGGGGAGAGGATGTAACTAGCGTAGCAAATGAACTTTTCTTCCCCGTCTTATACTTGAATCAATTCCGCACCAATCGCGCTATCAGACGCGTCAGTGTCTAGTACAAAGGGTTCGTTACTGTTTCGGGGGAATGATAGGATCGGTGCCGAAGTTAAGGTACGTTTGAGGCAGTTAAAAGCTTGGTCGTGTTTTTCTAACCAAATGAACTGTGCGTTGTGCTTTGTTAGGTCGTAAAGTGGTTTAGACAATTCGGCAATTTGTTTAATGTGTGCCCTGTGATAATTCACTAGGCCAAGAAATTGCTGAACCTCTTTACTTGTTTTTGGTGTTGGCCACTCCTGTACAACGGAAACACTGCTTGGATTAGGGGAAATTCCGTCACTGTTTACCAACTTTCCGAGGAAAAGCACTTGGAAAAGGTTACATTTCTTTGGTGTTTTAGGTTGTGTTGGTTAAACCTGTCCAGAACTTTAATTAAATTATCCAGTGAATCTCCGAGATCTTTTCCTAGGATGATAATATCATCTAGGTAGGCCAAAGCCTCATGGTTGTTAATTCCTCTCAAAATTAAAGTCATTGCCCGCTGAAATGTTACCGGGGCATTACATAAACCAAATGGCATACGCTCATATTGGAATAACCCATATTTGGTTATGAATGCCGTTTTGTGTTTATCTTCATCAGAAAGTTCTATTTGATAATACCCACTGCACATGTCAAGTGTGCTAAAGAATTTGGTTCCCTCCAACACATCCAAACATTCATTAAGGTTCGGCAGGGGAAAAGCATCTTTAACTGTTACATGGTTTAACGCTCTATAGTCAATACAATAGCGCACCTTGCCATCTTTTTTTTCTGACAAGTACAGGGGCTGAAGCCCATTCTGACACCGATGGTTTCATCACCCCCGACTTCAGTAATGTATCCAAGTGATCTTTTTCCTCATCTTCAAACCCCAAAGGAGTCCTCCTCATTTTTTGCCTGATGGAAGTTGCATTACCAGTGTGAATTGGATGTTTGATTTCCGAAAATTTGCCTAAATCCATATCATCTTTCGAAAATACGTGGGCGTATTTCGATAACGTACTAGCCAAGATTTGACTTTGATATGGAGACAAATGTTCGGACGATCTTTTCCACAAATCTACAATGTGAACTGGTATAGTCTGTTAATCTGTCTAATTGTATTGCGCGAAGTCCAATTAACGTCAACGTCCACTGTCTCCTTGGTAGAAGAATCCGGATCCGGTAAACACTGGTTCCGATCCTCTGACAAGGTTAAGTCACTGTCAGTATCGAAAACATCTTGTATCTCTTCAGCTCTACCAATAACGTGGCCTTTTTTCAGGTACACATACTTGTCACTATTGTTGCGTAACATTATTGGGACCTTAGTTGCATTCGATTCAGAATCTTGTAGGGAGACTAATGTATAAGGAATATTATTAAGTCCTTTATGGTCTCGCCCAGGAGCGTGCATGAACTATCATCGTTTTTTCCTTATCTGAATCGAATGCAACAGTGTACATGTATGTATTAGGAGGAACTACAACCTTTTTATCAAGTACTATTTTCCTCACCATATATTTGTCCGCTCCGTTCTTTCTCATTTGCGCTTGAACTATTGTACCTTGTAATTGTACCGTGTCCTCGGCTAGGTTGATGATTCCAGATTGTGATTTTAGAAAGTCCAATCCTAAAATGCATGGATCTTCGATTGGTGCAGCTAATAGGGTCCAAGTACAACCTTCTATTTCTAGCTTCACATTTGGATTTTTTTGGGCCATCATTGTACTGGCCTTCTCCGCTCCTCTAAGTATCATCGTCTCAGTGAGAGTGGGTATATGTTTCAACCGTTTCATGAAATTTTCGCTTGAGACAGAAACTTGCGCCGCCGTATCTATTACAGCTTGCGTACATACACCATGTATTTTAATAGGGATCACCAAGCTAACGTTTGGACTGGTTGAAAATTGGACCTCGCGCAACTTTATTTGTACATTTCTTACGTTTTCAACTGTTTGGCCATTGATTTCAAGAATAACCGGTTGTTGGCCGACACAACCGGTTTCTGTTTGTTTAAAGGAAACGTCAAGGGTGGTACTGGCGCTGCGGTATATTTAGTGGGGGAATGAGACTTTCCGAGTGGACAATCTCTCGCAAAATGTCCCGGTTTGTTGCATCTAAAGCATGTTTGGCGAGTGGGAGATGACGGAGTTGTTTGGATACGGTATGGTGTTGCCCGAGAAACTGGGGAAGAGCTACGGTTGGCCGATGTAGTCCGGTTAGGGGACAAAGGAACTTGATTCAGTTCTGTATCGGGAGTTCCTTGAAATGGTGATGAACGCCTAGGCGGTGTACGCGGTAGGGCCTCACGCCCTCCGTCCGTTGCTTTGATTGTTGGCTGCAAATTTTCGTAAATGAGCCAATATTTCACGCATATTCTGATTAAGCTCAGACCAATCCAAACTAATGTCGATTTGGCCTTTGCCTAGCGGTTCGTTAAACGAAACGTGTCTAACTCGCGACCGTGTAGACCGAGACAGCAATTTATGGTTATGTTGCGCAGTTTGTGTGAACTGAATCGCTTCATTCAATGTTTTTGGATCACGATTAAGGGCCAGTTCTGCAGCGTCCACATCACAACACCCTTTTAGGAACGCTTCTCTCGCTATTATTTCAAAAATATCGGGAGAAGCTGTGCGATAAGCTCGCGTGGCGATTTCACGCACACGCTGTCCGAATTCCAACAATGATTCGTCCTCTCGCTGACGAATGGAGGACAATTCTGCCCTGTGTACAATAGGGTCTTGGATTTTACCAAACGTCTTCATCAATTGTGATTTAACGCATTGGTAGTTCCACATAGTTTGGGGCTCTTGCCATGCATAGCAGTCGAGTGCTTTCCCAGTTAGTGCACCCACTAACTGTAGCAGTTTGGCATTGTCATTCCATTGACAACATTGGGCCATTATTTCGAACTTCACAATAAATGCGTGAAAATCTCCAGTACCGTCATAAGGCACTATTTTAGGATAATATGGATTTGGTAGGCGAGGAGATGTCACACCTCCAGGTGCATGTGTGGATGCTACATTTGTGCCTAAAACCCCTACCGGTATGCGAGTCTTTTATTTAGGAAATACCGATGGGGTTTGTGCATTCGCGCTTATACCGGCGTAAGCATTTGAATGCTTGGACCACAGGTATGTGGGATATTGAACAAGGGCTTTTGTTCGGGTTGCATAATCTCGGCAAATGCATTGCTGGCCAGAGTGGGAATGTGCTTTTGTTCCCGGGCACCGGCTTCGACATGAATTGAATTAAGAATGTGGGGTGGAACTGGTGGGGCTTTTTCCCCAATGACTTTTAGCGTCGCATCAATGACTTTATCGCCTGTTGTTTGCATTTGTTTGGGCGCTGGGGATTTCTTTTCGTGTTTTGTACTAGACACATTCCCACTCTCACTCAGTTTTTTTCAAGATTATGATTAGCATCGACAGTTTTCATTGTGTTTGTTTCAACCACCTTCATGAACATTTGCATTTGATTTGCTATAGCATTGTGATTGCTTTAGCAGTTTCGTTCGTTTCTGTGCCTGTTTGTCCATTTGGGCTTTTATTGGGAGACATACTATCGGCGTGTTTTATGATTATTAATTTCTTATCTGCAAGCTCATTTAATTTCGACTGTATTGTAGGGTTTTCGTGAAAGTCATAAATTGTTACATGGCCTTTTTCTTCTCGTAGCGATACTATTATTTGCGCGAATTTTACTCCAATTCCTGGCAAGGATGTGAGTTCCTTTACGGAAGCTTTATTGATATTTATGCTCATGGCGAAAATTAATTGAGGATTCAATTAACTTAAAGATATTTATTTCATGCTACATAGTAGATTATGGGTCAAAACTGTTTACTACTTGATTCTAGTCACTCACTTTTACTGTTAACGCCTTCTGCTGGGAGTGACGCACAGCAGTTTGACCAGATTAACAGTAGGAATTGTCTTTGTATAGTTAGATATAGCCGCAAACGCACTATGCAAGGCGGGTAGTAAACAGTTTCAACTGTAAGAATTCGATAAATGACCTTCTCGGCAAACGCTGTATTTAATTGAATTTATCCTCGTCGCCAATGTTGTATTAAGTCATATAGATCGCTTACCAAGCCTCGCAGACACGCACAAGAACACAAAGGACACACAGTTGAGGTGTTCACTCGATCACGTTGCATGCCAGACTGTCTTACCGCATGCGGGACTGCTTGATGAGCCACGCAGCAGCGGACAAGCCCGACTGATTTTATTGCATAATCACCACACTAGTTAACATATTAACAAGTTAACCGAATCTCTCTAAAGAAAATATTTACATTTAAAAAGTGTGGCTTTCACTATAACAAAAAGTAAACATCAACAATCTAAACATTATACAAACACTACAACGTTCAAAAATCAAAACCTTATACAAAAACTACAACGTTGTAGTTATGGTGTTCAGCAAGACCGCACCCGGTCAAGAAGAAACTGAGAAAACAGTTTGAGAAATCTACGAGCCCCGACATGGATTTCGGCTACAAAAATAACGAACTTTATGCAAAATAAAATCGAGAGAAATAACCTTTTTGGTGAATTTTGCGTCATTGCGACATTTCCAGACAGTATAACGGAAGTAACTTAAAACCTTGAGAATATGAAACTCTGCGGACTTTGCGGACTTTGCCGACTACGGAGAAAGTCTGATCGATATCGATGATTCGATCGAGAACGCCCCGCAGTCGGTTAGCAAGCACCTTGGCAATTAACTTGTAGTCAACGTTAAGCAAAGAAATCGGTCGCCAATTGCCCAGATCCCCCCTCTCCCCCCTGTTCTTGTACAGCAAAGTAATCAACCCCAATCTCTGTGAATCTGTGAGAACCCCGTTGTTAAAAATTTCGTTAATCAAATCGCAAAGGTCAAAACCCAAATCGTCGAAAACAGTTTTAGAAAAATCAGCAGAAAAACCGTCCGAGCCAGGTGCTTTGCGAGTGCCCATATCGAACAACGCCCGTCTCAATTCAAGGAGAGTGACCGGACCCTCTAGAGAGTCACGGTCCTCTGAATTTACATGCTTGTTAACGGAATTACAAAAGAAATGTACGTCATTGTGGCTAATTAAAGTGCTGAATATAAGTCTGAATACAATTCTTTGCAGTGCTTGGTCATGTCCTTGGCGTTTGAAATGAAATTGCCGTGTTGGTCTTTTAAATTATCCATGCGTTTTAAATCATCATTGTTATTTAAATTAAAATTAATCGTTTCACCGGGAACCTTAGGACGTTTGTGCTGAAAAGAACTAAAATTTGGCTGGTTTTTCTACTAGCGTAGAAAATGACCTTTTCTTCCCCTTCTTATACTTGAATCAATTCCGCACCAATCGCGCTATCAGACGCGTCAGTGTCAAGTACAAAGGGTTCGTTACTGTTTCGGGGGAATGATAGGATCGGTGCCGAAGTTAAGGTACGTTTGAGGCAGTTTTAAGCTTGGTCGTGTTTTTCTAACTAAATGAACTGTGCGTTGTGCGTTGTGCTTTGTTAGGTCGTGAAGTGGTTTAGACAATTTGGCAATTTGTTTAATGTGTGCCCTGTGATAATTCACTAGGCCAAGAAATTGCTGACAACGGAAACACTGCTTGGATTAGGGGAAATTCCGTCACTGTTTACCAACTTTCCGAGGAAAAGCACTTCTCGTTGGAAAAGGTTACATTTCTTTGGTTTAAGTTTTAGGTTGTGTTGGTTAAACCTGTCCAGAACTTTAATTAAATTATCCAGTGAATCTCCGAAATCTTTTCCAAGGATGATAATATCATCTAGGTAGGCCAAAGCCTCATGGTTGTTAATTCCTCTCAAAATTAAAGTCATTGCCCGCTGAAATGTTACCGGGGCATTACATAAACCAAATGGCATATACGCTCATATTGGAATAACCCATATTTGGTTATGAATGACGTTTTGTGTTTATCTTCATCAGAAAGTTCTATTTGATAATACCCACTGCACATGTCAAGTGTGCTACAGAATTTGGTTCCCTCCAACACATCCAAACATTCATTAATGTTCGGCAGAGGAAAAGCATCTTTAACTGTTACATGGTTTAACGCTCTATAGTCAATACAATAGCGCACCTTGCCATCTTTTTTTCTGACAAGTACAGGGGCTGAAGCCCATTCTGACACCGATGGTTTCATCACCCCCGACTTCAGTAATGTATCCAAGTGATCTTTTTCCTCATCTTCAAACCCCAAAGGAGTCCTTCTCATTTTTTGCTTGATGGAAGTTGCATTACCAGTGTGAATTGGATGTTTGATTTCCGAAAAATTTGCCTAAATCCATATCATCTTTCGAAAATACGTGGGCGTATTTCGATAACGTACTAGCCAAGATTTGACTTTGATATGGAGACAAATGTTCGGACGATCTTTTCCACAAATCTACAATGTGAACTGGTAGTCTGTTAATCTGTCTAATTGTATTGCGCGAAGTCCAATTAACGTCAACCTCCACTGTCTCCTTGGTAGAAGGATCCGGATCCGGTAAACACTGGTTCCGATCCTCTGACAAGGTTAAGTCACTGTCAGTATCGAAACCATCTTGTATCTCTTCAGCTCTACCAATAACGTGGCCTTTTTTCAGGTACACATACTTGTCACTATTGTTGCGTAACATTATTGGGACCTTAGTTGCATTCGATTAAGAATCTTGTAGGGAGACTAATGTATAAGGAATATTATTAAGTCCTTTATGGTCTCGCTCAGGAGCGTGCATGAACTATCATCGTTTTTTCCTTATCTGAATCGAATGCAACAGTGTACATGTATGTATTAGGAGGAACTACAACCTTTTTATCAAGTACTATTTTCCTCACCATATATTTGTCCGCTCCGTTCTTTCTCATTTGCGCTTGAACTATTGTACCTTGTAACTGTACCGTGTCCTCGGCTAGGTTGATGATTCCAGATTGTGATTTTAGAAAGTCCAATCCTAAAATGCATGGATCTTCGATTGGTGCAGCTAATAGGGTCCAAGTACAACCTTCTATTTCTAGCTTCACATTTGGATTGTTTTGGGCCATCATAGTACTGGCCTTCTCCGCTCCTCTAAGTATCATCGTCTCAGTGAGAGTGGGTATATGTTTCAACTGTTTCATGAAATTTTCGCTTGAGACAGAAACTTGCGCCGCCGTATCTATTACAGCTTGCGTACATACACCATGTATTTTAATAGGGATCACCAAACTAACGTTTGGACTGGTTGAAAATTGGACCTCGCGCAACTTTATTTGTACATTTCTTACGTTTTCAACTGTTTGGCCATTGATTTCAAGAATAACCGGTTGTTGGCCGACACAACCGGTTTCTGTTTGTTTAAAGGAAACGTCAAGGGTGGTACTGGCGCTGCGGTATATTTAGTGGGGGAATGAGACTTTTCGAGTGGACAATCTCTCGCAAAATGTCCCGGTTTGTTGCATCTAAAGCATGTTTGGCGAGTGGGAGATGACGGAGTTGTTTGGATACGGTATGGTGTTGCCCGAGAAACTGGGGAAGAGCTACGGTTGGCCGATGTAGTCCGGTTAGGGGACAAAGGAACTTGATTCAGTTCTGTATCGGGAGTTCCTTGAAATGGTGATGAACGCCTAGGCGGTGTACGCGGTAGGGCCTCACGCCCTCCGTCCGTTGCTTTGATGGTTGGCTGCAAATTTTCGTAAATGAGCCAATATTTCACGCATATTCTGATTAAGCTCAGACCAATCCAAACTAATGTCGATTTGGCCTTTGCCTAGCGGTTCGTTAAACGAAACGTGTCTAACTCGCGACCGTGTAGACCGAGACAGCAATTTATGGTTATGTTGCGCAGTTTGTGTGAACTGAATCGCTTCATTCAATGTTTTTGGATCACGATTAAGGGCCAGTTCTGCAGCGTCCACATCACAACACCCTTTTAGGAACGCTTCTCTCGCTATTATTTCAAAAATATCGGGAGAAGCTGTGCGATAAGCTCGCGTGGCGATTTCACGCACACGCTGTCCGAATTCCAACAATGATTCGTCCTCTCGCTGACGAATGGAGGACAATTCTGCCCTGTGTACAATAGGGTCTTGGATTTTACCAAACGTCTTCATCAATTGTGATTTAACGCATTGGTAGTTCCACATAGTTTGGGGCTCTTGCCATGCATAGCAGTCGAGTGCTTTCCCAGTTAGTGCACCCACTAACTGTAGCAGTTTGGCATTGTCATTCCATTGACAACATTGGGCCATTATTTCGAACTTCACAATAAATGCGTGAAAATCTCCAGTACCGTCATAAGGCACTATTTTAGGATAATATGGATTTGGTAGGCGAGGAGATGTCACACCTCCAGGTGCATGTGTGGATGCTACATTTGTGCCTAAAACCCCTACCGGTATGCGAGTCTTTTATTTAGGAAATACCGATGGGGTTTGTGCATTCGCGCTTATACCGGCGTAAGCATTTGAATGCTTGGACCACAGGTATGTGGGATATTGAACAAGGGCTTTTGTTCGGGTTGCATAATCTCGGCAAATGCATTGCTGGCCAGAGTGGGAATGTGCTTTTGTTCCCGGGCACCGGCTTCGACATGAATTGAATTAAGAATGTGGGGTGGAACTGGTGGGGCTTTTTCCCCAACGACTTTTAGCGTCGCATCAATGACTTTATCGCCTGTTGTTTGCATTTGTTTGGGCGCTGGGGATTTCTTTTCGTGTTTTGTACTAGACACATTCCCACTCTCACTCAGTTTTTTTCAAGATTATGAATAGCATCGACAGTTTTCATCGTGTTTGTTTCAACCACCTTCATGAACATTTGCATTTGATTTGCTATAGCATTGTGATTGCTTTAGCAGTTTCGTTCGTTTCTGTGCCTGTTTGTCCATTTGGGCTTTTATTGGGAGACATACTATCGGCGTGTTTTATGATTATTAATTTCTTATCTGCAAGCTCATTTAATTTCGACTGTATTGTAGGGTTTTCGTGAAAGTCATAAATTGTTACATGGCCTTTTTCTTCTCGTAGCGATACTATTATTTGCGCGAATTTTACTCCAATTCCTGGCAAGGATGTGAGTTCCTTTACGGAAGCTTTATTGATATTTATGCTCATGGCGAAAATTAATTGAGGATTCAATTAACTTAAAGATATTTATTTCATGCTACATAGTAGATTATGGGTCAAAACTGTTTACTACTTGATTCTAGTCACTCACTTTTACTGTTAACGCCTTCTGCTGGGAGTGACGCACAGCAGTTTGACCAGATTAACAGTAGGAATTGTCTTTGTATAGTTAGATATAGCCGCAAACGCACTATGCAAGGCGGGTAGTAAACAGTTTCAACTGTAAGAATTCGATAAATGACCTTCTCGGCAAACGCTGTATTTAATTGAATTTATCCTCGTCGCCAATGTTGTATTAAGTCATATAGATCGCTTACCAAGCCTCGCAGACACGCACAAGAACACAAAGGACACACAGTTGAGGTGTTCACTCGATCACGTTGCATGCCAGACTGTCTTACCGCATGCGGGACTGCTTGATGAGCCACGCAGCAGCGGACAAGCCCGACTGATTTTATTGCATAATCACCACACTAGTTAACATATTAACAAGTTAACCGAATCTCTCTAAAGAAAATATTTACATTTAAAAAGTGTGGCTTTCACTATAACAAAAAGTAAACATCAACAATCTAAACATTATACAAACACTACAACGTTCAAAAATCAAAACGTTATACAAAAACTACAACGTTGTAGTTATGGTGTTCAGCAAGACCGCACCCGGTCAAGAAGAAACTGAGAAAACAGTTTGAGAAATCTACGAGCCCCGACATGGATTTCGGCTACAAAAATAACGAACTTTATGCAAAATAAAATCGAGAGAAATAACCTTTTTGGTGAATTTTGCGTCATTGCGACATTTCCAGACAGTATAACGGAAGTAACTTAAAACCTTGAGAATATGAAACTCTGCGGACTTTGCGGACTTTGCCGACTACGGAGAAAGTCTGATCGATATCGATGATTCGATCGAGAACGCCCCGCAGTCGGTTAGCAAGCACCTTGGCAATTAACTTGTAGTCAACGTTAAGCAAAGAAATCGGTCGCCAATTGCCCAGATCCCCCCTCTCCCCCCTGTTCTTGTACAGCAAAGTAATCAACCCCAATCTCTGTGAATCTGTGAGAACCCCGTTGTTAAAAATTTCGTTAATCAAATCGCAAAGGTCAAAACCCAAATCGTCGAAAACAGTTTTATAAAAATCAGCAGAAAAACCGTCCGAGCCAGGTGCTTTGCGAGTGCCCATATCGAACAACGCCCGTCTCAATTCAAGGAGAGTGACCGGACCCTCTAGAGAGTCACGGTCCTCTGAATTTACATGCTTGTTAACGGAATTACAAAAGAAATGTACGTCATTGTGGCTAATTAAAGTGCTGAATATAAGTCTGAATACAATTCTTTGCAGTGCTTGGTCATGTCCTTGGCGTTTGAAATGAAATTGCCGTGTTGGTCTTTTAAATTATCCATGCGTTTTAAATCATCATTGTTATTTAAATTAAAATTAATCGTTTCACCGGGAACCTTAGGACGTTTGTGCTGAAAAGAACTAAAATTTGGCTGGTTTTTCTCTAATTGTGCTAACTGAAAACGAATATCTTTAACTTTATCACTATAAGAAGCGTTACCTTTATCTAACTTAGATTAATAATCGTTAAGTTTGCGTAATAGGTCTTTACGTTCAGAGTTACGTCGACGCGCTAAACCGACGGAAAAGGAAATTGCCGCTCGTTTTAGGCCCGACTTCCCCGGCCCCTCCTCCCACCAGTCACTCAAGTTTTGAAATTCCCCTTTTTGTGTTTGCCAAAAATCCCATTCCCTTTTAATAGTGTCTTGAAACAAAACATTTCCCAAAAGACCAGAATTTAGTTTCCAATACCCCTTGCCAATATTTGAAATCCCCCCGGTGATTGTAGTGCATACCATATCGTGGTCGGACCAAGGAAAAGCGGCAATTTCACTATGGGAACCCACAGACAACTCCCGCGACAGATAAATACGGTCGATTCTTGTCCCTTGGTTTTGTGCACTATCGTGCCAAGTGTAACGCTGCTGGTCGGGGTTTTGCTCTCGCCAGCAGTCGACTAAATGAAAATTTACAACGGATTTGTTAAATTCCCTCATACCATATTCCGCCCTCCCCCACCCCCCCCCCCCCCCCACATAATCTCCCTTCGAATTAATTACAGGATCTGGAACGCAATTGAAATCTCCCCCCAAAATAACGTGACGAAAACCGTGAAAATGGTGTGGCAAATCATTAGAAAAAAAAGGTTTGTCTTTCTCCCGGGTTATTGGGGGCATAGACATTAACGATGCGAACCCTTTTTTCAGTGTTTGGTAAAGTAACCGTGAGGGACAAAATTCGACCGCTATCATCCAGGAAGAGGTCCGTGGGTTTCCACGAGTGGCGTTTTGAAGGAAAAATAGCCACACCTCTACTGGAATTACTCCCAAAACACCAAAACCCTTTGCCGCCGAATTCCCGGGTCCACGATCTGGCCTCGTGGAAGCCAGATGCGTGGGTCTCCTGCAACAGCAGAATATCGGTATTCCCGCCGTTGCACGAGTCGAAAATTCGAGGGCGCTTATCGTGATTTCTCAAACCGTGAACGTTAATACTAGAGATTACAAAATCAATTACTCATAGGATTAAATAAAAACACTTCTCAGTTCTTCTTAGCCTTACGGCGGTTCGTTTTCTTTCGCCACTCACCAGCCTCCTGCTCGCTAGACGTTGACCGCCCCCGCTTGCTGGATATCATGGAGATAGTGGACTGTCTATCCGAGTCCGTGGACTCCCGCTCCGACAACGGGGTCTCGTTGATGGCAAGAGACCCCGAACCCGAGTCCATTTCGTCCAGTAAAATGTCAAACATAGACTAGACCGCTCCGCCCAGGAACGCGTTGCATCGGCCTTGTTGGTTTCCTCCCTAGGCGGACGCGATCTTTTTGCCGGAGCAGGAGTCGGGACGGGCTTCGACGACGGGGGCGGTGCAGACTTGGTGGGTGGCGGGACTTTGGGTGCGGTCTTGCCAGGTGGTGTAGAGGAAGCTGTCCGGCCAGGCAAAGCCGCGCCCCGTCCAATTTTCGGCGAGACGGGCTTGTCCAAAGAAGTTCTCTTGCGTGGAGCTGGACGGGGCGCGGGGTTTTGTCCCGGTGCAGCGGCTGATGGAGGACCGGCGTTCTGCGGTCCCGGGGCACGTACCGCGCTGGTTCTGGAGCATTGCTCGGTCCAGCGCGTTGTGGTCCCGGGGCAGGCACGGTGCTTGCTGTCGGTGTTGTAGCTGTAGGGCGGGTCGGGGGGGGGGGGGGGGGGTGGCGGTGTCCTCGGAGTCGGCGTCAGAGTAGATACTTGCACTGTCCCTGTTCTGGATGTTACCACCGACTCTCTGCGCCCAGGTCTGCTGGTCTCGAGGCGGCTTTGGGCAAACGTTGCTGCGGTGCCCAGCTTCACCGCAATTGTAGCAGCGAAGCTGGACACAAAAAGCCGCCTTGTGCCCGGGCGCTCCACACCGCCGGCAGGTCTCAACTTGGCCATTGTACCTGATCTTTAGCTGGTAGCCCCCGACCCACACATACGACGGGATAGCCTTTTCGACGTGCATGCGGACGTGCCGCATGCCGTTCTCCCACGTCTGGTGTAACAACCAATGTCCCCGCCGTACCCCTAACACCGTGCCGTACTGGTCGAGAAGGGCGGTGATGGGCCGGTCCTCCATTTTACAAGGTGCATAGCTGACGTTGACATAGTCCACTGGTCGCTGCACCGGGCTGGCGTTGATCTTGACATTCCCCGCGGCAAGCCGAGATTCCAGGATTCTCTTCTCTCCGAGCTGTTGGAGGCACTTGACTTCGCCGTCGGGAAGGGTTGAAGCAATGGTTTGGCACACATCCTGGTAGCTCAGCTTGCTCGTCGGGTCCAGAGTAACGGTCAGCTCCCTCTTAAGGTTATTGGATTGCTGCATCGTTGAAGATTTGTACGTACTGCAGACAAACCTGAGATAACAAGTGCCCTATTTAGCCACGAAGCGGAGGGATCATAATTATTCCGGTTACGCGTCGAGTTAATTGTGCAAATGGTTTTGTTGTATTGGGCTGGCGTTTAAATTTTGTTGAAAACCGAACGACAACGATAATATTTTACGAGGTCGATGACGCCCAGGCCCCCTTTGGAGGGTGGCAAACACATGGTTTTCCGGTTGGCATATTCTCTGGCCTGGCCCCAAAGGAATTTAAAAATAACACGGTTGATCCTCTGAATAGTGCCCCTTGAAGGAGGGTAAATGTCAGCCAGGAACCAAAGTTTTGAAAGAATGTATTGATTGATAACAGTGACCTTCCCCTTCAGGGTCAGGTCACTGTTTTCCCATTTCTTAATTGTGTTTTTAAGTTCATTGAGTTTCTCATCCCAAAAGTTGTCTTTCTTTTCCCCATACCCTGCAACAATCCCAACCACTTTAATTGCATTAACCCAACTGATGTCAACCGGACCATGCATTTGCCCGCGCCATCGACCTAGATAAACACCACCCGTTTTCTGTCGGTTTAACTTAGCCCCGGACGCACGCTCGAATCTCTCGATCAGCTGGAAGCTTCGCATGACCGAGCGCTCGTCCGACAGGATCAACGTGGTATCATCGGCGTACATGGACACTTTGGCTTCGGTCCCACCCGGTAATTTGACCCCATGGATATTCATATCGTTTCGAATAGCCTCCGCCAGTGGCTCGAGTGAAAGAATGTACAAGAGGGGCGACAGGGGACAACCCTGTCGCACACCGCGAAAGAAAGAAAAGGAATTTGAGATATGTCCGTTGCAAATGACGCTGCTTTCTATGCCTCTATACAAAATCCCAACCCCTTTCTTGAAATTTTCACCGAAGCCAAAGGCATCCAAAATACGCCGAAGATAATACCAGTCGACTCTGTCGAAAGCTTTCTGCTGATCGAGAGACACAAAAATTGCGCCTAGGTTTTTCTGATCGACGTAACTCTGAACGTTTCTCAAAAGGTGGGCGTTATCTGATATGGATCTCCCGATTACGGAGCACGTCTGATCGATATCAATAATCTGATCAAGCACGTCCCGCAACCGGTTGGCAAGCACCTTAGCAATAATCTTATAATCAACATTTAACAAAGAAATGGGTCTCCAGTTGCCAAGGTCCCCTCTATCCCCCTTGTTTTTAAACAAAAGTGAAATCAAACCCAACCTCTGTGAATCAGTCAAAATACCATCTTCAAAAATTTCATTAATTAAATCACATAAATCAGAACCAAGGATGTCAAAAAACCGTTTGTAAAACTCTGCTGGTAATCCATCAGACCCAGGTGCTTTGCCAATGCCCATATCAGATAACGCCCTCTTGATTTCTAAAAGCGTGACCGGACCCTCGAGGGAGTCACGGTCATCCGAACTTAAAGACTTATTAATAGAATTACAAAGGAAACTAACCTCATCATTATCAATTAAAGGGGCACTGTATAATTTAGAATACAAATCTTTACAACAATTGGTCATTTTCGCGGGATCGGAGATGGAATTACCTTCGTCATCGTGCCAGGTAAATCGCTGCTGGCCGGGGTTTTCTTCCCGCCAGCAGTCGACTAAATTAAAATTGGATACCGATTTCGACAATTCCCTTATCCCGTATTTCCCCCCAACGTAATCACCTTTAGAATCAAAAACTGGATCTGGAACACAATTAAAATCTCCCCCTAAAACAATATGACGATGGCCGTGAAAATGCTGGGGTAAAGCATTAGACAAGAAATTTTGCCTTTCCCCTGGGTTGTTTGGCGCATATAAATTAATAATTCGGACATGTTTGCCAGTGTCAGGTAAAGTAACCATGAGGGACAAGATACGACCGCTATTATCGCGAAAAATGTCAGCGGGCTTCCACGAGTGGCGTTTAGAAAGCAGAATAGCAACACCTCTACTGGAATTCGACCCAAAAGACCAAAACCCTTTGCCGTCAAATTCCCGGGCCCACGATCTGGCTTCGAAGAAACCAGATGCGTGGGTCTCCTGCAATAGCAGAACATCAGTGTTTCCGCCATTGCACGAGCCGAAAATTCGACGACGCTTATCTGAATTTCTCAAACCACGTACATTAATACTACAAATGGATAAATCCATTATTAGTACCTACAAACAGTTCAGTTCTTCCTGGCCTTGCGATGGCTCTTCTTTGTAGACCACCCACCGGTCGGCCCCTCGGAGGAGGACCGCCCCCGCTTGCTCGACATAGCGGAGATGGTCGAATGCTGGTCAGAGTCCGAAGTGGTGTCCTCCTGCCCCGGCAACGGGGTCTCTTCAATAAACAGGGACCCCGATCCAGAGTCCATTTCATCGAGTAAGACATCGAAAAATGGCCCCACTGGGCTGTTGTCCCGGGGCGGTCACGGTGCTGAGTGCTGGAGGGTGGGCCGAGGGCACGGCGGTGTCCATCGAGTCAGCGGGTTCGGCGTCGGAAAACACACTATCATTGTCCTTGCCTTGGTGCTGGGCCCCACTGACTCGTTCGGCGTATGTCGGCTGGCGTTGTTTCTGTGGCTTGGGGCAGCTCGCGCTGCGGTGTCCAGCCTCTCCGCAATTATAGCATCGAATCTGGACACACGCAGCGGCTTTGTGGCCAGCTGCCCCGCACCGCCGACATGTCTCCGTCTGGCCGTTGTACCGTATTTTGAGTTGATAGCCCCCGGCCCACACGTAGGACGGGATTGCCTTGGATACTTGCATGCGCACGTGGCGCATGCCATTTTCCCACTGCGGGTGTAATTGCCAATGTCCTCGGCGTGTTCCCAGCACCGTACCGTACTGGCTGAGCAGGGTGGTGATGACACGGTCCTCCATCTCGTACGGGGCGTACGAGACCGTCACGTAGTCCACAGGTCGCTGCACGGGGCTGGTAGTGATGATGGTGGTTCCCGATGCAAGCCGAGACTCCAGGAGCTTGTTTTTCCCGACGGCGGTACCTAGTGTTATGGTCCAACGGTGGTCCCCAAGTTGTTGTAGGCACTTCACCTCGCCGTCGGGCAGTAGACCGGCGATGGCGTCGTACATCTCCTGGTAGTTCAGCTTGCTCTCCAATTCCAAGGAAACAGACATCTCCCTCTTCAAGGCTGGGCGGGCTGCTGCTGGTGCTGCCATCGCATACATCCTTCGTAGTATAGGTTGTGGTCCACTTGTAGTAAAAGGCGAAAGATTTGTACGTACTGCAGACAAACCTGAGATAACACGAGCATCTCCGACTGCGATGGGGCCTATCAAGCGATGCAACGCGTAACTTCCGGTTAGTGAGCGAAGGCCTACTCTCCGCTTTAGCCACTCCGAAATCCACGCGCCCTGCTCATTAATAATCTGCACACGCTCAAATAGTCTGGGTAAAAGGAATTTCGTGAGCCAATAATCCTATGGGATCGTGAGCAAAATGATTTCCGGGCAATACCCATTCTGTGAGCTTAAAACAGCGGTAATTTAGTGCTTGAAATCGAGCTCCAAAGTGCCCTATTTAGTCGTTGCCAGTCCAGGTCAATATCCAGGTCAATAAGCGGCGAAAATCCCAACGTGTATTCTCCATAACAGTCGTCACCAATCCGCGGGGTAGATCGAGTCCGAGTAACAACGGGAACATCGTCGTAAAACCACAATCGTCGCCAGTCCAGGTCGAGCAATCAAGCATCAAGACTGCAGACACGGATCCAATCATGTTCCAAAATTGTAAAACAACAATCGTCGCCAATCCAGGTAGAGCAATTAAGCATCAATACCGCAGACACGGATCCAATCGTGTTCCAAATTTATCCGCACCAACATCCATAGACGTACTGGCCACTCAATTGAGCAGCGTTTCAGGACATCACACGGAAGTCGGCTTTCTGTTCGTCTGCAATACACGAAATCTTTAGCGTTTTTAAAATGTTTTATTCGTTCAAATAAAACACGCTAGATTTGGTCAAAGTCCAGTCCAGTGTTGTTGCCGATAAAACCAGTTCCTCATTCGTAGTCGTTGCCAGTCCAGGTCAATATCCAGGTCAATAAGCCGCGAAAATCCCAACGTGTATTCTCCATAACAATTGTCACCAATCCGTCGTGGGTAGATCGAGTCCGAGTAACAACAGGAACATCGTCGTAAAACCACAATCGTCGCCAGTCCAGGTCGAGCAATCAAGCATCAAGACCGCAGACACGGATCCAATCATGTTCCAAAATTGTAAAACAACAATCGTCGCCAATCCAGGTAGAGCAATCAAGCATCAATACCGCAGACACGGATCCAATCGTGTTCCAAATTTATCCTCACCAACATCCATAGACGTACTGGCCACTCAATTGAGCAGCGTTTCAGGACATCACACGGAAGTCGGCTTTCTGTTCGTCTGCAATACACGAAATCTTTAGTTTTTATAAAATGTTTTATTCATTCGAATAGAACACGCAAACCATATATAATATTTACAAATTAAAAGAAATTAACATTCCTTTACCAAATTATTAAACAAGTGAGACTTTCCAATAAAATTCAACGTTAACATTTTCAACAAAACCAATCAAATTCGAAAAACAGGTAATTCGTAATAATTATAACAGTTTCCGAAGGATATATACAATCGTAAAGATACAAAAACACAGCAGCCGTGGTTACGACCACACCCAGCCAAGAAGAACTGAGACGCGGTTTGAGGAATTCACGGACCCCGACATGGATTTCTACTACAAAAGTAACGTTTCCGGGCAATACCCATTCTGTGAGCTTAAAACAGCGGTAATTTAGTGCTTGAAATCGAGCTCCAAAGTGCCCTATTTAGCAACGGGGCGGATGGATCATAATTATTCAGGTTACGCGTCGAGTTAATTGTGCAAATGGTTTTGTTGTATTGGGCTGGCGTTTAATCTTTGTTGAAAACCGAACGACAACGATAATATTTTTCCAGAGAATTTCTTTTTGAAACAAATTTCGAAGCCGATCTGGGTGAATGGGGATCTTCGGAAGCATACGGCCTATACATGTAATGTTTTTTGCCGCTACGTAGGTGTATTTCGCGAGTTGTGCATCTGGTCACATGGCTACGATCACGGCAATGGTACATGTATTGCCGTTGTACGTGTACATGTACAGCTAGGCCTATACTGTATTTGCGGTGTAAGCCGTAGGCCTTCTGGTAGCAGCCTGCCGAGACGTTCTTCCTTTTTTTTTCCGGTGCGCTGACCTAGCTTGTTCCTTTCTTTTGATTTATTAAGCGAGACCTAAGTTTCGTTTGGCCGGAGAAAAATTGAGTTTAGACTCAATTGTGTTTGTCTGCACGGAAATCTTTAGCGTTTTTAAAATGTTTTATTCGTTCAAATAAAACACGCTAGATTTGGTCAAAGTCCAGTCCAGTGTTGTTGCCGATAAAACCAGTTCCTCATTCGTAGTCGTTGCCAGTCCAGGTCAATATCCAGGTCAATAAGCGGCGAAAATCCCAACGTGTATTCTCCATAACAATCGTCACCAATCCGCGGGGTAGATCGAGTCCGAGTAACAACAGGAACATCGTCGTAAAACCACAATCGTCGCCAGTCCAGGTCGAGCAATCAAGCATCAAGACCGCAGACACGGATCCAATCATGTTCCAAAATTGTAAAACAACAATCGTCGCCAATCCAGGTAGAGCAATCAAGCATCAATACCGCAGACACGGATCCAATCGTGTTCCAAATTTATCCGCACCAACATCCATGGACGTACTGGCCACTCAATTGAGCAGCGTTTCAGGACATCACACGGAAGTCGGCTTTCTGTTCGTCTGCAATACACGGAATCTTTAGTAAAAGGCGAAAGATTTGTACGTACTGCAGACAAACCTGAGATAACACGAGCATCTCCGACTGCGATGGGGCCTATCAAGCGATGCAACGCGTCACTTCCGGTTAGTGAGCGAAGGCCTACTCTCCGCTTTAGCCACTCCGAAATCCACGCGCCCTGCTCATTAATAATCTGCACACGCTCAAATAGTCTGGGTAAAAGGAATTTCGTGAGCCAATAATCCTATGGAATCGTGAGCAAAATGATTTCCGGGCAATACCCGTTCTGTGAGCTTAAAACAGCGGTAATTTAGTGCTTGAAACCGAGCTCCAAAGTGCCCTATTTAGCCACGGAGCGGAGGGATCATAATTATTCAGGTTACGCGTCGAGTTAATTGTGCGAATGGTTTTGTTGTATTGGGCTGACGTTTAATCTTTGTTGAAAACCGAACGACAACGATAATATTTTTCCAGAGAATTTCTTTTTGAAACAAATTTCGAAGCCGATCTGGGAGAATGGGGATCTTCGGAAGTATACGGCCTATACATGTAATGTTTTTTGCCGCTACGTAGGTGTATTTCGCGAGTTGTGCATCTGGTCACATGGCTACGATCACGGCAATGGTACATGTATTGCCGTTGTACGTGTACATGTACAGCTAGGCCTATACTGTATTTGCGGTGTAAGCCGTAGGCCTTCTGGTATAGCAGCCTGCCGAGACGTTCTTCCTTTTTTTTCCCGGTGCGCTGACCTAGCTTGTTCCTTTCTTTTGATTTATTAAGCGAGACCTAACTTTCGTTTGGCCGGAGAAAAATTGAGTTTAGACTCAAATGTGTTTGTCTGTACGGAAATCTTTAGCATTTTTAAAATGTTTTATTCGTTTAAATAAAACACGCTAGATTTGGTCAAAGTCCAGTCCAGTGTTGTTGCCGATAAAACCAGTTCCTCATTCGTAGTCGTTGCCAGTCCAGGTCAATATCCAGGTCAATAAGCGGCGAAAATCCCAACGTGTATTCTCCATAACAATCGTCACCAATCCGCGGGGTAGATCGAGTCCGAGTAACAACAGGAACATCGTCGTAAAACCACAATCGTCGCCAGTCCAGGTCGAGCAATCAAGCATCAAGACCGCAGACACGGATCCAATCATGTTCCAAAATTGTAAAACAACAATCGTCGCCAATCCAGGTAGAGCAATCAAGCATCAATACCGCAGACACGGATCCAATCGTGTTCCAAATTTATCCGCACCAACATCCATAGACGTACTGGCCACTCCATTGAGCAGCGTTTCAGGACATCACACGGAAGTCGGCTTTCTGTTCGTCTGCAATACACGAAATCTTTAGTTTTTATAAAATGTTTTATTCATTCGAATAGAACACGCAAACCATATATAATATTTACAAATTAAAAGAAATTAACATTCCTTTACCAAATTATTAAACAAGTGAGACTTTCCAATAAAATTAAACGTTAACATTTTCAACAAAACCAATCAAATTCGAAAAACAGGTAATTCGTAATAATTATAACAGTTTCCGAAGGATATATACAATCGTAAAGATACAAAAAACACAGCAGCCGTGGTTACGACCGCACCCAGCCAAGAAGAACTGAGACGCGGTTTGAGGAATTCACGGACCCCGACATGGATTTCTACTACAAAAGTAACGTAATTTAACTACAATTGAATCAGGTGAAGCGACTTTGCTCAGGAACTTTGCGTCATTCCGAACTCTCCAAATAATAGAACGAAAATGACTTAGAACTCTTAAAATGTGAAACTCGGTTTTTCGAGCAGGAGAGCCGAACAAAGAAAACACACAATTATCCATGTCGGGGAGGGTGTAGCGCTTGGTGATGTTACCAGGTAACGGCTAAGCCACTCACCCACCGGTCCGACCACGCGGCACTCGGTGAACAAGTGCCGCGTGGACTTAAAAATCCCACAATGCGGGCAAAGCCCCGGATCCTTAAACAAATTGTATAAGAAATGACCGGTGGGGAGCACTCTGTGCACGATTCGAAAATTCAAGGAAATCTGGAAATTTGTCAGTTTCTTGCACAGAGTGCGACTCCAAATCGTGGCCCAGTCTTTGCCTGGGTTCTCACGCTGCACCCTCGGTATGGTGTTTTGGGAATCCAGAATGTCTGCATATAAGTTTGACACTTTGACGCCGTCCCAGTTCGAAATTAAAAAGCGAAAATTCCTGAAGGACAGGAGAACGGAGTTATAAAAACTGGGACGGAATAAACAATGCGCTAAGTCATTGGCGGCCAGGTGGGGCGCGATCTCTCGCAAGGAAAAACCGCACCAGTACCGTGCGAGGATTTTCCACCTGGCCGCCCGGTCAGAAATTAAGTATTTTATATGCAGACATTGCAGGCACGCTATTCTACCTTCGAGGTCGATGACGCCCAGGTCCCCTTTGGAGGGTGGCAAACACATGGTTTTCCGGTTGGCATATTCTCTGGCCTGGCCCCAAAGGAATTTAAAAATAACACGGTTGATCCTCTGAATAGTGCCCCTTGAAGGAGGGCAAATGTCAGCCAGGAACCAAAGTTTTGAAAGAATGTATTGATTGACAACAGTGACCTTCCCCTTCAGGGTCAGGTCACTGTTTTCCCATTTCTTGATTGTGTTTTTAAGTTCATTGAGTTTCTCATCCCAAAAGTTGTCTTTCTTTTCCCCATACCCTACAACAATCCCAACCACTTTAATTGCATTAACCCAACTGATGTCAACCGGACCATGCATTTGCCCGCGCCATCGACCTAGATAAACACCACCCGTTTTCTGTCGGTTTAACTTAGCCCCGGACGCACGCTCGAATCTCTCGATCAGCTGGAAGCTTCGCTTGACCGAGTGCTCGTCCGACATGATCAACGTGGTATCATCGGCGTACATGGACACTTTGGCTTCGGTCCCACCCGGTAATTTGACCCCATGGATATATTAAAATCGTTTCTTGATATCAGCCACCTCAACACAGTCTCTACAGCGTATTAGGGCTGGGTCATTCTGTTGTTCCACTTGTAGTTCTTTAGCTGTCACGATATCAGCTAGGGTGCTAGGTACTCTGAGGACTCGTGTAGGCTTTTGCTCTGCTTGTTTCTGTGCTCGTGTCTGAACTGCCATTGTTGCTACTGTGGCGTCTTCTCTCTCAGTTGCCGGTTGTGGCTGAACCAGCTCATGGTCTGGACTGGTAACTCCCGGTCCCAGTCTGGATCCGTGTCGGTAGGATCACGAACTCCCTCAATATTTCCAAGGACTAGATCAAACACAGGATGCTGCATACAAAGAGCTGTAACAGAGCCTGTAAAAAATGGCGTTCTAACATGAATCCTGGCTACAGGTAAATTGCGCACTGTGCCATCTAACATCACACAGCTTCTGAGTTCCCCTGTAAATTGGTTCTTGGGAACGAGACTTTGGCGGACAACAACTCCACTACACCCAGTATCCCTTAATACAGGTACTTTGGAACCTTCTACAAAACCTGTTTTGACTGGAAGACCTGAAAATTGTTGCTCTTTGCAGACAGCACTCATGATTGGTAACTTGTGCCCACACTGCAAGATTACATAATTATCTTGTTTGCAACAATCTGTCAGTGTCACGATCGGGATCATACATGCTGCAGTCTCAGTTGGTTTAGTCGTATCACACGATTTGTTTGTCTCAATTGGTTTCTGGCATTTACAGCAGTTAGACTTACCTTGGGTCGGTTCCTGGTTCTGTTGGCGATCAAAACCCTGTGACATCACTCCAGCTGCAGAAGTTGTATGTGGTTTATACCGACAATTTATTGCGATGTGACCACGCTTATGGCAGATGTAACAAGTTCTGAGGTCTCGGTTAGTCTGCGGTGCTACTTGCATGTCCCGCTGATACATGTAGTTGGGTTTGCTCGGTCGCTGTTCACTAATGTTGGCTGTCGGTTCGGGCTTCCGGAACTTGTTCGGCACTGGCCGCCTGTCAGTATATTTCTGTTGACAAACATATCCAAATGTGGTTTGTCTAGCCTCAATGTATTGCTCTGCAAGCATTGCCATATTACACAGAGTATCCGGTGTTCTTTCCTTTAAAAACACTGCAAGTTCTGGCCCACAACTGTTGATATATTGTTCCTTTACGATCAAGTTCTTTAGTTCAACGTACGACGTTTTTATACGAGCTAACTGAACCCACCTGTCGAAATAATTATCAATTCGTGCAGCAAATTGGGATGCAGTCTCCATCTTCTCTGGTTTTGCTGCTCGAAATTTAACACGAAATCCCTCTTCAGTTAAGTTGTATTGCTTAAAAAGAGAGGTTTTGACCAAGTCATAATCATTTGATTCATGTACGGACAGTCGAGAGTATGTATACAAGGCCTTACCTGTCAGGAGAGCACTTAAGTTTATGGCCCAGTCCTCGTGTTCCCATCCTGCGGATAAAGCATACCTCTCAAAACGTTGAATATATGAATCAATATCATCACGAACATCGTTAAATGGAGGCAATTTAGGTGTTCTTATGTTTTTACTTGTATGTTGCTGATCAGGTGTAGCTTCCTTAGCATTATTACCTTCTACTTCAAGCTCCTTCATTCGAAGGTTCATTTCTGCTATCTCTCTCTCCTGTCTCCTTAACTCTAGAATTTGGGCTCGATCATCTCTACCAGCAGACTCTCTCTCCCTCACAAAATCCATCAAATCTTGCCCAGTTAACCCAATTTCCTTGCCTAACTCAATCCACTTATCCATGCTGAACGCCCGTTTGTACTGCTCGGCAACCCGCCCAAACGTAAGTAAAATAAGCAAAAGCAGCGAGCAGCGCAGTACCAACTTGTGGCGAGAGGGGCGACACGTCAGAATCATTGATCTGCAGAAGAAGAAAAAAACAAATCTACATAACTAAATTATACAGTCAACATTCTCCACGTAATATGAACATTACACAATAGTAGTAATTTCATTGCTCTGTGGAACACCTGGACCAAGTTAACCTTACGTACTTTATTTCGATTCCCGGACAAGCCCCCAAATGTGAGTACTAGGTAACCGGTCGGGCTATCAGGGTCCAACAAATCAATAAATTATACCAGAGAAAGGAATTCTGCTTCTTGGTGATTTATTTACAAAATAAAAATAAGACGAAATTAACAATTTTATAGCTCGATTAAAGTATACGATTATCAAATTTCATCCAAAACGTAACCAGGCTACTTTATTACTCGATTTAACGATTAACTTTTAAATGCAGGTCACTCAGACCCAACTTCGCATCAATGCAGGTCACCCAGACCCAACTTCGCATCCCGGGCATGCCACACATGCCATACCTATTTTATACTGGTGTCACTTAGACAAACTCAAGCCTATCCTCCAAATAAGGCTCTCCAGTGCAAGTTTAAATTATGCACTAATCCCTTTTTAGGCTTTATCAATCAATACGTGGATACTTAGTCACTCAGACCACTTCATGACTTTCGAAGCCAATAAGGTTTATCAAAAATACAGGTTTTGCCACGTACGTTAATGATTTAAAAGGATACAAACAACTATCAATACACACCTTCAAACATGGAGATAATTCCTTTTAATTATTTACCACCACCACAATTATAAGTCTTGTCTTGACTCAAGTTCTCGATGCAAGTTCCAACGCGAAATCCTGTGCGTTGCATGCATGCATCGGAATCACTTCCGGGGTATAGCGCCCTCTGGTGGTCTACTGCAATGCACGTCAATTCTGCCCTGTGGGCGTGGCTCTGTGTTCCAAGAGTCCGGCAAACAGCCCCTGGCACCCAGTCCAAACTCAAACTCTAGTAAAAGCCGTCTGAAAGTTTACAAACAAACCGATACCAATGCAATTGTGACTCCATATATACACTTCATCAACAAATATAAATAACTCCAAAAGAAATGCAACTTATTCTAAATACTAACCGTTTCAATAAAATATTCTCTGATATTTTTTAGAACTAACAAAACAAATTTAACTTACGGTTGATCGAATGGCTCCTAACCTGTCTCCCGATCCCTCGCCAAAGTTGGTACTGTAGTAGCGGGGAAAATTGGCAAAATTGCTGAAAGTTGGCAAAATTGTAATCTGCAAGCGCGAGCAAGCCTGCAATCTTGCTTTTAAAGCTGATCAACGGCCTGAATTGCCTTGATTTCACAAATATCACTGCAGATAAAGCCAAGCTATCCGACGATCTTTTGCAATCGGCTCCTCGGGGACAACTCCTTAAAATTTCACTTCGAACCCTTCATGGCATTTTCAAAAACTCAATCTCCTTTACAACTCCGTTTACAATTGACCCTTTCACTCAACCATAAACACTGATTTCTTGTTCATTACTTACTAACCGAATAATTATTCACAACAAACAACAATGCAACAATGCTCAGCAATGTTGTGTTTTCGTCAACCACGGCATTCTTGGTTAGGATAACTCATAGCCCCTATATACATGTGCATATATACTTTAAGCATTAGATATTCACAGTATTAAATATTCATTGCCTGCTAAATATTCATTATTGTTATTCTTGATTAATGTACGGTGGCTTCTATGTGACATTTCCTAATAGCCTCCGCCAGTGGCTCGAGTGAAAGAATGTACAAGAGGGGCGACAGGGGACAACCCTGTCGCACACCGCGAAACAAAGAAAAGGAATCTGAGATATGTCCGTTGCAAATGACGCTACTTTCTATGCCTCTATACAAAATCCCAACCCATTTCTTGAAATTTTCACCGAAGCCAAAGGCATCCAAAATACGCCGAAGATGATACCAGTCGACCCTGTCGAAAGCTTTCTGCTGATCGAGAGACACAAAAATTGCGCCTATGTTTTTCTGATCGACGTAACTCTGAACGTTTCTCAAAAGGTGGGCGTTATATGATATGGATCTCCCGATTACGGAGCACGTCTGATCGATATTAATAATCTGATCAAGCACGCCCCGCAACCGGTTGGCAAGCACCTTAGCAATAATCTTATAATCAACATTTAACAAAGAAATGGGTCTCCAGTTGCCAAGGTCCCCTCTATCCCCCTTATTTTTAAACAAAAGTGAAATCAAACCCAACCTCTGTGAATCAGTCAAAATACCATCTTCAAAAATTTCATTAATTAAATCACATAAATCAGAACCAAGGATGTCAAAAAACCGTTTGTAAAACTCTGCTGGTAATCCGTCAGACCCAGGTGCTTTGCCAATGCCCATATCAGATAACGCCCTCTTGATTTCTAAAAGCGTGACCGGACCCTCGAGGGAGTCACGGTCATCCGAACTTAAAGACTTATTAATAGAATTACAAAGGAAACTAACCTCATCATTATCAATTAAAGGGGCACTGTATAATTTAGCATAAACATCTTTACAACAATTGGTCATTTTCGCGGGATCGGAGATGGAATTACCTTCGTCATCTTTAACTTCTTGCATACGTTTTAAATCGTCATTGTTCTCAATATTGAATGTGTTATTTTCGCCAAAAATGGTGGGGCACTTACGTTGTGAAAAACCAGAAGATTGCTTTTTGTCGAAATTAGATAACTGAAAATGAATATCCTTAACCTTGTCTCTGAAAGCCACATCGCCCTTGTCCAGTTTGGACTGGTACTCGTTTAATTTCTTAAGGAGATCTTTACGTTCAGAGTCACGTCGACGAGCCAAACCGACAGAGAATGAAATCGCCACTCTTTTCAGGCCCGACTTCCCTTCCTCCCACCAATCAGCTAAATTTTGATAATTCCCCTTCTGCGTTTTCCAAAAACCCCATTCCCTTTTAATAGTTTCCTGAAACAATTCCTCTCCCAAAAGACTAGTATTAAATTTCCAATACCCCTTCCTATGTTTTTGATCCCACCCGTAAGTTTTGTACACACCATATCGTGGTCGGACCATGGAAAGGCGGCGATGTCACTGTGAGAGCCCGCGGACATTTCCCGCGACAGATAAATACGGTCGATTCTTGTCCCTATAGGTTTTGTGCACTATCGTGCCAGGTAAATCGCTGCTGGCCGGGGTTTTCTTCCCGCCAGCAGTCGACTAAATTAAAATTGGATACCGATTTCGACAATTCCCTTATCCCGTATTTCCCCCAACGTAATCACCTTTATAATCAAAAACTGGATCTGGAACACAATTAAAATCTCCCCCTAAAACAATATGACGATGGCCGTGAAAATGCTGGGGTAAAGCATTAGACAAGAAATTTTGCCTTTCCCCTGGGTTGTTTGGCGCATATAAATTAATAATTCGGACATGTTTGCCAGTGTCAGGTAAAGTAACCGTGAGGGACAAGATACGACCGCTATTATCGCGAAAAATGTCAGCGGGCTTCCACGAGTGGCGTTTAGAAAGCAGAATAGCAACACCTCTACTGGAATTCGACCCAAAAGACCAAAACCCTTTGCCGTCAAATTCCCGGGCCCACGATCTGGCTTCGAAGAAACCAGATGCGTGGGTCTCCTGCAATAGCAGAACATCAGTGTTTCCGCCATTGCACGAGCCGAAAATTCGACGACGCTTATCTGAATTTCTCAAACCACGTACATTAATACTACAAATGGATAAATCCATTATTAGTACCTACAAACAGTTCAGTTCTTCCTGGCCTTGCGATGGCTCTTCTTTGTAGACCACCCACCGGTCGGCCCCTCGGAGGAGGACCGCCCCCGCTTGCTCGACATAGCGGAGATGGTCGAATGCTGGTCAGAGTCCGAAGTGGTGTCCTCCTGCCCCGGCAACGGGGTCTCTTCAATAAACAGGGACCCCGATCCAGAGTCCATTCATCGAGTAAGACATCGAAAAATGGCCCCACTGGGCTGTTGTCCCGGGGCGGTCACGGTGCTGAGTGCTGGAGGGTGGGCCGAGGGCACGGCGGTGTCCATCGAGTCAGCGGGTTCGGCGTCGGAAAACACACAATCATTGTCCTTGCCTTGGTGCTGGGCCCCACTGACTCGTTCGGCGTATGTCGGCTGGCGTTGTTTCTGTGGCTTGGGGCAGCTCGCGCTGCGGTGTCCAGCCTCTCCGCAATCATAGCATCGAATCTGGACACACGCAGCGGCTTTGTGGCCAGCTGCCCCGCACCGCCGACATGTCTCCGTCTGGCCGTTGTACCGTATTTTGAGTTGATAGCCCCCGGCCCACACGTAGGACGGGATTGCCTTGGATACATGCATGCGCACGTGGCGCATGCCATTTTCCCACTGCGGGTGTAATTGCCAATGTCCTCGGCGTGTTCGCAGCACCGTACCGTACTGGCTGAGCAGGGTGGTGATGACACGGTCCTCCATCTCGTACGGGGCGTACGAGACCGTCACGTAGTCCACAGGTCGCTGCACGGGGCTGGTAGTGATGATGGTGGTTCCCGATGCAAGCCGAGACTCCAGGAGCTTCTTTTTCCCGACGGCGGTACCTGGTGTTATGGTCCAACGGTAGTCCCCAAGTTGTTGTAAGCACTTCACCTCGCCGTCGGGCAGTAGACCGGCGATGACGTCGAACATCTCCTGGTAGTTCAGCTTGCTCTCCAATTCCAAGGAAACAGACATCTCCCTCTTCAAGGCTGGGCGGGCTGCTGCTGGTGCTGGTGCTGCCATCGCATACATCCTTCGTAGTATAGGTTGTGGTCCACTTGTAGTAAAAGGCGAAAGATTTGTTCGTACTGCAGACAAACCTGAGATAACACGAGCATCTCCGACTGCGATGGGGCCTATCAAGCGATGCAACGCGTCACTTCCGGTTAGTGAGCGAAGGCCTACTCTCCGCTTTAGCCACTCCGAGATCCACGCGCCCTGCTCATTAATAATCTGCACACGCTCAAATAGTCTGGGTAAAAGGAATTTCGTGAGCCAATAATCCTCTGGGATCGATCGTGAGCAAAATGATTTCCGGGCAGTACCCATTCTGTGAGCTTAAAACAGCGGTAATTTAGTGCTTGAAATCGAGCTCCAAAGTGCCCTATTTAGCCACGGAGCGGAGGGATCATAATTATTCAGGTTACGCGTCGAGTTAATTGTGCAAATGGTTTTGTTGTATTGGGCTGGCGTTTAACTTTTGTTGAAAACCGAACGACAACGATAATATTTTTCCAGAGAATTTCTTTTTGAAACAAAATTCGAAGCCGATCTGCGAGAATGGGGATCTTCTGAAGTATACGGCCTATACATGTAATGTTTTTTGCCGCTACGTACGTGTATTTCGCGAGTTGTGCATCTGGTCACATGGCTACGATTACGGCAATGGTACATGTATTGCCGTTATACGTGTACATGTACAGCTAGGCCTATACTGTATTTGCGGTGTAAGCCGTAGGCCTTCTGGTAGCAGCCTGCCTAGACGTTCTTCTTCTTTTCTTCGGTGCGCTGACCTAGCTTCTTCCTTTCTTTTGATTTATTAAACGAGACCAAACTTTCGTTTGGCCGGAGAAAAATTGAGTTTAGACTCAAATGTGTTTGTCTGCACGGAAATCTTTAGTAAAAGGCGAAAGATTTGTTCGTACTGCAGACAAACCTGAGATAACACGAGCATCTCCGACTGCGGTGGGGCCTATCAAGCGATGCAACGCGTCACTTCCGGTTAGTGAGCGAAGGCCTACTCTCCGCTTTAGCCACTCCGAGATCCACGCGCCCTGCTCATTAATAATCTGCACACGCTCAAATAGTCTGGGTAAAAGGAATTTCGTGAGCCAATAATCCTCTGGGATCGATCGTGAGCAAAATGATTTCCGGGCAGTACCCATTCTGTGAGCTTAAAACAGCGGTAATTTAGTGCTTGAAATCGAGCTCCAAAGTGCCCTATTTAGCCACGGCGCGGAGGGATCATAATTATTCAGGTTACGCGTCGAGTTAATTGTGCAAATGGTTTTGTTGTATTGGGCTGGCGTTTAACTCTTGTTGAAAACCGAACGACAACGATAATATTTTTCCAGAGAATTTCTTTTTGAAACAAAATTCGAAGCCGATCTGCGAGAATGGGGATCTTCGGAAGTATACGGCCTATACATGTAATGTTTGTTGCCGCTACGTACGTGTATTTCGCGAGTTGTGCATCTGGTCACATGGCTACGATTACGGCAATGGTACATGTATTGCCGTTATACGTGTACATGTACAGCTAGGCCTATACTGTATTTGCGGTGTAAGCCGTAGGCCTTCTGGTAGCAGCCTGCCTAGACGTTCTTCTTCTTTTCTTCGGTGCGCTGACCTAGCTTGTTCCTTTCTTTTGATTTATTAAACGAGACCAAACTTTCGTTTGGCCGGAGAAAAATTGAGTTTAGACTCAAATGTGTTTGTCTGCACGGAAATCTTTAGTAAAAGGCGAAAGATTTGTTCGTACTGCAGACAAACCTGAGATAACACGAGCATCTCCGACTGCGATGGGGCCTATCAAGCGATGCAACGCGTCACTTCCGGTTAGTGAGCGAAGGCCTACTCTCCGCTTTAGCCACTCCGAGATCCACGCGCCCTGCTCATTAATAATCTGCACACGCTCAAATAGTCTGGGTAAAAGGAATTTCGTGAGCCAATAATCCTCTGGGATCGATCGTGAGCAAAATGATTTCCGGGCAGTACCCATTCTGTGAGCTTAAAACAGCGGTAATTTAGTGCTTGAAATCGAGCTCCAAAGTGCCCTATTTAGCCACGGAGCGGAGGGATCATAATTATTCAGGTTACGCGTCGAGTTAATTGTGCAAATGGTTTTGTTGTATTGGGCTGGCGTTTAACTTTTGTTGAAAACCGAACGACAACGATAATATTTTTCCAGAGAATTTCTTTTTGAAACAAAATTCGAAGCCGATCTGCGAGAATGGGGATTTTCGGAAGTATACGGCCTATACATGTAATGTTTTTTGCCGCTACGTACGTGTATTTCGCGAGTTGTGCATCTGGTCACATGGCTACGATTACGGCAATGGTACATGTATTGCCGTTATACGTGTACATGTACAGCTAGGCCTATACTGTATTTGCGGTGTAAGCCGTAGGCCTTCTGGTAGCAGCCTGCCTAGACGTTCTTCTTCTTTTCTTCGGTGGGCTGACCTAGCTTCTTCCTTTCTTTTGATTTATTAAACGAGACCAAACTTTCGTTTGGCCGGAGAAAAATTGAGTTTAGACTCAAATGTGTTTGTCTGCACGGAAATCTTTAGCGTTTTTAAAATGTTTTATTCCTTCAAATAAAACACGCTAGATTTGGTCAAAGTCCAGTCCAGTGTCGTTGCCGATAAAACCAGTTCCTCATTCGTAGTCGTTGCCAGTCCAGGTCATTTATCCACTAAGCGTTCGCCGTTATTGCCAAATTTCCTCATTCGTAGTCGTTGCCAGTCCAGGTCATTTATCCACCAATTGTTCGCCGTTTTTGCCAAATTTCCTCATTCGTTGTCGTTGCCAGTCCAGGTCATTTATCCACCAAATTTCCTCATTCGTTGTCGTTGCCAATCCAGGTCATTATCCGGCGAGTATTCTCCATCACAATCATCACAATCATCACCAATCTTGGTCGATCGTGTCCGAGTATCAGGTCATATCCTTCGAGAAGCACCACAGGTACATCCTCATAAAACCACAATCGTCACCAGTCCAGGTCTGGAAGAATCAAGACCGCAGACTCGGATCCAATCATGTTCCAAAATTGTAAAACAACAATCGTCGCCAATCCAGGTAGAGCAATCAAGCATCAATACCGCAGACACGGATCCAATCGTGTTCCAAATTTATCCGCCGCCACATCCATAGACGTACTGGCCACTCAATTGAGCAGCGTTTCAGGACATCACACGGAAGTCGGCTTTCTGTCCGTCTGCAATACACGAAATCTTTAGTAAAAGGCGAAAGATTTGTTCGTACTGCAGACAAACCTGAGATAACACGAGCATCTCCGACTGCGATGGGGCCTATCAAGCGATGCAACGCGTCACTTCCGGTTAGTGAGCGAAGGCCTACTCTCCGCTTTAGCCACTCCGAGATCCACGCGCCCTGCTCATTAATAATCTGCACACGCTCAAATAGTCTGGGTAAAAGGAATTTCGTGAGCCAATAATCCTCTGGGATCGATCGTGAGCAAAATGATTTCCGGGCAGTACCCATTCTGTGAGCTTAAAACAGCGGTAATTTAGTGCTTGAAATCGAGCTCCAAAGTGCCCTATTTAGCCACGGAGCGGAGGGATCATAATTATTCAGGTTACGCGTCGAGTTAATTGTGCAAATGGTTTTGTTGTATTGGGCTGGCGTTTAACTTTTGTTGAAAACCGAACGACAACGATAATATTTTTCCAGAGAATTTCTTTTTTAAACAAAATTCGAAGCCGATCTGAGAGAATGGGGATCTTCGGAAGTATACGGCCTATACATGTAATGTTTTTTGCCGCTACGTACGTGTATTTCGCGAGTTGTGCATCTGGTCACATGGCTACGATTACGGCAATGGTACATGTATTGCCGTTATACGTGTACATGTACAGCTAGGCCTATACTGTATTTGCGGTGTAAGCCGTAGGCCTTCTGGTAGCAGCCTGCCTAGACGTTCTTCTTCTTTTCTTCGGTGCGCTGACCTAGCTTCTTCCTTTCTTTTGATTTATTAAACGAGACCAAACTTTCGTTTGGCCGGAGAAAAATTGAGTTTAGACTCAAATGTGTTTGTCTGCACGGAAATCTTTAGTAAAAGGCGAAAGATTTGTTCGTACTGCAGACAAACCTGAGATAACACGAGCATCTCCGACTGCGATGGGGCCTATCAAGCGATGCAACGCGTCACTTCCGGTTAGTGAGCGAAGGCCTACTCTCCGCTTTAGCCACTCCGAGATCCACGCGCCCTGCTCATTAATAATCTGCACACGCTCAAATAGTCTGGGTAAAAGGAATTTCGTGAGCCAATAATCCTCTGGGATCGATCGTGAGCAAAATGATTTCCGGGCAGTACCCATTCTGTGAGCTTAAAACAGCGGTAATTTAGTGCTTGAAATCGAGCTCCAAAGTGCCCTATTTAGCCACGGAGCGGAGGGATCATAATTATTCAGGTTACGCGTCGAGTTAATTGTTCAAATGGTTTTGTTGTATTGGGCTGGCGTTTAACTTTTGTTGAAAACCGAACGACAACGATAATATTTTTCCAGAGAATTTCTTTTTGAAACAAAATTCGAAGCCGATCTGCGAGAATGGGGATCTTCGGAAGTATACGGCCTATACATGTAATGTTTTTTGCCGCTACGTACGTGTATTTCGCGAGTTGTGCATCTGGTCACATGGCTACGATTACGGCAATGGTACATGTATTGCCGTTATACGTGTACATGTACAGCTAGGCCTATACTGTATTTGCGGTGTAAGCCGTAGGCCTTCTGGTAGCAGCCTGCCTAGACGTTCTTCTTCTTTTCTTCGGTGCGCTGACCTAGCTTCTTCCTTTCTTTTGATTTATTAAACGAGACCAAACTTTCGTTTGGCCGGAGAAAAATTGAGTTTAGACTCAAATGTGTTTGTCTGCACGGAAATCTTTAGTAAAAGGCGAAAGATTTGTTCGTACTGCAGACAAACCTGAGATAACACGAGCATCTCCGACTGCGATGGGGCCTATCAAGCGATGCAACGCGTCACTTCCGGTTAGTGAGCGAAGGCCTACTCTCCGCTTTAGCCACTCCGAGATCCACGCGCCCTGCTCATTAATAATCTGCACACGCTCAAATAGTCTGGGTAAAAGGAATTTCGTGAGCCAATAATCCTCTGGGATCGATCGTGAGCAAAATGATTTCCGGGCAGTACCCATTCTGTGAGCTTAAAACAGCGGTAATTTAGTGCTTGAAATCGAGCTCCAAAGTGCCCTATTTAGCCACGGAGCGGAGGGATCATAATTATTCAGGTTACGCGTCGAGTTAATTGTGCAAATGGTTTTGTTGTATTGGGCTGGCGTTTAACTTTTGTTGAAAACCGAACGACAACGATAATATTTTTCCAGAGAATTTCTTTTTTAAACAAAATTCGAAGCCGATCTGAGAGAATGGGGATCTTCGGAAGTATACGGCCTATACATGTAATGTTTTTTGGGGCTACGTACGTGTATTTCGCGAGTTGTGCATCTGGTCACATGGCTACGATTACGGCAATGGTACATGTATTGCCGTTATACGTGTACATGTACAGCTAGGCCTATACTGTATTTGCGGTGTAAGCCGTAGGCCTTCTGGTAGCAGCCTGCCTAGACGTTCTTCTTCTTTTCTTCGGTGCGCTGACCTAGCTTCTTCCTTTCTTTTGATTTATTAAACGAGACCAAACTTTCGTTTGGCCGGAGAAAAATTGAGTTTAGACTCAAATGTGTTTGTCTGCACGGAAATCTTTAGTAAAAGGCGAAAGATTTGTTCGTACTGCAGACAAACCTGAGATAACACGAGCATCTCCGACTGCGATGGGGCCTATCAAGCGATGCAACGCGTCACTTCCGGTTAGTGAGCGAAGGCCTACTCTCCGCTTTAGCCACTCCGAGATCCACGCGCCCTGCTCATTAATAATCTGCACACGCTCAAATAGTCTGGGTAAAAGGAATTTCGTGAGCCAATAATCCTCTGGGATCGATCGTGAGCAAAATGATTTCCGGGCAGTACCCATTCTGTGAGCTTAAAACAGCGGTAATTTAGTGCTTGAAATCGAGCTCCAAAGTGCCCTATTTAGCCACGGAGCGGAGGGATCATAATTATTCAGGTTACGCGTCGAGTTAATTGTTCAAATGGTTTTGTTGTATTGGGCTGGCGTTTAACTTTTGTTGAAAACCGAACGACAACGATAATATTTTTCCAGAGAATTTCTTTTTGAAACAAAATTCGAAGCCGATCTGCGAGAATGGGGATCTTCGGAAGTATACGGCCTATACATGTAATGTTTTTTGCCGCTACGTACGTGTATTTCGCGAGTTGTGCATCTGGTCACATGGCTACGATTACGGCAATGGTACATGTATTGCCGTTATACGTGTACATGTACAGCTAGGCCTATACTGTATTTGCGGTGTAAGCCGTAGGCCTTCTGGTAGCAGCCTGCCTAGACGTTCTTCTTCTTTTCTTCGGTGCGCTGACCTAGCTTGTTCCTTTCTTTTGATTTATTAAACGAGACCAAACTTTCGTTTGGC
Organism: Henricia sp. BOLD:AAB3569; assembly: GCA_037783545.1. Lineage (NCBI taxonomy): Eukaryota > Metazoa > Echinodermata > Asteroidea > Spinulosida > Echinasteridae > Henricia > Henricia sp. BOLD:AAB3569. Next base: position 839,335 of record JBBELK010000356.1, on the reverse strand, counting down.
CGGAGAAAAATTGAGTTTAGACTCAAATGTGTTTGTCTGCACGGAAATCTTTAGTAAAAGGCGAAAGATTTGTTCGTACTGCAGACAAACCTGAGATAACACGAGCATCTCCGACTGCGATGGGGCCTATCAAGCGATGCAACGCGTCACTTCCGGTTAGTGAGCGAAGGCCTACTCTCCGCTTTAGCCACTCCGAGATCCACGCGCCCTGCTCATTAATAATCTGCACACGCTCAAATAGTCTGGGTAAAAGGAATTTCGTGAGCCAATAATCCTCTGGGATCGATCGTGAGCAAAATGATTTCCGGGCAGTACCCATTCTGTGAGCTTAAAACAGCGGTAATTTAGTGCTTGAAATCGAGCTCCAAAGTGCCCTATTTAGCCACGGAGCGGAGGGATCATAATTATTCAGGTTACGCGTCGAGTTAATTGTGCAAATGGTTTTGTTGTATTGGGCTGGCGTTTAACTTTTGTTGAAAACCGAACGACAACGATAATATTTTTCCAGAGAATTTCTTTTTGAAACAAAATTCGAAGCCGATCTGCGAGAATGGGGATCTTCGGAAGTATACGGCCTATACATGTAATATTTTTTGCCGCTACGTACGTGTATTTCGCGAGTTGTGCATCTGGTCACATGGCTACGATTACGGCAATGGTACATGTATTGCCGTTATACGTGTACATGTACAGCTAGGCCTATACTGTATTTGCGGTGTAAGCCGTAGGCCTTCTGGTAGCAGCCTGCCTAGACGTTCTTCTTCTTTTCTTCGGTGCGCTGACCTAGCTTCTTCCTTTCTTTTGATTTATTAAACGAGACCAAACTTTCGTTTGGCCGGAGAAAAATTGAGTTTAGACTCAAATGTGTTTGTCTGCACGGAAATCTTTAGTAAAAGGCGAAAGATTTGTTCGTACTGCAGACAAACCTGAGATAACACGAGCATCTCCGACTGCGATGGGGCCTATCAAGCGATGCAACGCGTCACTTCCGGTTAGTGAGCGAAGGCCTACTCTCCGCTTTAGCCACTCCGAGATCCACGCGCCCTGCTCATTAATAATCTGCACACGCTCAAATAGTCTGGGTAAAAGGAATTTCGTGAGCCAATAATCCTCTGGGATCGATCGTGAGCAAAATGATTTCCGGGCAGTACCCATTCTGTGAGCTTAAAACAGCGGTAATTTAGTGCTTGAAATCGAGCTCCAAAGTGCCCTATTTAGCCACGGAGCGGAGGGATCATAATTATTCAGGTTACGCGTCGAGTTAATTGTTCAAATGGTTTTGTTGTATTGGGCTGGCGTTTAACTTTTGTTGAAAACCGAACGACAACGATAATATTTTTCCAGAGAATTTCTTTTTGAAACAAAATTCGAAGCCGATCTGCGAGAATGGGGATCTTCGGAAGTATACGGCCTATACATGTAATGTTTTTTGCCGCTACGTACGTGTATTTCGCGAGTTGTGCATCTGGTCACATGGCTCCGATTACGGCAATGGTACATGTATTGCCGTTATACGTGTACATGTACAGCTAGGCCTATACTGTATTTGCGGTGTAAGCCGTAGGCCTTCTGGTAGCAGCCTGCCTAGACGTTCTTCTTCTTTTCTTCGGTGCGCTGACCTAGCTTCTTCCTTTCTTTTGATTTATTAAACGAGACCAAACTTTCGTTTGGCCGGAGAAAAATTGAGTTTAGACTCAAATGTGTTTGTCTGCACGGAAATCTTTAGTAAAAGGCGAAAGATTTGTTCGTACTGCAGACAAACCTGAGATAACACGAGCATCTCCGACTGCGATGGGGCCTATCAAGCGATGCAACGCGTCACTTCCGGTTAGTGAGCGAAGGCCTACTCTCCGCTTTAGCCACTCCGAGATCCACGCGCCCTGCTCATTAATAATCTGCACACGCTCAAATAGTCTGGGTAAAAGGAATTTCGTGAGCCAATAATCCTCTGGGATCGATCGTGAGCAAAATGATTTCCGGGCAGTACCCATTCTGTGAGCTTAAAACAGCGGTAATTTAGTGCTTGAAATCGAGCTCCAAAGTGCCCTATTTAGCCACGGAGCGGAGGGATCATAATTATTCAGGTTACGCGTCGAGTTAATTGTTCAAATGGTTTTGTTGTATTGGGCTGGCGTTTAACTTTTGTTGAAAACCGAACGACAACGATAATATTTTTCCAGAGAATTTCTTTTTGAAACAAAATTCGAAGCCGATCTGCGAGAATGGGGATCTTCGGAAGTATACGGCCTATACATGTAATGTTTTTTGCCGCTACGTACGTGTATTTCGCGAATTGTGCATCTGGTCACATGGCTACGATTACGGCAATGGTACATGTATTGCCGTTATACGTGTACATGTACAGCTAGGCCTATACTGTATTTGCGGTGTAAGCCGTAGGCCTTCTGGTAGCAGCCTGCCTAGACGTTCTTCTTCTTTTCTTCGGTGCGCTGACCTAGCTTGTTCCTTTCTTTTGATTTATTAAACGAGACCAAACTTTCGTTTGGCCGGAGAAAAATTGAGTTTAGACTCAAATGTGTTTGTCTGCACGGAAATCTTTAGTAAAAGGCGAAAGATTTGTTCGTACTGCAGACAAACCCGAGATAACACGAGCATCTCCGACTGCGATGGGGCCTATCAAGCGATGCAACGCGTCACTTCCGGTTAGTGAGCGAAGGCCTACTCTCCGCTTTAGCCACTCCGAGATCCACGCGCCCTGCTCATTATTAATCTGCACACGCTCAAATAGTCTGGGTAAAAGGAATTTCGTGAGCCAATAATCCTCTGGGATCGATCGTGAGCAAAATGATTTCCGGGCAGTACCCATTCTGTGAGCTTAAAACAGCGGTAATTTAGTGCTTGAAATCGAGCTCCAAAGTGCCCTATTTAGCCACGGAGCGGAGGGATCATAATTATTCAGGTTACGCGTCGAGTTAATTGTGCAAATGGTTTTGTTGTATTGGGCTGGCGTTTAACTTTTGTTGAAAACCGAACGACAACGATAATATTTTTCCAGAGAATTTCTTTTTGAAACAAAATTCGAAGCCGATCTGCGAGAATGGGGATCTTCGGAAGTATACGGCCTATACATGTAATGTTTTTTGGGGCTACGTACGTGTATTTCGCGAGTTGTGCATCTGGTCACATGGCTACGATTACGGCAATGGTACATGTATTGCCGTTATACGTGTACATGTACAGCTAGGCCTATAATGTATTTGCAGTGTAAGCCGTAGGCCTTCTGGTAGCAGCCTGCTTAGACGTTCTTCTTCTTTTCTTCGGTGCGCTGACCTAGCTTCTTCCTTTCTTTTGATTTATTAAACGAGACCAAACTTTCGTTTGGCCGGAGAAAAATTGAGTTTAGACTCAAATGTGTTTGTCTGCACGGAAATCTTTAGTAAAAGGCGAAAGATTTGTTCGTACTGCAGACAAACCTGAGATAACACGAGCATCTCCGACTGCGATGGGGCCTATCAAGCGATGCAACGCGTCACTTCCGGTTAGTGAGCGAAGGCCTACTCTCCGCTTTAGCCACTCCGAGATCCACGCGCCCTGCTCATTAATAATCTGCACACGCTCAAATAGTCTGGGTAAAAGGAATTTCGTGAGCCAATAATCCTCTGGGATCGATCGTGAGCAAAATGATTTCCGGGCAGTACCCATTCTGTGAGCTTAAAACAGCGGTAATTTAGTGCTTGAAATCGAGCTCCAAAGTGCCCTATTTAGCCACGGAGCGGAGGGATCATAATTATTCAGGTTACGCGTCGAGTTAATTGTGCAAATGGTTTTGTTGTATTGGGCTGGCGTTTAACTTTTGTTGAAAACCGAACGACAACGATAATATTTTTCCAGAGAATTTCTTTTTGAAACAAAATTCGAAGCCGATCTGCGAGAATGGGGATCTTCGGAAGTATACGGCCTATACATGTAATGTTTTTTGCCGCTACGTACGTGTATTTCGCGAGTTGTGCATCTGGTCACATGGCTACGATTACGGCAATGGTACATGTATTGCCGTTATACGTGTACATGTACAGCTAGGCCTATACTGTATTTGCGGTGTAAGCCGTAGGCCTTCTGGTAGCAGCCTGCCTAGACGTTCTTCTTCTTTTCTTCGGTGCGCTGACCTAGCTTCTTCCTTTCTTTTGATTTATTAAACGAGACCAAACTTTCGTTTGGCCGGAGAAAAATTGAGTTTAGACTCAAATGTGTTTGTCTGCACGGAAATCTTTAGTAAAAGGCGAAAGATTTGTTCGTACTGCAGACAAACCTGTGATAACACGAGCATCTCCGACTGCGATGGGGCCTATCAAGCGATGCAACGCGTCACTTCCGGTTAGTGAGCGAAGGCCTACTCTCCGCTTTAGCCACTCCGAGATCCACGCGCCCTGCTCATTAATAATCTGCACACGCTCAAATAGTCTGGGTAAAAGGAATTTCGTGAGCCAATAATCCTCTGGGATCGATCGTGAGCAAAATGATTTCCGGGCAGTACCCATTCTGTGAGCTTAAAACAGCGGTAATTTAGTGCTTGAAATCGAGCTCCAAAGTGCCCTATTTAGCCACGGAGCGGAGGGATCATAATTATTCAGGTTACGCGTCGAGTTAATTGTGCAAATGGTTTTGTTGTATTGGGCTGGCGTTTAACTTTTGTTGAAAACCGAACGACAACGATAATATTTTTCCAGAGAATTTCTTTTTGAAACAAAATTCGAAGCCGATCTGCGAGAATGGGGATCTTCGGAAGTATACGGCCTATACATGTAATGTTTTTTGCCGCTACGTACGTGTATTTCGCGAGTTGTGCATCTGGTCACATGGCTACGATTACGGCAATGGTACATGTATTGCCGTTATACGTGTACATGTACAGCTAGGCCTATACTGTATTTGCGGTGTAAGCCGTAGGCCTTCTGGTAGCAGCCTGCCTAGACGTTCTTCTTCTTTTCTTCGGTGCGCTGACCTAGCTTCTTCCTTTCTTTTGATTTATTAAACGAGACCAAACTTTCGTTTGGCCGGAGAAAAATTGAGTTTAGACTCAAATGTGTTTGTCTGCACGGAAATCTTTAGTAAAAGGCGAAAGATTTGTTCGTACTGCAGACAAACCTGTGATAACACGAGCATCTCCGACTGCGATGGGGCCTATCAAGCGATGCAACGCGTCACTTCCGGTTAGTGAGCGAAGGCCTACTCTCCGCTTTAGCCACTCCGAGATCCACGCGCCCTGCTCATTAATAATCTGCACACGCTCAAATAGTCTGGGTAAAAGGAATTTCGTGAGCCAATAATCCTCTGGGATCGATCGTGAGCAAAATGATTTCCGGGCAGTACCCATTCTGTGAGCTTAAAACAGCGGTAATTTAGTGCTTGAAATCGAGCTCCAAAGTGCCCTATTTAGCCACGGAGCGGAGGGATCATAATTATTCAGGTTACGCGTCGAGTTAATTGTGCAAATGGTTTTGTTGTATTGGGCTGGCGTTTAACTTTTGTTGAAAACCGAACGACAACGATAATATTTTTCCAGAGAATTTCTTTTTGAAACAAAATTCGAAGCCGATCTGCGAGAATGGGGATCTTCGGAAGTATACGGCCTATACATGTAATGTTTTTTGCCGCTACGTACGTGTATTTCGCGAGTTGTGCATCTGGTCACATGGCTACGATTACGGCAATGGTACATGTATTGCCGTTATACGTGTACATGTACAGCTATAGGCCTATACTGTATTTGCGGTGTAAGCCGTAGGCCTTCTGGTAGCAGCCTGCCTAGACGTTCTTCTTCTTTTCTTCGGTGCGCTGACCTAGCTTGTTCCTTTCTTTTGATTTATTAAACGAGACCAAACTTTCGTTTGGCCGGAGAAAAATTGAGTTTAGACTCAAATGTGTTTGTCTGCACGGAAATCTTTAGTAAAAGGCGAAAGATTTGTTCGTACTGCAGACAAACCCGAGATAACACGAGCATCTCCGACTGCGATGGGGCCTATCAAGCGATGCAACGCGTCACTTCCGGTTAGTGAGCGAAGGCCTACTCTCCGCTTTAGCCACTCCGAGATCCACGCGCCCTGCTCATTATTAATCTGCACACGCTCAAATAGTCTGGGTAAAAGGAATTTCGTGAGCCAATAATCCTCTGGGATCGATCGTGAGCAAAATGATTTCCGGGCAGTACCCATTCTGTGAGCTTAAAACAGCGGTAATTTAGTGCTTGAAATCGAGCTCCAAAGTGCCCTATTTAGCCACGGAGCGGAGGGATCATAATTATTCAGGTTACGCGTCGAGTTAATTGTGCAAATGGTTTTGTTGTATTGGGCTGGCGTTTAACTTTTGTTGAAAACCGAACGACAACGATAATATTTTTCCAGAGAATTTCTTTTTGAAACAAAATTCGAAGCCGATCTGCGAGAATGGGGATCTTCGGAAGTATACGGCCTATACATGTAATGTTTTTTGGGGCTACGTACGTGTATTTCGCGAGTTGTGCATCTGGTCACATGGCTACGATTACGGCAATGGTACATGTATTGCCGTTATACGTGTACATGTACAGCTAGGCCTATAATGTATTTGCAGTGTAAGCCGTAGGCCTTCTGGTAGCAGCCTGCTTAGACGTTCTTCTTCTTTTCTTCGGTGCGCTGACCTAGCTTCTTCCTTTCTTTTGATTTATTAAACGAGACCAAACTTTCGTTTGGCCGGAGAAAAATTGAGTTTAGACTCAAATGTGTTTGTCTGCACGGAAATCTTTAGTAAAAGGCGAAAGATTTGTTCGTACTGCAGACAAACCTGAGATAACACGAGCATCTCCGACTGCGATGGGGCCTATCAAGCGATGCAACGCGTCACTTCCGGTTAGTGAGCGAAGGCCTACTCTCCGCTTTAGCCACTCCGAGATCCACGCGCCCTGCTCATTAATAATCTGCACACGCTCAAATAGTCTGGGTAAAAGGAATTTCGTGAGCCAATAATCCTCTGGGATCGATCGTGAGCAAAATGATTTCCGGGCAGTACCCATTCTGTGAGCTTAAAACAGCGGTAATTTAGTGCTTGAAATCGAGCTCCAAAGTGCCCTATTTAGCCACGGAGCGGAGGGATCATAATTATTCAGGTTACGCGTCGAGTTAATTGTGCAAATGGTTTTGTTGTATTGGGCTGGCGTTTAACTTTTGTTGAAAACCGAACGACAACGATAATATTTTTCCAGAGAATTTCTTTTTGAAACAAAATTCGAAGCCGATCTGCGAGAATGGGGATCTTCGGAAGTATACGGCCTATACATGTAATGTTTTTTGCCGCTACGTACGTGTATTTCGCGAGTTGTGCATCTGGTCACATGGCTACGATTATGGCAATGGTACATGTATTGCCGTTATACGTGTACATGTACAGCTAGGCCTATACTGTATTTGCGGTGTAAGATAGGCCTTCTGGTAGCAGCCTGCCTAGACGTTCTTCTTCCTTTCTTTTGATTTATTAAACGAGACCAAACTTTCGTTTGGCCGGAGAAAAATTGAGTTTAGACTCAAATGTGTTTGTCTGCACGGAAATCTTTAGTAAAAGGCGAAAGATTTGTTCGTACTGCAGACAAACCTGAGATAACACGAGCATCTCCGACTGCGATGGGGCCTATCAAGCGATGCAACGCGTCACTTCCGGTTAGTGAGCGAAGGCCTACTCTCCGCTTTAGCCACTCCGAGATCCACGCGCCCTGCTCATTAATAATCTGCACACGCTCAAATAGTCTGGGTAAAAGGAATTTCGTGAGCCAATAATCCTCTAGGATCGATCGTGAGCAAAATGATTTCCGGGCAGTACCCATTCTGTGAGCTTAAAACAGCGGTAATTTAGTGCTTGAAATCGAGCTCCAAAGTGCCCTATTTAGCCACGGAGCGGAGGGATCATAATTATTCAGGTTACGCGTCGAGTTAATTGTGCAAATGGTTTTGTTGTATTGGGCTGGCGTTTAACTTTTGTTGAAAACCGAACGACAACGATAATATTTTTCCAGAGAATTTCTTTTTGAAACAAAATTCGAAGCCGATCTGCGAGAATGGGGATCTTCGGAAGTATACGGCCTATACATGTAATGTTTTTTGCCGCTACGTACGTGTATTTCGCGAGTTGTGCATCTGGTCACATGGCTACGATTACGGCAATGGTACATGTATTGCCGTTATACGTGTACATGTACAGCTAGGCCTATACTGTATTTGCGGTGTAAGCCGTAGGCCTTCTGGTAGCAGCCTGCCTAGACGTTCTTCTTCTTTTCTTCGGTGCGCTGACCGAGCTTGTTCCTTTCTTTTGATTTATTAAACGAGACCAAACTTTCGTTTGGCCGGAGAAAAATTGAGTTTAGACTCAAATGTGTTTGTCTGCACGGAAATCTTTAGTAAAAGGCGAAAGATTTGTTCGTACTGCAGACAAACCTGTGATAACACGAGCATCTCCGACTGCGATGGGGCCTATCAAGCGATGCAACGCGTCACTTCCGGTTAGTGAGCGAAGGCCTACTCTCCGCTTTAGCCACTCCGAGATCCACGCGCCCTGCTCATTAATAATCTGCACACGCTCAAATAGTCTGGGTAAAAGGAATTTCGTGAGCCAATAATCCTCTGGGATCGATCGTGAGCAAAATGATTTCCGGGCAGTACCCATTCTGTGAGCTTAAAACAGCGGTAATTTAGTGCTTGAAATCGAGCTCCAAAGTGCCCTATTTAGCCACGGAGCGGAGGGATCATAATTATTCAGGTTACGCGTCGAGTTAATTGTGCAAATGGTTTTGTTGTATTGGGCTGGCGTTTAACTTTTGTTGAAAACCGAACGACAACGATAATATTTTTCCAGAGAATTTCTTTTTGAAACAAAATTCGAAGCCGATCTGCGAGAATGGGGATCTTCGGAAGTATACGGCCTATACATGTAATGTTTTTTGCCGCTACGTACGTGTATTTCGCGAGTTGTGCATCTGGTCACATGGCTACGATTACGGCAATGGTACATGTATTGCCGTTATACGTGTACATGTACAGCTAGGCCTATACTGTATTTGCGGTGTAAGCCGTAGGCCTTCTGGTAGCAGCCTGCCTAGACGTTCTTCTTCGGTGCGCTGACCTAGCTTGTTCCTTTCTTTTGATTTATTAAACGAGACCAAACTTTCGTTTGGCCGGAGAAAAATTGAGTTTAGACTCAAATGTGTTTGTTTGCACGGAAATCTTTAGTAAAAGGCGAAAGATTTGTTCGTACTGCAGACAAACCTGAGATAACACGAGCACCTCCGACTGCGATGGGGCCTATCAAGCGATGCAACGCGTCACTTCCGGTTAGTGAGCGAAGGCCTACTCTCCGCTTTAGCCACTCCGAGATCCACGCGCCCTGCTCATTAATAATCTGCACACGCTCAAATAGTCTGGGTAAAAGGAATTTCGTGAGCCAATAATCCTCTGGGATCGATCGTGAGCAAAATGATTTCCGGGCAGTACCCATTCTGTGAGCTTAAAACAGCGGTAATTTAGTGCTTGAAATCGAGCTCCAAAGTGCCCTATTTAGCCACGGAGCGGAGGGATCATAATTATTCAGGTTACGCGTCGAGTTAATTGTGCAAATGGTTTTGTTGTATTGGGCTGGCGTTTAACTTTTGTTGAAAACCGAACGACAACGATAATATTTTTCCAGAGAATTTCTTTTTGAAACAAAATTCGAAGCCGATCTGCGAGAATGGGGATCTTCGGAAGTATACGGCCTATACATGTAATGTTTTTTGCCGCTACGTACGTGTATTTCGCGAGTTGTGCATCTGGTCACATGGCTACGATTACGGCAATGGTACATGTATTGCCGTTATACGTGTACATGTACAGCTAGGCCTATACTGTATTTGCGGTGTAAGCCGTAGGCCTTCTGGTAGCAGCCTGCCTAGACGTTCTTCTTCTTTTCTTCGGTGCGCTGACCTAGCTTGTTCCTTTCTTTTGATTTATTAAACGAGACCAAACTTTCGTTTGGCCGGAGAAAAATTGAGTTTAGACTCAAATGTGTTTGTCTGCACGGAAATCTTTAGTAAAAGGCGAAAGATTTGTTCGTACTGCAGACAAACCTGAGATAACACGAGCATCTCCGACTGCGATGGGGCCTATCAAGCGATGCAACGCGTCACTTCCGGTTAGTGAGCGAAGGCCTACTCTCCGCTTTAGCCACTCCGAGATCCACGCGCCCTGCTCATTAATAATCTGCACACGCTCAAATAGTCTGGGTAAAAGGAATTTCGTGAGCCAATAATCCTCTAGGATCGATCGTGAGCAAAATGATTTCCGGGCAGTACCCATTCTGTGAGCTTAAAACAGCGGTAATTTAGTGCTTGAAATCGAGCTCCAAAGTGCCCTATTTAGCCACGGAGCGGAGGGATCATAATTATTCAGGTTACGCGTCGAGTTAATTGTGCAAATGGTTTTGTTGTATTGGGCTGGCGTTTAACTTTTGTTGAAAACCGAACGACAACGATAATATTTTTCCAGAGAATTTCTTTTTGAAACAAAATTCGAAGCCGATCTGCGAGAATGGGGATCTTCGGAAGTATACGGCCTATACATGTAATGTTTTTTGCCGCTACGTACGTGTATTTCGCGAGTTGTGCATCTGGTCACATGGCTACGATTACGGCAATGGTACATGTATTGCCGTTATACGTGTACATGTACAGCTAGGCCTATACTGTATTTGCGGTGTAAGCCGTAGGCCTTCTGGTAGCAGCCTGCCTAGACGTTCTTCTTCTTTTCTTCGGTGCGCTGACCGAGCTTGTTCCTTTCTTTTGATTTATTAAACGAGACCAAACTTTCGTTTGGCCGGAGAAAAATTGAGTTTAGACTCAAATGTGTTTGTCTGCACGGAAATCTTTAGTAAAAGGCGAAAGATTTGTTCGTACTGCAGACAAACCTGAGATAACACGAGCATCTCCGACTGCGATGGGGCCTATCAAGCGATGCAACGCGTCACTTCCGGTTAGTGAGCGAAGGCCTACTCTCCGCTTTAGCCACTCCGAGATCCACGCGCCCTGCTCATTAATAATCTGCACACGCTCAAATAGTCTGGGTAAAAGGAATTTCGTGAGCCAATAATCCTCTGGGATCGATCGTGAGCAAAATGATTTCCGGGCAGTACCCATTCTGTGAGCTTAAAACAGCGGTAATTTAGTGCTTGAAATCGAGCTCCAAAGTGCCCTATTTAGCCACGGAGCGGAGGGATCATAATTATTCAGGTTACGCGTCGAGTTAATTGTGCAAATGGTTTTGTTGTATTGGGCTGGCGTTTAACTTTTGTTGAAAACCGAACGACAACGATAATATTTTTCCAGAGAATTTCTTTTTGAAACAAAATTCGAAGCCGATCTGCGAGAATGGGGATCTTCGGAAGTATACGGCCTATACATGTAATGTTTTTTGTCGCTACGTACGTGTATTTCGCGAGTTGTGCATCTGGTCACATGGCTACGATTACGGCAATGGTACATGTATTGCCGTTATACGTGTACATGTACAGCTAGGCCTATACTGTATTTGCGGTGTAAGCCGTAGGCCTTCTGGTAGCAGCCTGCCTAGACGTTCTTCTTCTTTTCTTCGGTGCGCTGACCTAGCTTGTTCCTTTCTTTTGATTTATTAAACGAGACCAAACTTTCGTTTGGCCGGAGAAAAATTGAGTTTAGACTCAAATGTGTTTGTCTGCACGGAAATCTTTAGGTTTTTATAAAATGTTTTATTCATTCGAATAGAACACGCAAACCATATATAATATTTACAAATTAAAAGAATTTAACAGTCATTTACGAAATTATTAAACAAGTGAGACTTTTCACTTAAATTAAACGTTAACATTTTCAACAAAACCAATCAAATTCAAAAACAGGTAATTCGTAATAATTATAACTTACAGTGACGGGTTTTTCAAAGGATGTATACAACCACAAGAAAAATACAACAACACAGCAGCCATGGTTACGACCGCACCCAGCCAAGAAGAACTGAGACGCGGTTTGAGGAATTCACGGACCCCGACATGGATTTCTACTACAAAAGTAACGTAATTTAACTACAACTGAATCAGGGGAAGCGACTTTGCTCAGGAACTTTGCGTCATTCCGAACTCTCCAAATAATCGAACGAAAATGACTCAGAACTCTTAAAATGTGAAACTCGGTTTTTCGAGCAGGAGAGCCGAACAAAGAAAACACAAAATTATCCATGTCGGGGAGGGTGTAGCGCTTGGTGATGTTACCCAGGTAACGGCTAAGCCACTTCCCCACCGGTCCGACCACGCGGCACTCGGTGAACAAGTGCCGCGTGGACTCAAAAATCCCACAATGCGGGCAAAGCCCCGGATCCTTAAACAAGTTGTACAAGAAATGACCGGTGGGGAGCACTCTGTGCACGATTCGAAAATTCAAGGAAATCTGTAAATTTGTCAATTTCTTGCACAGAGTGCGACTCCAAATCGTGGCCCAGTCTTTGCCCGGGTTCTCACGCTGCACCCTCGGTATTGTGTTTTGGGAATCCAGAATGTCTGCATATAAGTTTGCCATTTTTACGCCGTCCCAGTTCGAAATCAAAGAGCGAAAATTCCTGAAGGACAGGAGAACGGAGTTATAAAAACTGGGACGGAATAAACAATGCGCTAAGTCATTGGCGGCCAGGTGGGGCGCGATCTCTCGCAAGGAAAAACCGCACCAGTATCGTGCGAGGATTTTCCACTTGGCCGCCCGGTCAGAAATTAAGTCTTTTATATGCAGACATTGCAGGCACGCTATTCTACATTCGAGGTCGATAACGCCCAGGCCCCCTTTGGAGGGTGGCAAACACATGGTTTTCCGGTTGACATATTCTCTGGCCTGGCCCCAAAGGAATTTAAAAATAACACGGTTGACCCTCTGAATAGTGCCCCTCGAAGGAGGGTAAATGTCAGCCAGGAACCAAAGTTTTGAAAGAATGTATTGATTGATAACAGTGACCTTCCCCTTCAGGGTCAGGTCACTGTTTTCCCATTTCTTGATTGTGTTCTTAAGTTCATTGAGTTTCTCGTCCCAAAAGTTGTCTTTCTTTTCCCCATACCCTACAACAATCCCAACCACTTTAATTGCATTAACCCAACTGATGTCAACCGGACCATGCATTTGCCCGCGCCATCGACCTAGATAAACACCACCCGTTTTCTGTCGGTTTAACTTAGCCCCGGACGCACGCTCGAATCTCTCGATCAGCTGGAAGCTTCGCTTGACCGAGCGCTCGTCCGACAGGATCAACGTGGTATCATCGGCGTACATGGACACTTTGGCTTCGGTCCCACCCGGTAATTTGACCCATGGATATTCATATCGTTTCGAATAGCCTCCGCCAGTGGCTCGAGTGAAAGAATGTACAAGAGGGGCGACAGGGGACAACCCTGTCGCACACCGCGAAAGAAAGAAAAGGAATTTGAGATATGTCCGTTGCAAATGACGCTACTTTCTATGCCTCTATACAAAATCCCAACCCATTTCTTGAAATTTTCACCGAAGCCAAAGGCATCCAAAATACGCCGAAGATAATACCAGTCGACTCTGTCGAAAGCTTTCTGCTGATCGAGAGACACAAAAATTGCGCCTAGGTTTTTCTGATCGACGTAACTCTGAACGTTTCTCAAAAGGTGGGCGTTATCTGATATGGATCTCCCGATTACGGAGCACGTCTGATCGATATCAATAATCTGATCAAGCACGTCCCGCAACCGGTTGGCAAGCACCTTAGCAATAATCTTATAATCAACATTTAACAAAGAAATGGGTCTCCAGTTGCCAAGGTCCCCTCTATCCCCCTTGTTTTTAAACAAAAGTGAAATCAAACCCAACCTCTGTGAATCAGTCAAAATACCATCTTCAAAAATTTCATTAATTAAATCACATAAATCAGAACCAAGGATGTCAAAAAACCGTTTGTAAAACTCTGCTGGTAATCCATCAGACCCAGGTGCTTTGCCAATGCCCATATCAGATAACGCCCTCTTGATTTATAAAAGCGTGACCGGACCCTCGAGGGAGTCACGGTCATCCGAACTTAAAGACTTATTAATAGAATTACAAAGGAAACTAACCTCATCATTATCAATTAAAGGGGCACTGTATAATTTAGAATACAAATCTTTACAACAATTGGTCATTTTCGCGGGATCGGAGATGGAATTACCTTCGTCATCGTGCCAGGTAAATCGCTGCTGGCCGGGGTTTTCTTCCCGCCAGCAGTCGACTAAATTAAAATTGGATACCGATTTCGACAATTCCCTTATCCCGTATTTCCCCCCAACGTAATCACCTTTAGAATCAAAAACTGGATCTGGAACACAATTAAAATCTCCCCCTAAAACAATATGACGATGGCCGTGAAAATGCTGGGGTAAAGCATTAGACAAGAAATTTTGCCTTTCCCCTGGGTTGTTTGGCGCATATAAATTAATAATTCGGACATGTTTGCCAGTGTCAGGTAAAGTAACCGTGAGGGACAAGATACGACCGCTATTATCGCGAAAAATGTCAGCGGGCTTCCACGAGTGGCGTTTAGAAAGCAGAATAGCAACACCTCTACTGGAATTCGACCCAAAAGACCAAAACCCTTTGCCGTCAAATTCCCGGGCCCACGATCTGGCTTCGAAGAAACCAGATGCGTGGGTCTCCTGCAATAGCAGAACATCAGTGTTTCCGCCATTGCACGAGCCGAAAATTCGACGACGCTTATCTGAATTTCTCAAACCACGTACATTAATACTACAAATGGATAAATCCATTATTAGTACCTACAAACAGTTCAGTTCTTCCTGGCCTTGCGATGGCTCTTCTTTGTAGACCACCCACCGGTCGGCCCCTCGGAGGAGGACCGCCCCCGCTTGCTCGACATAGCGGAGATGGTCGAATGCTGGTCAGAGTCCGAAGTGGTGTCCTCCTGCCCCGGCAACGGGGTCTCTTCAATAAACAGGGACCCCGATCCAGAGTCCATTTCATCGAGTAAGACATCGAAAAATGGCCCCACTGGGCTGTTGTCCCGGGGCGGTCACGGTGCTGAGTGCTGGAGGGTGGGCCGAGGGCACGGCGGTGTCCATCGAGTCAGCGGGTTCGGCGTCGGAAAACACACTATCATTGTCCTTGCCTTGGTGCTGGGCCCCACTGACTCGTTCGGCGTATGTCGGCTGGCGTTGTTTCTGTGGCTTGGGGCAGCTCGCGCTGCGGTGTCCAGCCTCTCCGCAATCATAGCATCGAATCTGGACACACGCAGCGGCTTTGTGGCCAGCTGCCCCGCACCGCCGACATGTCTCCGTCTGGCCGTTGTACCGTATTTTGAGTTGATAGCCCCCGGCCCACACGTAGGACGGGATTGCCTTGGATACATGCATGCGCACGTGGCGCATGCCATTTTCCCACTGCGGGTGTAATTGCCAATGTCCTCGGCGTGTTCCCAGCACCGTACCGTACTGGCTGAGCAGGGTGGTGATGACACGGTCCTCCATCTCGTACGGGGCGTACGAGACCGTCACGTAGTCCACAGGTCGCTGCACGGGGCTGGTAGTGATGATGGTGGTTCCCGATGCAAGCCGAGACTCCAGGAGCTTCTTTTTCCCGACGGCGGTACCTGGTGTTATGGTCCAACGGTAGTCCCCAAGTTGTTGTAAGCACTTCACCTCGCCGTCGGGCAGTAGACCGGCGATGACGTCGAACATCTCCTGGTAGTTCAGCTTGCTCTCCAATTCCAAGGAAACAGACATCTCCCTCTTCAAGGCTGGGCGGGCTGCTGCTGGTGCTGGTGCTGCCATCGCATACATCCTTCGTAGTATAGGTTGTGGTCCACTTGTAGTAAAAGGCGAAAGATTTGTTCGTACTGCAGACAAACCTGAGATAACACGAGCATCTCCGACTGCGATGGGGCCTATCAAGCGATGCAACGCGTCACTTCCGGTTAGTGAGCGAAGGCCTACTCTCCGCTTTAGCCACTCCGAGATCCACGCGCCCTGCTCATTAATAATCTGCACACGCTCAAATAGTCTGGGTAAAAGGAATTTCGTGAGCCAATAATCCTCTGGGATCGATCGTGAGCAAAATGATTTCCGGGCAGTACCCATTCTGTGAGCTTAAAACAGCGGTAATTTAGTGCTTGAAATCGAGCTCCAAAGTGCCCTATTTAGCCACGGAGCGGAGGGATCATAATTATTCAGGTTACGCGTCGAGTTAATTGTGCAAATGGTTTTGTTGTATTGGGCTGGCGTTTAACTTTTGTTGAAAACCGAACGACAACGATAATATTTTTCCAGAGAATTTCTTTTTTAAACAAAATTCGAAGCCGATCTGAGAGAATGGGGATCTTCGGAAGTATACGGCCTATACATGTAATGTTTTTTGCCGCTACGTACGTGTATTTCGCGAGTTGTGCATCTGGTCACATGGCTACGATTACGGCAATGGTACATGTATTGCCGTTATACGTGTACATGTACAGCTAGGCCTATACTGTATTTGCGGTGTAAGCCGTAGGCCTTCTGGTAGCAGCCTGCCTAGACGTTCTTCTTCTTTTCTTCGGTGCGCTGACCTAGCTTCTTCCTTTCTTTTGATTTATTAAACGAGACCAAACTTTCGTTTGGCCGGAGAAAAATTGAGTTTAGACTCAAATGTGTTTGTCTGCACGGAAATCTTTAGTAAAAGGCGAAAGATTTGTTCGTACTGCAGACAAACCTGAGATAACACGAGCATCTCCGACTGCGATGGGGCCTATCAAGCGATGCAACGCGTCACTTCCGGTTAGTGAGCGAAGGCCTACTCTCCGCTTTAGCCACTCCGAGATCCACGCGCCCTGCTCATTAATAATCTGCACACGCTCAAATAGTCTGGGTAAAAGGAATTTCGTGAGCCAATAATCCTCTGGGATCGATCGTGAGCAAAATGATTTCCGGGCAGTACCCATTCTGTGAGCTTAAAACAGCGGTAATTTAGTGCTTGAAATCGAGCTCCAAAGTGCCCTATTTAGCCACGGAGCGGAGGGATCATAATTATTCAGGTTACGCGTCGAGTTAATTGTTCAAATGGTTTTGTTGTATTGGGCTGGCGTTTAACTTTTGTTGAAAACCGAACGACAACGATAATATTTTTCCAGAGAATTTCTTTTTGAAACAAAATTCGAAGCCGATCTGCGAGAATGGGGATCTTCGGAAGTATACGGCCTATACATGTAATGTTTTTTTGCCGCTACGTACGTGTATTTCGCGAGTTGTGCATCTGGTCACATGGCTACGATTACGGCAATGGTACATGTATTGCCGTTATACGTGTACATGTACAGCTAGGCCTATACTGTATTTGCGGTGTAAGCCGTAGCAGGCCTTCTGGTAGCAGCCTGCCTAGACGTTCTTCTTCTTTTCTTCGGTGCGCTGACCTAGCTTCTTCCTTTCTTTTGATTTATTAAACGAGACCAAACTTTCGTTTGGCCGGAGAAAAATTGAGTTTAGACTCAAATGTGTTTGTCTGCACGGAAATCTTTAGTAAAAGGCGAAAGATTTGTTCGTACTGCAGACAAACCTGAGATAACACGAGCATCTCCGACTGCGATGGGGCCTATCAAGCGATGCAACGCGTCACTTCCGGTTAGTGAGCGAAGGCCTACTCTCCGCTTTAGCCACTCCGAGATCCACGCGCCCTGCTCATTAATAATCTGCACACGCTCAAATAGTCTGGGTAAAAGGAATTTCGTGAGCCAATAATCCTCTGGGATTGATCGTGAGCAAAATGATTTCCGGGCAGTACCCATTCTGTGAGCTTAAAACAGCGGTAATTTAGTGCTTGAAATCGAGCTCCAAAGTGCCCTATTTAGCCACGGAGCGGAGGGATCATAATTATTCAGGTTACGCGTCGAGTTAATTGTGCAAATGGTTTTGTTGTATTGGGCTGGCGTTTAACTTTTGTTGAAAACCGAACGACAACGATAATATTTTTCCAGAGAATTTCTTTTTTAAACAAAATTCGAAGCCGATCTGAGAGAATGGGGATCTTCGGAAGTATACGGCCTATACATGTAATGTTTTTTGCCGCTACGTACGTGTATTTCGCGAGTTGTGCATCTGGTCACATGGCTACGATTACGGCAATGGTACATGTATTGCCGTTATACGTGTACATGTACAGCTAGGCCTATACTGTATTTGCGGTGTAAGCCGTAGGCCTTCTGGTAGCAGCCTGCCTAGACGTTCTTCTTCTTTTCTTCGATGCGCTGACCTAGCTTCTTCCTTTCTTTTGATTTATTAAACGAGACCAAACTTTCGTTTGGCCGGAGAAAAATTGAGTTTAGACTCAAATGTGTTTGTCTGCACGGAAATCTTTAGTAAAAGGCGAAAGATTTGTTCGTACTGCAGACAAACCTGAGAT
This sequence comes from Henricia sp. BOLD:AAB3569, assembly GCA_037783545.1. Lineage (NCBI taxonomy): Eukaryota > Metazoa > Echinodermata > Asteroidea > Spinulosida > Echinasteridae > Henricia > Henricia sp. BOLD:AAB3569. The sequence continues at coordinate 820,929 of JBBELK010000356.1, read as the reverse complement.
AACACGAGCATCTCCGACTGCGATGGGGCCTATCAAGCGATGCAACGCGTCACTTCCGGTTAGTGAGCGAAGGCCTACTCTCCGCTTTAGCCACTCCGAGATCCACGCGCCCTGCTCATTAATAATCTGCACACGCTCAAATAGTCTGGGTAAAAGGAATTTCGTGAGCCAATAATCCTCTGGGATCGATCGTGAGCAAAATGATTTCCGGGCAGTACCCATTCTGTGAGCTTAAAACAGCGGTAATTTAGTGCTTGAAATCGAGCTCCAAAGTGCCCTATTTAGCCACGGAGCGGAGGGATCATAATTATTCAGGTTACGCGTCGAGTTAATTGTTCAAATGGTTTTGTTGTATTGGGCTGGCGTTTAACTTTTGTTGAAAACCGAACGACAACGATAATATTTTTCCAGAGAATTTCTTTTTGAAACAAAATTCGAAGCCGATCTGCGAGAATGGGGATCTTCGGAAGTATACGGCCTATACATGTAATGTTTTTTGCCGCTACGTACGTGTATTTCGCGAGTTGTGCATCTGGTCACATGGCTACGATTACGGCAATGGTACATGTATTGCCGTTATACGTGTACATGTACAGCTAGGCCTATACTGTATTTGCGGTGTAAGCCGTAGGCCTTCTGGTAGCAGCCTGCCTAGACGTTCTTCTTCTTTTCTTCGGTGCGCTGACCTAGCTTGTTCCTTTCTTTTGATTTATTAAACGAGACCAAACTTTCGTTTGGCCGGAGAAAAATTGAGTTTAGACTCAAATGTGTTTGTCTGCACGGAAATCTTTAGTAAAAGGCGAAAGATTTGTTCGTACTGCAGACAAACCTGAGATAACACGAGCATCTCCGACTGCGATGGGGCCTATCAAGCGATGCAACGCGTCACTTCCGGTTAGTGAGCGAAGGCCTACTCTCCGCTTTAGCCACTCCGAGATCCACGCGCCCTGCTCATTAATAATCTGCACACGCTCAAATAGTCTGGGTAAAAGGAATTTCGTGAGCCAATAATCCTCTGGGATCGATCGTGAGCAAAATGATTTCCGGGCAGTACCCATTCTGTGAGCTTAAAACAGCGGTAATTTAGTGCTTGAAATCGAGCTCCAAAGTGCCCTATTTAGCCACGGAGCGGAGGGATCATAATTATTCAGGTTATGCGTCGAGTTAATTGTGCAAATGGTTTTGTTGTATTGGGCTGGCGTTTAACTTTTGTTGAAAACCGAACGACAACGATAATATTTTTCCAGAGAATTTCTTTTTGAAACAAAATTCGAAGCCGATCTGCGAGAATGGGGATCTTCGGAAGTATACGGCCTATACATGTAATGTTTTTTGCCGCTACGTACGTGTATTTCGCGAGTTGTGCATCTGGTCACATGGCTACGATTACGGCAATGGTACATGTATTGCCGTTATACGTGTACATGTACAGCTAGGCCTATACTGTATTTGCGGTGTAAGCCGTAGGCCTTCTGGTAGCAGCCTGCCTAGACGTTCTTCTTCTTTTCTTCGGTGCGCTGACCTAGCTTCTTCCTTTCTTTTGATTTATTAAACGAGACCAAACTTTCGTTTGGCCGGAGAAAAATTGAGTTTAGACTCAAATGTGTTTGTCTGCACGGAAATCTTTAGTAAAAGGCGAAAGATTTGTTCGTACTGCAGACAAACCTGAGATAACACGAGCATCTCCGACTGCGATGGGGCCTATCAAGCGATGCAACGCGTCACTTCCGGTTAGTGAGCGAAGGCCTACTCTCCGCTTTAGCCACTCCGAGATCCACGCGCCCTGCTCATTAATAATCTGCACACGCTCAAATAGTCTGGGTAAAAGGAATTTCGTGAGCCAATAATCCTCTGGGATCGATCGTGAGCAAAATGATTTCCGGGCAGTACCCATTCTGTGAGCTTAAAACAGCGGTATTTTAGTGCTTGAAATCGAGCTCCAAAGTGCCCTATTTAGCCACGGAGCGGAGGGATCATAATTATTCAGGTTACGCGTCGAGTTAATTGTTCAAATGGTTTTGTTGTATTGGGCTGGCGTTTAACTTTTGTTGAAAACCGAACGACAACGATAATATTTTTCCAGAGAATTTCTTTTTGAAACAAAATTCGAAGCCGATCTGCGAGAATGGGGATCTTCGGAAGTATACGGCCTATACATGTAATGTTTTTTGCCGCTACGTACGTGTATTTCGCGAGTTGTGCATCTGGTCACATGGCTACGATTACGGCAATGGTACATGTATTGCCGTTATACGTGTACATGTACAGCTAGGCCTATACTGTATTTGCGGTGTAAGCCGTAGGCCTTCTGGTAGCAGCCTGCCTAGACGTTCTTCTTCTTTTCTTCGGTGCGCTGACCTAGCTTGTTCCTTTCTTTTGATTTATTAAACGAGACCAAACTTTCGTTTGGCCGGAGAAAAATTGAGTTTAGACTCAAATGTGTTTGTCTGCACGGAAATCTTTAGTAAAAGGCGAAAGATTTGTTCGTACTGCAGACAAACCTGAGATAACACGAGCATCTCCGACTGCGATGGGGCCTATCAAGCGATGCAACGCGTCACTTCCGGTTAGTGAGCGAAGGCCTACTCTCCGCTTTAGCCACTCCGAGATCCACGCGCCCTGCTCATTAATAATCTGCACACGCTCAAATAGTCTGGGTAAAAGGAATTTCGTGAGCCAATAATCCTCTGGGATCGATCGTGAGCAAAATGATTTCCGGGCAGTACCCATTCTGTGAGCTTAAAACAGCGGTAATTTAGTGCTTGAAATCGAGCTCCAAAGTGCCCTATTTAGCCACGGAGCGGAGGGATCATAATTATTCAGGTTACGCGTCGAGTTAATTGTGCAAATGGTTTTGTTGTATTGGGCTGGCGTTTAACTTTTGTTGAAAACCGAACGACAACGATAATATTTTTCCAGAGAATTTCTTTTTGAAACAAAATTCGAAGCCGATCTGCGAGAATGGGGATCTTCGGAAGTATACGGCCTATACATGTAATGTTTTTTGCCGCTACGTACGTGTATTTCGCGAGTTGTGCATCTGGTCACATGGCTACGATTACGGCAATGGTACATGTATTGCCGTTATACGTGTACATGTACAGCTAGGCCTATACTGTATTTGCGGTGTAAGCCGTAGGCCTTCTGGTAGCAGCCTGCCTAGACGTTCTTCTTCTTTTCTTCGGTGCGCTGACCTAGCTTCTTCCTTTCTTTTGATTTATTAAACGAGACCAAACTTTCGTTTGGCCGGAGAAAAATTGAGTTTAGACTCAAATGTGTTTGTCTGCACGGAAATCTTTAGTAAAAGGCGAAAGATTTGTTCGTACTGCAGACAAACCTGAGATAACACGAGCATCTCCGACTGCGATGGGGCCTATCAAGCGATGCAACGCGTCACTTCCGGTTAGTGAGCGAAGGCCTACTCTCCGCTTTAGCCACTCCGAGATCCACGCGCCCTGCTCATTAATAATCTGCACACGCTCAAATAGTCTGGGTAAAAGGAATTTCGTGAGCCAATAATCCTCTGGGATCGATCGTGAGCAAAATGATTTCCGGGCAGTACCCATTCTGTGAGCTTAAAACAGCGGTAATTTAGTGCTTGAAATCGAGCTCCAAAGTGCCCTATTTAGCCACGGAGCGGAGGGATCATAATTATTCAGGTTACGCGTCGAGTTAATTGTGCAAATGGTTTTGTTGTATTGGGCTGGCGTTTAACTTTTGTTGAAAACCGAACGACAACGATAATATTTTTCCAGAGAATTTCTTTTTGAAACAAAATTCGAAGCCGATCTGCGAGAATGGGGATCTTCGGAAGTATACGGCCTATACATGTAATGTTTTTTGCCGCTACGTACGTGTATTTCGCGAGTTGTGCATCTGGTCACATGGCTACGATTACGGCAATGGTACATGTATTGCCGTTATACGTGTACATGTACAGCTAGGCCTATACTGTATTTGCGGTGTAAGCCGTAGGCCTTCTGGTAGCAGCCTGCCTAGACGTTCTTCTTCTTTTCTTCGGTGCGCTGACCTAGCTTCTTCCTTTCTTTTGATTTATTAAACGAGACCAAACTTTCGTTTGGCCGGAGAAAAATTGAGTTTAGACTCAAATGTGTTTGTCTGCACGGAAATCTTTAGTAAAAGGCGAAAGATTTGTTCGTACTGCAGACAAACCTGAGATAACACGAGCATCTCCGACTGCGATGGGGCCTATCAAGCGATGCAACGCGTCACTTCCGGTTAGTGAGCGAAGGCCTACTCTCCGCTTTAGCCACTCCGAGATCCACGCGCCCTGCTCATTAATAATCTGCACACGCTCAAATAGTCTGGGTAAAAGGAATTTCGTGAGCCAATAATCCTCTGGGATCGATCGTGAGCAAAATGATTTCCGGGCAGTACCCATTCTGTGAGCTTAAAACAGCGGTATTTTAGTGCTTGAAATCGAGCTCCAAAGTGCCCTATTTAGCCACGGAGCGGAGGGATCATAATTATTCAGGTTACGCGTCGAGTTAATTGTTCAAATGGTTTTGTTGTATTGGGCTGGCGTTTAACTTTTGTTGAAAACCGAACGACAACGATAATATTTTTCCAGAGAATTTCTTTTTGAAACAAAATTCGAAGCCGATCTGCGAGAATGGGGATCTTCGGAAGTATACGGCCTATACATGTAATGTTTTTTGCCGCTACGTACGTGTATTTCGCGAGTTGTGCATCTGGTCACATGGCTACGATTACGGCAATGGTACATGTATTGCCGTTATACGTGTACATGTACAGCTAGGCCTATACTGTATTTGCGGTGTAAGCCGTAGGCCTTCTGGTAGCAGCCTGCCTAGACGTTCTTCTTCTTTTCTTCGGTGCGCTGACCTAGCTTGTTCCTTTCTTTTGATTTGTTAAACGAGACCAAACTTTCGTTTGGCCGGAGAAAAATTGAGTTTAGACTCAAATGTGTTTGTCTGCACGGAAATCTTTAGTAAAAGGCGAAAGATTTGTTCGTACTGCAGACAAACCTGAGATAACACGAGCATCTCCGACTGCGATGGGGCCTATCAAGCGATGCAACGCGTCACTTCCGGTTAGTGAGCGAAGGCCTATTCTCCGCTTTAGCCACTCCGAGATCCACGCGCCCTGCTCATTAATAATCTGCACACGCTCAAATAGTCTGAGTAAAAGGAATTTCGTGAGCCAATAATCCTCTGGGATCGATCGTGAGCAAAATGATTTACGGGCAGTACCCATTCTGTGAGCTTAAAACAGCGGTAATTTAGTGCTTGAAATCGAGCTCCAAAGTGCCCTATTTAGCCACGGAGCGGAGGGATCATAATTATTCAGGTTACGCGTCGAGTTAATTGTGCAAATGGTTTTGTTGTATTGGGCTGGCGTTTAACTTTTGTTGAAAACCGAACGACAACGATAATATTTTTCCAGAGAATTTCTTTTTGAAACAAAATTCGAAGCCGATCTGCGAGAATGGGGATCTTCGGAAGTATACGGCCTATACATGTAATGTTTTTTGCCGCTACGTACGTGTATTTCGCGAGTTGTGCATCTGGTCACATGGCTACGATTACGGCAATGGTACATGTATTGCCGTTATACGTGTACATGTACAGCTAGGCCTATACTGTATTTGCGGTGTAAGCCGTAGGCCTTCTGGTAGCAGCCTGCCTAGACGTTCTTCTTCTTTTCTTCGGTGCGCTGACCTAGCTTCTTCCTTTCTTTTGATTTATTAAACGAGACCAAACTTTCGTTTGGCCGGAGAAAAATTGAGTTTAGACTCAAATGTGTTTGTCTGCACGGAAATCTTTAGTAAAAGGCGAAAGATTTGTTCGTACTGCAGACAAACCTGTGATAACACGAGCATCTCCGACTGCGATGGGGCCTATCAAGCGATGCAACGCGTCACTTCCGGTTAGTGAGCGAAGGCCTACTCTCCGCTTTAGCCACTCCGAGATCCACGCGCCCTGCTCATTAATAATCTGCACACGCTCAAATAGTCTGGGTAAAAGGAATTTCGTGAGCCAATAATCCTCTGGGATCGATCGTGAGCAAAATGATTTCCGGGCAGTACCCATTCTGTGAGCTTAAAACAGCGGTAATTTAGTGCTTGAAATCGAGCTCCAAAGTGCCCTATTTAGCCACGGAGCGGAGGGATCATAATTATTCAGGTTACGCGTCGAGTTAATTGTGCAAATGGTTTTGTTGTATTGGGCTGGCGTTTAACTTTTGTTGAAAACCGAACGACAACGATAATATTTTTCCAGAGAATTTCTTTTTGAAACAAAATTCGAAGCCGATCTGCGAGAATGGGGATCTTCGGAAGTATACGGCCTATACATGTAATGTTTTTTGCCGCTACGTACGTGTATTTCGCGAGTTGTGCATCTGGTCACATGGCTACGATTACGGCAATGGTACATGTATTGCCGTTATACGTGTACATGTACAGCTAGGCCTATACTGTATTTGCGGTGTAAGCCGTAGGCCTTCTGGTAGCAGCCTGCCTAGACGTTCTTCTTCTTTTCTTCGGTGCGCTGACCTAGCTTCTTCCTTTCTTTTGATTTATTAAACGAGACCAAACTTTCGTTTGGCCGGAGAAAAATTGAGTTTAGACTCAAATGTGTTTGTCTGCACGGAAATCTTTAGTAAAAGGCGAAAGATTTGTTCGTACTGCAGACAAACCTGTGATAACACGAGCATCTCCGACTGCGATGGGGCCTATCAAGCGATGCAACGCGTCACTTCCGGTTAGTGAGCGAAGGCCTACTCTCCGCTTTAGCCACTCCGAGATCCACGCGCCCTGCTCATTAATAATCTGCACACGCTCAAATAGTCTGGGTAAAAGGAATTTCGTGAGCCAATAATCCTCTGGGATCGATCGTGAGCAAAATGATTTCCGGGCAGTACCCATTCTGTGAGCTTAAAACAGCGGTAATTTAGTGCTTGAAATCGAGCTCCAAAGTGCCCTATTTAGCCACGGAGCGGAGGGATCATAATTATTCAGGTTACGCGTCGAGTTAATTGTGCAAATGGTTTTGTTGTATTGGGCTGGCGTTTAACTTTTGTTGAAAACCGAACGACAACGATAATATTTTTCCAGAGAATTTCTTTTTGAAACAAAATTCGAAGCCGATCTGCGAGAATGGGGATCTTCGGAAGTATACGGCCTATACATGTAATGTTTTTTGCCGCTACGTACGTGTATTTCGCGAGTTGTGCATCTGGTCACATGGCTACGATTACGGCAATGGTACATGTATTGCCGTTATACGTGTACATGTACAGCTAGGCCTATACTGTATTTGCGGTGTAAGCCGTAGGCCTTCTGGTAGCAGCCTGCCTAGACGTTCTTCTTCTTTTCTTCGGTGCGCTGACCTAGCTTGTTCCTTTCTTTTGATTTATTAAACGAGACCAAACTTTCGTTTGGCCGGAGAAAAATTGAGTTTAGACTCAAATGTGTTTGTCTGCACGGAAATCTTTAGTAAAAGGCGAAAGATTTGTTCGTACTGCAGACAAACCTGAGATAACACGAGCATCTCCGACTGCGATGGGGCCTATCAAGCGATGCAACGCGTCACTTCCGGTTAGTGAGCGAAGGCCTACTCTCCGCTTTAGCCACTCCGAGATCTACGCGCCCTGCTCATTAATAATCTGCACACGCTCAAATAGTCTGGGTAAAAGGAATTTCGTGAGCCAATAATCCTCTAGGATCGATCGTGAGCAAAATGATTTCCGGGCAGTACCCATTCTGTGAGCTTAAAACAGCGGTAATTTAGTGCTTGAAATCGAGCTCCAAAGTGCCCTATTTAGCCACGGAGCGGAGGGATCATAATTATTCAGGTTACGCGTCGAGTTAATTGTGCAAATGGTTTTGTTGTATTGGGCTGGCGTTTAACTTTTGTTGAAAACCGAACGACAACGATAATATTTTTCCAGAGAATTTCTTTTTGAAACAAAATTCGAAGCCGATCTGCGAGAATGGGGATCTTCGGAAGTATACGGCCTATACATGTAATGTTTTTTGCCGCTACGTACGTGTATTTCGCGAGTTGTGCATCTGGTCACATGGCTACGATTACGGCAATGGTACATGTATTGCCGTTATACGTGTACATGTACAGCTAGGCCTATACTGTATTTGCGGTGTAAGCCGTAGGCCTTCTGGTAGCAGCCTGCCTAGACGTTCTTCTTCTTTTCTTCGGTGCGCTGACCTAGCTTGTTCCTTTCTTTTGATTTATTAAACGAGACCAAACTTTCGTTTGGCCGGAGAAAAATTGAGTTTAGACTCAAATGTGTTTGTCTGCACGGAAATCTTTAGTAAAAGGCGAAAGATTTGTTCGTACTGCAGACAAACCCGAGATAACACGAGCATCTCCGACTGCGATGGGGCCTATCAAGCGATGCAACGCGTCACTTCCGGTTAGTGAGCGAAGGCCTACTCTCCGCTTTAGCCACTCCGAGATCTACGCGCCCTGCTCATTAATAATCTGCACACGCTCAAATAGTCTGGGTAAAAGGAATTTCGTGAGCCAATAATCCTCTAGGATCGATCGTGAGCAAAATGATTTCCGGGCAGTACCCATTCTGTGAGCTTAAAACAGCGGTAATTTAGTGCTTGAAATCGAGCTCCAAAGTGCCCTATTTAGCCACGGAGCGGAGGGATCATAATTATTCAGGTTACGCGTCGAGTTAATTGTGCAAATGGTTTTGTTGTATTGGGCTGGCGTTTAACTTTTGTTGAAAACCGAACGACAACGATAATATTTTTCCAGAGAATTTCTTTTTGAAACAAAATTCGAAGCCGATCTGCGAGAATGGGGATCTTCGGAAGTATACGGCCTATACATGTAATGTTTTTTGCCGCTACGTACGTGTATTTCGCGAGTTGTGCATCTGGTCACATGGCTACGATTACGGCAATGGTACATGTATTGCCGTTATACGTGTACATGTACAGCTAGGCCTATACTGTATTTGCGGTGTAAGCCGTAGGCCTTCTGGTAGCAGCCTGCCTAGACGTTCTTCTTCTTTTCTTCGGTGCGCTGACCTAGCTTGTTCCTTTCTTTTGATTTATTAAACGAGACCAAACTTTCGTTTGGCCGGAGAAAAATTGAGTTTAGACTCAAATGTGTTTGTCTGCACGGAAATCTTTAGTAAAAGGCGAAAGATTTGTTCGTACTGCAGACAAACCCGAGATAACACGAGCATCTCCGACTGCGATGGGGCCTATCAAGCGATGCAACGCGTCACTTCCGGTTAGTGAGCGAAGGCCTACTCTCCGCTTTAGCCACTCCGAGATCCACGCGCCCTGCTCATTATTAATCTGCACACGCTCAAATAGTCTGGGTAAAAGGAATTTCGTGAGCCAATAATCCTCTAGGATCGATCGTGAGCAAAATGATTTCCGGGCAGTACCCATTCTGTGAGCTTAAAACAGCGGTAATTTAGTGCTTGAAATCGAGCTCCAAAGTGCCCTATTTAGCCACGGAGCGGAGGGATCATAATTATTCAGGTTACGCGTCGAGTTAATTGTGCAAATGGTTTTGTTGTATTGGGCTGGCGTTTAACTTTTGTTGAAAACCGAACGACAACGATAATATTTTTCCAGAGAATTTCTTTTTGAAACAAAATTCGAAGCCGATCTGCGAGAATGGGGATCTTCGGAAGTATACGGCCTATACATGTAATGTTTTTTGCCGCTACGTACGTGTATTTCGCGAGTTGTGCATCTGGTCACATGGCTACGATTACGGCAATGGTACATGTATTGCCGTTATACGTGTACATGTACAGCTAGGCCTATACTGTATTTGCGGTGTAAGCCGTAGGCCTTCTGGTAGCAGCCTGCCTAGACGTTCTTCTTCTTTTCTTCGGTGCGCTGACCTAGCTTGTTCCTTTCTTTTGATTTATTAAACGAGACCAAACTTTCGTTTGGCCGGAGAAAAATTGAGTTTAGACTCAAATGTGTTTGTCTGCACGGAAATCTTTAGTAAAAGGCGAAAGATTTGTTCGTACTGCAGACAAACCCGAGATAACACGAGCATCTCCGACTGCGATGGGGCCTATCAAGCGATGCAACGCGTCACTTCCGGTTAGTGAGCGAAGGCCTACTCTCCGCTTTAGCCACTCCGAGATCTACGCGCCCTGCTCATTAATAATCTGCACACGCTCAAATAGTCTGGGTAAAAGGAATTTCGTGAGCCAATAATCCTCTAGGATCGATCGTGAGCAAAATGATTTCCGGGCAGTACCCATTCTGTGAGCTTAAAACAGCGGTAATTTAGTGCTTGAAATCGAGCTCCAAAGTGCCCTATTTAGCCACGGAGCGGAGGGATCATAATTATTCAGGTTACGCGTCGAGTTAATTGTGCAAATGGTTTTGTTGTATTGGGCTGGCGTTTAACTTTTGTTGAAAACCGAACGACAACGATAATATTTTTCCAGAGAATTTCTTTTTGAAACAAAATTCGAAGCCGATCTGCGAGAATGGGGATCTTCGGAAGTATACGGCCTATACATGTAATGTTTTTTGCCGCTACGTACGTGTATTTCGCGAGTTGTGCATCTGGTCACATGGCTACGATTACGGCAATGGTACATGTATTGCCGTTATACGTGTACATGTACAGCTAGGCCTATACTGTATTTGCGGTGTAAGCCGTAGGCCTTCTGGTAGCAGCCTGCCTAGACGTTCTTCTTCTTTTCTTCGGTGCGCTGACCTAGCTTGTTCCTTTCTTTTGATTTATTAAACGAGACCAAACTTTCGTTTGGCCGGAGAAAAATTGAGTTTAGACTCAAATGTGTTTGTCTGCACGGAAATCTTTAGTAAAAGGCGAAAGATTTGTTCGTACTGCAGACAAACCCGAGATAACACGAGCATCTCCGACTGCGATGGGGCCTATCAAGCGATGCAACGCGTCACTTCCGGTTAGTGAGCGAAGGCCTACTCTCCGCTTTAGCCACTCCGAGATCCACGCGCCCTGCTCATTATTAATCTGCACACGCTCAAATAGTCTGGGTAAAAGGAATTTCGTGAGCCAATAATCCTCTGGGATCGATCGTGAGCAAAATGATTTCCGGGCAGTACCCATTCTGTGAGCTTAAAACAGCGGTAATTTAGTGCTTGAAATCGAGCTCCAAAGTGCCCTATTTAGCCACGGAGCGGAGGGATCATAATTATTCAGGTTACGCGTCGAGTTAATTGTGCAAATGGTTTTGTTGTATTGGGCTGGCGTTTAACTTTTGTTGAAAACCGAACGACAACGATAATATTTTTCCAGAGAATTTCTTTTTGAAACAAAATTCGAAGCCGATCTGCGAGAATGGGGATCTTCGGAAGTATACGGCCTATACATGTAATGTTTTTTGGGGCTACGTACGTGTATTTCGCGAGTTGTGCATCTGGTCACATGGCTACGATTACGGCAATGTTGTTGTTGTTGTTGTATATTTTATGGCATCTTCGGCAACTAAGGCCCTTTATGCCATCAACTATACGGTTTTAGCTTTAACTATACTATATTATCATCTTGAGATGACGAAGAAGGAGTTGCAGTTTTAGAAATGGGAGGAAAACCCCCAGAGAAATGCCCCAAGGGAAAACCCACGCGGTCAAGTAGGGACTGCAAACCCAATCCACATACACGCCCCGGATTCGAACCCGGGACCCCAGAGGTGAAAGGCGAGGAAAGAACCCGTACGCCAACCCGACCGCCCTTACGGCAATGGTACATGTATTGCCGTTATACGTGTACATGTACAGCTAGGCCTATAATGTATTTGCAGTGTAAGCCGTAGGCCTTCTGGTAGCAGCCTGCTTAGACGTTCTTCTTCTTTTCTTCGGTGCGCTGACCTAGCTTCTTCCTTTCTTTTGATTTATTAAACGAGACCAAACTTTCGTTTGGCCGGAGAAAAATTGAGTTTAGACTCAAATGTGTTTGTCTGCACGGAAATCTTTAGTAAAAGGCGAAAGATTTGTTCGTACTGCAGACAAACCTGAGATAACACGAGCATCTCCGACTGCGATGGGGCCTATCAAGCGATGCAACGCGTCACTTCCGGTTAGTGAGCGAAGGCCTACTCTCCGCTTTAGCCACTCCGAGATCCACGCGCCCTGCTCATTAATAATCTGCACACGCTCAAATAGTCTGGGTAAAAGGAATTTCGTGAGCCAATAATCCTCTGGGATCGATCGTGAGCAAAATGATTTCCGGGCAGTACCCATTCTGTGAGCTTAAAACAGCGGTAATTTAGTGCTTGAAATCGAGCTCCAAAGTGCCCTATTTAGCCACGGAGCGGAGGGATCATAATTATTCAGGTTACGCGTCGAGTTAATTGTGCAAATGGTTTTGTTGTATTGGGCTGGCGTTTAACTTTTGTTGAAAACCGAACGACAACGATAATATTTTTCCAGAGAATTTCTTTTTGAAACAAAATTCGAAGCCGATCTGCGAGAATGGGGATCTTCGGAAGTATACGGCCTATACATGTAATGTTTTTTGCCGCTACGTACGTGTATTTCGCGAGTTGTGCATCTGGTCACATGGCTACGATTACGGCAATGGTACATGTATTGCCGTTATACGTGTACATGTACAGCTAGGCCTATACTGTATTTGCGGTGTAAGCCGTAGGCCTTCTGGTAGCAGCCTGCCTAGACGTTCTTCTTCTTTTCTTCGGTGCGCTGACCTAGCTTGTTCCTTTCTTTTGATTTATTAAACGAGACCAAACTTTCGTTTGGCCGGAGAAAAATTGAGTTTAGACTCAAATGTGTTTGTCTGCACGGAAATCTTTAGTAAAAGGCGAAAGATTTGTTCGTACTGCAGACAAACCTGAGATAACACGAGCATCTCCGACTGCGATGGGGCCTATCAAGCGATGCAACGCGTCACTTCCGGTTAGTGAGCGAAGGCCTACTCTCCGCTTTAGCCACTCCGAGATCCACGCGCCCTGCTCATTAATAATCTGCACACGCTCAAATAGTCTGGGTAAAAGAAATTTCGTGAGCCAATAATCCTCTGGGATCGATCGTGAGCAAAATGATTTCCGGGCAGTACCCATTCTGTGAGCTTAAAACAGCGGTAATTTAGTGCTTGAAATCGAGCTCCAAAGTGCCCTATTTAGCCACGGAGCGGAGGGATCATAATTATTCAGGTTACGCGTCGAGTTAATTGTGCAAATGGTTTTGTTGTATTGGGCTGGCGTTTAACTTTTGTTGAAAACCGAACGACAACGATAATATTTTTCCAGAGAATTTCTTTTTGAAACAAAATTCGAAGCCGATCTGCGAGAATGGGGATCTTCGGAAGTATACGGCCTATACATGTAATGTTTTTTGCCGCTACGTACGTGTATTTCGCGAGTTGTGCATCTGGTCACATGGCTACGATTATGGCAATGGTACATGTATTGCCGTTATACGTGTACATGTACAGCTAGGCCTATACTGTATTTGCGGTGTAAGATAGGCCTTCTGGTAGCAGCCTGCCTAGACGTTCTTCTTCCTTTCTTTTGATTTATTAAACGAGACCAAACTTTCGTTTGGCCGGAGAAAAATTGAGTTTAGACTCAAATGTGTTTGTCTGCACGGAAATCTTTAGTAAAAGGCGAAAGATTTGTTCGTACTGCAGACAAACCTGAGATAACACGAGCATCTCCGACTGCGATGGGGCCTATCAAGCGATGCAACGCGTCACTTCCGGTTAGTGAGCGAAGGCCTACTCTCCGCTTTAGCCACTCCGAGATCCACGCGCCCTGCTCATTAATAATCTGCACACGCTCAAATAGTCTGGGTAAAAGGAATTTCGTGAGCCAATAATCCTCTGGGATCGATCGTGAGCAAAATGATTTCCGGGCAGTACCCATTCTGTGAGCTTAAAACAGCGGTAATTTAGTGCTTGAAATCGAGCTCCAAAGTGCCCTATTTAGCCACGGAGCGGAGGGATCATAATTATTCAGGTTACGCGTCGAGTTAATTGTGCAAATGGTTTTGTTGTATTGGGCTGGCGTTTAACTTTTGTTGAAAACCGAACGACAACGATAATATTTTTCCAGAGAATTTCTTTTTGAAACAAAATTCGAAGCCGATCTGCGAGAATGGGGATCTTCGGAAGTATACGGCCTATACATGTAATGTTTTTTGCCGCTACGTACGTGTATTTCGCGAGTTGTGCATCTGGTCACATGGCTACGATTACGGCAATGGTACATGTATTGCCGTTATACGTGTACATGTACAGCTAGGCCTATACTGTATTTGCGGTGTAAGCCGTAGGCCTTCTGGTAGCAGCCTGCCTAGACGTTCTTCTTCTTTTCTTCGGTGCGCTGACCTAGCTTGTTCCTTTCTTTTGATTTATTAAACGAGACCAAACTTTCGTTTGGCCGGAGATAAATTGAGTTTAGACTCAAATGTGTTTGTCTGCACGGAAATCTTTAGTAAAAGGCGAAAGATTTGTTCGTACTGCAGACAAACCTGAGATAACACGAGCATCTCCGACTGCGATGGGGCCTATCAAGCGATGCAACGCGTCACTTCCGGTTAGTGAGCGAAGGCCTACTCTCCGCTTTAGCCACTCCGAGATCCACGCGGCCTGCTCATTAATAATCTGCACACGCTCAAATAGTCTGGGTAAAAGGAATTTCGTGAGCCAATAATCCTCTGGGATCGATCGTGAGCAAAATGATTTCCGGGCAGTACCCATTCTGTGAGCTTAAAACAGCGGTAATTCAGTGCTTGAAATCGAGCTCCAAAGTGCCCTATTTAGCCACGGAGCGGAGGGATCATAATTATTCAGGTTACGCGTCGAGTTAATTGTGCAAATGGTTTTGTTGTATTGGGCTGGCGTTTAACTTTTGTTGAAAACCGAACGACAACGATAATATTTTTCCAGAGAATTTCTTTTTGAAACAAAATTCGAAGCCGATCTGCGAGAATGGGGATCTTCGGAAGTATACGGCCTATACATGTGTGGCGGTACGCGACCTCAAGAGCGCCCTCTCTAGACACTCGGGTCGCACAATTTCCGACGAGTCAACCAAAGTTCGATAAACCGGAATCGACTCCACCTGGTTAGGCGGCAGTGTTCCGGTCAGAACTCTGGCGGAGCTCGGACCTAAGAAATTGCTACGAGCAGCCTCAAGGCCCAGGGAAATGGATTCGTTTTGGAGGAAATATACCGCCTGTTGTAGCTGATATCTTCCCCGGGGTAGGGGAAGGGACTCGGTACTGCAAATAATTCAAGAGTGGACACGTGTGTTCAGTGATTGAGAGTGTATGATTGGTTTATTAACAATGACCTGGGACTTGTAATTAAATATACAAGTAGGAAAACCTGGGCGCCTTTATTCCTCTCCCGTACTTGGGAGTTACACAGTGTCTTTATACACTGACGGCAGTACAGCAGTTATGGCAGGGTACACACCGCGCAATACACTCGCGATTACCCGGCGAATGTTTACCCGAGCACGCTCAACTCTAAACTGAGTCGACAATGATACGCCGCGGCTGCACGGGAAGTTGTGAACCCACTTGGTAGCTTGCAGGTTCAGGTACTGCGCCCCTGGCGTAAACCGAACTACAACAGCAAACCAAACCTATAGCTCACAGTTTCCCAACACGCGACTAGTGCAAGATGCCCGGCAAATGCACTACCACAACGCGCTACGCTCACCGTGTGCCGCGCTGTAGTCCGCTGACCACAGCCAAACGTACGCTAGCCGTATTGCCAAACCACGAGGCAAGGCAACGCAAATCACCCGAAATGCCCGCGCTAGCGACTCTGAATTTACTCACCGAATTCACCGGCACAACCCGTAGTATGTGGACACACGACTGCTGTACTCTCGCCCTAAATTAAGGCCTAAACTTACTGCTTAATCTTCAGCAGAAACACCAGAAATCTCGTGAATAACTTAAGGTCTTTCCACAACAAAAGCTAACTGGCAACTGACGAAACTGGCGCGCACAGCGCCCCAAGTGCTGGGCTCTAGTCCCGCCCAGCAACATGGAAACAAAGCTCGGATTGGCCGAACGATGTCATACGTTGACGATCATGCACTGCGTGCATGGGACTTTCCATGCACAGTGCAGCTATTCTAAGTTCATTAATAAACATTATGCCTTAAGGGCGTGACTACGGCAAGGATTGCATCAGCCAGGAAATACATGAATGGGAATAGACTGGTCGTCAGTCCATTCCGCTACACAGGACCCAGCTTGCCCATAGCGTCCGCGCTATGAAAAGGCAAAACCGAAACCACACAGCGGAAGGACTGACACAAGTCTACACCCAAGAACACTAAAATTTGCTCATTAAATATTCGGGAATTTTTACACAAAATCTAACGGGACTATATCTTTTATACAGAGTATAAGGGGTGACTTACTTGACACACCTACTTTTAGTTTCATTATTTACAAAACCTATACAACAGTCTCTTATGCTCGAAAAACTGTTTTCCTCTTTTAAATAACTTAAACTGCAAAACCTATTGCATGGACGGAGCACTTGCCGTTTCTTATACAAAATAAACTCTTTTTTATACATTACAAAGGCAAGTTTCGACACTTACAAAAATGCTTCCTTAGCACCAAAAATATTGTTTTTCTTTACACAAAAATCAAGGTGATAATTTTTATACAAAATAATCAAGGCATTTATACACGATTAAAAATGTGGTCCCAGGTCTAATTTTAACTGATTGGAAATGTAACTTTGTTAAAAACTAAACTAGCTTTAAAATAACGCGCCTCCCGTAAAGTCGTCTCGTCCACGTCAAGGGAGTCCTGGACTGGCTTCTCCTCGGGTGGTGTTCTCCTCTGGTCACTCGGTCCTTCGGTCCAAGTCTCGAATCGTCTCCTCCCAACACCATCTCCGGTTCATCTCGGGTGGTTCTTCGCTGGAGAGGGGACCACGTGGCTCGAGTTTTGGCATCAAAGAATCGTCTGACAGGGGTTTGTTGGTCTCCTCACCAACGTGGCTCTTGGTTTCCCGGAGGGAGTTGACCACTAGCGGTAACGTAAGGGCAACTTGCGTTCTCTCCTGGGATTCCTCCGGGGCCTTTCCCCGGGTTCTTGGGTACCCACTGGGTACTGGGTGTCGCGCTCTGGCGACGGAATGTCGCCCTCTGGCGGCTGGGGTTCGCGCTCTGGCGACGGTATGTCGCCCTCTGGCGGCTGGGGTTCGCGCTCTGGCGACGGTACGTCGCCCTCTGGCGGCTCCATTCGAGGGACATCAAGTATCCCTTCTTGGGACAACTCGTCTGGGCTCTGAGACCTCTGCCCTGGACTTCTCCTGGGCGTCTCATCGGCTGGTCCTTCTCTTACTCTCCAGGGTTCTACACTGTTCCCCTGATAAATCTTGAGTCTGTCCACATGGACAACTCGACGTGTCCCACCTGGCCGGCGTTGGATGCGGACTATAACGTCCGACAGCCGTTTGACCACTTGCCACGGCCCTTCCCACTGTGACTGCAACTTGGGTGACACGCCCCTTTTTCGGGCAGAGTTGTGCAGCCAAACTAGCTGTCCAACCTGCCATTTCCTCTGGACCGTCCTGCGGTCGTAGTTTTGTTTCTGTCTTCGGGCACTCTTCCCGAGACTCTCTCGCCCTCTGGCGGTCTTGGGCAGTGGACCCAGCAAGTCCGCTGCCACGCTCTCTATAGAACTACCGCCTGGGTACGGTTGCAAAGTGGCCAACGCCTTCTTTGCGAGGGACTTCCTCTTGGTGCAGTTGCCACAGCGTTTCAGCAAGGACTGCACGTCAGCTGACATGCCTGGCCAGTAATATTTCTGTCTGGCTCTGGCCAGTGTCTTTTTTACGCCTAGGTGCCCACTGGGACACCCACCGTGCACCTCCTCAAGGACCTCTTTCCTCAAGGACTCTGGGAGGACAATTAGCCACTGCTCTGAGCGGCCATCGTCCGTCTTCCAGCGTCTCTCTAGCTGCCCTTCTCTGACTCGCAGCACGTCCCAGTGGGACCAGTACGTCTTGCTCGCCCAAGGGCGATGCGACACACTTTCCCACTGGGGGCGCTCTTCTCCTTTCTCTTTAGCTCTAAGCACCCACTCGACTGATGTATCGGCTGACTGGGCCTCTCTAAGTCGCTCAGCTGGCAGCTCTGGCTCAACTGTGATGCTTTTGGCTACAGGTTTTGTCCCTGACAAACCTGTGTCGACTTTTACCAAATTCACTCTTGGTAGAGCCGCTACTGCCTGCTTGCCCTCTATTCTTTTCCTCTTACTTCCTCTCTGTTCACTCCCTGAGTGATTTCGCTTCCGCTCTTTACTTCCTCCAGCTTGCATGTGGGCCTTGCGCACAGCTGGTACCCGTTCCCTTGCTGTGGGAAACATCCTGGGTTTCTTGCACTCTCGGGCAAAGTGGCCCTGCCCCTGGCAGTTAAAACATCTTAAGCCACCTTGCTTCCTCTCTCTAATCTTTGGCTCGACCTCTGAAGCCACACCTGTTCTCTTAACTGGGGCACTTTTGTGGCCTTCCTGCTTGACCAGCTTGGCCAACAGGTCCACAAGATTTCCCACCTCGGTCTCCAGTTTCGAAAATCTCTCCTCCAATCCGGAGTCAAGTGCCCTCGCCATCTTGGCGGGCCTTCCTTCGAGCATTCTCTGCTGCTCCACTTTCTCGAAACTCTCTGACTCTAATGCAGCCCTGACTGCCTCGTCCAGACTCCCTGGACGAGCTCGGTTTATGCCCTCTCGCACAGACCGACTCTCTACTGCATCCACAAAGTGGTTCTTAGCTAACCGGTCACGCGACTCTTCCGGTATCTCCGGATACGCCTTGACCGCTAGTTCTTGTATGGCTTGACCCAGCTCTTGCAGGGTCTCCTTCGGCCCTTGCCGACGATGCCTCAACTCTACCAGGTAATTCTCGCTCTGGCGACCTGGTCCAAATCTCTTCTCGAGTAGCTTCACCAACCCGTTATACGTGGGTCGCTCTACAGTGGAACTGTCCCCAACCAATCTTAGGGCACTTCCTTGCAAGCTTGCAAGCAAATAGCTTGCCGCTTGCTCCTCGTTCCACCCATTAACTACTCGGCACGAATCGAAGTGCCGGAAATACTCTTTCCACGGCACTCGGCCACTATACCGATCGGGAATAATATTGGGTCGACGCTCTGATCGCCCAACATCTCTAATTCCGCTCTCTATTATTCTCGCCTCCCTCTTTAGAGGCCATGGCTCCCCTGTCTGGGTAGCCTCTGCTGTACGATTGCTACTCACCGACTCTGGGCGGGTTGCAAAACTCAGCTCTTTGTGCAGCATCTTGCTGCTCTCCTCTGCTTGGGCTGGGCTTGCACTCTTCAAGCCAGTCCCACTAGAACCGGACATAAAACTCTCCAGTTCCTCTACCGCACTCACCCTGGGCGTCTCTACCCGCGTGTGCCCCAAACCACTCTGAATTGGGGTACTCTGACCCAGTCTCACACTCTTACGAGACTTCGGGGCTGGCAGTGGTGTCAACCCTGGGGTCGTCACGTACCGGCCCGCCTCGCCTTGAGTCTCGTACCCTGAACTCTGCACAGGCAACCTGAACTCAATCTCTGAGTCAGCCTGGACTGTTCCTTGGCCAGCTTGGGCACCCTGGTGCTCGAGCTTGCCCTCTTCTAATTCTCTAGCTGCAAAGTCTGCGTGCCACTGTAGCAGCTCTTCTATCTCCATCCTCAACCTATCCCGCTCCATACTGGGAGCGTACACTACTCTCTGAACTCTAATGAAGTTCCTCTGTAAACTTCACGTGTCTCTGGACACTATCACTCTATTTATCCGAGGATGTTGTACCAATCTCAGCTACAACAATCCCACTTCTGACACCATTTGTGGCGGTACGCGACCTCAAGAGCGCCCTCTCTAGACACTCGGGTCGCACAATTTCCGACGAGTCAACCAAAGTTCGATAAACCGGAATCGACTCCACCTGGTTAGGCGGCAGTGTTCCGGTCAGAACTCTGGCGGAGCTCGGACCTAAGAAATTGCTACGAGCAGCCTCAAGGCCCAGGGAAATGGATTCGTTTTGGAGGAAATATACCGCCTGTTGTAGCTGATATCTTCCCCGGGGTAGGGGAAGGGACTCGGTACTGCAAATAATTCAAGAGTGGACACGTGTGTTCAGTGATTGAGAGTGTATGATTGGTTTATTAACAATGACCTGGGACTTGTAATTAAATATACAAGTAGGAAAACCTGGGCGCCTTTATTCCTCTCCCGTACTTGGGAGTTACACAGTGTCTTTATACACTGACGGCAGTACAGCAATTATGGCAGGGTACACACCGCGCAATACACTCGCGATTACCCGGCGAATGTTTACCCGAGCACGCTCAACTCTAAACTGAGTCGACAATGATACGCCGCGGCTGCACGGGAAGTTGTGAACCCACTTGGTAGCTTGCAGGTTCAGGTACTGCGCCCCTGGCGTAAACCGAACTACAACAGCAAACCAAACCTATAGCTCACAGTTTCCCAACACGCGACTAGTGCAAGATGCCCGGCAAATGCACTACCACAACGCGCTACGCTCACCGTGTGCCGCGCTGTAGTCCGCTGACCACAGCCAAACGTACGCTAGCCGTATTGCCAAACCACGAGGCAAGGCAACGCAAATCACCCGAAATGCCCGCGCTAGCGACTCTGAATTTACTCACCGAATTCACCGGCACAACCCGTAGTATGTGGACACACGACTGCTGTACTCTCGCCCTAAATTAAGGCCTAAACTTACTGCTTAATCTTCAGCAGAAACACCAGAAATCTCGTGAATAACTTAAGGTCTTTCCACAACAAAAGCTAACTGGCAACTGACGAAACTGGCGCGCACAGCGCCCCAAGTGCTGGGCTCTAGTCCCGCCCAGCAACATGGAAACAAAGCTCGGATTGGCCGAACGATGTCATACGTTGACGATCATGCACTGCGTGCATGGGACTTTCCATGCACAGTGCAGCTATTCTAAGTTCATTAATAAACATTATGCCTTAAGGGCGTGACTACGGCAAGGATTGCATCAGCCAGGAAATACATGAATGGGAATAGACTGGTCGTCAGTCCATTCCGCTACACATGTAATGTTTTTTGCCGCTACGTACGTGTATTTCGCGAGTTGTGCATCTGGTCACATGGCTACGATTACGGCAATGGTACATGTATTGCCGTTATACGTGTACATGTACAGCTAGGCCTATACTGTATTTGCGGTGTAAGCCGTAGGCCTTCTGGTAGCAGCCTGCCTAGACGTTCTTCTTCTTTTCTTCGGTGCGCTGACCTAGCTTCTTCCTTTCTTTTGATTTATTAAACGAGACCAAACTTTCGTTTGGCCGGAGAAAAATTTAGTTTAGACTCAAATGTGTTTGTCTGCACGGAAATCTTTAGTAAAAGGCGAAAGATTTGTTCGTACTGCAGACAAACCTGAGATAACACGAGCATCTCCGACTGCGATGGGGCCTATCAAGCGATGCAACGCGTCACTTCCGGTTAGTGAGCGAAGGCCTACTCTCCGCTTTAGCCACTCCGAGATCCACGCGCCCTGCTCATTAATAATCTGCACACGCTCAAATAGTCTGGGTAAAAGGAATTTCGTGAGCCAATAATCCTCTGGGATCGATCGTGAGCAAAATGATTTCCGGGCAGTACCCATTCTGTGAGCTTAAAACAGCGGTAATTTAGTGCTTGAAATCGAGCTCCAAAGTGCCCTATTTAGCCACGGAGCGGAGGGATCATAATTATTCAGGTTACGCGTCGAGTTAATTGTGCAAATGGTTTTGTTGTATTGGGCTGGCGTTTAACTTTTGTTGAAAACCGAACGACAACGATAATATTTTTCCAGAGAATTTCTTTTTGAAACAAAATTCGAAGCCGATCTGCGAGAATGGGGATCTTCGGAAGTATACGGCCTATACATGTAATGTTTTTTGCCGCTACGTACGTGTATTTCGCGAGTTGTGCATCTGGTCACATGGCTACGATTACGGCAATGGTACATGTATTGCCGTTATACGTGTACATGTACAGCTAGGCCTATAATGTATTTGCGGTGTAAGCCGTAGGCCTTCTGGTAGCAGCCTGCTTAGACGTTCTTCTTCTTTTCTTCGGTGCGCTGACCTAGCTTCTTCCTTTCTTTTGATTTATTAAACGAGACCAAACTTTCGTTTGGCCGGAGAAAAATTGAGTTTAGACTCGAATGTGTTTGTCTGCACGGAAATCTTTAGTAAAAGGCGAAAGATTTGTTCGTACTGCAGACAAACCTGAGATAACACGAGCATCTCCGACTGCGATGGGGCCTATCAAGCGATGCAACGCGTCACTTCCGGTTAGTGAGCGAAGGCCTACTCTCCGCTTTAGCCACTCCGAGATCCACGCGCCCTGCTCATTAATAATCTACACACGCTCAAATAGTCTGGGTAAAAGGAATTTCGTGAGCCAATAATCCTCTGGGATCGATCGTGAGCAAAATGATTTCCGGGCAGTACCCATTCTGTGAGCTTAAAACAGCGGTCATTTAGTGCTTGAAATCGAGCTCCAAAGTGCCCTATTTAGCCACGGAGCGGAGGGATCATAATTATTCAGGTTACGCGTCGAGTTAATTGTGCAAATGGTTTTGTTGTATTGGGCTGGCGTTTAACTTTTGTTGAAAACCGAACGACAACGATAATATTTTTCCAGAGAATTTCTTTTTGAAACAAAATTCGAAGCCGATCTGCGAGAATGGGGATCTTCGGAAGTATACGGCCTATACATGTAATGTTTTTTGCCGCTACGTACGTGTATTTCGCGAGTTGTGCATCTGGTCACATGGCTACGATTACGGCAATGGTACATGTATTGCCGTTATACGTGTACATGTACAGCTAGGCCTATACTGTATTTGCGGTGTAAGCCGTAGGCCTTCTGGTAGCAGCCTGCCTAGACGTTCTTCTTCTTTTCTTCGGTGCGCTGACCTAGTTTCTTCCTTTCTTTTGATTTATTAAACGAGACCAAACTTTCGTTTGGCCGGAGAAAAATTGAGTTTAGACTCAAATGTGTTTGTCTGCACGGAAATCTTTAGTAAAAGGCGAAAGATTTGTTCGTACTGCAGACAAACCTGTGATAACACGAGCATCTCCGACTGCGATGGGGCCTATCAAGCGATGCAACGCGTCACTTCCGGTTAGTGAGCGAAGGCCTACTCTCCGCTTTAGCCACTCCGAGATCCACGCGCCCTGCTCATTAATAATCTGCACACGCTCAAATAGTCTGGGTAAAAGGAATTTCGTGAGCCAATAATCCTCTGGGATCGATCGTGAGCAAAATGATTTCCGGGCAGTACCCATTCTGTGAGCTTAAAACAGCGGTAATTTAGTGCTTGAAATCGAGCTCCAAAGTGCCCTATTTAGCCACGGAGCGGAGGGATCATAATTATTCAGGTTACGCGTCGAGTTAATTGTGCAAATGGTTTTGTTGTATTGGGCTGGCGTTTAACTTTTGTTGAAAACCGAACGACAACGATAATATTTTTCCAGAGAATTTCTTTTTGAAACAAAATTCGAAGCCGATCTGCGAGAATGGGGATCTTCGGAAGTATACGGCCTATACATGTAATGTTTTTTGCCGCTACGTACGTGTATTTCGCGAGTTGTGCATCTGGTCACATGGCTACGATTACGGCAATGGTACATGTATTGCTGTTATACGTGTACATGTACAGCTAGGCCTATACTGTATTTGCGGTGTAAGCCGTAGGCCTTCTGGTAGCAGCCTGCCTAGACGTTCTTCTTCGGTGCGCTGACCTAGCTTGTTCCTTTCTTTTGATTTATTAAACGAGACCAAACTTTCGTTTGGCCGGAGAAAAATTGAGTTTAGACTCAAATGTGTTTGTTTGCACGGAAATCTTTAGTAAAAGGCGAAAGATTTGTTCGTACTGCAGACAAACCTGAGATAACACGAGCATCTCCGACTGCGATGGGGCCTATCAAGCGATGCAACGCGTCACTTCCGGTTAGTGAGCGAAGGCCTACTCTCCGCTTTAGCCACTCCGAGATCCACGCGCCCTGCTCATTAATAATCTGCACACGCTCAAATAGTCTGGGTAAAAGGAATTTCGTGAGCCAATAATCCTCTGGGATCGATCGTGAGCAAAATGATTTCCGGGCAGTACCCATTCTGTGAGCTTAAAACAGCGGTAATTTAGTGCTTGAAATCGAGCTCCAAAGTGCCCTATTTAGCCACGGAGCGGAGGGATCATAATTATTCAGGTTACGCGTCGAGTTAATTGTGCAAATGGTTTTGTTGTATTGGGCTGGCGTTTAACTTTTGTTGAAAACCGAACGACAACGATAATATTTTTCCAGAGAATTTCTTTTTGAAACAAAATTCGAAGCCGATCTGCGAGAATGGGGATCTTCGGAAGTATACGGCCTATACATGTAATGTTTTTTGCCGCTACGTACGTGTATTTCGCGAGTTGTGCATCTGGTCACATGGCTACGATTACGGCAATGGTACATGTATTGCCGTTATACGTGTACATGTACAGCTAGGCCTATACTGTATTTGCGGTGTAAGCCGTAGGCCTTCTGGTAGCAGCCTGCCTAGACGTTCTTCTTCTTTTCTTCGGTGCGCTGACCTAGCTTCTTCCTTTCTTTTGATTTATTAAACGAGACCAAACTTTCGTTTGGCCGGAGATAAATTGAGTTTAGACTCAAATGTGTTTGTCTGCACGGAAATCTTTAGTAAAAGGCGAAATATTTGTTCGTACTGCAGACAAACCTGAGATAACACGAGCATCTCCGACTGCGATGGGGCCTATCAAGCGATGCAACGCGTCACTTCCGGTTAGTGAGCGAAGGCCTACTCTCCGCTTTAGCCACTCCGAGATCCACGCGCCCTGCTCATTAATAATCTGCACACGCTCAAATAGTCTGGGTAAAAGGAATTTCGTGAGCCAATAATCCTCTGGGATCGATCGTGAGCAAAATGATTTCCGGGCAGTACCCATTCTGTGAGCTTAAAACAGCGGTAATTTAGTGCTTGAAATCGAGCTCCAAAGTGCCCTATTTAGCCACGGAGCGGAGGGATCATAATTATTCAGGTTACGCGTCGAGTTAATTGTGCAAATGGTTTTGTTGTATTTGGCTGGCGTTTAACTTTTGTTGAAAACCGAACGACAACGATAATATTTTTCCAGAGAATTTCTTTTTGAAACAAAATTCGAAGCCGATCTGCGAGAATGGGGATCTTCGGAAGTATACGGCCTATACATGTAATGTTTTTGCCGCTACGTACGTGTATTTCGCGAGTTGTGCATCTGGTCACATGGCTACGATTACGGCAATGGTACATGTATTGCCGTTATACGTGTACATGTACAGCTAGGCCTATACTGTATTTGCGGTGTAAGCCGTAGGCCTTCTGGTAGCAGCCTGCCTAGACGTTCTTCTTCTTTTCTTCGGTGCGCTGACCTAGCTTGTTCCTTTCTTTTGATTTATTAAACGAGACCAAACTTTCGTTTGGCCGTAGAAAAATTGAGTTTAGACTCAAATGTGTTTGTCTGCACGGAAATCTTTAGTAGAAGGCGAAAGATTTGTTCGTACTGCAGACAAACCTGAGATAACACGAGCATCTCCGACTGCGATGGGGCCTATCAAGCGATGCAACGCGTCACTTCCGGTTAGTGAGCGAAGGCCTACTCTCCGCTTTAGCCACTCCGAGATCCACGCGCCCTGCTCATTAATAATCTGCACACGCTCAAATAGTCTGGGTAAAAGGAATTTCGTGAGCCAATAATCCTCTGGGATCGATCGTGAGCAAAATGATTTCCGGGCAGTACCCATTCTGTGAGCTTAAAACAGCGGTAATTTAGTGCTTGAAATCGAGCTCCAAAGTGCCCTATTTAGCCACGGAGCGGAGGGATCATAATTATTCAGGTTACGCGTCGAGTTAATTGTGCAAATGGTTTTGTTGTATTGGGCTGGCGTTTAACTTTTGTTGAAAACCGAACGACAACGATAATATTTTTCCAGAGAATTTCTTTTTGAAACAAAATTCGAAGCCGATCTGCGAGAATGGGGATCTTCGGAAGTATACGGCCTATACATGTAATGTTTTTTGGGGCTACGTACGTGTATTTCGCGAGTTGTGCATCTGGTCACATGGCTACGATTACGGCAATGGTACATGTATTGCCGTTATACGTGTACATGTACAGCTAGGCCTATAATGTATTTGCAGTGTAAGCCGTAGGCCTTCTGGTAGCAGCCTGCTTAGACGTTCTTCTTCTTTTCTTCGGTGCGCTGACCTAGCTTCTTCCTTTCTTTTGATTTATTAAACGAGACCAAACTTTCGTTTGGCCGGAGAAAAATTGAGTTTAGACTTAAATGTGTTTGTCTGCACGGAAATCTTTAGTAAAAGGCGAAAGATTTGTTCGTACTGCAGACAAACCTGAGATAACACGAGCATCTCCGACTGCGATGGGGCCTATCAAGCGATGCAACGCGTCACTTCCGGTTAGTGAGCGAAGGCCTACTCTCCGCTTTAGCCACTCCGAGATCCACGCGCCCTGCTCATTAATAATCTGCACACGCTCAAATAGTCTGGGTAAAAGGAATTTCGTGAGCCAATAATCCTCTGGGATCGATCGTGAGCAAAATGATTTCCGGGCAGTACCCATTCTGTGAGCTTAAAACAGCGGTAATTTAGTGCTTGAAATCGAGCTCCAAAGTGCCCTATTTAGCCACGGAGCGGAGGGATCATAATTATTCAGGTTACGCGTCGAGTTAATTGTGCAAATGGTTTTGTTGTATTGGGCTGGCGTTTAACTTTTGTTGAAAACCGAACGACAACGATAATATTTTTCCAGAGAATTTCTTTTTGAAACAAAATTCGAAGCCGATCTGCGAGAATGGGGATCTTCGGAAGTATACGGCCTATACATGTAATGTTTTTTGCCGCTACGTACGTGTATTTCGCGAGTTGTGCATCTGGTCACATGGCTACGATTACGGCAATGGTACATGTATTGCCGTTATACGTGTACATGTACAGCTAGGCCTATACTGTATTTGCGGTGTAAGCCGTAGGCCTTCTGGTAGCAGCCTGCCTAGACGTTCTTCTTCTTTTCTTCGGTGCGCTGACCTAGCTTCTTCCTTTCTTTTGATTTATTAAACGAGACCAAACTTTCGTTTGGCCGGAGAAAAATTGAGTTTAGACTCAAATGTGTTTGTCTGCACGGAAATCTTTAGTAAAAGGCGAAAGATTTGTTCGTACTGCAGACAAACCTGAGATAACACGAGCATCTCCGACTGCGATGGGGCCTATCAAGCGATGCAACGCGTCACTTCCGGTTAGTGAGCGAAGGCCTACTCTCCGCTTTAGCCACTCCGAGATCCACGCGCCCTGCTCATTATTAATCTGCACACGCTCAAATAGTCTGGGTAAAAGGAATTTCGTGAGCCAATAATCCTCTGGGATCGATCGTGAGCAAAATGATTTCCGGGCAGTACCCATTCTGTGAGCTTAAAACAGCGGTAATTTAGTGCTTGAAATCGAGCTCCAAAGTGCCCTATTTAGCCACGGAGCGGAGGGATCATAATTATTCAGGTTACGCGTCGAGTTAATTGTGCAAATGGTTTTGTTGTATTGGGCTGGCGTTTAACTTTTGTTGAAAACCGAACGACAACGATAATATTTTTCCAGAGAATTTCTTTTTGAAACAAAATTCGAAGCCGATCTGCGAGAATGGGGATCTTCGGAAGTATACGGCCTATACATGTAATGTTTTTTGGGGCTACGTACGTGTATTTCGCGAGTTGTGCATCTGGTCACATGGCTACGATTACGGCAATGGTACATGTATTGCCGTTATACGTGTACATGTACAGCTAGGCCTATAATGTATTTGCAGTGTAAGCCGTAGGCCTTCTGGTAGCAGCCTGCTTAGACGTTCTTCTTCTTTTCTTCGGTGCGCTGACCTAGCTTCTTCCTTTCTTTTGATTTATTAAACGAGACCAAACTTTCGTTTGGCCGGAGAAAAATTGAGTTTAGACTCAAATGTGTTTGTCTGCACGGAAATCTTTAGTAAAAGGCGAAAGATTTGTTCGTACTGCAGACAAACCTGAGATAACACGAGCATCTCCGACTGCGATGGGGCCTATCAAGCGATGCAACGCGTCACTTCCGGTTAGTGAGCGAAGGCCTACTCTCCGCTTTAGCCACTCCGAGATCCACGCGCCCTGCTCATTAATAATCTGCACACGCTCAAATAGTCTGGGTAAAAGGAATTTCGTGAGCCAATAATCCTCTGGGATCGATCGTGAGCAAAATGATTTCCGGGCAGTACCCATTCTGTGAGCTTAAAACAGCGGTAATTTAGTGCTTGAAATCGAGCTCCAAAGTGCCCTATTTAGCCACGGAGCGGAGGGATCATAATTATTCAGGTTACGCGTCGAGTTAATTGTGCAAATGGTTTTGTTGTATTGGGCTGGCGTTTAACTTTTGTTGAAAACCGAACGACAACGATAATATTTTTCCAGAGAATTTCTTTTTGAAACAAAATTCGAAGCCGATCTGCGAGAATGGGGATCTTCGGAAGTATACGGCCTATACATGTAATGTTTTTTGCCGCTACGTACGTGTATTTCGCGAGTTGTGCATCTGGTCACATGGCTACGATTACGGCAATGGTACATGTATTGCCGTTATACGTGTACATGTACAGCTAGGCCTATACTGTATTTGCGGTGTAAGCCGTAGGCCTTCTGGTAGCAGCCTGCCTAGACGTTCTTCTTCTTTTCTTCGGTGCGCTGACCTAGCTTGTTCCTTTCTTTTGATTTATTAAACGAGACCAAACTTTCGTTTGGCCGGAGAAAAATTGAGTTTAGACTCAAATGTGTTTGTCTGCACGGAAATCTTTAGTAAAAGGCGAAAGATTTGTTCGTACTGCAGACAAACCTGAGATAACACGAGCATCTCCGACTGCGATGGGGCCTATCAAGCGATGCAACGCGTCACTTCCGGTTAGTGAGCGAAGGCCTACTCTCCGCTTTAGCCACTCCGAGATCCACGCGCCCTGCTCATTAATAATCTGCACACGCTCAAATAGTCTGGGTAAAAGGAATTTCGTGAGCCAATAATCCTCTGGGATCGATCGTGAGCAAAATGATTTCCGGGCAGTACCCATTCTGTGAGCTTAAAACAGCGGTAATTTAGTGCTTGAAATCGAGCTCCAAAGTGCCCTATTTAGCCACGGAGCGGAGGGATCATAATTATTCAGGTTACGCGTCGAGTTAATTGTGCAAATGGTTTTGTTGTATTGGGCTGGCGTTTAACTTTTGTTGAAAACCGAACAAAAACGATAATATTTTTCCAGAGAATTTCTTTTTGAAACAAAATTCGAAGCCGATCTGCGAGAATGGGGATCTTCGGAAGTATACGGCCTATACATGTAATGTTTTTTGCCGCTACGTACGTGTATTTCGCGAGTTGTGCATCTGGTCACATGGCTACGATTACGGCAATGGTACATGTATTGCCGTTATACGTGTACATGTACAGCTAGGCCTATACTGTATTTGCGGTGTAAGCCGTAGGCCTTCTGGTAGCAGCCTGCCTAGACGTTCTTCTTCTTTTCTTCGGTGCGCTGACCTAGCTTGTTCCTTTCTTTTGATTTATTAAACGAGACCAAACTTTCGTTTGGCCGGAGATAAATTGAGTTTAGACTCAAATGTGTTTGTCTGCACGGAAATCTTTAGTAAAAGGCGAAATATTTGTTCGTACTGCAGACAAACCTGAGATAACACGAGCATCTCCGACTGCGATGGGGCCTATCAAGCGATGCAACGCGTCACTTCCGGTTAGTGAGCGAAGGCCTACTCTCCGCTTTAGCCACTCCGAGATCCACGCGCCCTGCTCATTAATAATCTGCACACGCTCAAATAGTCTGGGTAAAAGGAATTTCGTGAGCCAATAATCCTCTGGGATCGATCGTGAGCAAAATGATTTCCGGGCAGTACCCATTCTGTGAGCTTAAAACAGCGGTAATTTAGTGCTTGAAATCGAGCTCCAAAGTGCCCTATTTAGCCACGGAGCGGAGGGATCATAATTATTCAGGTTACGCGTCGAGTTAATTGTGCAAATGGTTTTGTTGTATTTGGCTGGCGTTTAACTTTTGTTGAAAACCGAACGACAACGATAATATTTTTCCAGAGAATTTCTTTTTGAAACAAAATTCGAAGCCGATCTGCGAGAATGGGGATCTTCGGAAGTATACGGCCTATACATGTAATGTTTTTGCCGCTACGTACGTGTATTTCGCGAGTTGTGCATCTGGTCACATGGCTACGATTACGGCAATGGTACATGTATTGCCGTTATACGTGTACATGTACAGCTAGGCCTATACTGTATTTGCGGTGTAAGCCGTAGGCCTTCTGGTAGCAGCCTGCCTAGACGTTCTTCTTCTTTTCTTCGGTGCGCTGACCTAGCTTGTTCCTTTCTTTTGATTTATTAAACGAGACCAAACTTTCGTTTGGCCGGAGAAAAATTGAGTTTAGACTCAAATGTGTTTGTCTGCACGGAAATCTTTAGTAAAAGGCGAAAGATTTGTTCGTACTGCAGACAAACCTGAGATAACACGAGCATCTCCGACTGCGATGGGGCCTATCAAGCGATGCAACGCGTCACTTCCGGTTAGTGAGCGAAGGCCTACTCTCCGCTTTAGCCACTCCGAGATCCACGCGCCCTGCTCATTAATAATCTGCACACGCTCAAATAGTCTGGGTAAAAGGAATTTCGTGAGCCAATAATCCTCTGGGATCGATCGTGAGCAAAATGATTTCCGGGCAGTACCCATTCTGTGAGCTTAAAACAGCGGTAATTTAGTGCTTGAAATCGAGCTCCAAAGTGCCCTATTTAGCCACGGAGCGGAGGGATCATAATTATTCAGGTTACGCGTCGAGTTAATTGTGCAAATGGTTTTGTTGTATTGGGCTGGCGTTTAACTTTTGTTGAAAACCGAACGACAACGATAATATTTTTCCAGAGAATTTCTTTTTGAAACAAATTTCGAAGCCGATCTGCGAGAATGGGGATCTTCGGAAGTATACGGCCTATACATGTAATGTTTTTTGCCGCTACGTACGTGTATTTCGCGAGTTGTGCATCTGGTCACATGGCTACGATTACGGCAATGGTACATGTATTGCCGTTATACGTGTACATGTACAGCTAGGCCTATACTGTATTTGCGGTGTAAGCCGTAGGCCTTCTGGTAGCAGCCTGCCTAGACGTTCTTCTTCTTTTCTTCGGTGCGCTGACCTAGCTTCTTCCTTTCTTTTGATTTATTAAACGAGACCAAACTTTCGTTTGGCCGGAGATAAATTGAGTTTAGACTCAAATGTGTTTGTCTGCACGGAAATCTTTAGTAAAAGGCGAAATATTTGTTCGTACTGCAGACAAACCTGAGATAACACGAGCATCTCCGACTGCGATGGGGCCTATCAAGCGATGCAACGCGTCACTTCCGGTTAGTGAGCGAAGGCCTACTCTCCGCTTTAGCCACTCCGAGATCCACGCGCCCTGCTCATTAATAATCTGCACACGCTCAAATAGTCTGGGTAAAAGGAATTTCGTGAGCCAATAATCCTCTGGGATCGATCGTGAGCAAAATGATTTCCGGGCAGTACCCATTCTGTGAGCTTAAAACAGCGGTAATTTAGTGCTTGAAATCGAGCTCCAAAGTGCCCTATTTAGCCACGGAGCGGAGGGATCATAATTATTCAGGTTACGCGTCGAGTTAATTGTGCAAATGGTTTTGTTGTATTGGGCTGGCGTTTAACTTTTGTTGAAAACCGAACGACAACGATAATATTTTTCCAGAGAATTTCTTTTTGAAACAAATTTCGAAGCCGATCTGCGAGAATGGGGATCTTCGGAAGTATACGGCCTATACATGTAATGTTTTTTGCCGCTACGTACGTGTATTTCGCGAGTTGTGCATCTGGTCACATGGCTACGATTACGGCAATGGTACATGTATTGCCGTTATACGTGTACATGTACAGCTAGGCCTATACTGTATTTGCGGTGTAAGCCGTAGGCCTTCTGGTAGCAGCCTGCCTAGACGTTCTTCTTCTTTTCTTCGGTGCGCTGACCTAGCTTCTTCCTTTCTTTTGATTTATTAAACGAGACCAAACTTTCGTTTGGCCGGAGATAAATTGAGTTTAGACTCAAATGTGTTTGTCTGCACGGAAATCTTTAGTAAAAGGCGAAATATTTGTTCGTACTGCAGACAAACCTGAGATAACACGAGCATCTCCGACTGCGATGGGGCCTATCAAGCGATGCAACGCGTCACTTCCGGTTAGTGAGCGAAGGCCTACTCTCCGCTTTAGCCACTCCGAGATCCACGCGCCCTGCTCATTAATAATCTGCACACGCTCAAATAGTCTGGGTAAAAGGAATTTCGTGAGCCAATAATCCTCTGGGATCGATCGTGAGCAAAATGATTTCCGGGCAGTACCCATTCTGTGAGCTTAAAACAGCGGTAATTTAGTGCTTGAAATCGAGCTCCAAAGTGCCCTATTTAGCCACGGAGCGGAGGGATCATAATTATTCAGGTTACGCGTCGAGTTAATTGTGCAAATGGTTTTGTTGTATTGGGCTGGCGTTTAACTTTTGTTGAAAACCGAACGACAACGATAATATTTTTCCAGAGAATTTCTTTTTGAAACAAAATTCGAAGCCGATCTGCGAGAATGGGGATCTTCGGAAGTATACGGCCTATACATGTAATGTTTTTTGGGGCTACGTACGTGTATTTCGCGAGTTGTGCATCTGGTCACATGGCTACGATTACGGCAATGGTACATGTATTGCCGTTATACGTGTACATGTACAGCTAGGCCTATAATGTATTTGCGGTGTAAGCCGTAGGCCTTCTGGTAGCAGCCTGCTTAGACGTTCTTCTTCTTTTCTTCGGTGCGCTGACCTAGCTTCTTCCTTTCTTTTGATTTATTAAACGAGACCAAACTTTCGTTTGGCCGGAGAAAAATTGAGTTTAGACTCAAATGTGTTTGTCTGCACGGAAATCTTTAGTAAAAGGCGAAAGATTTGTTCGTACTGCAGACAAACCTGAGATAACACGAGCATCTCCGACTGCGATGGGGCCTATCAAGCGATGCAACGCGTCACTTCCGGTTAGTGAGCGAAGGCCTACTCTCCGCTTTAGCCACTCCGAGATCCACGCGCCCTGCTCATTAATAATCTGCACACGCTCAAATAGTCTGGGTAAAAGGAATTTCGTGAGCCAATAATCCTCTGGGATCGATCGTGAGCAAAATGATTTCCGGGCAGTACCCATTCTGTGAGCTTAAAACAGCGGTAATTTAGTGCTTGAAATCGAGCTCCAAAGTGCCCTATTTAGCCACGGAGCGGAGGGATCATAATTATTCAGGTTACGCGTCGAGTTAATTGTGCAAATGGTTTTGTTGTATTGGGCTGGCGTTTAACTTTTCTTGAAAACCGAACGACAACGATAATATTTTTCCAGAGAATTTCTTTTTGAAACAAAATTCGAAGCCGATCTGCGAGAATGGGGATCTTCGGAAGTATACGGCCTATACATGTAATGTTTTTTGCCGCTACGTACGTGTATTTCGCGAGTTGTGCATCTGGTCACATGGCTACGATTACGGCAATGGTACATGTATTGCCGTTATACGTGTACATGTACAGCTAGGCCTATACTGTATTTGCGGTGTAAGCCGTAGGCCTTCTGGTAGCAGCCTGCCTAGACGTTCTTCTTCTTTTCTTCGGTGCGCTGACCTAGCTTGTTCCTTTCTTTTGATTTATTAAACGAGACCAAACTTTCGTTTGGCCGGAGAAAAATTGAGTTTAGACTCAAATGTGTTTGTCTGCACGGAAATCTTTAGTAAAAGGCGAAAGATTTGTTCGTACTGCAGACAAACCTGAGATAACACGAGCATCTCCGACTGCGATGGGGCCTATCAAGCGATGCAACGCGTCACTTCCGGTTAGTGAGCGAAGGCCTACTCTCCGCTTTAGCCACTCCGAGATCCACGCGCCCTGCTCATTAATAATCTGCACACGCTCAAATAGTCTGGGTAAAAGGAATTTCGTGAGCCAATAATCCTCTGGGATCGATCGTGAGCAAAATGATTTCCGGGCAGTACCCATTC
Organism: Henricia sp. BOLD:AAB3569; assembly: GCA_037783545.1. NCBI lineage: Eukaryota > Metazoa > Echinodermata > Asteroidea > Spinulosida > Echinasteridae > Henricia > Henricia sp. BOLD:AAB3569. The sequence goes on along the minus strand of JBBELK010000356.1, from coordinate 786,752 downwards.
TGTGAGCTTAAAACAGCGGTAATTTAGTGCTTGAAATCGAGCTCCAAAGTGCCCTATTTAGCCACGGAGCGGAGGGATCATAATTATTCAGGTTACGCGTCGAGTTAATTGTTCAAATGGTTTTGTTGTATTGGGCTGGCGTTTAACTTTTGTTGAAAAACGAACGACAACGATAATATTTTTTCCAGAGAATTTCTTTTTGAAACAAAATTCGAAGCCGATCTGCGAGAATGGGGATCTTCGGAAGTATACGGCCTATACATGTAATGTTTTTTGCCGCTACGTACGTGTATTTCGCGAGTTGTGCATCTGGTCACATGGCTACGATTACGGCAATGGTACATGTATTGCCGTTATACGTGTACATGTACAGCTAGGCCTATACTGTATTTGCGGTGTAAGCCGTAGGCCTTCTGGTAGCAGCCTGCCTAGACGTTCTTCTTCTTTTCTTCGGTGCGCTGACCGAGCTTGTTCCTTTCTTTTGATTTATTAAACGAGACCAAACTTTCGTTTGGCCGGAGAAAAATTGAGTTTAGACTCAAATGTGTTTGTCTGCACGGAAATCTTTAGTAAAAGGCGAAAGATTTGTTCGTACTGCAGACAAACCTGAGATAACACGAGCATCTCCGACTGCGATGGGGCCTATCAAGCGATGCAACGCGTCACTTCCGGTTAGTGAGCGAAGGCCTACTCTCCGCTTTAGCCACTCCGAGATCCACGCGCCCTGCTCATTAATAATCTGCACACGCTCAAATAGTCTGAGTAAAAGGAATTTCGTGAGCCAATAATCCTCTGGGATCGATCGTGAGCAAAATGATTTCCGGGCAGTACCCATTCTGTGAGCTTAAAACAGCGGTAATTTAGTGCTTGAAATCGAGCTCCAAAGTGCCCTATTTAGCCACGGAGCGGAGGGATCATAATTATTCAGGTTACGCGTCGAGTTAATTGTTCAAATGGTTTTGTTGTATTGGGCTGGCGTTTAACTTTTGTTGAAAACCGAACGACAACGATAATATTTTTTCCAGAGAATTTCTTTTTGAAACAAAATTCGAAGCCGATCTGCGAGAATGGGGATCTTCGGAAGTATACGGCCTATACATGTAATGTTTTTTGCCGCTACGTACGTGTTTTTCGCGAGTTGTGCATCTGGTCACATGGCTACGATTACGGCAATGGTACATGTACTGCCGTTATACGTGTACATGTACAGCTAGGCCTATACTGTATTTGCGGTGTAAGCCGTAGGCCTTCTGGTAGCAGCCTGCCTAGACGTTCTTCTTCTTTTCTTCGGTGCGCTGACCGAGCTTGTTCCTTTCTTTTGATTTATTAAACGAGACCAAACTTTCGTTTGGCCGGAGAAAAATTGAGTTTAGACTCAAATGTGTTTGTCTGCACGGAAATCTTTAGTAAAAGGCGAAAGATTTGTTCGTACTGCAGACAAACCTGAGATAACACGAGCATCTCCGACTGCGATGGGGCCTATCAAGCGATGCAACGCGTCACTTCCGGTTAGTGAGCGAAGGCCTACTCTCCGCTTTAGCCACTCCGAGATCCACGCGCCCTGCTCATTAATAATCTGCACACGCTCAAATAGTCTGGGTAAAAGGAATTTCGTGAGCCAATAATCCTCTGGGATCGATCGTGAGCAAAATGATTTCCGGGCAGTACCCATTCTGTGAGCTTAAAACAGCGGTAATTTAGTGCTTGAAATCGAGCTCCAAAGTGCCCTATTTAGCCACGGAGCGGAGGGATCATAATTATTCAGGTTACGCGTCGAGTTAATTGTTCAAATGGTTTTGTTGTATTGGGCTGGCGTTTAACTTTTGTTGAAAACCGAACGACAACGATAATATTTTTTCCAGAGAATTTCTTTTTGAAACAAAATTCGAAGCCGATCTGCGAGAATGGGGATCTTCGGAAGTATACGGGCTATACATGTAATGTTTTTTGCCGCTACGTACGTGTATTTCGCGAGTTGTGCATCTGGTCACATGGCTACGATTACGGCAATGGTACATGTATTGCCGTTATACGTGTACATGTACAGCTAGGCCTATACTGTATTTGCGGTGTAAGCCGTAGGCCTTCTGGTAGCAGCCTGCCTAGACGTTCTTCTTCTTTTCTTCGGTGCGCTGACCTAGCTTCTTCCTTTCTTTTGATTTATTAAACGAGACCAAACTTTCGTTTGGCCGGAGAAAAATTGAGTTTAGACTCAAATGTGTTTGTCTGCACGGAAATCTTTAGTAAAAGGCGAAATATTTGTTCGTACTGCAGACAAACCTGAGATAACACGAGCATCTCCGACTGCGATGGGGCCTATCAAGCGATGCAACGCGTCACTTCCGGTTAGTGAGCGAAGGCCTACTCTCCGCTTTAGCCACTCCGAGATCCACGCGCCCTGCTCATTAATAATCTGCACACGCTCAAATAGTTTGGGTAAAAGGAATTTCGTGAGCCAATAATCCTCTGGGATCGATCGTGAGCAAAATGATTTCCGGGCAGTACCCATTCTGTGAGCTTAAAACAGCGGTAATTTAGTGCTTGAAATCGAGCTCCAAAGTGCCCTATTTAGCCACGGAGCGGAGGGATCATAATTATTCAGGTTACGCGTCGAGTTAATTGTGCAAATGGTTTTGTTGTATTGGGCTGGCGTTTAACTTTTGTTGAAAACCGAACGACAACGATAGTATTTTTCCAGAGAATTTCTTTTTGAAACAAAATTCGAAGCCGATCTGCGAGAATGGGGATCTTCGGAAGTATACGGCCTATACATGTAATGTTTTTTGCCGCTACGTACGTGTATTTCGCGAGTTGTGCATCTGGTCACATGGCTACGATTACGGCAATGGTACATGTATTGCCGTTATACGTGTACATGTACAGCTAGGCCTATACTGTATTTGCGGTGTAAGCCGTAGGCCTTCTGGTAGCAGCCTGCCTAGACGTTCTTCTTCTTTTCTTCGGTGCGCTGACCTAGCTTGTTCCTTTCTTTTGATTTATTAAACGAGACCAAACTTTCGTTTGGCCGGAGAAAAGTTGAGTTTAGACTCAAATGTGTTTGTCTGCACGGAAATCTTTAGTAAAAGGCGAAAGATTTGTTCGTACTGCAGACAAACCTGAGATAACACGAGCATCTCCGACTGCGATGGGGCCTATCAAGCGATGCAACGCGTCACTTCCGGTTAGTGAGCGAAGGCCTACTCTCCGCTTTAGCCACTCCGAGATCCACGCGCCCTGCTCATTAATAATCTGCACACGCTCAAATAGTCTGGGTAAAAGGAATTTCGTGAGCCAATAATCCTCTGGGATCGATCGTGAGCAAAATGATTTCCGGGCAGTACCCATTCTGTGAGCTTAAAACAGCGGTAATTTAGTGCTTGAAATCGAGCTCCAAAGTGCCCTATTTAGCCACGGAGCGGAGGGATCATAATTATTCAGGTTACGCGTCGAGTTAATTGTTCAAATGGTTTTGTTGTATTGGGCTGGCGTTTAACTTTTGTTGAAAACCGAACGACAACGATAATATTTTTTCCAGAGAATTTCTTTTTGAAACAAAATTCGAAGCCGATCTGCGAGAATGGGGATCTTCGGAAGTATACGGCCTATACATGTAATGTTTTTTGCCGCTACGTACGTGTATTTCGCGAGTTGTGCATCTGGTCACATGGCTACGATTACGGCAATGGTACATGTATTGCCGTTATACGTGTACATGTACAGCTAGGCCTATACTGTATTTGCGGTGTAAGCCGTAGGCCTTCTGGTAGCAGCCTGCCTAGACGTTCTTCTTCTTTTCTTCGGTGCGCTGACCTAGCTTCTTCCTTTCTTTTGATTTATTAAACGAGACCAAACTTTCGTTTGGCCGGAGAAAAATTGAGTTTAGACTCAAATGTGTTTGTCTGCACGGAAATCTTTAGTAAAAGGCGAAAGATTTGTTCGTACTGCAGACAAACCTGAGATAACACGAGCATCTCCGACTGCGATGGGGCCTATCAAGCGATGCAACGCGTCACTTCCGGTTAGTGAGCGAAGGCCTACTCTCCGCTTTAGCCACTCCGAGATCCACGCGCCCTGCTCATTAATAATCTGCACACGCTCAAATAGTCTGGGTAAAAGGAATTTCGTGAGCCAATAATCCTCTGGGATCGATCGTGAGCAAAATGATTTCCGGGCAGTACCCATTCTGTGAGCTTAAAACCGCGGTAATTTAGTGCTTGAAATCGAGCTCCAAAGTGCCCTATTTAGCCACGGAGCGGAGGGATCATAATTATTCAGGTTACGCGTCGAGTTAATTGTGCAAATGGTTTTGTTGTATTGGGCTGGCGTTTAACTTTTGTTGAAAACCGAACGACAACGATAATATTTTTCCAGAGAATTTCTTTTTGAAACAAAATTCGAAGCCGATCTGCGAGAATGGGGATCTTCGGAAGTATACGGCCTATACATGTAATGTTTTTTGCCGCTACGTACGTGTATTTCGCGAGTTGTGCATCTGGTCACATGGCTACGATTACGGCAATGGTACATGTATTGCCGTTATACGTGTACATGTACAGCTAGGCCTATACTGTATTTGCGGTGTAAGCCGTAGGCCTTCTGGTAGCAGCCTGCCTAGACGTTCTTCTTCTTTTCTTCGGTGCGCTGACCTAGCTTCTTCCTTTCTTTTGATTTATTAAACGAGACCAAACTTTCGTTTGGCAGGAGAAAAATTGAGTTTAGACTCAAATGTGTTTGTCTGCACTGAAATCTTTAGTAAAAGGCGAAAGATTTGTTCGTACTGCAGACAAACCTGAGATAACACGAGCATCTCCGACTGCGATGGGGCCTATCAAGCGATGCAACGCGTCACTTCCGGTTAGTGAGCGAAGGCCTACTCTCCGCTTTAGCCACTCCGAGATCCACGCGCCCTGCTCATTATTAATCTGCACACGCTCAAATAGTCTGGGTAAAAGGAATTTCGTGAGCCAATAATCCTCTGGGATCGATCGTGAGCAAAATGATTTCCGGGCAGTACCCATTCTGTGAGCTTAAAACAGCGGTAATTTAGTGCTTGAAATCGAGCTCCAAAGTGCCCTATTTAGCCACGGAGCGGAGGGATCATAATTATTCAGGTTACGCGTCGAGTTAATTGTGCAAATGGTTTTGTTGTATTGGGCTGGCGTTTAACTTTTGTTGAAAACCGAACGACAACGATAATATTTTTCCAGAGAATTTCTTTTTGAAACAAAATTCGAAGCCGATCTGCGAGAATGGGGATCTTCGGAAGTATACGGCCTATACATGTAATGTTTTTTGGGGCTACGTACGTGTATTTCGCGAGTTGTGCATCTGGTCACATGGCTACGATTACGGCAATGGTACATGTATTGCCGTTATACGTGTACATGTACAGCTAGGCCTATACTGTATTTGCGGTGTAAGCCGTAGGCCTTCTGGTAGCAGCCTGCCTAGACGTTCTTCTTCTTTTCTTCGGTGCGCTGACCTAGCTTCTTCCTTTCTTTTGATTTATTAAACGAGACCAAACTTTCGTTTGGCCGGAGAAAAATTGAGTTTAGACTCAAATGTGTTTGTCTGCACGGAAATCTTTAGTAAAAGGCGAAAGATTTGTTCGTACTGCAGACAAACCTGAGATAACACGAGCATCTCCGACTGCGATGGGGCCTATCAAGCGATGCAACGCGTCACTTCCGGTTAGTGAGCGAAGGCCTACTCTCCGCTTTAGCCACTCCGAGATCCACGCGCCCTGCTCATTAATAATCTGCACACGCTCAAATAGTTTGGGTAAAAGGAATTTCGTGAGCCAATAATCCTCTGGGATCGATCGTGAGCAAAATGATTTCCGGGCAGTACCCATTCTGTGAGCTTAAAACAGCGGTAATTTAGTGCTTGAAATCGAGCTCCAAAGCGCCCTATTTAGCCACGGAGCGGAGGGATCATAATTATTCAGGTTACGCGTCGAGTTAATTGTGCAAATGGTTTTGTTGTATTGGGCTGGCGTTTAACTTTTGTTGAAAACCGAACGACAACGATAATATTTGTCCAGAGAATTTCTTTTTGAAACAAAATTCGAAGCCGATCTGCGAGAATGGGGATCTTCGGAAGTATACGGCCTATACATGTAATGTTTTTTGCCGCTACGTACGTGTATTTCGCGAGTTGTGCATCTGGTCACATGGCTACGATTACGGCAATGGTACATGTATTGCCGTTATACGTGTACATGTACAGCTAGGCCTATACTGTATTTGCGGTGTAAGCCGTAGGCCTTCTGGTAGCAGCCTGCCTAGACGTTCTTCTTCTTTTCTTCGGTGCGCTGACCTAGCTTGTTCCTTTCTTTTGATTTATTAAACGAGACCAAACTTTCGTTTGGCCGGAGAAAAATTGAGTTTAGACTCAAATGTGTTTGTCTGCACGGAAATCTTTAGTAAAAGGCGAAAGATTTGTTCGTACTGCAGACAAACCTGAGATAACACGAGCATCTCCGACTGCGATGGGGCCTATCAAGCGATGCAACGCGTCACTTCCGGTTAGTGAGCGAAGGCCTACTCTCCGCTTTAGCCACTCCGAGATCCACGCGCCCTGCTCATTAATAATCTGCACACGCTCAAATAGTCTGGGTAAAAGGAATTTCGTGAGCCAATAATCCTCTGGGATCGATCGTGAGCAAAATGATTTCCGGGCAGTACCCATTCTGTGAGCTTAAAACAGCGGTAATTTAGTGCTTGAAATCGAGCTCCAAAGTGCCCTATTTAGCCACGGAGCGGAGGGATCATAACTATTCAGGTTACGCGTCGAGTTAATTGTTCAAATGGTTTTGTTGTATTGGGCTGGCGTTTAACTTTTGTTGAAAACCGAACGACAACGATAATATTTTTTCCAGAGAATTTCTTTTTGAAACAAAATTCGAAGCCGATCTGCGAGAATGGGGATCTTCGGAAGTATACGGCCTATACATGTAATGTTTTTTGCCGCTACGTACGTGTATTTCGCGAGTTGTGCATCTGGTCACATGGCTACGATTACGGCAATGGTACATGTATTGCCGTTATACGTGTACATGTACAGCTAGGCCTATACTGTATTTGCGGTGTAAGCCGTAGGCCTTCTGGTAGCAGCCTGCCTAGACGTTCTTCTTCTTTTCTTCGGTGCGCTGACCTAGCTTCTTCCTTTCTTTTGATTTATTAAACGAGACCAAACTTTCGTTTGGCCGGAGAAAAATTGAGTTTAGACTCAAATGTGTTTGTCTGCACGGAAATCTTTAGTAAAAGGCGAAAGATTTGTTCGTACTGCAGACAAACCTGAGATAACACGAGCATCTCCGACTGCGATGGGGCCTATCAAGCGATGCAACGCGTCACTTCCGGTTAGTGAGCGAAGGCCTACTCTCCGCTTTAGCCACTCCGAGATCCACGCGCCCTGCTCATTAATAATCTGCACACGCTCAAATAGTCTGGGTAAAAGGAATTTCGTGAGCCAATAATCATCTGGGATCGATCGTGAGCAAAATGATTTCCGGGCAGTACCCATTCTGTGAGCTTAAAACCGCGGTAATTTAGTGCTTGAAATCGAGCTCCAAAGTGCCCTATTTAGCCACGGAGCGGAGGGATCATAATTATTCAGGTTACGCGTCGAGTTAATTGTGCAAATGGTTTTGTTGTATTGGGCTGGCGTTTAACTTTTGTTGAAAACCGAACGACAACGATAATATTTTTCCAGAGAATTTCTTTTTGAAACAAAATTCGAAGCCGATCTGCGAGAATGGGGATCTTCGGAAGTATACGGCCTATACATGTAATGTTTTTTGCCGCTACGTACGTGTATTTCGCGAGTTGTGCATCTGGTCACATGGCTACGATTACGGCAATGGTACATGTATTGCCGTTATACGTGTACATGTACAGCTAGGCCTATACTGTATTTGCGGTGTAAGCCGTAGGCCTTCTGGTAGCAGCCTGCCTAGACGTTCTTCTTCTTTTCTTCGGTGCGCTGACCTAGCTTGTTCCTTTCTTTTGATTTATTAAACGAGACCAAACTTTCGTTTGGCCGGAGAAAAATTGAGTTTAGACTCAAATGTGTTTGTCTGCACTGAAATCTTTAGTAAAAGGCGAAAGATTTGTTCGTACTGCAGACAAACCTGAGATAACACGAGCATCTCCGACTGCGATGGGGCCTATCAAGCGATGCAACGCGTCACTTCCGGTTAGTGAGCGAAGGCCTACTCTCCGCTTTAGCCACTCCGAGATCCACGCGCCCTGCTCATTATTAATCTGCACACGCTCAAATAGTCTGGGTAAAAGGAATTTCGTGAGCCAATAATCCTCTGGGATCGATCGTGAGCAAAATTATTTCTGGGCAGTACCCATTCTGTGAGCTTAAAACAGCGGTAATTTAGTGCTTGAAATCGAGCTCCAAAGTGCCCTATTTAGCCACGGAGCGGAGGGATCATAATTATTCAGGTTACGCGTCGAGTTAATTGTGCAAATGGTTTTGTTGTATTGGGCTGGCGTTTAACTTTTGTTGAAAACCGAACGACAACGATAATATTTTTTCCAGAGAATTTCTTTTTGAAACAAAATTCGAAGCCGATCTGCGAGAATGGGGATCTTCGGAAGTATACGGCCTATACATGTAATGTTTTTTGCCGCTACGTACGTGTATTTCGCGAGTTGTGCATCTGGTCACATGGCTACGATTACGGCAATGGTACATGTATTGCCGTTATACGTGTACATGTACAGCTAGGCCTATACTGTATTTGCGGTGTAAGCCGTAGGCCTTCTGGTAGCAGCCTGCCTAGACGTTCTTCTTCTTTTCTTCGGTGCGCTGACCTAGCTTCTTCCTTTCTTTTGATTTATTAAACGAGACCAAACTTTCGTTTGGCCGGAGAAAAATTGAGTTTAGACTCAAATGTGTTTGTCTGCACGGAAATCTTTAGTAAAAGGCGAAAGATTTGTTCGTACTGCAGACAAACCTGAGATAACACGAGCATCTCCGACTGCGATGGGGCCTATCAAGCGATGCAACGCGTCACTTCCGGTTAGTGAGCGAAGGCCTACTCTCCGCTTTAGCCACTCCGAGATCCACGCGCCCTGCTCATTAATAATCTGCACACGCTCAAATAGTCTGGGTAAAAGGAATTTCGTGAGCCAATAATCCTCTGGGATCGATCGTGAGCAAAATGATTTCCGGGCAGTACCCATTCTGTGAGCTTAAAACCGCGGTAATTTAGTGCTTGAAATCGAGCTCCAAAGTGCCCTATTTAGCCACGGAGCGGAGGGATCATAATTATTCAGGTTACGCGTCGAGTTAATTGTGCAAATGGTTTTGTTGTATTGGGCTGGCGTTTAACTTTTGTTGAAAACCGAACGACAACGATAATATTTTTCCAGAGAATTTCTTTTTGAAACAAAATTCGAAGCCGATCTGCGAGAATGGGGATCTTCGGAAGTATACGGCCTATACATGTAATGTTTTTTGCCGCTACGTACGTGTATTTCGCGAGTTGTGCATCTGGTCACATGGCTACGATTACGGCAATGGTACATGTATTGCCGTTATACGTGTACATGTACAGCTAGGCCTATACTGTATTTGCGGTGTAAGCCGTAGGCCTTCTGGTAGCAGCCTGCCTAGACGTTCTTCTTCTTTTCTTCGGTGCGCTGACCTAGCTTGTTCCTTTCTTTTGATTTATTAAACGAGACCAAACTTTCGTTTGGCCGGAGAAAAATTGAGTTTAGACTCAAATGTGTTTGTCTGCACTGAAATCTTTAGTAAAAGGCGAAAGATTTGTTCGTACTGCAGACAAACCTGAGATAACACGAGCATCTCCGACTGCGATGGGGCCTATCAAGCGATGCAACGCGTCACTTCCGGTTAGTGAGCGAAGGCCTACTCTCCGCTTTAGCCACTCCGAGATCCACGCGCCCTGCTCATTATTAATCTGCACACGCTCAAATAGTCTGGGTAAAAGGAATTTCGTGAGCCAATAATCCTCTGGGATCGATCGTGAGCAAAATTATTTCTGGGCAGTACCCATTCTGTGAGCTTAAAACAGCGGTAATTTAGTGCTTGAAATCGAGCTCCAAAGTGCCCTATTTAGCCACGGAGCGGAGGGATCATAATTATTCAGGTTACGCGTCGAGTTAATTGTGCAAATGGTTTTGTTGTATTGGGCTGGCGTTTAACTTTTGTTGAAAACCGAACGACAACGATAATATTTTTCCAGAGAATTTCTTTTTGAAACAAAATTCGAAGCCGATCTGCGAGAATGGGGATCTTCGGAAGTATACGGCCTATACATGTAATGTTTTTTGGGGCTACGTACGTGTATTTCGCGAGTTGTGCATCTGGTCACATGGCTACGATTACGGCAATGGTACATGTATTGCCGTTATACGTGTACATGTACAGCTAGGCCTATAATGTATTTGCGGTGTAAGCCGTAGGCCTTCTGGTAGCAGCCTGCTTAGACGTTCTTCTTCTTTTCTTCGGTGCGCTGACCTAGCTTCTTCCTTTCTTTTGATTTATTAAACGAGACCAAACTTTCGTTTGGCCGGAGAAAAATTGAGTTTAGACTCAAATGTGTTTGTCTGCACGGAAATCTTTAGTAAAAGGCGAAAGATTTGTTCGTACTGCAGACAAACCTGAGATAACACGAGCATCTCCGACTGCGATGGGGCCTATCAAGCGATGCAACGCGTCACTTCCGGTTAGTGAGCGAAGGCCTACTCTCCGCTTTAGCCACTCCGAGATCCACGCGCCCTGCTCATTAATAATCTGCACACGCTCAAATAGTCTGGGTAAAAGGAATTTCGTGAGCCAATAATCCTCTGGGATCGATCGTGAGCAAAATGATTTCCGGGCAGTACCCATTCTGTGAGCTTAAAACAGCGGTAATTTAGTGCTTGAAATCGAGCTCCAAAGTGCCCTATTTAGCCACGGAGCGGAGGGATCATAATTATTCAGGTTACGCGTCGAGTTAATTGTGCAAATGGTTTTGTTGTATTGGGCTGGCGTTTAACTTTTGTTGAAAACCGAACGACAACGATAATATTTATCCAGAGAATTTCTTTTTGAAACAAAATTCGAAGCCGATCTGCGAGAATGGGGATCTTCGGAAGTATACGGCCTATACATGTAATGTTTTTTGCCGCTACGTACGTGTATTTCGCGAGTTTTGCATCTGGTCACATGGCTACGACTACGGCAATGGTACATGTATTGCCGTTATACGTGTACATGTACAGCTAGGCCTATACTGTATTTGCGGTGTAAGCCGTAGGCCTTCTGGTAGCAGCCTGCCTAGACGTTCTTCTTCTTTTCTTCGGTGCGCTGACCTAGCTTCTTCCTTTCTTTTGATTTATTAAACGAGACCAAACTTTCGTTTGGCCGGAGAAAAATTGAGTTTAGACTCAAATGTGTTTGTCTGCACGGAAATCTTTAGTAAAAGGCGAAAGATTTGTTCGTACTGCAGACAAACCTGAGATAACACGAGCATCTCCGACTGCGATGGGGCCTATCAAGCGATGCAACGCGTCACTTCCGGTTAGTGAGCGAAGGCCTACTCTCCGCTTTAGCCACTCCAAGATCCACGCGCCCTGCTCATTAATAATCTGCACACGCTCAAATAGTCTGGGTAAAAGGAATTTCGTGAGCCAATAATCCTCTGGGATCGATCGTGAGCAAAATGATTTCCGGGCAGTACCCATTCTGTGAGCTTAAAACTGCGGTAATTTAGTGCTTGAAATCGAGCTCCAAAGTGCCCTATTTAGCCACGGAGCGGAGGGATCATAATTATTCAGGTTACGCGTCGAGTTAATTGTTCAAATGGTTTTGTTGTATTGGGCTGGCGTTTAACTTTTGTTGAAAACCGAACGACAACGATAATATTTTTTCCAGAGAATTTCTTTTTGAAACAAAATTCGAAGCCGATCTGCGAGAATGGGGATCTTCGGAAGTATACGGCCTATACATGTAATGTTTTTTGCCGCTACGTACGTGTATTTCGCGAGTTGTGCATCTGGTCACATGGCTACGATTACGGCAATGGTACATGTATTGCCGTTATACGTGTACATGTACAGCTAGGCCTATACTGTATTTGCGGTGTAAGCCGTAGGCCTTCTGGTAGCAGCCTGCCTAGACGTTCTTCTTCTTTTCTTCGGTGCGCTGACCTAGCTTCTTCCTTTCTTTTGATTTATTAAACGAGACCAAACTTTCGTTTGGCCGGAGAAAAATTGAGTTTAGACTCAAATGTGTTTGTCTGCACGGAAATCTTTAGTAAAAGGCGAAAGATTTGTTCGTACTGCAGACAAACCTGAGATAACACGAGCATCTCCGACTGCGATGGGGCCTATCAAGCGATGCAACGCGTCACTTCCGGTTAGTGAGCGAAGGCCTACTCTCCGCTTTAGCCACTCCGAGATCCACGCGCCCTGCTCATTAATAATCTGCACACGCTCAAATAGTCTGGGTAAAAGGAATTTCGTGAGCCAATAATCCTCTGGGATCGATCGTGAGCAAAATGATTTCCGGGCAGTACCCATTCTGTGAGCTTAAAACAGCGGTAATTTAGTGCTTGAAATCGAGCTCCAAAGTGCCCTATTTAGCCACGGAGCGGAGGGATCATAATTATTCAGGTTACGCGTCGAGTTAATTGTGCAAATGGTTTTGTTGTATTGGGCTGGCGTTTAACTTTTGTTGAAAACCGAACGACAACGATAATATTTTTCCAGAGAATTTCTTTTTGAAACAAAATTCGAAGCCTATCTGCGAGAATGGGGATCTTCGGAAGTATACGGCCTATACATGTAATGTTTTTTGCCGCTACGTACGTGTATTTCGCGAGTTGTGCATCTGGTCACATGGCTACGATTACGGCAATGGTACATGTATTGCCGTTATACGTGTACATGTACAGCTAGGCCTATACTGTATTTGCGGTGTAAGCCGTAGGCCTTCTGGTAGCAGCCTGCCTAGACGTTCTTCTTCTTTTCTTCGGTGCGCTGACCTAGCTTGTTCCTTTCTTTTGATTTATTAAACGAGACCAAACTTTCGTTTGGCCGGAGAAAAATTGAGTTTAGACTCAAATGTGTTTGTCTGCACGGAAATCTTTAGTAAAAGGCGAAAGATTTGTTCGTACTGCAGACAAACCTGAGATAACACGAGCATCTCCGACTGCGATGGGGCCTATCAAGCGATGCAACGCGTCACTTCCGGTTAGTGAGCGAAGGCCTACTCTCCGCTTTAGCCACTCCGAGATCCACGCGCCCTGCTCATTATTAATCTGCACACGCTCAAATAGTCTGGGTAAAAGGAATTTCGTGAGCCAATAATCCTCTGGGATCGATCGTGAGCAAAATGATTTCCGGGCAGTACCCATTCTGTGAGCTTAAAACAGCGGTAATTTAGTGCTTGAAATCGAGCTCCAAAGTGCCCTATTTAGCCACGGAGCGGAGGGATCATAATTATTCAGGTTACGCGTCGAGTTAATTGTTCAAATGGTTTTGTTGTATTGGGCTGGCGTTTAACTTTTGTTGAAAACCGAACGACAACGATAATATTTTTTCCAGAGAATTTCTTTTTGAAACAAAATTCGAAGCCGATCTGCGAGAATGGGGATCTTCGGAAGTATACGGCCTATACATGTAATGTTTTTTGCCGCTACGTACGTGTATTTCGCGAGTTGTGCATCTGGTCACATGGCTACGATTACGGCAATGGTACATGTATTGCCGTTATACGTGTACATGTACAGCTAGGCCTATACTGTATTTGCGGTGTAAGCCGTAGGCCTTCTGGTAGCAGCCTGCCTAGACGTTCTTCTTCTTTTCTTCGGTGCGCTGACCGAGCTTGTTCCTTTCTTTTGATTTATTAAACGAGACCAAACTTTCGTTTGGCCGGAGAAAAATTGAGTTTAGACTCAAATGTGTTTGTCTGCACGGAAATCTTTAGTAAAAGGCGAAAGATTTGTTCGTACTGCAGACAAACCTGAGATAACACGAGCATCTCCGACTGCGATGGGGCCTATCAAGCGATGCAACGCGTCACTTCCGGTTAGTGAGCGAAGGCCTACTCTCCGCTTTAGCCACTCCGAGATCCACGCGCCCTGCTCATTAATAATCTGCACACGCTCAAATAGTCTGGGTAAAAGGAATTTCGTGAGCCAATAATCCTCTGGGATCGATCGTGAGCAAAATGATTTCCGGGCAGTACCCATTCTGTGAGCTTAAAACAGCGGTAATTTAGTGCTTGAAATCGAGCTCCAAAGTGCCCTATTTAGCCACGGAGCGGAGGGATCATAATTATTCAGGTTACGCGTCGAGTTAATTGTTCAAATGGTTTTGTTGTATTGGGCTGGCGTTTAACTTTTGTTGAAAACCGAACGACAACGATAATATTTTTTCCAGAGAATTTCTTTTTGAAACAAAATTCGAAGCCGATCTGCGAGAATGGGGATCTTCGGAAGTATACGGCCTATACATGTAATGTTTTTTGCCGCTACGTACGTGTTTTTCGCGAGTTGTGCATCTGGTCACATGGCTACGATTACGGCAATGGTACATGTATTGCCGTTATACGTGTACATGTACAGCTAGGCCTATACTGTATTTGCGGTGTAAGCCGTAGGCCTTCTGGTAGCAGCCTGCCTAGACGTTCTTCTTCTTTTCTTCGGTGCGCTGACCGAGCTTGTTCCTTTCTTTTGATTTATTAAACGAGACCAAACTTTCGTTTGGCCGGAGAAAAATTGAGTTTAGACTCAAATGTGTTTGTCTGCACAGAAATCTTTAGTAAAAGGCGAAAGATTTGTTCGTACTGCAGACAAACCTGAGATAACACGAGCATCTCCGACTGCGATGGGGCCTATCAAGCGATGCAACGCGTCACTTCCGGTTAGTGAGCGAAGGCCTACTCTCCGCTTTAGCCACTCCGAGATCCACGCGCCCTGCTCATTAATAATCTGCACACGCTCAAATAGTCTGGGTAAAAGGAATTTCGTGAGCCAATAATCCTCTGGGATCGATCGTGAGCAAAATGATTTCCGGGCAGTACCCATTCTGTGAGCTTAAAACAGCGGTAATTTAGTGCTTGAAATCGAGCTCCAAAGTGCCCTATTTAGCCACGGAGCGGAGGGATCATAATTATTCAGGTTACGCGTCGAGTTAATTGTGCAAATGGTTTTGTTGTATTGGGCTGGCGTTTAACTTTTGTTGAAAACCGAACGACAACGATAATATTTTTCCAGAGAATTTCTTTTTGAAACAAAATTCGAAGCCGATCTGCGAGAATGGGGATCTTCGGAAGTATACGGCCTATACATGTAATGTTTTTTGCCGCTACGTACGTGTATTTCGCGAGTTGTGCATCTGGTCACATGGCTACGATTACGGCAATGGTACATGTATTGCCGTTATACGTGTACATGTACAGCTAGGCCTATACTGTATTTGCGGTGTAAGCCGTAGGCCTTCTGGTAGCAGCCTGCCTAGACGTTCTTCTTCTTTTCTTCGGTGCGCTGACCTAGCTTGTTCCTTTCTTTTGATTTATTAAACGAGACCAAACTTTCGTTTGGCCGGAGAAAATTTGAGTTTAGACTCAAATGTGTTTGTCTGCACGGAAATCTTTAGTAAAAGGCGAAAGATTTGTTCGTACTGCAGACAAACCTGAGATAACACGAGCATCTCCGACTGCGATGGGGCCTATCAAGCGATGCAACGCGTCACTTCCGGTTAGTGAGCGAAGGCCTACTCTCCGCTTTAGCCACTCCGAGATCCACGCGCCCTGCTCATTAATAATCTGCACACGCTCAAATAGTCTGGGTAAAAGGAATTTCGTGAGCCAATAATCCTCTGGGATCGATCGTGAGCAAAATGATTTCCGGGCAGTACCCATTCTGTGAGCTTAAAACAGCGGTAATTTAGTGCTTGAAATCGAGCTCCAAAGTGCCCTATTTAGCCACGGAGCGGAGGGATCATAATTATTCAGGTTACGCGTCGAGTTAATTGTTCAAATGGTTTTGTTGTATTGGGCTGGCGTTTAACTTTTGTTGAAAACCGAACGACAACGATAATATTTTTTCCAGAGAATTTCTTTTTGAAACAAAATTCGAAGCCGATCTGCGAGAATGGGGATCTTCGGAAGTATACGGCCTATACATGTAATGTTTTTTGCCGCTACGTACGTGTATTTCGCGAGTTGTGCATCTGGTCACATGGCTACGATTACGGCAATGGTACATGTATTGCCGTTATACGTGTACATGTACAGCTAGGCCTATACTGTATTTGCGGTGTAAGCCGTAGGCCTCCTGGTAGCAGCCTGCCTAGACGTTCTTCTTCTTTTCTTCGGTGCGCTGACCTAGCTTCTTCCTTTCTTTTGATTTATTAAACGAGACCAAACTTTCGTTTGGCCGGAGAAAATTTGAGTTTAGACTCAAATGTGTTTGTCTGCACGGAAATCTTTAGTAAAAGGCGAAAGATTTGTTCGTACTGCAGACAAACCTGAGATAACACGAGCATCTCCGACTGCGATGGGGCCTATCAAGCGATGCAACGCGTCACTTCCGGTTAGTGAGCGAAGGCCTACTCTCCGCTTTAGCCACTCCGAGATCCACGCGCCCTGCTCATTAATAATCTGCACACGCTCAAATAGTCTGGGTAAAAGGAATTTCGTGAGCCAATAATCCTCTGGGATCGATCGTGAGCAAAATGATTTCCGGGCAGTACCCATTCTGTGAGCTTAAAACCGCGGTAATTTAGTGCTTGAAATCGAGCTCCAAAGTGCCCTATTTAGCCACGGAGCGGAGGGATCATAATTATTCAGGTTACGCGTCGAGTTAATTGTGCAAATGGTTTTGTTGTATTGGGCTGGCGTTTAACTTTTGTTGAAAACCGAACGACAACGATAATATTTTTCCAGAGAATTTCTTTTTGAAACAAAATTCGAAGCCGATCTGCGAGAATGGGGATCTTCGGAAGTATACGGCCTATACATGTAATGTTTTTTGCCGCTACGTACGTGTATTTCGCGAGTTGTGCATCTGGTCACATGGCTACGATTACGGCAATGGTACATGTATTGCCGTTATACGTGTACATGTACAGCTAGGCCTATACTGTATTTGCGGTGTAAGCCGTAGGCCTTCTGGTAGCAGCCTGCCTAGACGTTCTTCTTCTTTTCTTCGGTGCGCTGACCTAGCTTGTTCCTTTCTTTTGATTTATTAAACGAGACCAAACTTTCGTTTGGCCGGAGAAAAATTGAGTTTAGACTCAAATGTGTTTGTCTGCACTGAAATCTTTAGTAAAAGGCGAAAGATTTGTTCGTACTGCAGACAAACCTGAGATAACACGAGCATCTCCGACTGCGATGGGGCCTATCAAGCGATGCAACGCGTCACTTCCGGTTAGTGAGCGAAGGCCTACTCTCCGCTTTAGCCACTCCGAGATCCACGCGCCCTGCTCATTATTAATCTGCACACGCTCAAATAGTCTGGGTAAAAGGAATTTCGTGAGCCAATAATCCTCTGGGATCGATCGTGAGCAAAATGATTTCCGGGCAGTACCCATTCTGTGAGCTTAAAACAGCGGTAATTTAGTGCTTGAAATCGAGCTCCAAAGTGCCCTATTTAGCCACGGAGCGGAGGGATCATAATTATTCAGGTTACGCGTCGAGTTAATTGTGCAAATGGTTTTGTTGTATTGGGCTGGCGTTTAACTTTTGTTGAAAACCGAACGACAACGATAATATTTTTCCAGAGAATTTCTTTTTGAAACAAAATTCGAAGCCGATCTGCGAGAATGGGGATCTTCGGAAGTATACGGCATATACATGTAATGTTTTTTGGGGCTACGTACGTGTATTTCGCGAGTTGTGCATCTGGTCACATGGCTACGATTACGGCAATGGTACATGTATTGCCGTTATACGTGTACATGTACAGCTAGGCCTATAATGTATTTGCGGTGTAAGCCGTAGGCCTTCTGGTAGCAGCCTGCTTAGACGTTCTTCTTCTTTTCTTCGGTGTGCTGACCTAGCTTCTTCCTTTCTTTTGATTTATTAAACGAGACCAAACTTTCGTTTGGCCGGAGAAAAATTGAGTTTAGACTCAAATGTGTTTGTCTGCACGGAAATCTTTAGTAAAAGGCGAAAGATTTGTTCGTACTGCAGACAAACCTGAGATAACACGAGCATCTCCGACTGCGATGGGGCCTATCAAGCGATGCAACGCGTCACTTCCGGTTAGTGAGCGAAGGCCTACTCTCCGCTTTAGCCACTCCGAGATCCACGCGCCCTGCTCATTAATAATCTGCACACGCTCAAATAGTCTGGGTAAAAGGAATTTCGTGAGCCAATAATCCTCTGGGATCGATCGTGAGCAAAATGATTTCCGGGCAGTACCCATTCTGTGAGCTTAAAACAGCGGTAATTTAGTGCTTGAAATCGAGCTCCAAAGTGCCCTATTTAGCCACGGAGCGGAGGGATCATAATTATTCAGGTTACGCGTCGAGTTAATTGTGCAAATGGTTTTGTTGTATTGGGCTGGCGTTTAACTTTTGTTGAAAACCGAACGACAACGATAATATTTATCCAGAGAATTTCTTTTTGAAACAAAATTCGAAGCCGATCTGCGAGAATGGGGATCTTCGGAAGTATACGGCCTATACATGTAATGTTTTTTGCCGCTACGTACGTGTATTTCGCGAGTTGTGCATCTGGTCACATGGCTACGATTACGGCAATGGTACATGTATTGCCGTTATACGTGTACATGTACAGCTAGGCCTATACTGTATTTGCGGTGTAAGCCGTAGGCCTTCTGGTAGCAGCCTGCCTAGACGTTCTTCTTCTTTTCTTCGGTGCGCTGACCTAGCTTCTTCCTTTCTTTTGATTTATTAAACGAGACCAAACTTTCGTTTGGCCGGAGAAAAATTGAGTTTAGACTCAAATGTGTTTGTCTGCACGGAAATCTTTAGTAAAAGGCGAAAGATTTGTTCGTACTGCAGACAAACCTGAGATAACACGAGCATCTCCGACTGCGATGGGGCCTATCAAGCGATGCAACGCGTCACTTCCGGTTAGTGAGCGAAGGCCTACTCTCCGCTTTAGCCACTCCGAGATCCACGCGCCCTGCTCATTAATAATCTGCACACGCTCAAATAGTGTCTGGGTAAAAGGAATTTCGTGAGCCAATAATCCTCTGGGATCGATCGTGAGCAAAATGATTTCCGGGCAGTACCCATTCTGTGAGCTTAAAACAGCGGTAATTTAGTGCTTGAAATCGAGCTCCAAAGTGCCCTATTTAGCCACGGAGCGGAGGGATCATAATTATTCAGGTTACGCGTCGAGTTAATTGTGCAAATGGTTTTGTTGTATTGGGCTGGCGTTTAACTTTTGTTGAAAACCGAACGACAACGATAATATTTTTCCAGAGAATTTCTTTTTGAAACAAAATTCGAAGCCGATCTGCGAGAATGGGGATCTTCGGAAGTATACGGCCTATACATGTAATGTTTTTTTGCCGCTACGTACGTGTATTTCGCGAGTTGTGCATCTGGTCACATGGCTACGGTTACGGCAATGGTACATGTATTGCCGTTATACGTGTACATGTACAGCTAGGCCTATACTGTATTTGCGGTGTAAGCCGTAGGCCTTCTGGTAGCAGCCTGCCTAGACGTTCTTCTTCTTTTCTTCGGTGCGCTGACCTAGCTTGTTCCTTTCTTTTGATTTATTAAACGAGACCAAACTTTCGTTTGGCCGGAGAAAAATTGAGTTTAGACTCAAATGTGTTTGTCTGCACGGAAATCTTTAGTAAAAGGCGAAAGATTTGTTCGTACTGCAGACAAACCTGAGATAACACGAGCATCTTCGACTGCGATGGGGCCTATCAAGCGATGCAACGCGTCACTTCCGGTTAGTGAGCGAAGGCCTACTCTCCGCTTTAGCCACTCCGAGATCCACGCGCCCTGCTCATTAATAATCTGCAGACGCTCAAATAGTCTGGGTAAAAGGAATTTCGTGAGCCAATAATCCTCTGGGATCGATCGTGAGCAAAATGATTTCCGGGCAGTACCCATTCTGTGAGCTTAAAACTGCGTTAATTTAGTGCTTGAAATCGAGCTCCAAAGTGCCCTATTTAGCCACGGAGCGGAGGGATCATAATTATTCAGGTTACGCGTCGAGTTAATTGTTCAAATGGTTTTGTTGTATTGGGCTGGCGTTTAACTTTTGTTGAAAACCGAACGACAACGATAATATTTTTTCCAGAGAATTTCTTTTTGAAACAAAATTCGAAGCCGATCTGCGAGAATGGGGATCTTCGGAAGTATACGGCCTATACATGTAATGTTTTTTGCCGCTACGTACGTGTATTTCGCGAGTTGTGCATCTGGTCACATGGCTACGATTACGGCAATGGTACATGTATTGCCGTTATACGTGTACATGTACAGCTAGGCCTATACTGTATTTGCGGTGTAAGCCGTAGGCCTTCTGGTAGCAGCCTGCCTAGACGTTCTTCTTCTTTTCTTCGGTGCGCTGACCTAGCTTCTTCCTTTCTTTTGATTTATTAAACGAGACCAAACTTTCGTTTGGCCGGAGAAAAATTGAGTTTAGACTCAAATGTGTTTGTCTGCACGGAAATCTTTAGTAAAAGGCGAAAGATTTGTTCGTACTGCAGACAAACCTGAGATAACACGAGCATCTCCGACTGCGATGGGGCCTATCAAGCGATGCAACGCGTCACTTCCGGTTAGTGAGCGAAGGCCTACTCTCCGCTTTAGCCACTCCGAGATCCACGCGCCCTGCTCATTAATAATCTGCACACGCTCAAATAGTCTGGGTAAAAGGAATTTCGTGAGCCAATAATCCTCTGGGATCGATCGTGAGCAAAATGATTTCCGGGCAGTACCCATTCTGTGAGCTTAAAACAGCGGTAATTTAGTGCTTGAAATCGAGCTCCAAAGTGCCCTATTTAGCCACGGAGCGGAGGGATCATAATTATTCAGGTTACGCGTCGAGTTAATTGTGCAAATGGTTTTGTTGTATTGGGCTGGCGTTTAACTTTTGTTGAAAACCGAACGACAACGATAATATTTTTCCAGAGAATTTCTTTTTGAAACAAAATTCGAAGCCGATCTGCGAGAATGGGGATCTTCGGAAGTATACGGCCTATACATGTAATGTTTTTTGCCGCTACGTACGTGTATTTCGCGAGTTGTGCATCTGGTCACATGGCTACGATTACGGCAATGGTACATGTATTGCCGTTATACGTGTACATGTACAGCTAGGCCTATACTGTATTTGCGGTGTAAGCCGTAGGCCTTCTGGTAGCAGCCTGCCTAGACGTTCTTCTTCTTTTCTTCGGTGCGCTGACCTAGCTTGTTCCTTTCTTTTGATTTATTAAACGAGACCAAACTTTCGTTTGGCCGGAGAAAAATTGAGTTTAGACTCAAATGTGTTTGTCTGCACGGAAATCTTTAGTAAAAGGCGAAAGATTTGTTCGTACTGCAGACAAACCTGAGATAACACGAGCATCTCCGACTGCGATGGGGCCTATCAAGCGATGCAACGCGTCACTTCCGGTTAGTGAGCGAAGGCCTACTCTCCGCTTTAGCCACTCCGAGATCCACGCGCCCTGCTCATTATTAATCTGCACACGCTCAAATAGTCTGGGTAAAAGGAATTTCGTGAGCCAATAATCCTCTGGGATCGATCGTGAGCAAAATGATTTCCGGGCAGTACCCATTCTGTGAGCTTAAAACAGCGGTAATTTAGTGCTTGAAATCGAGCTCCAAAGTGCCCTATTTAGCCACGGAGCGGAGGGATCATAATTATTCAGGTTACGCGTCGAGTTAATTGTGCAAATGGTTTTGTTGTATTGGGCTGGCGTTTAACTTTTGTTGAAAACCGAACGACAACGATAATATTTTTCCAGAGAATTTCTTTTTGAAACAAAATTCGAAGCCGATCTGCGAGAATGGGGATCTTCGGAAGTATACGGCCTATACATGTAATGTTTTTTGCCGCTACGTACGTGTATTTCGCGAGTTGTGCATCTGGTCACATGGCTACGATTACGGCAATGGTACATGTATTGCCGTTATACGTGTACATGTACAGCTAGGCCTATACTGTATTTGCGGTGTAAGCCGTAGGCCTTCTGGTAGCAGCCTGCCTAGACGTTCTTCTTCTTTTCTTCGGTGCGCTGACCTAGCTTCTTCCTTTCTTTTGATTTATTAAACGAGACCAAACTTTCGTTTGGCCGGAGAAAAATTGAGTTTAGACTCAAATGTGTTTGTCTGCACGGAAATCTTTAGTAAAAGGCGAAAGATTTGTTCGTACTGCAGACAAACCTGAGATAACACGAGCATCTCCGACTGCGATGGGGCCTATCAAGCGATGCAACGCGTCACTTCCGGTTAGTGAGCGAAGGCCTACTCTCCGCTTTAGCCACTCCGAGATCCACGCGCCCTGCTCATTAATAATCTGCACACGCTCAAATAGTCTGGGTAAAAGGAATTTCGTGAGCCAATAATCCTCTGGGATCGATCGTGAGCAAAATGATTTCCGGGCAGTACCCATTCTGTGAGCTTAAAACAGCGGTAATTTAGTGCTTGAAATCGAGCTCCAAAGTGCCCTATTTAGCCACGGAGCGGAGGGATCATAATTATTCAGGTTACGCGTCGAGTTAATTGTGCAAATGGTTTTGTTGTATTGGGCTGGCGTTTAACTTTTGTTGAAAACCGAACGACAACGATAATATTTTTCCAGAGAATTTCTTTTTGAAACAAAATTCGAAGCCGATCTGCGAGAATGGGGATCTTCGGAAGTATACGGCCTATACATGTAATGTTTTTTGCCGCTACGTACGTGTATTTCGCGAGTTGTGCATCTGGTCACATGGCTACGATTACGGCAATGGTACATGTATTGCCGTTATACGTGTACATGTACAGCTAGGCCTATACTGTATTTGCGGTGTAAGCCGTAGGCCTTCTGGTAGCAGCCTGCCTAGACGTTCTTCTTCTTTTCTTCGGTGCGCTGACCTAGCTTCTTCCTTTCTTTTGATTTATTAAACGAGACCAAACTTTCGTTTGGCCGGAGAAAAATTGAGTTTAGACTCAAATGTGTTTGTCTGCACGGAAATCTTTAGTAAAAGGCGAAAGATTTGTTCGTACTGCAGACAAACCTGAGATAACACGAGCATCTCCGACTGCGATGGGGCCTATCAAGCGATGCAACGCGTCACTTCCGGTTAGTGAGCGAAGGCCTACTCTCCGCTTTAGCCACTTCGAGCTCCACGCGCCCTGCTCATTATTAATCTGCACACGCTCAAATAGTCTGGGTAAAAGGAATTTCGTGAGCCAATAATCCTCTGGGATCGATCGTGAGCAAAATGATTTCCGGGCAGTACCCATTCTGTGAGCTTAAAACAGCGGTAATTTAGTGCTTAAAATCGAGCTCCAAAGTGCCCTATTTAGCCACGGAGCGGAGGGATCATAATTATTCAGGTTACGCGTCGAGTTAATTGTGCAAATGGTTTTGTTGTATTGGGCTGGCGTTTAACTTTTGTTGAAAACCGAACGACAACGATAATATTTTTCCAGAGAATTTCTTTTTGAAACAAAATTCGAAGCCGATCTGCGAGAATGGGGATCTTCG
Organism: Henricia sp. BOLD:AAB3569; assembly: GCA_037783545.1. Taxonomy (NCBI): domain Eukaryota; kingdom Metazoa; phylum Echinodermata; class Asteroidea; order Spinulosida; family Echinasteridae; genus Henricia; species Henricia sp. BOLD:AAB3569. The sequence goes on along the minus strand of JBBELK010000356.1, from coordinate 763,088 downwards.
GAAGTATACGGCCTATACATGTAATGTTTTTTGCCGCTACGTACGTGTATTTCGCGAGTTGTGCATCTGGTCACATGGCTACGATTACGGCAATGGTACATGTATTGCCGTTATACGTGTACATGTACAGCTAGGCCTATACTGTATTTGCGGTGTAAGCCGTAGGCCTTCTGGTAGCAGCCTGCCTAGACGTTCTTCTTCTTTTCTTCGGTGCGCTGACCTAGCTTCTTCCTTTCTTTTGATTTATTAAACGAGACCAAACTTTCGTTTGGCCGGAGAAAAATTGAGTTTAGACTCAAATGTGTTTGTCTGCACGGAAATCTTTAGTAAAAGGCGAAAGATTTGTTCGTACTGCAGACAAACCTGAGATAACACGAGCATCTCCGACTGCGATGGGGCCTATCAAGCGATGCAACGCGTCACTTCCGGTTAGTGAGCGAAGGCCTACTCTCCGCTTTAGCCACTCCGAGATCCACGCGCCCTGCTCATTAATAATCTGCACACGCTCAAATAGTCTGGGTAAAAGGAATTTCGTGAGCCAATAATCCTCTGGGATCGATCGTGAGCAAAATGATTTCCGGGCAGTACCCATTCTGTGAGCTTAAAACAGCGGTAATTTAGTGCTTGAAATCGAGCTCCAAAGTGCCCTATTTAGCCACGGAGCGGAGGGATCATAATTATTCAGGTTACGCGTCGAGTTAATTGTTCAAATGGTTTTGTTGTATTGGGCTGGCGTTTAACTTTTGTTGAAAACCGAACGACAACGATAATATTTTTCCAGAGAATTTCTTTTTGAAACAAAATTCGAAGCCGATCTGCGAGAATGGGGATCTTCGGAAGTATACGGCCTATACATGTAATGTTTTTTGCCGCTACGTACGTGTATTTCGCGAGTTGTGCATCTGGTCACATGGCTCCGATTACGGCAATGGTACATGTATTGCCGTTATACGTGTACATGTACAGCTAGGCCTATACTGTATTTGCGGTGTAAGCCGTAGGCCTTCTGGTAGCAGCCTGCCTAGACGTTCTTCTTCTTTTCTTCGGTGCGCTGACCTAGCTTATTCCTTTCTTTTGATTTATTAAACGAGACCAAACTTTCGTTTGGCCGGAGAAAAATTGAGTTTAGACTCAAATGTGTTTGTCTGCACGGAAATCTTTAGTAAAAGGCGAAAGATTTGTTCGTACTGCAGACAAACCTGAGATAACACGAGCATCTCCGACTGCGATGGGGCCTATCAAGCGATGCAACGCGTCACTTCCGGTTAGTGAGCGAAGGCCTACTCTCCGCTTTAGCCACTCCGAGATCCACGCGCCCTGCTCATTAATAATCTGCACACGCTCAAATAGTCTGGGTAAAAGGAATTTCGTGAGCCAATAATCCTCTGGGATCGATCGTGAGCAAAATGATTTCCGGGCAGTACCCATTCTGTGAGCTTAAAACAGCGGTAATTTAGTGCTTGAAATCGAGCTCCAAAGTGCCCTATTTAGCCACGGAGCGGAGGGATCATAATTATTCAGGTTACGCGTCGAGTTAATTGTTCAAATGGTTTTGTTGTATTGGGCTGGCGTTTAACTTTTGTTGAAAACCGAACGACAACGATAATATTTTTCCAGAGAATTTCTTTTTGAAACAAAATTCGAAGCCGATCTGCGAGAATGGGGATCTTCGGAAGTATACGGCCTATACATGTAATGTTTTTTGCCGCTACGTACGTGTATTTCGCGAGTTGTGCATCTGGTCACATGGCTACGATTACGGCAATGGTACATGTATTGCCGTTATACGTGTACATGTACAGCTAGGCCTATACTGTATTTGCGGTGTAAGCCGTAGGCCTTCTGGTAGCAGCCTGCCTAGACGTTCTTCTTCTTTTCTTCGGTGCGCTGACCTAGCTTGTTCCTTTCTTTTGATTTATTAAACGAGACCAAACTTTCGTTTGGCCGGAGAAAAATTGAGTTTAGACTCAAATGTGTTTGTCTGCACGGAAATCTTTAGTAAAAGGCGAAAGATTTGTTCGTACTGCAGACAAACCTGAGATAACACGAGCATCTCCGACTGCGATGGGGCCTATCAAGCGATGCAACGCGTCACTTCCGGTTAGTGAGCGAAGGCCTATTCTCCGCTTTAGCCACTCCGAGATCCACGCGCCCTGCTCATTAATAATCTGCACACGCTCAAATAGTCTGAGTAAAAGGAATTTCGTGAGCCAATAATCCTCTGGGATCGATCGTGAGCAAAATGATTTCCGGGCAGTACCCATTCTGTGAGCTTAAAACAGCGGTAATTTAGTGCTTGAAATCGAGCTCCAAAGTGCCCTATTTAGCCACGGAGCGGAGGGATCATAATTATTCAGGTTACGCGTCGAGTTAATTGTGCAAATGGTTTTGTTGTATTGGGCTGGCGTTTAACTTTTGTTGAAAACCGAACGACAACGATAATATTTTTCCAGAGAATTTCTTTTTGAAACAAAATTCGAAGCCGATCTGCGAGAATGGGGATCTTCGGAAGTATACGGCCTATACATGTAATGTTTTTTGCCGCTACGTACGTGTATTTCGCGAGTTGTGCATCTGGTCACATGGCTACGATTACGGCAATGGTACATGTATTGCCGTTATACGTGTACATGTACAGCTAGGCCTATACTGTATTTGCGGTGTAAGCCGTAGGCCTTCTGGTAGCAGCCTGCCTAGACGTTCTTCTTCTTTTCTTCGGTGCGCTGACCTAGCTTCTTCCTTTCTTTTGATTTATTAAACGAGACCAAACTTTCGTTTGGCCGGAGAAAAATTGAGTTTAGACTCAAATGTGTTTGTCTGCACGGAAATCTTTAGTAAAAGGCGAAAGATTTGTTCGTACTGCAGACAAACCTGTGATAACACGAGCATCTCCGACTGCGATGGGGCCTATCAAGCGATGCAACGCGTCACTTCCGGTTAGTGAGCGAAGGCCTACTCTCCGCTTTAGCCACTCCGAGATCCACGCGCCCTGCTCATTAATAATCTGCACACGCTCAAATAGTCTGGGTAAAAGGAATTTCGTGAGCCAATAATCCTCTGGGATCGATCGTGAGCAAAATGATTTCCGGGCAGTACCCATTCTGTGAGCTTAAAACAGCGGTAATTTAGTGCTTGAAATCGAGCTCCAAAGTGCCCTATTTAGCCACGGAGCGGAGGGATCATAATTATTCAGGTTACGCGTCGAGTTAATTGTGCAAATGGTTTTGTTGTATTGGGCTGGCGTTTAACTTTTGTTGAAAACCGAACGACAACGATAATATTTTTCCAGAGAATTTCTTTTTGAAACAAAATTCGAAGCCGATCTGCGAGAATGGGGATCTTCGGAAGTATACGGCCTATACATGTAATGTTTTTTGCCGCTACGTACGTGTATTTCGCGAGTTGTGCATCTGGTCACATGGCTACGATTACGGCAATGGTACATGTATTGCCGTTATACGTGTACATGTACAGCTAGGCCTATACTGTATTTGCGGTGTAAGCCGTAGGCCTTCTGGTAGCAGCCTGCCTAGACGTTCTTCTTCTTTTCTTCGGTGCGCTGACCTAGCTTCTTCCTTTCTTTTGATTTATTAAACGAGACCAAACTTTCGTTTGGCCGGAGAAAAATTGAGTTTAGACTCAAATGTGTTTGTCTGCACGGAAATCTTTAGTAAAAGGCGAAAGATTTGTTCGTACTGCAGACAAACCTGTGATAACACGAGCATCTCCGACTGCGATGGGGCCTATCAAGCGATGCAACGCGTCACTTCCGGTTAGTGAGCGAAGGCCTACTCTCCGCTTTAGCCACTCCGAGATCCACGCGCCCTGCTCATTAATAATCTGCACACGCTCAAATAGTCTGGGTAAAAGGAATTTCGTGAGCCAATAATCCTCTGGGATCGATCGTGAGCAAAATGATTTCCGGGCAGTACCCATTCTGTGAGCTTAAAACAGCGGTAATTTAGTGCTTGAAATCGAGCTCCAAAGTGCCCTATTTAGCCACGGAGCGGAGGGATCATAATTATTCAGGTTACGCGTCGAGTTAATTGTGCAAATGGTTTTGTTGTATTGGGCTGGCGTTTAACTTTTGTTGAAAACCGAACGACAACGATAATATTTTTCCAGAGAATTTCTTTTTGAAACAAAATTCGAAGCCGATCTGCGAGAATGGGGATCTTCGGAAGTATACGGCCTATACATGTAATGTTTTTTGCCGCTACGTACGTGTATTTCGCGAGTTGTGCATCTGGTCACATGGCTACGATTACGGCAATGGTACATGTATTGCCGTTATACGTGTACATGTACAGCTAGGCCTATACTGTATTTGCGGTGTAAGCCGTAGGCCTTCTGGTAGCAGCCTGCCTAGACGTTCTTCTTCTTTTCTTCGGTGCGCTGACCTAGCTTGTTCCTTTCTTTTGATTTATTAAACGAGACCAAACTTTCGTTTGGCCGGAGAAAAATTGAGTTTAGACTCAAATGTGTTTGTCTGCACGGAAATCTTTAGTAAAAGGCGAAAGATTTGTTCGTACTGCAGACAAACCTGTGATAACACGAGCATCTCCGACTGCGATGGGGCCTATCAAGCGATGCAACGCGTCACTTCCGGTTAGTGAGCGAAGGCCTACTCTCCGCTTTAGCCACTCCGAGATCCACGCGCCCTGCTCATTAATAATCTGCACACGCTCAAATAGTCTGGGTAAAAGGAATTTCGTGAGCCAATAATCCTCTGGGATCGATCGTGAGCAAAATGATTTCCGGGCAGTACCCATTCTGTGAGCTTAAAACAGCGGTAATTTAGTGCTTGAAATCGAGCTCCAAAGTGCCCTATTTAGCCACGGAGCGGAGGGATCATAATTATTCAGGTTACGCGTCGAGTTAATTGTGCAAATGGTTTTGTTGTATTGGGCTGGCGTTTAACTTTTGTTGAAAACCGAACGACAACGATAATATTTTTCCAGAGAATTTCTTTTTGAAACAAAATTCGAAGCCGATCTGCGAGAATGGGGATCTTCGGAAGTATACGGCCTATACATGTAATGTTTTTTGCCGCTACGTACGTGTATTTCGCGAGTTGTGCATCTGGTCACATGGCTACGATTACGGCAATGGTACATGTATTGCCGTTATACGTGTACATGTACAGCTAGGCCTATACTGTATTTGCGGTGTAAGCCGTAGGCCTTCTGGTAGCAGCCTGCCTAGACGTTCTTCTTCTTTTCTTCGGTGCGCTGACCTAGTTTGTTCCTTTCTTTTGATTTATTAAACGAGACCAAACTTTCGTTTGGCCGGAGAAAAATTGAGTTTAGACTCAAATGTGTTTGTCTGCACGGAAATCTTTAGTAAAAGGCGAAAGATTTGTTCGTACTGCAGACAAACCTGAGATAACACGAGCATCTCCGACTGCGATGGGGCCTATCAAGCGATGCAACGCGTCACTTCCGGTTAGTGAGCGAAGGCCTACTCTCCGCTTTAGCCACTCCGAGATCCACGCGCCCTGCTCATTAATAATCTGCACACGCTCAAATAGTCTGGGTAAAAGGAATTTCGTGAGCCAATAATCCTCTAGGATCGATCGTGAGCAAAATGATTTCCGGGCAGTACCCATTCTGTGAGCTTAAAACAGCGGTAATTTAGTGCTTGAAATCGAGCTCCAAAGTGCCCTATTTAGCCACGGAGCGGAGGGATCATAATTATTCAGGTTACGCGTCGAGTTAATTGTGCAAATGGTTTTGTTGTATTGGGCTGGCGTTTAACTTTTGTTGAAAACCGAACGACAACGATAATATTTTTCCAGAGAATTTCTTTTTGAAACAAAATTCGAAGCCGATCTGCGAGAATGGGGATCTTCGGAAGTATACGGCCTATACATGTAATGTTTTTTGCCGCTACGTACGTGTATTTCGCGAGTTGTGCATCTGGTCACATGGCTACGATTACGGCAATGGTACATGTATTGCCGTTATACGTGTACATGTACAGCTATAGGCCTATACTGTATTTGCGGTGTAAGCCGTAGGCCTTCTGGTAGCAGCCTGCCTAGACGTTCTTCTTCTTTTCTTCGGTGCGCTGACCTAGCTTGTTCCTTTCTTTTGATTTATTAAACGAGACCAAACTTTCGTTTGGCCGGAGAAAAATTGAGTTTAGACTCAAATGTGTTTGTCTGCACGGAAATCTTTAGTAAAAGGCGAAAGATTTGTTCGTACTGCAGACAAACCCGAGATAACACGAGCATCTCCGACTGCGATGGGGCCTATCAAGCGATGCAACGCGTCACTTCCGGTTAGTGAGCGAAGGCCTACTCTCCGCTTTAGCCACTCCGAGATCCACGCGCCCTGCTCATTATTAATCTGCACACGCTCAAATAGTCTGGGTAAAAGGAATTTCGTGAGCCAATAATCCTCTGGGATCGATCGTGAGCAAAATGATTTCCGGGCAGTACCCATTCTGTGAGCTTAAAACAGCGGTAATTTAGTGCTTGAAATCGAGCTCCAAAGTGCCCTATTTAGCCACGGAGCGGAGGGATCATAATTATTCAGGTTACGCGTCGAGTTAATTGTGCAAATGGTTTTGTTGTATTGGGCTGGCGTTTAAATTTTGTTGAAAACCGAACGACAACGATAATATTTTTCCAGAGAATTTCTTTTTGAAACAAAATTCGAAGCCGATCTGCGAGAATGGGGATCTTCGGAAGTATACGGCCTATACATGTAATGTTTTTTGGGGCTACGTACGTGTATTTCGCGAGTTGTGCATCTGGTCACATGGCTACGATTACGGCAATGGTACATGTATTGCCGTTATACGTGTACATGTACAGCTAGGCCTATAATGTATTTGCAGTGTAAGCCGTAGGCCTTCTGGTAGCAGCCTGCTTAGACGTTCTTCTTCTTTTCTTCGGTGCGCTGACCTAGCTTCTTCCTTTCTTTTGATTTATTAAACGAGACCAAACTTTCGTTTGGCCGGAGAAAAATTGAGTTTAGACTCAAATGTGTTTGTCTGCACGGAAATCTTTAGTAAAAGGCGAAAGATTTGTTCGTACTGCAGACAAACCTGAGATAACACGAGCATCTCCGACTGCGATGGGGCCTATCAAGCGATGCAACGCGTCACTTCCGGTTAGTGAGCGAAGGCCTACTCTCCGCTTTAGCCACTCCGAGATCCACGCGCCCTGCTCATTAATAATCTGCACACGCTCAAATAGTCTGGGTAAAAGGAATTTCGTGAGCCAATAATCCTCTGGGATCGATCGTGAGCAAAATGATTTCCGGGCAGTACCCATTCTGTGAGCTTAAAACAGCGGTAATTTAGTGCTTGAAATCGAGCTCCAAAGTGCCCTATTTAGCCACGGAGCGGAGGGATCATAATTATTCAGGTTACGCGTCGAGTTAATTGTGCAAATGGTTTTGTTGTATTGGGCTGGCGTTTAACTTTTGTTGAAAACCGAACGACAACGATAATATTTTTCCAGAGAATTTCTTTTTGAAACAAAATTCGAAGCCGATCTGCGAGAATGGGGATCTTCGGAAGTATACGGCCTATACATGTAATGTTTTTTGCCGCTACGTACGTGTATTTCGCGAGTTGTGCATCTGGTCACATGGCTACGATTACGGCAATGGTACATGTATTGCCGTTATACGTGTACATGTACAGCTAGGCCTATACTGTATTTGCGGTGTAAGCCGTAGGCCTTCTGGTAGCAGCCTGCCTAGACGTTCTTCTTCTTTTCTTCGGTGCGCTGACCTAGCTTCTTCCTTTCTTTTGATTTATTAAACGAGACCAAACTTTCGTTTGGCCGGAGAAAAATTGAGTTTAGACTCAAATGTGTTTGTCTGCACGGAAATCTTTAGTAAAAGGCGAAAGATTTGTTCGTACTGCAGACAAACCTGTGATAACACGAGCATCTCCGACTGCGATGGGGCCTATCAAGCGATGCAACGCGTCACTTCCGGTTAGTGAGCGAAGGCCTACTCTCCGCTTTAGCCACTCCGAGATCCACGCGCCCTGCTCATTAATAATCTGCACACGCTCAAATAGTCTGGGTAAAAGGAATTTCGTGAGCCAATAATCCTCTGGGATCGATCGTGAGCAAAATGATTTCCGGGCAGTACCCATTCTGTGAGCTTAAAACAGCGGTAATTTAGTGCTTGAAATCGAGCTCCAAAGTGCCCTATTTAGCCACGGAGCGGAGGGATCATAATTATTCAGGTTACGCGTCGAGTTAATTGTGCAAATGGTTTTGTTGTATTGGGCTGGCGTTTAACTTTTGTTGAAAACCGAACGACAACGATAATATTTTTCCAGAGAATTTCTTTTTGAAACAAAATTCGAAGCCGATCTGCGAGAATGGGGATCTTCGGAAGTATACGGCCTATACATGTAATGTTTTTTGCCGCTACGTACGTGTATTTCGCGAGTTGTGCATCTGGTCACATGGCTACGATTACGGCAATGGTACATGTATTGCCGTTATACGTGTACATGTACAGCTAGGCCTATACTGTATTTGCGGTGTAAGCCGTAGGCCTTCTGGTAGCAGCCTGCCTAGACGTTCTTCTTCTTTTCTTCGGTGCGCTGACCTAGCTTCTTCCTTTCTTTTGATTTATTAAACGAGACCAAACTTTCGTTTGGCCGGAGAAAAATTGAGTTTAGACTCAAATGTGTTTGTCTGCACGGAAATCTTTAGTAAAAGGCGAAAGATTTGTTCGTACTGCAGACAAACCTGTGATAACACGAGCATCTCCGACTGCGATGGGGCCTATCAAGCGATGCAACGCGTCACTTCCGGTTAGTGAGCGAAGGCCTACTCTCCGCTTTAGCCACTCCGAGATCCACGCGCCCTGCTCATTAATAATCTGCACACGCTCAAATAGTCTGGGTAAAAGGAATTTCGTGAGCCAATAATCCTCTGGGATCGATCGTGAGCAAAATGATTTCCGGGCAGTACCCATTCTGTGAGCTTAAAACAGCGGTAATTTAGTGCTTGAAATCGAGCTCCAAAGTGCCCTATTTAGCCACGGAGCGGAGGGATCATAATTATTCAGGTTACGCGTCGAGTTAATTGTGCAAATGGTTTTGTTGTATTGGGCTGGCGTTTAACTTTTGTTGAAAACCGAACGACAACGATAATATTTTTCCAGAGAATTTCTTTTTGAAACAAAATTCGAAGCCGATCTGCGAGAATGGGGATCTTCGGAAGTATACGGCCTATACATGTAATGTTTTTTGCCGCTACGTACGTGTATTTCGCGAGTTGTGCATCTGGTCACATGGCTACGATTACGGCAATGGTACATGTATTGCCGTTATACGTGTACATGTACAGCTATAGGCCTATACTGTATTTGCGGTGTAAGCCGTAGGCCTTCTGGTAGCAGCCTGCCTAGACGTTCTTCTTCTTTTCTTCGGTGCGCTGACCTAGCTTGTTCCTTTCTTTTGATTTATTAAACGAGACCAAACTTTCGTTTGGCCGGAGAAAAATTGAGTTTAGACTCAAATGTGTTTGTCTGCACGGAAATCTTTAGTAAAAGGCGAAAGATTTGTTCGTACTGCAGACAAACCCGAGATAACACGAGCATCTCCGACTGCGATGGGGCCTATCAAGCGATGCAACGCGTCACTTCCGGTTAGTGAGCGAAGGCCTACTCTCCGCTTTAGCCACTCCGAGATCCACGCGCCCTGCTCATTATTAATCTGCACACGCTCAAATAGTCTGGGTAAAAGGAATTTCGTGAGCCAATAATCCTCTGGGATCGATCGTGAGCAAAATGATTTCCGGGCAGTACCCATTCTGTGAGCTTAAAACAGCGGTAATTTAGTGCTTGAAATCGAGCTCCAAAGTGCCCTATTTAGCCACGGAGCGGAGGGATCATAATTATTCAGGTTACGCGTCGAGTTAATTGTGCAAATGGTTTTGTTGTATTGGGCTGGCGTTTAACTTTTGTTGAAAACCGAACGACAACGATAATATTTTTCCAGAGAATTTCTTTTTGAAACAAAATTCGAAGCCGATCTGCGAGAATGGGGATCTTCGGAAGTATACGGCCTATACATGTAATGTTTTTTGGGGCTACGTACGTGTATTTCGCGAGTTGTGCATCTGGTCACATGGCTACGATTACGGCAATGGTACATGTATTGCCGTTATACGTGTACATGTACAGCTAGGCCTATAATGTATTTGCAGTGTAAGCCGTAGGCCTTCTGGTAGCAGCCTGCTTAGACGTTCTTCTTCTTTTCTTCGGTGCGCTGACCTAGCTTCTTCCTTTCTTTTGATTTATTAAACGAGACCAAACTTTCGTTTGGCCGGAGAAAAATTGAGTTTAGACTCAAATGTGTTTGTCTGCACGGAAATCTTTAGTAAAAGGCGAAAGATTTGTTCGTACTGCAGACAAACCTGAGATAACACGAGCATCTCCGACTGCGATGGGGCCTATCAAGCGATGCAACGCGTCACTTCCGGTTAGTGAGCGAAGGCCTACTCTCCGCTTTAGCCACTCCGAGATCCACGCGCCCTGCTCATTAATAATCTGCACACGCTCAAATAGTCTGGGTAAAAGGAATTTCGTGAGCCAATAATCCTCTGGGATCGATCGTGAGCAAAATGATTTCCGGGCAGTACCCATTCTGTGAGCTTAAAACAGCGGTAATTTAGTGCTTGAAATCGAGCTCCAAAGTGCCCTATTTAGCCACGGAGCGGAGGGATCATAATTATTCAGGTTACGCGTCGAGTTAATTGTGCAAATGGTTTTGTTGTATTGGGCTGGCGTTTAACTTTTGTTGAAAACCGAACGACAACGATAATATTTTTCCAGAGAATTTCTTTTTGAAACAAAATTCGAAGCCGATCTGCGAGAATGGGGATCTTCGGAAGTATACGGCCTATACATGTAATGTTTTTTGCCGCTACGTACGTGTATTTCGCGAGTTGTGCATCTGGTCACATGGCTACGATTATGGCAATGGTACATGTATTGCCGTTATACGTGTACATGTACAGCTAGGCCTATACTGTATTTGCGGTGTAAGATAGGCCTTCTGGTAGCAGCCTGCCTAGACGTTCTTCTTCCTTTCTTTTGATTTATTAAACGAGACCAAACTTTCGTTTGGCCGGAGAAAAATTGAGTTTAGACTCAAATGTGTTTGTCTGCACGGAAATCTTTAGTAAAAGGCGAAAGATTTGTTCGTACTGCAGACAAACCTGAGATAACACGAGCATCTCCGACTGCGATGGGGCCTATCAAGCGATGCAACGCGTCACTTCCGGTTAGTGAGCGAAGGCCTACTCTCCGCTTTAGCCACTCCGAGATCCACGCGCCCTGCTCATTAATAATCTGCACACGCTCAAATAGTCTGGGTAAAAGGAATTTCGTGAGCCAATAATCCTCTGGGATCGATCGTGAGCAAAATGATTTCCGGGCAGTACCCATTCTGTGAGCTTAAAACAGCGGTAATTTAGTGCTTGAAATCGAGCTCCAAAGTGCCCTATTTAGCCACGGAGCGGAGGGATCATAATTATTCAGGTTACGCGTCGAGTTAATTGTGCAAATGGTTTTGTTGTATTGGGCTGGCGTTTAACTTTTGTTGAAAACCGAACGACAACGATAATATTTTTCCAGAGAATTTCTTTTTGAAACAAAATTCGAAGCCGATCTGCGAGAATGGGGATCTTCGGAAGTATACGGCCTATACATGTAATGTTTTTTGCCGCTACGTACGTGTATTTCGCGAGTTGTGCATCTGGTCACATGGCTACGATTACGGCAATGGTACATGTATTGCCGTTATACGTGTACATGTACAGCTAGGCCTATACTGTATTTGCGGTGTAAGCCGTAGGCCTTCTGGTAGCAGCCTGCCTAGACGTTCTTCTTCTTTTCTTCGGTGCGCTGACCTAGCTTGTTCCTTTCTTTTGATTTATTAAACGAGACCAAACTTTCGTTTGGCCGGAGATAAATTGAGTTTAGACTCAAATGTGTTTGTCTGCACGGAAATCTTTAGTAAAAGGCGAAAGATTTGTTCGTACTGCAGACAAACCTGAGCTAACACGAGCATCTCCGACTGCGATGGGGCCTATCAAGCGATGCAACGCGTCACTTCCGGTTAGTGAGCGAAGGCCTACTCTCCGCTTTAGCCACTCCGAGATCCACGCGGCCTGCTCATTAATAATCTGCACACGCTCAAATAGTCTGGGTAAAAGGAATTTCGTGAGCCAATAATCCTCTGGGATCGATCGTGAGCAAAATGATTTCCGGGCAGTACCCATTCTGTGAGCTTAAAACAGCGGTAATTCAGTGCTTGAAATCGAGCTCCAAAGTGCCCTATTTAGCCACGGAGCGGAGGGATCATAATTATTCAGGTTACGCGTCGAGTTAATTGTGCAAATGGTTTTGTTGTATTGGGCTGGCGTTTAACTTTTGTTGAAAACCGAACGACAACGATAATATTTTTCCAGAGAATTTCTTTTTGAAACAAAATTCGAAGCCGATCTGCGAGAATGGGGATCTTCGGAAGTATACGGCCTATACATGTAATGTTTTTTGCCGCTACGTACGTGTATTTCGCGAGTTGTGCATCTGGTCACATGGCTACGATTACGGCAATGGTACATGTATTGCCGTTATACGTGTACATGTACAGCTAGGCCTATACTGTATTTGCGGTGTAAGCCGTAGGCCTTCTGGTAGCAGCCTGCCTAGACGTTCTTCTTCTTTTCTTCGGTGCGCTGACCTAGCTTGTTCCTTTCTTTTGATTTATTAAACGAGACCAAACTTTCGTTTGGCCGGAGAAAAATTGAGTTTAGACTCAAATGTGTTTGTCTGCACGGAAATCTTTAGTAAAAGGCGAAAGATTTGTTCGTACTGCAGACAAACCTGAGATAACACGAGCTTCTCCGACTGCGATGGGGCCTATCAAGCGATGCAACGCGTCACTTCCGGTTAGTGAGCGAAGGCCTACTCTCCGCTTTAGCCACTCCGAGATCCACGCGCCCTGCTCATTAATAATCTGCACACGCTCAAATAGTCTGGGTAAAAGGAATTTCGTGAGCCAATAATCCTCTGGGATCGATCGTGAGCAAAATGATTTCCGGGCAGTACCCATTCTGTGAGCTTAAAACAGCGGTAATTTAGTGCTTGAAATCGAGCTCCAAAGTGCCCTATTTAGCCACGGAGCGGAGGGATCATAATTATTCAGGTTACGCGTCGAGTTAATTGTGCAAATGGTTTTGTTGTATTGGGCTGGCGTTTAACTTTTGTTGAAAACCGAACGACAACGATAATATTTTTCCAGAGAATTTCTTTTTGAAAATAAATTCGAAGCCGATCTGGGAGAATGGGGATCTTCGGAAATATACGGCCTATACATGTAATGTTTTTTGCCGCTACGTACGTGTATTTCGCGAGTTGTGCATCTGGTCACATGGCTACGATTACGGCAATGGTACATGTATATAATATTTTTCCAGAGAATTTCTTTTTGAAACAAAATTCGAAGCCGATCTGCGAGAATGGGGATCTTCGGAAGTACACGGCCTATACATGTAATGTTTTTTGCCGCTACGTACGTGTATTTCGCGAGTTGTGCATCTGGTCACATGGCTACGATTACGGCAATGGTACATGTATTGCCGTTATACGTGTACATGTACAGCTAGGCCTATACTGTATTTGCGGTGTAAGCCGTAGGCCTTCTGGTAGCAGCCTGCCTAGACGTTCTTCTTCTTTTCTTCGGTGCGCTGACCTAGCTTCTTCCTTTCTTTTGATTTATTAAACGAGACCAAACTTTCGTTTGGCCGGAGAAAAATTTAGTTTAGACTCAAATGTGTTTGTCTGCACGGAAATCTTTAGTAAAAGGCGAAAGATTTGTTCGTACTGCAGACAAACCTGAGATAACACGAGCATCTCCGACTGCGATGGGGCCTATCAAGCGATGCAACGCGTCACTTCCGGTTAGTGAGCGAAGGCCTACTCTCCGCTTTAGCCACTCCGAGATCCACGCGCCCTGCTCATTAATAATCTGCACACGCTCAAATAGTCTGGGTAAAAGGAATTTCGTGAGCCAATAATCCTCTGGGATCGATCGTGAGCAAAATGATTTCCGGGCAGTACCCATTCTGTGAGCTTAAAACAGCGGTAATTTAGTGCTTGAAATCGAGCTCCAAAGTGCCCTATTTAGCCACGGAGCGGAGGGATCATAATTATTCAGGTTACGCGTCGAGTTAATTGTGCAAATGGTTTTGTTGTATTGGGCTGGCGTTTAACTTTTGTTGAAAACCGAACGACAACGATAATATTTTTCCAGAGAATTTCTTTTTGAAACAAAATTCGAAGCCGATCTGCGAGAATGGGGATCTTCGGAAGTATACGGCCTATACATGTAATGTTTTTTGCCGCTACGTACGTGTATTTCGCGAGTTGTGCATCTGGTCACATGGCTACGATTACGGCAATGGTACATGTATTGCCGTTATACGTGTACATGTACAGCTAGGCCTATAATGTATTTGCGGTGTAAGCCGTAGGCCTTCTGGTAGCAGCCTGCTTAGACGTTCTTCTTCTTTTCTTCGGTGCGCTGACCTAGCTTCTTCCTTTCTTTTGATTTATTAAACGAGACCAAACTTTCGTTTGGCCGGAGAAAAATTGAGTTTAGACTCAAATGTGTTTGTCTGCACGGATATCTTTAGTAAAAGGCGAAAGATTTGTTCGTACTGCAGACAAACCTGAGATAACACGAGCATCTCCGACTGCGATGGGGCCTATCAAGCGATGCAACGCGTCACTTCCGGTTAGTGAGCGAAGGCCTACTCTCCGCTTTAGCCACTCCGAGATCCACGCGCCTTGCTCATTAATAATCTACACACGCTCAAATAGTCTGGGTAAAAGGAATTTCGTGAGCCAATAATCCTCTGGGATCGATCGTGAGCAAAATGATTTCCGGGCAGTACCCATTCTGTGAGCTTAAAACAGCGGTCATTTAGTGCTTGAAATCGAGCTCCAAAGTGCCCTATTTAGCCACGGAGCGGAGGGATCATAATTATTCAGGTTACGCGTCGAGTTAATTGTGCAAATGGTTTTGTTGTATTGGGCTGGCGTTTAACTTTTGTTGAAAACCGAACGACAACGATAATATTTTTCCAGAGAATTTCTTTTTGAAACAAAATTCGAAGCCGATCTGCGAGAATGGGGATCTTCGGAAGTATACGGCCTATACATGTAATGTTTTTTGCCGCTACGTACGTGTATTTCGCGAGTTGTGCATCTGGTCACATGGCTACGATTACGGCAATGGTACATGTATTGCCGTTATACGTGTACATGTACAGCTAGGCCTATACTGTATTTGCGGTGTAAGCCGTAGGCCTTCTGGTAGCAGCCTGCCTAGACGTTCTTCTTCGGTGCGCTGACCTAGCTTGTTCCTTTCTTTTGATTTATTAAACGAGACCAAACTTTCGTTTGGCCGGAGAAAAATTGAGTTTAGACTCAAATGTGTTTGTTTGCACGGAAATCTTTAGTAAAAGGCGAAAGATTTGTTCGTACTGCAGACAAACCTGAGATAACACGAGCATCTCCGACTGCGATGGGGCCTATCAAGCGATGCAACGCGTCACTTCCGGTTAGTGAGCGAAGGCCTACTCTCCGCTTTAGCCACTCCGAGATCCACGCGCCCTGCTCATTAATAATCTGCACACGCTCAAATAGTCTGGGTAAAAGGAATTTCGTGAGCCAATAATCCTCTGGGATCGATCGTGAGCAAAATGATTTCCGGGCAGTACCCATTCTGTGAGCTTAAAACAGCGGTAATTTAGTGCTTGAAATCGAGCTCCAAAGTGCCCTATTTAGCCACGGAGCGGAGGGATCATAATTATTCAGGTTACGCGTCGAGTTAATTGTGCAAATGGTTTTGTTGTATTGGGCTGGCGTTTAACTTTTGTTGAAAACCGAACGACAACGATAATATTTTTCCAGAGAATTTCTTTTTGAAACAAAATTCGAAGCCGATCTGCGAGAATGGGGATCTTCGGAAGTATACGGCCTATACATGTAATGTTTTTTGCCGCTACGTACGTGTATTTCGCGAGTTGTGCATCTGGTCACATGGCTACGATTACGGCAATGGTACATGTATTGCCGTTATACGTGTACATGTACAGCTAGGCCTATACTGTATTTGCGGTGTAAGCCGTAGGCCTTCTGGTAGCAGCCTGCCTAGACGTTCTTCTTCTTTTCTTCGGTGCGCTGACCTAGCTTGTTCCTTTCTTTTGATTTATTAAACGAGACCAAACTTTCGTTTGGCCGGAGAAAAATTGAGTTTAGACTCAAATGTGTTTGTCTGCACGGAAATCTTTAGTAAAAGGCGAAAGATTTGTTCGTACTGCAGACAAACCTGAGATAACACGAGCATCTCCGACTGCGATGGGGCCTATCAAGCGATGCAACGCGTCACTTCCGGTTAGTGAGCGAAGGCCTACTCTCCGCTTTAGCCACTCCGAGATCCACGCGCCCTGCTCATTAATAATCTGCACACGCTCAAATAGTCTGGGTAAAAGGAATTTCGTGAGCCAATAATCCTCTAGGATCGATCGTGAGCAAAATGATTTCCGGGCAGTACCCATTCTGTGAGCTTAAAACAGCGGTAATTTAGTGCTTGAAATCGAGCTCCAAAGTGCCCTATTTAGCCACGGAGCGGAGGGATCATAATTATTCAGGTTACGCGTCGAGTTAATTGTGCAAATGGTTTTGTTGTATTGGGCTGGCGTTTAACTTTTGTTGAAAACCGAACGACAACGATAATATTTTTCCAGAGAATTTCTTTTTGAAACAAAATTCGAAGCCGATCTGCGAGAATGGGGATCTTCGGAAGTATACGGCCTATACATGTAATGTTTTTTGCCGCTACGTACGTGTATTTCGCGAGTTGTGCATCTGGTCACATGGCTACGATTACGGCAATGGTACATGTATTGCCGTTATACGTGTACATGTACAGCTAGGCCTATACTGTATTTGCGGTGTAAGCCGTAGGCCTTCTGGTAGCAGCCTGCCTAGACGTTCTTCTTCTTTTCTTCGGTGCGCTGACCGAGCTTGTTCCTTTCTTTTGATTTATTAAACGAGACCAAACTTTCGTTTGGCCGGAGAAAAATTGAGTTTAGACTCAAATGTGTTTGTCTGCACGGAAATCTTTAGTAAAAGGCGAAAGATTTGTTCGTACTGCAGACAAACCTGTGATAACACGAGCATCTCCGACTGCGATGGGGCCTATCAAGCGATGCAACGCGTCACTTCCGGTTAGTGAGCGAAGGCCTACTCTCCGCTTTAGCCACTCCGAGATCCACGCGCCCTGCTCATTAATAATCTGCACACGCTCAAATAGTCTGGGTAAAAGGAATTTCGTGAGCCAATAATCCTCTGGGATCGATCGTGAGCAAAATGATTTCCGGGCAGTACCCATTCTGTGAGCTTAAAACAGCGGTAATTTAGTGCTTGAAATCGAGCTCCAAAGTGCCCTATTTAGCCACGGAGCGGAGGGATCATAATTATTCAGGTTACGCGTCGAGTTAATTGTGCAAATGGTTTTGTTGTATTGGGCTGGCGTTTAACTTTTGTTGAAAACCGAACGACAACGATAATATTTTTCCAGAGAATTTCTTTTTGAAACAAAATTCGAAGCCGATCTGCGAGAATGGGGATCTTCGGAAGTATACGGCCTATACATGTAATGTTTTTTGCCGCTACGTACGTGTATTTCGCGAGTTGTGCATCTGGTCACATGGCTACGATTACGGCAATGGTACATGTATTGCCGTTATACGTGTACATGTACAGCTAGGCCTATACTGTATTTGCGGTGTAAGCCGTAGGCCTTCTGGTAGCAGCCTGCCTAGACGTTCTTCTTCGGTGCGCTGACCTAGCTTGTTCCTTTCTTTTGATTTATTAAACGAGACCAAACTTTCGTTTGGCCGGAGAAAAATTGAGTTTAGACTCAAATGTGTTTGTTTGCACGGAAATCTTTAGTAAAAGGCGAAAGATTTGTTCGTACTGCAGACAAACCTGAGATAACACGAGCATCTCCGACTGCGATGGGGCCTATCAAGCGATGCAACGCGTCACTTCCGGTTAGTGAGCGAAGGCCTACTCTCCGCTTTAGCCACTCCGAGATCCACGCGCCCTGCTCATTAATAATCTGCACACGCTCAAATAGTCTGGGTAAAAGGAATTTCGTGAGCCAATAATCCTCTGGGATCGATCGTGAGCAAAATGATTTCCGGGCAGTACCCATTCTGTGAGCTTAAAACAGCGGTAATTTAGTGCTTGAAATCGAGCTCCAAAGTGCCCTATTTAGCCACGGAGCGGAGGGATCATAATTATTCAGGTTACGCGTCGAGTTAATTGTGCAAATGGTTTTGTTGTATTGGGCTGGCGTTTAACTTTTGTTGAAAACCGAACGACAACGATAATATTTTTCCAGAGAATTTCTTTTTGAAACAAAATTCGAAGCCGATCTGCGAGAATGGGGATCTTCGGAAGTATACGGCCTATACATGTAATGTTTTTTGCCGCTACGTACGTGTATTTCGCGAGTTGTGCATCTGGTCACATGGCTACGATTACGGCAATGGTACATGTATTGCCGTTATACGTGTACATGTACAGCTAGGCCTATACTGTATTTGCGGTGTAAGCCGTAGGCCTTCTGGTAGCAGCCTGCCTAGACGTTCTTCTTCTTTTCTTCGGTGCGCTGACCTAGCTTGTTCCTTTCTTTTGATTTATTAAACGAGACCAAACTTTCGTTTGGCCGGAGAAAAATTGAGTTTAGACTCAAATGTGTTTGTCTGCACGGAAATCTTTAGTAAAAGGCGAAAGATTTGTTCGTACTGCAGACAAACCTGAGATAACACGAGCATCTCCGACTGCGATGGGGCCTATCAAGCGATGCAACGCGTCACTTCCGGTTAGTGAGCGAAGGCCTACTCTCCGCTTTAGCCACTCCGAGATCCACGCGCCCTGCTCATTAATAATCTGCACACGCTCAAATAGTCTGGGTAAAAGGAATTTCGTGAGCCAATAATCCTCTAGGATCGATCGTGAGCAAAATGATTTCCGGGCAGTACCCATTCTGTGAGCTTAAAACAGCGGCAATTTAGTGCTTGAAATCGAGCTCCAAAGTGCCCTATTTAGCCACGGAGCGGAGGGATCATAATTATTCAGGTTACGCGTCGAGTTAATTGTGCAAATGGTTTTGTTGTATTGGGCTGGCGTTTAACTTTTGTTGAAAACCGAACGACAACGATAATATTTTTCCAGAGAATTTCTTTTTGAAACAAAATTCGAAGCCGATCTGCGAGAATGGGGATCTTCGGAAGTATACGGCCTATACATGTAATGTTTTTTGCCGCTACGTACGTGTATTTCGCGAGTTGTGCATCTGGTCACATGGCTACGATTACGGCAATGGTACATGTATTGCCGTTATACGTGTACATGTACAGCTAGGCCTATACTGTATTTGCGGTGTAAGCCGTAGGCCTTCTGGTAGCAGCCTGCCTAGACGTTCTTCTTCTTTTCTTCGGTGCGCTGACCGAGCTTGTTCCTTTCTTTTGATTTATTAAACGAGACCAAACTTTCGTTTGGCCGGAGAAAAATTGAGTTTAGACTCAAATGTGTTTGTCTGCACGGAAATCTTTAGTAAAAGGCGAAAGATTTGTTCGTACTGCAGACAAACCTGAGATAACACGAGCATCTCCGACTGCGATGGGGCCTATCAAGCGATGCAACGCGTCACTTCCGGTTAGTGAGCGAAGGCCTACTCTCCGCTTTAGCCACTCCGAGATCCACGCGCCCTGCTCATTAATAATCTGCACACGCTCAAATAGTCTGGGTAAAAGGAATTTCGTGAGCCAATAATCCTCTGGGATCGATCGTGAGCAAAATGATTTCCGGGCAGTACCCATTCTGTGAGCTTAAAACAGCGGTAATTTTGTGCTTGAAATCGAGCTCCAAAGTGCCCTATTTAGCCACGGAGCGGAGGGATCATAATTATTCAGGTTACGCGTCGAGATAATTGTGCAAATGGTTTTGTTGTATTGGGCTGGCGTTTAACTTTTGTTGAAAACCGAACGACAACGATAATATTTTTCCAGAGAATTTCTTTTTGAAACAAAATTCGAAGCCGATCTGCGAGAATGGGGATCTTCGGAAGTATACGGCCTATACATGTAATGTTTTTTGCCGCTACGTACGTGTATTTCGCGAGTTGTGCATCTGGTCACATGGCTACGATTACGGCAATGGTACATGTATTGCCGTTATACGTGTACATGTACAGCTAGGCCTATACTGTATTTGCGGTGTAAGCCGTAGGCCTTCTGGTAGCAGCCTGCCTAGACGTTCTTCTTCTTTTCTTCGGTGCGCTGACCTAGCTTGTTCCTTTCTTTTGATTTATTAAACGAGACCAAACTTTCGTTTGGCCGGAGAAAAATTGAGTTTAGACTCAAATGTGTTTGTCTGCACGGAAATCTTTAGTAAAAGGCGAAAGATTTGTTCGTACTGCAGACAAACCTGAGATAACACGAGCATCTCCGACTGCGATGGGGCCTATCAAGCGATGCAACGCGTCACTTCCGGTTAGTGAGCGAAGGCCTACTCTCCGCTTTAGCCACTCCGAGATCCACGCGCCCTGCTCATTAATAATCTGCACACGCTCAAATAGTCTGGGTAAAAGGAATTTCGTGAGCCAATAATCCTCTAGGATCGATCGTGAGCAAAATGATTTCCGGGCAGTACCCATTCTGTGAGCTTAAAACAGCGGTAATTTAGTGCTTGAAATCGAGCTCCAAAGTGCCCTATTTAGCCACGGAGCGGAGGGATCATAATTATTCAGGTTACGCGTCGAGTTAATTGTGCAAATGGTTTTGTTGTATTGGGCTGGCGTTTAACTTTTGTTGAAAACCGAACGACAACGATAATATTTTTCCAGAGAATTTCTTTTTGAAACAAAATTCGAAGCCGATCTGCGAGAATGGGGATCTTCGGAAGTATACGGCCTATACATGTAATGTTTTTTGCCGCTACGTACGTGTATTTCGCGAGTTGTGCATCTGGTCACATGGCTACGATTACGGCAATGGTACATGTATTGCCGTTATACGTGTACATGTACAGCTAGGCCTATACTGTATTTGCGGTGTAAGCCGTAGGCCTTCTGGTAGCAGCCTGCCTAGACGTTCTTCTTCTTTTCTTCGGTGCGCTGACCGAGCTTGTTCCTTTCTTTTGATTTATTAAACGAGACCAAACTTTCGTTTGGCCGGAGAAAAATTGAGTTTAGACTCAAATGTGTTTGTCTGCACGGAAATCTTTAGTAAAAGGCGAAAGATTTGTTCGTACTGCAGACAAACCTGTGATAACACGAGCATCTCCGACTGCGATGGGGCCTATCAAGCGATGCAACGCGTCACTTCCGGTTAGTGAGCGAAGGCCTACTCTCCGCTTTAGCCACTCCGAGATCCACGCGCCCTGCTCATTAATAATCTGCACACGCTCAAATAGTCTGGGTAAAAGGAATTTCGTGAGCCAATAATCCTCTGGGATCGATCGTGAGCAAAATGATTTCCGGGCAGTACCCATTCTGTGAGCTTAAAACAGCGGTAATTTAGTGCTTGAAATCGAGCTCCAAAGTGCCCTATTTAGCCACGGAGCGGAGGGATCATAATTATTCAGGTTACGCGTCGAGTTAATTGTGCAAATGGTTTTGTTGTATTGGGCTGGCGTTTAACTTTTGTTGAAAACCGAACGACAACGATAATATTTTTCCAGAGAATTTCTTTTTGAAACAAAATTCGAAGCCGATCTGCGAGAATGGGGATCTTCGGAAGTATACGGCCTATACATGTAATGTTTTTTGCCGCTACGTACGTGTATTTCGCGAGTTGTGCATCTGGTCACATGGCTACGATTACGGCAATGGTACATGTATTGCCGTTATACGTGTACATGTACAGCTAGGCCTATACTGTATTTGCGGTGTAAGCCGTAGGCCTTCTGGTAGCAGCCTGCCTAGACGTTCTTCTTCGGTGCGCTGACCTAGCTTGTTCCTTTCTTTTGATTTATTAAACGAGACCAAACTTTCGTTTGGCCGGAGAAAAATTGAGTTTAGACTCAAATGTGTTTGTTTGCACGGAAATCTTTAGTAAAAGGCGAAAGATTTGTTCGTACTGCAGACAAACCTGAGATAACACGAGCATCTCCGACTGCGATGGGGCCTATCAAGCGATGCAACGCGTCACTTCCGGTTAGTGAGCGAAGGCCTACTCTCCGCTTTAGCCACTCCGAGATCCACGCGCCCTGCTCATTAATAATCTGCACACGCTCAAATAGTCTGGGTAAAAGGAATTTCGTGAGCCAATAATCCTCTGGGATCGATCGTGAGCAAAATGATTTCCGGGCAGTACCCATTCTGTGAGCTTAAAACAGCGGTAATTTAGTGCTTGAAATCGAGCTCCAAAGTGCCCTATTTAGCCACGGAGCGGAGGGATCATAATTATTCAGGTTACGCGTCGAGTTAATTGTGCAAATGGTTTTGTTGTATTGGGCTGGCGTTTAACTTTTGTTGAAAACCGAACGACAACGATAATATTTTTCCAGAGAATTTCTTTTTGAAACAAAATTCGAAGCCGATCTGCGAGAATGGGGATCTTCGGAAGTATACGGCCTATACATGTAATGTTTTTTGCCGCTACGTACGTGTATTTCGCGAGTTGTGCATCTGGTCACATGGCTACGATTACGGCAATGGTACATGTATTGCCGTTATACGTGTACATGTACAGCTAGGCCTATACTGTATTTGCGGTGTAAGCCGTAGGCCTTCTGGTAGCAGCCTGCCTAGACGTTCTTCTTCTTTTCTTCGGTGCGCTGACCTAGCTTGTTCCTTTCTTTTGATTTATTAAACGAGACCAAACTTTCGTTTGGCCGGAGAAAAATTGAGTTTAGACTCAAATGTGTTTGTCTGCACGGAAATCTTTAGTAAAAGGCGAAAGATTTGTTCGTACTGCAGACAAACCTGAGATAACACGAGCATCTCCGACTGCGATGGGGCCTATCAAGCGATGCAACGCGTCACTTCCGGTTAGTGAGCGAAGGCCTACTCTCCGCTTTAGCCACTCCGAGATCCACGCGCCCTGCTCATTAATAATCTGCACACGCTCAAATAGTCTGGGTAAAAGGAATTTCGTGAGCCAATAATCCTCTAGGATCGATCGTGAGCAAAATGATTTCCGGGCAGTACCCATTCTGTGAGCTTAAAACAGCGGTAATTTAGTGCTTGAAATCGAGCTCCAAAGTGCCCTATTTAGCCACGGAGCGGAGGGATCATAATTATTCAGGTTACGCGTCGAGTTAATTGTGCAAATGGTTTTGTTGTATTGGGCTGGCGTTTAACTTTTGTTGAAAACCGAACGACAACGATAATATTTTTCCAGAGAATTTCTTTTTGAAACAAAATTCGAAGCCGATCTGCGAGAATGGGGATCTTCGGAAGTATACGGCCTATACATGTAATGTTTTTTGCCGCTACGTACGTGTATTTCGCGAGTTGTGCATCTGGTCACATGGCTACGATTACGGCAATGGTACATGTATTGCCGTTATACGTGTACATGTACAGCTAGGCCTATACTGTATTTGCGGTGTAAGCCGTAGGCCTTCTGGTAGCAGCCTGCCTAGACGTTCTTCTTCTTTTCTTCGGTGCGCTGACCGAGCTTGTTCCTTTCTTTTGATTTATTAAACGAGACCAAACTTTCGTTTGGCCGGAGAAAAATTGAGTTTAGACTCAAATGTGTTTGTCTGCACGGAAATCTTTAGTAAAAGGCGAAAGATTTGTTCGTACTGCAGACAAACCTGAGATAACACGAGCATCTCCGACTGCGATGGGGCCTATCAAGCGATGCAACGCGTCACTTCCGGTTAGTGAGCGAAGGCCTACTCTCCGCTTTAGCCACTCCGAGATCCACGCGCCCTGCTCATTAATAATCTGCACACGCTCAAATAGTCTGGGTAAAAGGAATTTCGTGAGCCAATAATCCTCTAGGATCGATCGTGAGCAAAATGATTTCCGGGCAGTACCCATTCTGTGAGCTTAAAACAGCGGTAATTTAGTGCTTGAAATCGAGCTCCAAAGTGCCCTATTTAGCCACGGAGCGGAGGGATCATAATTATTCAGGTTACGCGTCGAGTTAATTGTGCAAATGGTTTTGTTGTATTGGGCTGGCGTTTAACTTTTGTTGAAAACCGAACGACAACGATAATATTTTTCCAGAGAATTTCTTTTTGAAACAAAATTCGAAGCCGATCTGCGAGAATGGGGATCTTCGGAAGTATACGGCCTATACATGTAATGTTTTTTGCCGCTACGTACGTGTATTTCGCGAGTTGTGCATCTGGTCACATGGCTACGATTACGGCAATGGTACATGTATTGCCGTTATACGTGTACATGTACAGCTAGGCCTATACTGTATTTGCGGTGTAAGCCGTAGGCCTTCTGGTAGCAGCCTGCCTAGACGTTCTTCTTCTTTTCTTCGGTGCGCTGACCGAGCTTGTTCCTTTCTTTTGATTTATTAAACGAGACCAAACTTTCGTTTGGCCGGAGAAAAATTGAGTTTAGACTCAAATGTGTTTGTCTGCACGGAAATCTTTAGTAAAAGGCGAAAGATTTGTTCGTACTGCAGACAAACCTGTGATAACACGAGCATCTCCGACTGCGATGGGGCCTATCAAGCGATGCAACGCGTCACTTCCGGTTAGTGAGCGAAGGCCTACTCTCCGCTTTAGCCACTCCGAGATCCACGCGCCCTGCTCATTAATAATCTGCACACGCTCAAATAGTCTGGGTAAAAGGAATTTCGTGAGCCAATAATCCTCTGGGATCGATCGTGAGCAAAATGATTTCCGGGCAGTACCCATTCTGTGAGCTTAAAACAGCGGTAATTTAGTGCTTGAAATCGAGCTCCAAAGTGCCCTATTTAGCCACGGAGCGGAGGGATCATAATTATTCAGGTTACGCGTCGAGTTAATTGTGCAAATGGTTTTGTTGTATTGGGCTGGCGTTTAACTTTTGTTGAAAACCGAACGACAACGATAATATTTTTCCAGAGAATTTCTTTTTGAAACAAAATTCGAAGCCGATCTGCGAGAATGGGGATCTTCGGAAGTATACGGCCTATACATGTAATGTTTTTTGCCGCTACGTACGTGTATTTCGCGAGTTGTGCATCTGGTCACATGGCTACGATTACGGCAATGGTACATGTATTGCCGTTATACGTGTACATGTACAGCTAGGCCTATACTGTATTTGCGGTGTAAGCCGTAGGCCTTCTGGTAGCAGCCTGCCTAGACGTTCTTCTTCGGTGCGCTGACCTAGCTTGTTCCTTTCTTTTGATTTATTAAACGAGACCAAACTTTCGTTTGGCCGGAGAAAAATTGAGTTTAGACTCAAATGTGTTTGTTTGCACGGAAATCTTTAGTAAAAGGCGAAAGATTTGTTCGTACTGCAGACAAACCTGAGATAACACGAGCATCTCCGACTGCGATGGGGCCTATCAAGCGATGCAACGCGTCACTTCCGGTTAGTGAGCGAAGGCCTACTCTCCGCTTTAGCCACTCCGAGATCCACGCGCCCTGCTCATTAATAATCTGCACACGCTCAAATAGTCTGGGTAAAAGGAATTTCGTGAGCCAATAATCCTCTGGGATCGATCGTGAGCAAAATGATTTCCGGGCAGTACCCATTCTGTGAGCTTAAAACAGCGGTAATTTAGTGCTTGAAATCGAGCTCCAAAGTGCCCTATTTAGCCACGGAGCGGAGGGATCATAATTATTCAGGTTACGCGTCGAGTTAATTGTGCAAATGGTTTTGTTGTATTGGGCTGGCGTTTAACTTTTGTTGAAAACCGAACGACAACGATAATATTTTTCCAGAGAATTTCTTTTTGAAACAAAATTCGAAGCCGATCTGCGAGAATGGGGATCTTCGGAAGTATACGGCCTATACATGTAATGTTTTTTGCCGCTACGTACGTGTATTTCGCGAGTTGTGCATCTGGTCACATGGCTACGATTACGGCAATGGTACATGTATTGCCGTTATACGTGTACATGTACAGCTAGGCCTATACTGTATTTGCGGTGTAAGCCGTAGGCCTTCTGGTAGCAGCCTGCCTAGACGTTCTTCTTCTTTTCTTCGGTGCGCTGACCTAGCTTGTTCCTTTCTTTTGATTTATTAAACGAGACCAAACTTTCGTTTGGCCGGAGAAAAATTGAGTTTAGACTCAAATGTGTTTGTCTGCACGGAAATCTTTAGTAAAAGGCGAAAGATTTGTTCGTACTGCAGACAAACCTGAGATAACACGAGCATCTCCGACTGCGATGGGGCCTATCAAGCGATGCAACGCGTCACTTCCGGTTAGTGAGCGAAGGCCTACTCTCCGCTTTAGCCACTCCGAGATCCACGCGCCCTGCTCATTAATAATCTGCACACGCTCAAATAGTCTGGGTAAAAGGAATTTCGTGAGCCAATAATCCTCTAGGATCGATCGTGAGCAAAATGATTTCCGGGCAGTACCCATTCTGTGAGCTTAAAACAGCGGTAATTTAGTGCTTGAAATCGAGCTCCAAAGTGCCCTATTTAGCCACGGAGCGGAGGGATCATAATTATTCAGGTTACGCGTCGAGTTAATTGTGCAAATGGTTTTGTTGTATTGGGCTGGCGTTTAACTTTTGTTGAAAACCGAACGACAACGATAATATTTTTCCAGAGAATTTCTTTTTGAAACAAAATTCGAAGCCGATCTGCGAGAATGGGGATCTTCGGAAGTATACGGCCTATACATGTAATGTTTTTTGCCGCTACGTACGTGTATTTCGCGAGTTGTGCATCTGGTCACATGGCTACGATTACGGCAATGTTACATGTATTGCCGTTATACGTGTACATGTACAGCTAGGCCTATACTGTATTTGCGGTGTAAGCCGTAGGCCTTCTGGTAGCAGCCTGCCTAGACGTTCTTCTTCTTTTCTTCGGTGCGCTGACCGAGCTTGTTCCTTTCTTTTGATTTATTAAACGAGACCAAACTTTCGTTTGGCCGGAGAAAAATTGAGTTTAGACTCAAATGTGTTTGTCTGCACGGAAATCTTTAGTAAAAGGCGAAAGATTTGTTCGTACTGCAGACAAACCTGAGATAACACGAGCATCTCCGACTGCGATGGGGCCTATCAAGCGATGCAACGCGTCACTTCCGGTTAGTGAGCGAAGGCCTACTCTCCGCTTTAGCCACTCCGAGATCCACGCGCCCTGCTCATTAATAATCTGCACACGCTCAAATAGTCTGGGTAAAAGGAATTTCGTGAGCCAATAATCCTCTGGGATCGATCGTGAGCAAAATGATTTCCGGGCAGTACCCATTCTGTGAGCTTAAAACAGCGGTAATTTTGTGCTTGAAATCGAGCTCCAAAGTGCCCTATTTAGCCACGGAGCGGAGGGATCATAATTATTCAGGTTACGCGTCGAGTTAATTGTGCAAATGGTTTTGTTGTATTGGGCTGGCGTTTAACTTTTGTTGAAAACCGAACGACAACGATAATATTTTTCCAGAGAATTTCTTTTTGAAACAAAATTCGAAGCCGATCTGCGAGAATGGGGATCTTCGGAAGTATACGGCCTATACATGTAATGTTTTTTGCCGCTACGTACGTGTATTTCGCGAGTTGTGCATCTGGTCACATGGCTACGATTACGGCAATGGTACATGTATTGCCGTTATACGTGTACATGTACAGCTAGGCCTATACTGTATTTGCGGTGTAAGCCGTAGGCCTTCTGGTAGCAGCCTGCCTAGACGTTCTTCTTCTTTTCTTCGGTGCGCTGACCTAGCTTGTTCCTTTCTTTTGATTTATTAAACGAGACCAAACTTTCGTTTGGCCGGAGAAAAATTGAGTTTAGACTCAAATGTGTTTGTCTGCACGGAAATCTTTAGGTTTTTATAAAATGTTTTATTCATTCGAATAGAACACGCAAACCATATATAATATTTACAAATTAAAAGAATTTAACAGTCATTTACGAAATTATTAAACAAGTGAGACTTTTCACTTAAATTAAACGTTAACATTTTCAACAAAACCAATCAAATTCAAAAACAGGTAATTCGTAATAATTATAACTTACAGTGACGGGTTTTTCAAAGGATGTATACAACCACAAGAAAAATACAACAACACAGCAGCCATGGTTACGACCGCACCCAGCCAAGAAGAACTGAGACGCGGTTTGAGGAATTCACGGACCCCGACATGGATTTCTACTACAAAAGTAACGTAATTTAACTACAACTGAATCAGGGGAAGCGACTTTGCTCAGGAACTTTGCGTCATTCCGAACTCTCCAAATAATCGAACGAAAATGACTCAGAACTCTTAAAATGTGAAACTCGGTTTTTCGAGCAGGAGAGCCGAACAAAGAAAACACAAAATTATCCATGTCGGGGAGGGTGTAGCGCTTGGTGATGTTACCCAGGTAACGGCTAAGCCACTTCCCCACCGGTCCGACCACGCGGCACTCGGTGAACAAGTGCCGCGTGGACTCAAAAATCCCACAATGCGGGCAAAGCCCCGGATCCTTAAACAAGTTGTACAAGAAATGACCGGTGGGGAGCACTCTGTGCACGATTCGAAAATTCAAGGAAATCTGTAAATTTGTCAATTTCTTGCACAGAGTGCGACTCCAAATCGTGGCCCAGTCTTTGCCCGGGTTCTCACGCTGCACCCTCGGTATTGTGTTTTGGGAATCCAGAATGTCTGCATATAAGTTTGCCATTTTTACGCCGTCCCAGTTCGAAATCAAAGAGCGAAAATTCCTGAAGGACAGGAGAACGGAGTTATAAAAACTGGGACGGAATAAACAATGCGCTAAGTCATTGGCGGCCAGGTGGGGCGCGATCTCTCGCAAGGAAAAACCGCACCAGTATCGTGCGAGGATTTTCCACTTGGCCGCCCGGTCAGAAATTAAGTCTTTTATATGCAGACATTGCAGGCACGCTATTCTACATTCGAGGTCGATAACGCCCAGGCCCCCTTTGGAGGGTGGCAAACACATGGTTTTCCGGTTGACATATTCTCTGGCCTGGCCCCAAAGGAATTTAAAAATAACACGGTTGACCCTCTGAATAGTGCCCCTCGAAGGAGGGTAAATGTCAGCCAGGAACCAAAGTTTTGAAAGAATGTATTGATTGATAACAGTGACCTTCCCCTTCAGGGTCAGGTCACTGTTTTCCCATTTCTTGATTGTGTTCTTAAGTTCATTGAGTTTCTCGTCCCAAAAGTTGTCTTTCTTTTCCCCATACCCTACAACAATCCCAACCACTTTAATTGCATTAACCCAACTGATGTCAACCGGACCATGCATTTGCCCGCGCCATCGACCTAGATAAACACCACCCGTTTTCTGTCGGTTTAACTTAGCCCCGGACGCACGCTCGAATCTCTCGATCAGCTGGAAGCTTCGCTTGACCGAGCGCTCGTCCGACAGGATCAACGTGGTATCATCGGCGTACATGGACACTTTGGCTTCGGTCCCACCCGGTAATTTGACCCATGGATATTCATATCGTTTCGAATAGCCTCCGCCAGTGGCTCGAGTGAAAGAATGTACAAGAGGGGCGACAGGGGACAACCCTGTCGCACACCGCGAAAGAAAGAAAAGGAATTTGAGATATGTCCGTTGCAAATGACGCTACTTTCTATGCCTCTATACAAAATCCCAACCCATTTCTTGAAATTTTCACCGAAGCCAAAGGCATCCAAAATACGCCGAAGATAATACCAGTCGACTCTGTCGAAAGCTTTCTGCTGATCGAGAGACACAAAAATTGCGCCTAGGTTTTTCTGATCGACGTAACTCTGAACGTTTCTCAAAAGGTGGGCGTTATCTGATATGGATCTCCCGATTACGGAGCACGTCTGATCGATATCAATAATCTGATCAAGCACGTCCCGCAACCGGTTGGCAAGCACCTTAGCAATAATCTTATAATCAACATTTAACAAAGAAATGGGTCTCCAGTTGCCAAGGTCCCCTCTATCCCCCTTGTTTTTAAACAAAAGTGAAATCAAACCCAACCTCTGTGAATCAGTCAAAATACCATCTTCAAAAATTTCATTAATTAAATCACATAAATCAGAACCAAGGATGTCAAAAAACCGTTTGTAAAACTCTGCTGGTAATCCATCAGACCCAGGTGCTTTGCCAATGCCCATATCAGATAACGCCCTCTTGATTTATAAAAGCGTGACCGGACCCTCGAGGGAGTCACGGTCATCCGAACTTAAAGACTTATTAATAGAATTACAAAGGAAACTAACCTCATCATTATCAATTAAAGGGGCACTGTATAATTTAGAATACAAATCTTTACAACAATTGGTCATTTTCGCGGGATCGGAGATGGAATTACCTTCGTCATCGTGCCAGGTAAATCGCTGCTGGCCGGGGTTTTCTTCCCGCCAGCAGTCGACTAAATTAAAATTGGATACCGATTTCGACAATTCCCTTATCCCGTATTTCCCCCCAACGTAATCACCTTTAGAATCAAAAACTGGATCTGGAACACAATTAAAATCTCCCCCTAAAACAATATGACGATGGCCGTGAAAATGCTGGGGTAAAGCATTAGACAAGAAATTTTGCCTTTCCCCTGGGTTGTTTGGCGCATATAAATTAATAATTCGGACATGTTTGCCAGTGTCAGGTAAAGTAACCGTGAGGGACAAGATACGACCGCTATTATCGCGAAAAATGTCAGCGGGCTTCCACGAGTGGCGTTTAGAAAGCAGAATAGCAACACCTCTACTGGAATTCGACCCAAAAGACCAAAACCCTTTGCCGTCAAATTCCCGGGCCCACGATCTGGCTTCGAAGAAACCAGATGCGTGGGTCTCCTGCAATAGCAGAACATCAGTGTTTCCGCCATTGCACGAGCCGAAAATTCGACGACGCTTATCTGAATTTCTCAAACCACGTACATTAATACTACAAATGGATAAATCCATTATTAGTACCTACAAACAGTTCAGTTCTTCCTGGCCTTGCGATGGCTCTTCTTTGTAGACCACCCACCGGTCGGCCCCTCGGAGGAGGACCGCCCCCGCTTGCTCGACATAGCGGAGATGGTCGAATGCTGGTCAGAGTCCGAAGTGGTGTCCTCCTGCCCCGGCAACGGGGTCTCTTCAATAAACAGGGACCCCGATCCAGAGTCCATTTCATCGAGTAAGACATCGAAAAATGGCCCCACTGGGCTGTTGTCCCGGGGCGGTCACGGTGCTGAGTGCTGGAGGGTGGGCCGAGGGCACGGCGGTGTCCATCGAGTCAGCGGGTTCGGCGTCGGAAAACACACTATCATTGTCCTTGCCTTGGTGCTGGGCCCCACTGACTCGTTCGGCGTATGTCGGCTGGCGTTGTTTCTGTGGCTTGGGGCAGCTCGCGCTGCGGTGTCCAGCCTCTCCGCAATCATAGCATCGAATCTGGACACACGCAGCGGCTTTGTGGCCAGCTGCCCCGCACCGCCGACATGTCTCCGTCTGGCCGTTGTACCGTATTTTGAGTTGATAGCCCCCGGCCCACACGTAGGACGGGATTGCCTTGGATACATGCATGCGCACGTGGCGCATGCCATTTTCCCACTGCGGGTGTAATTGCCAATGTCCTCGGCGTGTTCCCAGCACCGTACCGTACTGGCTGAGCAGGGTGGTGATGACACGGTCCTCCATCTCGTACGGGGCGTACGAGACCGTCACGTAGTCCACAGGTCGCTGCACGGGGCTGGTAGTGATGATGGTGGTTCCCGATGCAAGCCGAGACTCCAGGAGCTTCTTTTTCCCGACGGCGGTACCTGGTGTTATGGTCCAACGGTAGTCCCCAAGTTGTTGTAAGCACTTCACCTCGCCGTCGGGCAGTAGACCGGCGATGACGTCGAACATCTCCTGGTAGTTCAGCTTGCTCTCCAATTCCAAGGAAACAGACATCTCCCTCTTCAAGGCTGGGCGGGCTGCTGCTGGTGCTGGTGCTGCCATCGCATACATCCTTCGTAGTATAGGTTGTGGTCCACTTGTAGTAAAAGGCGAAAGATTTGTTCGTACTG
This sequence comes from Henricia sp. BOLD:AAB3569, assembly GCA_037783545.1. Lineage (NCBI taxonomy): Eukaryota > Metazoa > Echinodermata > Asteroidea > Spinulosida > Echinasteridae > Henricia > Henricia sp. BOLD:AAB3569. The sequence goes on along the minus strand of JBBELK010000356.1, from coordinate 730,900 downwards.
CAGACAAACCTGAGATAACACGAGCATCTCCGACTGCGATGGGGCCTATCAAGCGATGCAACGCGTCACTTCCGGTTAGTGAGCGAAGGCCTACTCTCCGCTTTAGCCACTCCGAGATCCACGCGCCCTGCTCATTAATAATCTGCACACGCTCAAATAGTCTGGGTAAAAGGAATTTCGTGAGCCAATAATCCTCTGGGATCGATCGTGAGCAAAATGATTTCCGGGCAGTACCCATTCTGTGAGCTTAAAACAGCGGTAATTTAGTGCTTGAAATCGAGCTCCAAAGTGCCCTATTTAGCCACGGAGCGGAGGGATCATAATTATTCAGGTTACGCGTCGAGTTAATTGTGCAAATGGTTTTGTTGTATTGGGCTGGCGTTTAACTTTTGTTGAAAACCGAACGACAACGATAATATTTTTCCAGAGAATTTCTTTTTTAAACAAAATTCGAAGCCGATCTGAGAGAATGGGGATCTTCGGAAGTATACGGCCTATACATGTAATGTTTTTTGCCGCTACGTACGTGTATTTCGCGAGTTGTGCATCTGGTCACATGGCTACGATTACGGCAATGGTACATGTATTGCCGTTATACGTGTACATGTACAGCTAGGCCTATACTGTATTTGCGGTGTAAGCCGTAGGCCTTCTGGTAGCAGCCTGCCTAGACGTTCTTCTTCTTTTCTTCGGTGCGCTGACCTAGCTTCTTCCTTTCTTTTGATTTATTAAACGAGACCAAACTTTCGTTTGGCCGGAGAAAAATTGAGTTTAGACTCAAATGTGTTTGTCTGCACGGAAATCTTTAGTAAAAGGCGAAAGATTTGTTCGTACTGCAGACAAACCTGAGATAACACGAGCATCTCCGACTGCGATGGGGCCTATCAAGCGATGCAACGCGTCACTTCCGGTTAGTGAGCGAAGGCCTACTCTCCGCTTTAGCCACTCCGAGATCCACGCGCCCTGCTCATTAATAATCTGCACACGCTCAAATAGTCTGGGTAAAAGGAATTTCGTGAGCCAATAATCCTCTGGGATCGATCGTGAGCAAAATGATTTCCGGGCAGTACCCATTCTGTGAGCTTAAAACAGCGGTAATTTAGTGCTTGAAATCGAGCTCCAAAGTGCCCTATTTAGCCACGGAGCGGAGGGATCATAATTATTCAGGTTACGCGTCGAGTTAATTGTTCAAATGGTTTTGTTGTATTGGGCTGGCGTTTAACTTTTGTTGAAAACCGAACGACAACGATAATATTTTTCCAGAGAATTTCTTTTTGAAACAAAATTCGAAGCCGATCTGCGAGAATGGGGATCTTCGGAAGTATACGGCCTATACATGTAATGTTTTTTGCCGCTACGTACGTGTATTTCGCGAGTTGTGCATCTGGTCACATGGCTACGATTACGGCAATGGTACATGTATTGCCGTTATACGTGTACATGTACAGCTAGGCCTATACTGTATTTGCGGTGTAAGCCGTAGCAGGCCTTCTGGTAGCAGCCTGCCTAGACGTTCTTCTTCTTTTCTTCGGTGCGCTGACCTAGCTTCTTCCTTTCTTTTGATTTATTAAACGAGACCAAACTTTCGTTTGGCCGGAGAAAAATTGAGTTTAGACTCAAATGTGTTTGTCTGCACGGAAATCTTTAGTAAAAGGCGAAAGATTTGTTCGTACTGCAGACAAACCTGAGATAACACGAGCATCTCCGACTGCGATGGGGCCTATCAAGCGATGCAACGCGTCACTTCCGGTTAGTGAGCGAAGGCCTACTCTCCGCTTTAGCCACTCCGAGATCCACGCGCCCTGCTCATTAATAATCTGCACACGCTCAAATAGTCTGGGTAAAAGGAATTTCGTGAGCCAATAATCCTCTGGGATCGATCGTGAGCAAAATGATTTCCGGGCAGTACCCATTCTGTGAGCTTAAAACAGCGGTAATTTAGTGCTTGAAATCGAGCTCCAAAGTGCCCTATTTAGCCACGGAGCGGAGGGATCATAATTATTCAGGTTACGCGTCGAGTTAATTGTGCAAATGGTTTTGTTGTATTGGGCTGGCGTTTAACTTTTGTTGAAAACCGAACGACAACGATAATATTTTTCCAGAGAATTTCTTTTTTAAACAAAATTCGAAGCCGATCTGAGAGAATGGGGATCTTCGGAAGTATACGGCCTATACATGTAATGTTTTTTGCCGCTACGTACGTGTATTTCGCGAGTTGTGCATCTGGTCACATGGCTACGATTACGGCAATGGTACATGTATTGCCGTTATACGTGTACATGTACAGCTAGGCCTATACTGTATTTGCGGTGTAAGCCGTAGGCCTTCTGGTAGCAGCCTGCCTAGACGTTCTTCTTCTTTTCTTCGGTGCGCTGACCTAGCTTCTTCCTTTCTTTTGATTTATTAAACGAGACCAAACTTTCGTTTGGCCGGAGAAAAATTGAGTTTAGACTCAAATGTGTTTGTCTGCACGGAAATCTTTAGTAAAAGGCGAAAGATTTGTTCGTACTGCAGACAAACCTGAGATAACACGAGCATCTCCGACTAAGATGGGGCCTATCAAGCGATGCAACGCGTCACTTCCGGTTAGTGAGCGAAGGCCTACTCTCCGCTTTAGCCACTCCGAGATCCACGCGCCCTGCTCATTAATAATCTGCACACGCTCAAATAGTCTGGGTAAAAGGAATTTCGTGAGCCAATAATCCTCTGGGATCGATCGTGAGCAAAATGATTTCCGGGCAGTACCCATTCTGTGAGCTTAAAACAGCGGTAATTTAGTGCTTGAAATCGAGCTCCAAAGTGCCCTATTTAGCCACGGAGCGGAGGGATCATAATTATTCAGGTTACGCGTCGAGTTAATTGTTCAAATGGTTTTGTTGTATTGGGCTGGCGTTTAACTTTTGTTGAAAACCGAACGACAACGATAATATTTTTCCAGAGAATTTCTTTTTGAAACAAAATTCGAAGCCGATCTGCGAGAATGGGGATCTTCGGAAGTATACGGCCTATACATGTAATGTTTTTTGCCGCTACGTACGTGTATTTCGCGAGTTGTGCATCTGGTCACATGGCTACGATTACGGCAATGGTACATGTATTGCCGTTATACGTGTACATGTACAGCTAGGCCTATACTGTATTTGCGGTGTAAGCCGTAGGCCTTCTGGTAGCAGCCTGCCTAGACGTTCTTCTTCTTTTCTTCGGTGCGCTGACCTAGCTTGTTCCTTTCTTTTGATTTATTAAACGAGACCAAACTTTCGTTTGGCCGGAGAAAAATTGAGTTTAGACTCAAATGTGTTTGTCTGCACGGAAATCTTTAGTAAAAGGCGAAAGATTTGTTCGTACTGCAGACAAACCTGAGATAACACGAGCATCTCCGACTGCGATGGGGCCTATCAAGCGATGCAACGCGTCACTTCCGGTTAGTGAGCGAAGGCCTACTCTCCGCTTTAGCCACTCCGAGATCCACGCGCCCTGCTCATTAATAATCTGCACACGCTCAAATAGTCTGGGTAAAAGGAATTTCGTGAGCCAATAATCCTCTGGGATCGATCGTGAGCAAAATGATTTCCGGGCAGTACCCATTCTGTGAGCTTAAAACAGCGGTAATTTAGTGCTTGAAATCGAGCTCCAAAGTGCCCTATTTAGCCACGGAGCGGAGGGATCATAATTATTCAGGTTACGCGTCGAGTTAATTGTGCAAATGGTTTTGTTGTATTGGGCTGGCGTTTAACTTTTGTTGAAAACCGAACGACAACGATAATATTTTTCCAGAGAATTTCTTTTTGAAACAAAATTCGAAGCCGATCTGCGAGAATGGGGATCTTCGGAAGTATACGGCCTATACATGTAATGTTTTTTGCCGCTACGTACGTGTATTTCGCGAGTTGTGCATCTGGTCACATGGCTACGATTACGGCAATGGTACATGTATTGCCGTTATACGTGTACATGTACAGCTAGGCCTATACTGTATTTGCGGTGTAAGCCGTAGGCCTTCTGGTAGCAGCCTGCCTAGACGTTCTTCTTCTTTTCTTCGGTGCGCTGACCTAGCTTCTTCCTTTCTTTTGATTTATTAAACGAGACCAAACTTTCGTTTGGCCGGAGAAAAATTGAGTTTAGACTCAAATGTGTTTGTCTGCACGGAAATCTTTAGTAAAAGGCGAAAGATTTGTTCGTACTGCAGACAAACCTGAGATAACACGAGCATCTCCGACTGCGATGGGGCCTATCAAGCGATGCAACGCGTCACTTCCGGTTAGTGAGCGAAGGCCTACTCTCCGCTTTAGCCACTCCGAGATCCACGCGCCCTGCTCATTAATAATCTGCACACGCTCAAATAGTCTGGGTAAAAGGAATTTCGTGAGCCAATAATCCTCTGGGATCGATCGTGAGCAAAATGATTTCCGGGCAGTACCCATTCTGTGAGCTTAAAACAGCGGTATTTTAGTGCTTGAAATCGAGCTCCAAAGTGCCCTATTTAGCCACGGAGCGGAGGGATCATAATTATTCAGGTTACGCGTCGAGTTAATTGTTCAAATGGTTTTGTTGTATTGGGCTGGCGTTTAACTTTTGTTGAAAACCGAACGACAACGATAATATTTTTCCAGAGAATTTCTTTTTGAAACAAAATTCGAAGCCGATCTGCGAGAATGGGGATCTTCGGAAGTATACGGCCTATACATGTAATGTTTTTTGCCGCTACGTACGTGTATTTCGCGAGTTGTGCATCTGGTCACATGGCTACGATTACGGCAATGGTACATGTATTGCCGTTATACGTGTACATGTACAGCTAGGCCTATACTGTATTTGCGGTGTAAGCCGTAGGCCTTCTGGTAGCAGCCTGCCTAGACGTTCTTCTTCTTTTCTTCGGTGCGCTGACCTAGCTTGTTCCTTTCTTTTGATTTATTAAACGAGACCAAACTTTCGTTTGGCCGGAGAAAAATTGAGTTTAGACTCAAATGTGTTTGTCTGCACGGAAATCTTTAGTAAAAGGCGAAAGATTTGTTCGTACTGCAGACAAACCTGAGATAACACGAGCATCTCCGACTGCGATGGGGCCTATCAAGCGATGCAACGCGTCACTTCCGGTTAGTGAGCGAAGGCCTACTCTCCGCTTTAGCCACTCCGAGATCCACGCGCCCTGCTCATTAATAATCTGCACACGCTCAAATAGTCTGGGTAAAAGGAATTTCGTGAGCCAATAATCCTCTGGGATCGATCGTGAGCAAAATGATTTCCGGGCAGTACCCATTCTGTGAGCTTAAAACAGCGGTAATTTAGTGCTTGAAATCGAGCTCCAAAGTGCCCTATTTAGCCACGGAGCGGAGGGATCATAATTATTCAGGTTACGCGTCGAGTTAATTGTGCAAATGGTTTTGTTGTATTGGGCTGGCGTTTAACTTTTGTTGAAAACCGAACGACAACGATAATATTTTTCCAGAGAATTTCTTTTTGAAACAAAATTCGAAGCCGATCTGCGAGAATGGGGATCTTCGGAAGTATACGGCCTATACATGTAATGTTTTTTGCCGCTACGTACGTGTATTTCGCGAGTTGTGCATCTGGTCACATGGCTACGATTACGGCAATGGTACATGTATTGCCGTTATACGTGTACATGTACAGCTAGGCCTATACTGTATTTGCGGTGTAAGCCGTAGGCCTTCTGGTAGCAGCCTGCCTAGACGTTCTTCTTCTTTTCTTCGGTGCGCTGACCTAGCTTCTTCCTTTCTTTTGATTTATTAAACGAGACCAAACTTTCGTTTGGCCGGAGAAAAATTGAGTTTAGACTCAAATGTGTTTGTCTGCACGGAAATCTTTAGTAAAAGGCGAAAGATTTGTTCGTACTGCAGACAAACCTGAGATAACACGAGCATCTCCGACTGCGATGGGGCCTATCAAGCGATGCAACGCGTCACTTCCGGTTAGTGAGCGAAGGCCTACTCTCCGCTTTAGCCACTCCGAGATCCACGCGCCCTGCTCATTAATAATCTGCACACGCTCAAATAGTCTGGGTAAAAGGAATTTCGTGAGCCAATAATCCTCTGGGATCGATCGTGAGCAAAATGATTTCCGGGCAGTACCCATTCTGTGAGCTTAAAACAGCGGTATTTTAGTGCTTGAAATCGAGCTCCAAAGTGCCCTATTTAGCCACGGAGCGGAGGGATCATAATTATTCAGGTTACGCGTCGAGTTAATTGTTCAAATGGTTTTGTTGTATTGGGCTGGCGTTTAACTTTTGTTGAAAACCGAACGACAACGATAATATTTTTCCAGAGAATTTCTTTTTGAAACAAAATTCGAAGCCGATCTGCGAGAATGGGGATCTTCGGAAGTATACGGCCTATACATGTAATGTTTTTTGCCGCTACGTACGTGTATTTCGCGAGTTGTGCATCTGGTCACATGGCTACGATTACGGCAATGGTACATGTATTGCCGTTATACGTGTACATGTACAGCTAGGCCTATACTGTATTTGCGGTGTAAGCCGTAGGCCTTCTGGTAGCAGCCTGCCTAGACGTTCTTCTTCTTTTCTTCGGTGCGCTGACCTAGCTTGTTCCTTTCTTTTGATTTGTTAAACGAGACCAAACTTTCGTTTGGCCGGAGAAAAATTGAGTTTAGACTCAAATGTGTTTGTCTGCACGGAAATCTTTAGTAAAAGGCGAAAGATTTGTTCGTACTGCAGACAAACCTGAGATAACACGAGCATCTCCGACTGCGATGGGGCCTATCAAGCGATGCAACGCGTCACTTCCGGTTAGTGAGCGAAGGCCTATTCTCCGCTTTAGCCACTCCGAGATCCACGCGCCCTGCTCATTAATAATCTGCACACGCTCAAATAGTCTGAGTAAAAGGAATTTCGTGAGCCAATAATCCTCTGGGATCGATCGTGAGCAAAATGATTTACGGGCAGTACCCATTCTGTGAGCTTAAAACAGCGGTAATTTAGTGCTTGAAATCGAGCTCCAAAGTGCCCTATTTAGCCACGGAGCGGAGGGATCATAATTATTCAGGTTACGCGTCGAGTTAATTGTGCAAATGGTTTTGTTGTATTGGGCTGGCGTTTAACTTTTGTTGAAAACCGAACGACAACGATAATATTTTTCCAGAGAATTTCTTTTTGAAACAAAATTCGAAGCCGATCTGCGAGAATGGGGATCTTCGGAAGTATACGGCCTATACATGTAATGTTTTTTGCCGCTACGTACGTGTATTTCGCGAGTTGTGCATCTGGTCACATGGCTACGATTACGGCAATGGTACATGTATTGCCGTTATACGTGTACATGTACAGCTAGGCCTATACTGTATTTGCGGTGTAAGCCGTAGGCCTTCTGGTAGCAGCCTGCCTAGACGTTCTTCTTCTTTTCTTCGGTGCGCTGACCTAGCTTCTTCCTTTCTTTTGATTTATTAAACGAGACCAAACTTTCGTTTGGCCGGAGAAAAATTGAGTTTAGACTCAAATGTGTTTGTCTGCACGGAAATCTTTAGTAAAAGGCGAAAGATTTGTTCGTACTGCAGACAAACCTGTGATAACACGAGCATCTCCGACTGCGATGGGGCCTATCAAGCGATGCAACGCGTCACTTCCGGTTAGTGAGCGAAGGCCTACTCTCCGCTTTAGCCACTCCGAGATCCACGCGCCCTGCTCATTAATAATCTGCACACGCTCAAATAGTCTGGGTAAAAGGAATTTCGTGAGCCAATAATCCTCTGGGATCGATCGTGAGCAAAATGATTTCCGGGCAGTACCCATTCTGTGAGCTTAAAACAGCGGTAATTTAGTGCTTGAAATCGAGCTCCAAAGTGCCCTATTTAGCCACGGAGCGGAGGGATCATAATTATTCAGGTTACGCGTCGAGTTAATTGTGCAAATGGTTTTGTTGTATTGGGCTGGCGTTTAACTTTTGTTGAAAACCGAACGACAACGATAATATTTTTCCAGAGAATTTCTTTTTGAAACAAAATTCGAAGCCGATCTGCGAGAATGGGGATCTTCGGAAGTATACGGCCTATACATGTAATGTTTTTTGCCGCTACGTACGTGTATTTCGCGAGTTGTGCATCTGGTCACATGGCTACGATTACGGCAATGGTACATGTATTGCCGTTATACGTGTACATGTACAGCTAGGCCTATACTGTATTTGCGGTGTAAGCCGTAGGCCTTCTGGTAGCAGCCTGCCTAGACGTTCTTCTTCTTTTCTTCGGTGCGCTGACCTAGCTTCTTCCTTTCTTTTGATTTATTAAACGAGACCAAACTTTCGTTTGGCCGGAGAAAAATTGAGTTTAGACTCAAATGTGTTTGTCTGCACGGAAATCTTTAGTAAAAGGCGAAAGATTTGTTCGTACTGCAGACAAACCTGTGATAACACGAGCATCTCCGACTGCGATGGGGCCTATCAAGCGATGCAACGCGTCACTTCCGGTTAGTGAGCGAAGGCCTACTCTCCGCTTTAGCCACTCCGAGATCCACGCGCCCTGCTCATTAATAATCTGCACACGCTCAAATAGTCTGGGTAAAAGGAATTTCGTGAGCCAATAATCCTCTGGGATCGATCGTGAGCAAAATGATTTCCGGGCAGTACCCATTCTGTGAGCTTAAAACAGCGGTAATTTAGTGCTTGAAATCGAGCTCCAAAGTGCCCTATTTAGCCACGGAGCGGAGGGATCATAATTATTCAGGTTACGCGTCGAGTTAATTGTGCAAATGGTTTTGTTGTATTGGGCTGGCGTTTAACTTTTGTTGAAAACCGAACGACAACGATAATATTTTTCCAGAGAATTTCTTTTTGAAACAAAATTCGAAGCCGATCTGCGAGAATGGGGATCTTCGGAAGTATACGGCCTATACATGTAATGTTTTTTGCCGCTACGTACGTGTATTTCGCGAGTTGTGCATCTGGTCACATGGCTACGATTACGGCAATGGTACATGTATTGCCGTTATACGTGTACATGTACAGCTAGGCCTATACTGTATTTGCGGTGTAAGCCGTAGGCCTTCTGGTAGCAGCCTGCCTAGACGTTCTTCTTCTTTTCTTCGGTGCGCTGACCTAGCTTGTTCCTTTCTTTTGATTTATTAAACGAGACCAAACTTTCGTTTGGCCGGAGAAAAATTGAGTTTAGACTCAAATGTGTTTGTCTGCACGGAAATCTTTAGTAAAAGGCGAAAGATTTGTTCGTACTGCAGACAAACCTGAGATAACACGAGCATCTCCGACTGCGATGGGGCCTATCAAGCGATGCAACGCGTCACTTCCGGTTAGTGAGCGAAGGCCTACTCTCCGCTTTAGCCACTCCGAGATCCACGCGCCCTGCTCATTAATAATCTGCACACGCTCAAATAGTCTGGGTAAAAGGAATTTCGTGAGCCAATAATCCTCTAGGATCGATCGTGAGCAAAATGATTTCCGGGCAGTACCCATTCTGTGAGCTTAAAACAGCGGTAATTTAGTGCTTGAAATCGAGCTCCAAAGTGCCCTATTTAGCCACGGAGCGGAGGGATCATAATTATTCAGGTTACGCGTCGAGTTAATTGTGCAAATGGTTTTGTTGTATTGGGCTGGCGTTTAACTTTTGTTGAAAACCGAACGACAACGATAATATTTTTCCAGAAAATTTCTTTTTGAAACAAAATTCGAAGCCGATCTGCGAGAATGGGGATCTTCGGAAGTATACGGCCTATACATGTAATGTTTTTTGCCGCTACGTACGTGTATTTCGCGAGTTGTGCATCTGGTCACATGGCTACGATTACGGCAATGGTACATGTATTGCCGTTATACGTGTACATGTACAGCTAGGCCTATACTGTATTTGCGGTGTAAGCCGTAGGCCTTCTGGTAGCAGCCTGCCTAGACGTTCTTCTTCTTTTCTTCGGTGCGCTGACCTAGCTTGTTCCTTTCTTTTGATTTATTAAACGAGACCAAACTTTCGTTTGGCCGGAGAAAAATTGAGTTTAGACTCAAATGTGTTTGTCTGCACGGAAATCTTTAGTAAAAGGCGAAAGATTTGTTCGTACTGCAGACAAACCCGAGATAACACGAGCATCTCCGACTGCGATGGGGCCTATCAAGCGATGCAACGCGTCACTTCCGGTTAGTGAGCGAAGGCCTACTCTCCGCTTTAGCCACTCCGAGATCCACGCGCCCTGCTCATTATTAATCTGCACACGCTCAAATAGTCTGGGTAAAAGGAATTTCGTGAGCCAATAATCCTCTGGGATCGATCGTGAGCAAAATGATTTCCGGGCAGTACCCATTCTGTGAGCTTAAAACAGCGGTAATTTAGTGCTTGAAATCGAGCTCCAAAGTGCCCTATTTAGCCACGGAGCGGAGGGATCATAATTATTCAGGTTACGCGTCGAGTTAATTGTGCAAATGGTTTTGTTGTATTGGGCTGGCGTTTAACTTTTGTTGAAAACCGAACGACAACGATAATATTTTTCCAGAGAATTTCTTTTTGAAACAAAATTCGAAGCCGATCTGCGAGAATGGGGATCTTCGGAAGTATACGGCCTATACATGTAATGTTTTTTGGGGCTACGTACGTGTATTTCGCGAGTTGTGCATCTGGTCACATGGCTACGATTACGGCAATGTTGTTGTTGTTGTTGTATATTTTATGGCATCTTCGGCAACTAAGGCCCTTTATGCCATCAACTATACGGTTTTAGCTTTAACTATACTATATTATCATCTTGAGATGACGAAGAAGGAGTTGCAGTTTTAGAAATGGGAGGAAAACCCCCAGAGAAATGCCCCAAGGGAAAACCCACGCGGTCAAGTAGGGACTGCAAACCCAATCCACGTACACGCCCCGGATTCGAACCCGGGACCCCAGAGGTGAAAGGCGAGGAAAGAACCCGTACGCCAACCCGACCGCCCTTACGGCAATGGTACATGTATTGCCGTTATACGTGTACATGTACAGCTAGGCCTATAATGTATTTGCAGTGTAAGCCGTAGGCCTTCTGGTAGCAGCCTGCTTAGACGTTCTTCTTCTTTTCTTCGGTGCGCTGACCTAGCTTCTTCCTTTCTTTTGATTTATTAAACGAGACCAAACTTTCGTTTGGCCGGAGAAAAATTGAGTTTAGACTCAAATGTGTTTGTCTGCACGGAAATCTTTAGTAAAAGGCGAAAGATTTGTTCGTACTGCAGACAAACCTGAGATAACACGAGCATCTCCGACTGCGATGGGGCCTATCAAGCGATGCAACGCGTCACTTCCGGTTAGTGAGCGAAGGCCTACTCTCCGCTTTAGCCACTCCGAGATCCACGCGCCCTGCTCATTAATAATCTGCACACGCTCAAATAGTCTGGGTAAAAGGAATTTCGTGAGCCAATAATCCTCTGGGATCGATCGTGAGCAAAATGATTTCCGGGCAGTACCCATTCTGTGAGCTTAAAACAGCGGTAATTTAGTGCTTGAAATCGAGCTCCAAAGTGCCCTATTTAGCCACGGAGCGGAGGGATCATAATTATTCAGGTTACGCGTCGAGTTAATTGTGCAAATGGTTTTGTTGTATTGGGCTGGCGTTTAACTTTTGTTGAAAACCGAACGACAACGATAATATTTTTCCAGAGAATTTCTTTTTGAAACAAAATTCGAAGCCGATCTGCGAGAATGGGGATCTTCGGAAGTATACGGCCTATACATGTAATGTTTTTTGCCGCTACGTACGTGTATTTCGCGAGTTGTGCATCTGGTCACATGGCTACGATTACGGCAATGGTACATGTATTGCCGTTATACGTGTACATGTACAGCTAGGCCTATACTGTATTTGCGGTGTAAGCCGTAGGCCTTCTGGTAGCAGCCTGCCTAGACGTTCTTCTTCTTTTCTTCGGTGCGCTGACCTAGCTTGTTCCTTTCTTTTGATTTATTAAACGAGACCAAACTTTCGTTTGGCCGGAGAAAAATTGAGTTTAGACTCAAATGTGTTTGTCTGCACGGAAATCTTTAGTAAAAGGCGAAAGATTTGTTCGTACTGCAGACAAACCTGAGATAACACGAGCATCTCCGACTGCGATGGGGCCTATCAAGCGATGCAACGCGTCACTTCCGGTTAGTGAGCGAAGGCCTACTCTCCGCTTTAGCCACTCCGAGATCCACGCGCCCTGCTCATTAATAATCTGCACACGCTCAAATAGTCTGGGTAAAAGAAATTTCGTGAGCCAATAATCCTCTGGGATCGATCGTGAGCAAAATGATTTCCGGGCAGTACCCATTCTGTGAGCTTAAAACAGCGGTAATTTAGTGCTTGAAATCGAGCTCCAAAGTGCCCTATTTAGCCACGGAGCGGAGGGATCATAATTATTCAGGTTACGCGTCGAGTTAATTGTGCAAATGGTTTTGTTGTATTGGGCTGGCGTTTAACTTTTGTTGAAAACCGAACGACAACGATAATATTTTTCCAGAGAATTTCTTTTTGAAACAAAATTCGAAGCCGATCTGCGAGAATGGGGATCTTCGGAAGTATACGGCCTATACATGTAATGTTTTTTGCCGCTACGTACGTGTATTTCGCGAGTTGTGCATCTGGTCACATGGCTACGATTATGGCAATGGTACATGTATTGCCGTTATACGTGTACATGTACAGCTAGGCCTATACTGTATTTGCGGTGTAAGATAGGCCTTCTGGTAGCAGCCTGCCTAGACGTTCTTCTTCCTTTCTTTTGATTTATTAAACGAGACCAAACTTTCGTTTGGCCGGAGAAAAATTGAGTTTAGACTCAAATGTGTTTGTCTGCACGGAAATCTTTAGTAAAAGGCGAAAGATTTGTTCGTACTGCAGACAAACCTGAGATAACACGAGCATCTCCGACTGCGATGGGGCCTATCAAGCGATGCAACGCGTCACTTCCGGTTAGTGAGCGAAGGCCTACTCTCCGCTTTAGCCACTCCGAGATCCACGCGCCCTGCTCATTAATAATCTGCACACGCTCAAATAGTCTGGGTAAAAGGAATTTCGTGAGCCAATAATCCTCTGGGATCGATCGTGAGCAAAATGATTTCCGGGCAGTACCCATTCTGTGAGCTTAAAACAGCGGTAATTTAGTGCTTGAAATCGAGCTCCAAAGTGCCCTATTTAGCCACGGAGCGGAGGGATCATAATTATTCAGGTTACGCGTCGAGTTAATTGTGCAAATGGTTTTGTTGTATTGGGCTGGCGTTTAACTTTTGTTGAAAACCGAACGACAACGATAATATTTTTCCAGAGAATTTCTTTTTGAAACAAAATTCGAAGCCGATCTGCGAGAATGGGGATCTTCGGAAGTATACGGCCTATACATGTAATGTTTTTTGCCGCTACGTACGTGTATTTCGCGAGTTGTGCATCTGGTCACATGGCTACGATTACGGCAATGGTACATGTATTGCCGTTATACGTGTACATGTACAGCTAGGCCTATACTGTATTTGCGGTGTAAGCCGTAGGCCTTCTGGTAGCAGCCTGCCTAGACGTTCTTCTTCTTTTCTTCGGTGCGCTGACCTAGCTTGTTCCTTTCTTTTGATTTATTAAACGAGACCAAACTTTCGTTTGGCCGGAGATAAATTGAGTTTAGACTCAAATGTGTTTGTCTGCACGGAAATCTTTAGTAAAAGGCGAAAGATTTGTTCGTACTGCAGACAAACCTGAGATAACACGAGCATCTCCGACTGCGATGGGGCCTATCAAGCGATGCAACGCGTCACTTCCGGTTAGTGAGCGAAGGCCTACTCTCCGCTTTAGCCACTCCGAGATCCACGCGGCCTGCTCATTAATAATCTGCACACGCTCAAATAGTCTGGGTAAAAGGAATTTCGTGAGCCAATAATCCTCTGGGATCGATCGTGAGCAAAATGATTTCCGGGCAGTACCCATTCTGTGAGCTTAAAACAGCGGTAATTCAGTGCTTGAAATCGAGCTCCAAAGTGCCCTATTTAGCCACGGAGCGGAGGGATCATAATTATTCAGGTTACGCGTCGAGTTAATTGTGCAAATGGTTTTGTTGTATTGGGCTGGCGTTTAACTTTTGTTGAAAACCGAACGACAACGATAATATTTTTCCAGAGAATTTCTTTTTGAAACAAAATTCGAAGCCGATCTGCGAGAATGGGGATCTTCGGAAGTATACGGCCTATACATGTAATGTTTTTTGCCGCTACGTACGTGTATTTCGCGAGTTGTGCATCTGGTCACATGGCTACGATTACGGCAATGGTACATGTATTGCCGTTATACGTGTACATGTACAGCTAGGCCTATACTGTATTTGCGGTGTAAGCCGTAGGCCTTCTGGTAGCAGCCTGCCTAGACGTTCTTCTTCTTTTCTTCGGTGCGCTGACCTAGCTTCTTCCTTTCTTTTGATTTATTAAACGAGACCAAACTTTCGTTTGGCCGGAGAAAAATTTAGTTTAGACTCAAATGTGTTTGTCTGCACGGAAATCTTTAGTAAAAGGCGAAAGATTTGTTCGTACTGCAGACAAACCTGAGATAACACGAGCATCTCCGACTGCGATGGGGCCTATCAAGCGATGCAACGCGTCACTTCCGGTTAGTGAGCGAAGGCCTACTCTCCGCTCTAGCCACTCCGAGATCCACGCGCCCTGCTCATTAATAATCTGCACACGCTCAAATAGTCTGGGTAAAAGGAATTTCGTGAGCCAATAATCCTCTGGGATCGATCGTGAGCAAAATGATTTCCGGGCAGTACCCATTCTGTGAGCTTAAAACAGCGGTAATTTAGTGCTTGAAATCGAGCTCCAAAGTGCCCTATTTAGCCACGGAGCGGAGGGATCATAATTATTCAGGTTACGCGTCGAGTTAATTGTGCAAATGGTTTTGTTGTATTGGGCTGGCGTTTAACTTTTGTTGAAAACCGAACGACAACGATAATATTTTTCCAGAGAATTTCTTTTTGAAACAAAATTCGAAGCCGATCTGCGAGAATGGGGATCTTCGGAAGTATACGGCCTATACATGTAATGTTTTTTGCCGCTACGTACGTGTATTTCGCGAGTTGTGCATCTGGTCACATGGCTACGATTACGGCAATGGTACATGTATTGCCGTTATACGTGTACATGTACAGCTAGGCCTATAATGTATTTGCGGTGTAAGCCGTAGGCCTTCTGGTAGCAGCCTGCTTAGACGTTCTTCTTCTTTTCTTCGGTGCGCTGACCTAGCTTCTTCCTTTCTTTTGATTTATTAAACGAGACCAAACTTTCGTTTGGCCGGAGAAAAATTGAGTTTAGACTCGAATGTGTTTGTCTGCACGGAAATCTTTAGTAAAAGGCGAAAGATTTGTTCGTACTGCAGACAAACCTGAGATAACACGAGCATCTCCGACTGCGATGGGGCCTATCAAGCGATGCAACGCGTCACTTCCGGTTAGTGAGCGAAGGCCTACTCTCCGCTTTAGCCACTCCGAGATCCACGCGCCCTGCTCATTAATAATCTACACACGCTCAAATAGTCTGGGTAAAAGGAATTTCGTGAGCCAATAATCCTCCGGGATCGATCGTGAGCAAAATGATTTCCGGGCAGTACCCATTCTGTGAGCTTAAAACAGCGGTCATTTAGTGCTTGAAATCGAGCTCCAAAGTGCCCTATTTAGCCACGGAGCGGAGGGATCATAATTATTCAGGTTACGCGTCGAGTTAATTGTGCAAATGGTTTTGTTGTATTGGGCTGGCGTTTAACTTTTGTTGAAAACCGAACGACAACGATAATATTTTTCCAGAGAATTTCTTTTTGAAACAAAATTCGAAGCCGATCTGCGAGAATGGGGATCTTCGGAAGTATACGGCCTATACATGTAATGTTTTTTGCCGCTACGTACGTGTATTTCGCGAGTTGTGCATCTGGTCACATGGCTACGATTACGGCAATGGTACATGTATTGCCGTTATACGTGTACATGTACAGCTAGGCCTATACTGTATTTGCGGTGTAAGCCGTAGGCCTTCTGGTAGCAGCCTGCCTAGACGTTCTTCTTCTTTTCTTCGGTGCGCTGACCTAGTTTCTTCCTTTCTTTTGATTTATTAAACGAGACCAAACTTTCGTTTGGCCGGAGAAAAATTGAGTTTAGACTCAAATGTGTTTGTCTGCACGGAAATCTTTAGTAAAAGGCGAAAGATTTGTTCGTACTGCAGACAAACCTGTGATAACACGAGCATCTCCGACTGCGATGGGGCCTATCAAGCGATGCAACGCGTCACTTCCGGTTAGTGAGCGAAGGCCTACTCTCCGCTTTAGCCACTCCGAGATCCACGCGCCCTGCTCATTAATAATCTGCACACGCTCAAATAGTCTGGGTAAAAGGAATTTCGTGAGCCAATAATCCTCTGGGATCGATCGTGAGCAAAATGATTTCCGGGCAGTACCCATTCTGTGAGCTTAAAACAGCGGTAATTTAGTGCTTGAAATCGAGCTCCAAAGTGCCCTATTTAGCCACGGAGCGGAGGGATCATAATTATTCAGGTTACGCGTCGAGTTAATTGTGCAAATGGTTTTGTTGTATTGGGCTGGCGTTTAACTTTTGTTGAAAACCGAACGACAACGATAATATTTTTCCAGAGAATTTCTTTTTGAAACAAAATTCGAAGCCGATCTGCGAGAATGGGGATCTTCGGAAGTATACGGCCTATACATGTAATGTTTTTTGCCGCTACGTACGTGTATTTCGCGAGTTGTGCATCTGGTCACATGGCTACGATTACGGCAATGGTACATGTATTGCCGTTATACGTGTACATGTACAGCTAGGCCTATACTGTATTTGCGGTGTAAGCCGTAGGCCTTCTGGTAGCAGCCTGCCTAGACGTTCTTCTTCGGTGCGCTGACCTAGCTTGTTCCTTTCTTTTGATTTATTAAACGAGACCAAACTTTCGTTTGGCCGGAGAAAAATTGAGTTTAGACTCAAATGTGTTTGTTTGCACGGAAATCTTTAGTAAAAGGCGAAAGATTTGTTCGTACTGCAGACAAACCTGAGATAACACGAGCATCTCCGACTGCGATGGGGCCTATCAAGCGATGCAACGCGTCACTTCCGGTTAGTGAGCGAAGGCCTACTCTCCGCTTTAGCCACTCCGAGATCCACGCGCCCTGCTCATTAATAATCTGCACACGCTCAAATAGTCTGGGTAAAAGGAATTTCGTGAGCCAATAATCCTCTGGGATCGATCGTGAGCAAAATGATTTCCGGGCAGTACCCATTCTGTGAGCTTAAAACAGCGGTAATTTAGTGCTTGAAATCGAGCTCCAAAGTGCCCTATTTAGCCACGGAGCGGAGGGATCATAATTATTCAGGTTACGCGTCGAGTTAATTGTGCAAATGGTTTTGTTGTATTGGGCTGGCGTTTAACTTTTGTTGAAAACCGAACGACAACGATAATATTTTTCCAGAGAATTTCTTTTTGAAACAAAATTCAAAGCCGATCTGCGAGAATGGGGATCTTCGGAAGTATACGGCCTATACATGTAATGTTTTTTGCCGCTACGTACGTGTATTTCGCGAGTTGTGCATCTGGTCACATGGCTACGATTACGGCAATGGTACATGTATTGCCGTTATACGTGTACATGTACAGCTAGGCCTATACTGTATTTGCGGTGTAAGCCGTAGGCCTTCTGGTAGCAGCCTGCCTAGACGTTCTTCTTCTTTTCTTCGGTGCGCTGACCTAGCTTGTTCCTTTCTTTTGATTTATTAAACGAGACCAAACTTTCGTTTGGCCGGAGAAAAATTGAGTTTAGACTCAAATGTGTTTGTCTGCACGGAAATCTTTAGTAAAAGGCGAAAGATTTGTTCGTACTGCAGACAAACCTGAGATAACACGAGCATCTCCGACTGCGATGGGGCCTATCAAGCGATGCAACGCGTCACTTCCGGTTAGTGAGCGAAGGCCTACTCTCCGCTTTAGCCACTCCGAGATTCACGCGCCCTGCTCATTAATAATCTGCACACGCTCAAATAGTCTGGGTAAAAGGAATTTCGTGAGCCAATAATCCTCTAGGATCGATCGTGAGCAAAATGATTTCCGGGCAGTACCCATTCTGTGAGCTTAAAACAGCGGTAATTTAGTGCTTGAAATCGAGCTCCAAAGTGCCCTATTTAGCCACGGAGCGGAGGGATCATAATTATTCAGGTTACGCGTCGAGTTAATTGTGCAAATGGTTTTGTTGTATTGGGCTGGCGTTTAACTTTTGTTGAAAACCGAACGACAACGATAATATTTTTCCAGAGAATTTCTTTTTGAAACAAAATTCGAAGCCGATCTGCGAGAATGGGGATCTTCGGAAGTATACGGCCTATACATGTAATGTTTTTTGCCGCTACGTACGTGTATTTCGCGAGTTGTGCATCTGGTCACATGGCTACGATTACGGCAATGGTACATGTATTGCCGTTATACGTGTACATGTACAGCTAGGCCTATACTGTATTTGCGGTGTAAGCCGTAGGCCTTCTGGTAGCAGCCTGCCTAGACGTTCTTCTTCTTTTCTTCGGTGCGCTGACCGAGCTTGTTCCTTTCTTTTGATTTATTAAACGAGACCAAACTTTCGTTTGGCCGGAGAAAAATTGAGTTTAGACTCAAATGTGTTTGTCTGCACGGAAATCTTTAGTAAAAGGCGAAAGATTTGTTCGTACTGCAGACAAACCTGAGATAACACGAGCATCTCCGACTGCGATGGGGCCTATCAAGCGATGCAACGCGTCACTTCCGGTTAGTGAGCGAAGGCCTACTCTCCGCTTTAGCCACTCCGAGATCCACGCGCCCTGCTCATTAATAATCTGCACACGCTCAAATAGTCTGGGTAAAAGGAATTTCGTGAGCCAATAATCCTCTGGGATCGATCGTGAGCAAAATGATTTCCGGGCAGTACCCATTCTGTGAGCTTAAAACAGCGGTAATTTAGTGCTTGAAATCGAGCTCCAAAGTGCCCTATTTAGCCACGGAGCGGAGGGATCATAATTATTCAGGTTACGCGTCGAGTTAATTGTGCAAATGGTTTTGTTGTATTGGGCTGGCGTTTAACTTTTGTTGAAAACCGAACGACAACGATAATATTTTTCCAGAGAATTTCTTTTTGAAACAAAATTCGAAGCCGATCTGCGAGAATGGGGATCTTCGGAAGTATACGGCCTATACATGTAATGTTTTTTGCCGCTACGTACGTGTATTTCGCGAGTTGTGCATCTGGTCACATGGCTACGATTACGGCAATGGTACATGTATTGCCGTTATACGTGTACATGTACAGCTAGGCCTATACTGTATTTGCGGTGTAAGCCGTAGGCCTTCTGGTAGCAGCCTGCCTAGACGTTCTTCTTCTTTTCTTCGGTGCGCTGACCTAGCTTCTTCCTTTCTTTTGATTTATTAAACGAGACCAAACTTTCGTTTGGCCGGAGATAAATTGAGTTTAGACTCAAATGTGTTTGTCTGCACGGAAATCTTTAGTAAAAGGCGAAATATTTGTTCGTACTGCAGACAAACCTGAGATAACACGAGCATCTCCGACTGCGATGGGGCCTATCAAGCGATGCAACGCGTCACTTCCGGTTAGTGAGCGAAGGCCTACTCTCCGCTTTAGCCACTCCGAGATCCACGCGCCCTGCTCATTAATAATCTGCACACGCTCAAATAGTCTGGGTAAAAGGAATTTCGTGAGCCAATAATCCTCTGGGATCGATCGTGAGCAAAATGATTTCCGGGCAGTACCCATTCTGTGAGCTTAAAACAGCGGTAATTTAGTGCTTGAAATCGAGCTCCAAAGTGCCCTATTTAGCCACGGAGCGGAGGGATCATAATTATTCAGGTTACGCGTCGAGTTAATTGTGCAAATGGTTTTGTTGTATTTGGCTGGCGTTTAACTTTTGTTGAAAACCGAACGACAACGATAATATTTTTCCAGAGAATTTCTTTTTGAAACAAAATTCGAAGCCGATCTGCGAGAATGGGGATCTTCGGAAGTATACGGCCTATACATGTAATGTTTTTGCCGCTACGTACGTGTATTTCGCGAGTTGTGCATCTGGTCACATGGCTACGATTACGGCAATGGTACATGTATTGCCGTTATACGTGTACATGTACAGCTAGGCCTATACTGTATTTGCGGTGTAAGCCGTAGGCCTTCTGGTAGCAGCCTGCCTAGACATAATGATGCATTCGGTTGAGTCCAGAAGGAATTAGAATGCATTGAATTTATCATTGATATGCTAATGATTGTATGGTTCGATGGTCAGAGTGGGAATTTTGAATAGGTAGCTGTATGGCATGCTAGCGGAGAAACGCTTCACTTCACGCTTGCTAGCAGCACGCAACACATGTAATTTATTGCTGTCGCCATTTTCAGCACACCAAACATGTCATCAACTCCAGCTACTAAAGAAGACATTCAGCAGCTATTAGCTCAATTCTCATGTAGTCAAGCTAAGTTTCTAGAAGATAAGATAGCTGAAGCTTCCGTCAATTTTGATTCGAAGCTTAAATCGGCCACCAGCACCAAATTAACCTGGAAAAGGGAAGGCCATAAACGACAATATAACTTTAATCGGTCTGTATTGGATCACGTCATAGAAGCTGAACGCAAAAACCAGTCCACTGAAGTGCAGCAGGAGTTAACCAGTATTAAAGCTCTACTCGAGCATCGTCAAAAACTAATCCGACTAGCCGACACTAGCCCCTCTGGCTGGGCAACAGTTGAGGAATACGAGAATAACGAGTTGGCCAACGACTCCGATGATGACAAGAAGATCACAAGGGCAGAAGACAGGGCGGCCAGAAAGCTTAAAACGGCGTCCTATAAGAAGTCCGGGGCCAAGAGATTCAAGACCGGTGACTACCAGACTCATGCTCCCGCTACTACTTCTGGCGCTCCTGCATCTCAATTCCAGTTTTTTCGTGGCCCACGAGTCTCAACCAGCAAAGACATCTGCTTCGCTTGCGGAAGCCAAGGTCACTGGAGAAAATCTTGTCCAAACATCAGCAGAAGACAAGACAAGAGCAACACCCCAAGTTTCTCCACATAGCAAAGACACCGCAGCAAGCAAGCCTAACAAGATCAATGAAGTTGAGTTATGTTACCTTACCGATAATTTCTTTGAGTATGAAGAAAAGGGTTCCACAGGTTGCAAAATTCAAGTGGCTGGGCGTTTGCATCAGCATTATGATTTTTGGAGGGCAATTAATGCCAATTCCTTTGTATTAGACATCATCTGGAACGGATACATGATTCCGTTTTACGAAACACCACCACGCACGCCGAATGACAAAAAATCCAAACAAGGGTCGAATAATCGCTCAGCCATCAATAATAGCGATTTTGTCACAAATGCAATTTCAGAGTTACTAGAGACAAGGTGCGTTTTGCGTTGCACTGAACATCCATTCATAGTGAATCCTCTGTCAGTTTCAGTACAAAAATCAGGCAAGCGGAGATTGATACTAGATTTGAGAGAAGTGAACAGGTTTTTATGGAAACAATCTGTCAAGTACGAGGATATGCGTACAGCGATGTTATACCTAAAAAAGGGGGGTTTTATGTTCCAATTTGACCTAAAATCGGGATATCACCATATTAGCATTCATCCAGACCATCAACAGTACTTGGGATTTTCCTGGTTTTACAAAGGTTCATTTACATTCTTTAAGTTTACTGTATTACCATTTGGTTTATCAACTGCCCCATACGTTTTCACCAAAGTGGTGAGACCACTTGTACAGAAGTGGAGAAGCGAAGGTAAACAAATAGTTGTGTTCCTAGACGATGGTTTGTGTTACGCGGAGAGCTTTCAGAAAGCCAGAGAGCACAGTGCTCAAGTTTAAGGTGACCTGGTCACTGCAGGGTTCGTACCTAACGTAAATAAGAGTATTTGGGACCCGGTCTCAGAGACCGAGTGGTTAGGTCTGACAATTAACCTAAAGAATGGTTCTCTTGTTTTGCCAAACAGAAGGATAAACAGTATCAAAGAACGTATTCAAGAACTGCTAATAACTCCCAAGTCAGCAGGTTCACAAACCTGTGTCAGAGTCAAAGATCTAGCCAGTGTGGCAGGAAACATTGTCTCAGCCTACTTAATTGTAGGATCAATGAGTAGGGTAATGACCAAAGCCATGCATTGTGTAATTGAATCTAGAAATTTTTGGAATTCCAAAGTTGTCATTTCAGAACAAGCCTACGAAGAACTCCTCTTCTGGTTACACAACATAGATAATCTGAGGGAAACTCCAATAAAGTTATCCCCCACATGTTCAACTATGGTGTTTTCAGATGCAAGCAAAAATGGCTTCGGAGGCTATATAGTAAATGTCAATGATTCGATCAGTCACGGACAGTGGTCAGAAAACGAAAGGAAACGTAGCTCAACCTGGAGAGAATTAAAAGCAGTAGAAATGGTGTTAGCATCTCAAATACACAAGCTCAAAAACACCAGAGTAAAATGGTTTTCTGATAATCAAGCTGTTACAACAATAGTTTACAAAGGCAGTATGAAGACAGAGTTACAGTCTATTGTGTTAAACATATGTCGTAAATGTGTACGCAATGGAGTGTTCCTTGAATTGGAATGGGTGCCGAGATCAAAGAACGAAAAGGCAGACTTCATAAGTAAGTTGGTTGATTGGGATGATTGGCAGACCTCAGACGAAATGTTCTCCTTCCTGGATCACATGTGGGGTCCGCACACATTTGATCGGTTTGCCAGCCATTACAATTCCAAAGTAACTTGTTTCAATTCTAGATACTGGAATCCAGGTACTCGGGCAACAGATGCGTTCACCCAAGATTGGGCAAGGGAAAATAACTGGCTGGTTCCCCCCATACACTTGATCCCAAGAGTCATAAAACAGTTAATAGCTAACAAAGCTGAGGGGACATTGATATGCCCCGCCTGGAGATCATCTCCTTACTGGGTGTTATTATTCCCAGATGGTTCCAATGTAAGATCAGAAATCACAGGTATTCATGAATTCGCGAGTCCTTTCCCAATTTTTGAGAATGGTCGAAGTAACAATTCTAAGTTCATCCATGACATTAAGCGCAGTACAGTACTAGCGCTCAGGTTCAGCAGCTATGAATGATTTTCTGTATTTAAGCGTTCAGAACGCTGAAGAGCCGTTTGAGCCTGGAGCCGTACCAGGTGTACAGTCCCAAAGGGACAATTCCGAAATTGAGGAAATTAGGAATTAAAACAGTGTATATCGTAAAGTAATAACATATCTGTGGTAACAAAGTTCCTTCGTTCTCTTCCCTAAGCTAATCTTCAGCAGTGATAACTGGAGACACCGTTTCGCGAGGACTGCCAACAATCAAGATCTGAGTTCTCTCGCCAACCAGCTGCCCTCTATATTGGTGAGCTCACGAGCTTCAAGCACGGTAACTCAATACAACTCATCCTTTACAAGATGGCAGCAATGGGCACGGTCTCATGACGAGTCTCCCCTTCCTGGAGATCCATATATAATATCATTATATCTGGTTCACATCAGCAACTCAGCATCGTCACCATCGCCAGTTATCAGTGCTTCATCAGCAATCTCCTGGGCACATCGCATGGCCAGTCTGGACGATCCCATGAAGAATCCATTGATTGTCCAAGTCACAGAGGGACTCAAACGAACACTCGCTAAACCAAGGACAAGAAAAGAGCCAATAACACCCCAGATCCTTGTACAGATGGTACAATGGCACGGAGCTGACAGATCAGTACATAACCTAATGAACATTAGAACCTTGGCCATGGCTTTAATATCTTTCGCAGGTTTTTTAAGATTTAATGATTTAGCCTCGCTTAAAATGCAAGATTTAATGTTTCATCATGACCATTTGTCTATCCGGATTCAGTCAAGTAAGACAGACGTGTACAGACAGGGCAGTGATGTTATTATCGCTAGATCATTTTCTCAGACTTGCCCGGTAGCCATGTTAGAACTTTATATTAATCTTGCAGAGATGTCCCGAGATGACAAAGAGGCTTTTGTATTCAGGAGCTTAACAAAAGTTAAAAATGGTTATTCCCTGCGAAAAAACAATCAGCCTATGTCATATTCCAGAGTTAGAGAGTTACTCTTGAAGGCACTTTCCCCAGTAGTAGAAGATTCCTCCAAATTTTCTTTACACAGTTTAAGATCAGGAGGAGCCTCAGAGGCTGCTAAGGCTGGTGTAGCCGACAGATTGTTTAAACGCCATGGGCGTTGGAAGTCTGAGACAGCTAAAGACGGTTATGTACAAGAGAGCTTCTCTAACTTATTATCTGTTTCTCAGCGGTTAGGTATCTAACATCCACCCGTTCTTTATTTTTTTCAAGCCGGTTGCTGCAGCTCGCACAATCCCAAATTAATGAGTAAAGTGTGCTTTGTTTGTGTATGACGATTTAAATGATAAATAATGATGCATTCGGTTGAGTCCAGAAGGAATTAGAATGCATTGAATTTATCATTGATATGCTAATGATTGTATGGTTCGATGGTCAGAGTGGGAATTTTGAATAGGTAGCTGTATGGCATGCTAGCGGAGAAACGCTTCACTTCACGCTTGCTAGCAGCACGCAACACATGTAATTTATTTATTTAAATGCTACCGTAATGGTTAAAGTAATCTAAGCTCAAAACACGTTGTTTTAAGAACATTCCATTATCATTGCTTAGCTAGCCTGACAGCGGTGGTCAGCATAGGTCAGTGCATACGTTTCCATTTTTCCAAAAAGGTTTGTGGTTTTTCGTATCTGGCTATCACCAAAAGCAATGGATAAAAATTTACAGTTCGTTATGTTGATATATAGCTCGATCTATATCGTGCAGTAATTATGATGTATATTGCAGAAGAGACAAGAACAAGAGTACGATAATTAAAGTACCGGTTGCTGCAGCTCGCACAATCCCAAATTAATGAGTAAAGTGTGCTTTGTTTGTGTATGACGATTTAAATGATAAGTTCTTCTTCTTTTCTTCGGTGCGCTGACCTAGCTTGTTCCTTTCTTTTGATTTATTAAACGAGACCAAACTTTCGTTTGGCCGTAGAAAAATTGAGTTTAGACTCAAATGTGTTTGTCTGCACGGAAATCTTTAGTAAAAGGCGAAAGATTTGTTCGTACTGCAGACAAACCTGAGATAACACGAGCATCTCCGACTGCGATGGGGCCTATCAAGCGATGCAACGCGTCACTTCCGGTTAGTGAGCGAAGGCCTACTCTCCGCTTTAGCCACTCCGAGATCCACGCGCCCTGCTCATTAATAATCTGCACACGCTCAAATAGTCTGGGTAAAAGGAATTTCGTGAGCCAATAATCCTCTGGGATCGATCGTGAGCAAAATGATTTCCGGGCAGTACCCATTCTGTGAGCTTAAAACAGCGGTAATTTAGTGCTTGAAATCGAGCTCCAAAGTGCCCTATTTAGCCACGGAGCGGAGGGATCATAATTATTCAGGTTACGCGTCGAGTTAATTGTGCAAATGGTTTTGTTGTATTGGGCTGGCGTTTAACTTTTGTTGAAAACCGAACGACAACGATAATATTTTTCCAGAGAATTTCTTTTTGAAACAAAATTCGAAGCCGATCTGCGAGAATGGGGATCTTCGGAAGTATACGGCCTATACATGTAATGTTTTTTGGGGCTACGTACGTGTATTTCGCGAGTTGTGCATCTGGTCACATGGCTACGATTACGGCAATGGTACATGTATTGCCGTTATACGTGTACATGTACAGCTAGGCCTATAATGTATTTGCAGTGTAAGCCGTAGGCCTTCTGGTAGCAGCCTGCTTAGACGTTCTTCTTCTTTTCTTCGGTGCGCTGACCTAGCTTCTTCCTTTCTTTTGATTTATTAAACGAGACCAAACTTTCGTTTGGCCGGAGAAAAATTGAGTTTAGACTTAAATGTGTTTGTCTGCACGGAAATCTTTAGTAAAAGGCGAAAGATTTGTTCGTACTGCAGACAAACCTGAGATAACACGAGCATCTCCGACTGCGATGGGGCCTATCAAGCGATGCAACGCGTCACTTCCGGTTAGTGAGCGAAGGCCTACTCTCCGCTTTAGCCACTCCGAGATCCACGCGCCCTGCTCATTAATAATCTGCACACGCTCAAATAGTCTGGGTAAAAGGAATTTCGTGAGCCAATAATCCTCTGGGATCGATCGTGAGCAAAATGATTTCCGGGCAGTACCCATTCTGTGAGCTTAAAACAGCGGTAATTTAGTGCTTGAAATCGAGCTCCAAAGTGCCCTATTTAGCCACGGAGCGGAGGGATCATAATTATTCAGGTTACGCGTCGAGTTAATTGTGCAAATGGTTTTGTTGTATTGGGCTGGCGTTTAACTTTTGTTGAAAACCGAACGACAACGATAATATTTTTCCAGAGAATTTCTTTTTGAAACAAAATTCGAAGCCGATCTGCGAGAATGGGGATCTTCGGAAGTATACGGCCTATACATGTAATGTTTTTTGCCGCTACGTACGTGTATTTCGCGAGTTGTGCATCTGGTCACATGGCTACGATTACGGCAATGGTACATGTATTGCCGTTATACGTGTACATGTACAGCTAGGCCTATACTGTATTTGCGGTGTAAGCCGTAGGCCTTCTGGTAGCAGCCTGCCTAGACGTTCTTCTTCTTTTCTTCGGTGCGCTGACCTAGCTTCTTCCTTTCTTTTGATTTATTAAACGAGACCAAACTTTCGTTTGGCCGGAGAAAAATTGAGTTTAGACTCAAATGTGTTTGTCTGCACGGAAATCTTTAGTAAAAGGCGAAAGATTTGTTCGTACTGCAGACAAACCTGAGATAACACGAGCATCTCCGACTGCGATGGGGCCTATCAAGCGATGCAACGCGTCACTTCCGGTTAGTGAGCGAAGGCCTACTCTCCGCTTTAGCCACTCCGAGATCCACGCGCCCTGCTCATTATTAATCTGCACACGCTCAAATAGTCTGGGTAAAAGGAATTTCGTGAGCCAATAATCCTCTGGGATCGATCGTGAGCAAAATGATTTCCGGGCAGTACCCATTCTGTGAGCTTAAAACAGCGGTAATTTAGTGCTTGAAATCGAGCTCCAAAGTGCCCTATTTAGCCACGGAGCGGAGGGATCATAATTATTCAGGTTACGCGTCGAGTTAATTGTGCAAATGGTTTTGTTGTATTGGGCTGGCGTTTAACTTTTGTTGAAAACCGAACGACAACGATAATATTTTTCCAGAGAATTTCTTTTTGAAACAAAATTCGAAGCCGATCTGCGAGAATGGGGATCTTCGGAAGTATACGGCCTATACATGTAATGTTTTTTGGGGCTACGTACGTGTATTTCGCGAGTTGTGCATCTGGTCACATGGCTACGATTACGGCAATGGTACATGTATTGCCGTTATACGTGTACATGTACAGCTAGGCCTATAATGTATTTGCAGTGTAAGCCGTAGGCCTTCTGGTAGCAGCCTGCTTAGACGTTCTTCTTCTTTTCTTCGGTGCGCTGACCTAGCTTCTTCCTTTCTTTTGATTTATTAAACGAGACCAAACTTTCGTTTGGCCGGAGAAAAATTGAGTTTAGACTCAAATGTGTTTGTCTGCACGGAAATCTTTAGTAAAAGGCGAAAGATTTGTTCGTACTGCAGACAAACCTGAGATAACACGAGCATCTCCGACTGCGATGGGGCCTATCAAGCGATGCAACGCGTCACTTCCGGTTAGTGAGCGAAGGCCTACTCTCCGCTTTAGCCACTCCGAGATCCACGCGCCCTGCTCATTAATAATCTGCACACGCTCAAATAGTCTGGGTAAAAGGAATTTCGTGAGCCAATAATCCTCTGGGATCGATCGTGAGCAAAATGATTTCCGGGCAGTACCCATTCTGTGAGCTTAAAACAGCGGTAATTTAGTGCTTGAAATCGAGCTCCAAAGTGCCCTATTTAGCCACGGAGCGGAGGGATCATAATTATTCAGGTTACGCGTCGAGTTAATTGTGCAAATGGTTTTGTTGTATTGGGCTGGCGTTTAACTTTTGTTGAAAACCGAACGACAACGATAATATTTTTCCAGAGAATTTCTTTTTGAAACAAAATTCGAAGCCGATCTGCGAGAATGGGGATCTTCGGAAGTATACGGCCTATACATGTAATGTTTTTTGCCGCTACGTACGTGTATTTCGCGAGTTGTGCATCTGGTCACATGGCTACGATTACGGCAATGGTACATGTATTGCCGTTATACGTGTACATGTACAGCTAGGCCTATACTGTATTTGCGGTGTAAGCCGTAGGCCTTCTGGTAGCAGCCTGCCTAGACGTTCTTCTTCTTTTCTTCGGTGCGCTGACCTAGCTTGTTTCTTTCTTTTGATTTATTAAACGAGACCAAACTTTCGTTTGGCCGGAGAAAAATTGAGTTTAGACTCAAATGTGTTTGTCTGCACGGAAATCTTTAGTAAAAGGCGAAAGATTTGTTCGTACTGCAGACAAACCTGAGATAACACGAGCATCTCCGACTGCGATGGGGCCTATCAAGCGATGCAACGCGTCACTTCCGGTTAGTGAGCGAAGGCCTACTCTCCGCTTTAGCCACTCCGAGATCCACGCGCCCTGCTCATTAATAATCTGCACACGCTCAAATAGTCTGGGTAAAAGGAATTTCGTGAGCCAATAATCCTCTGGGATCGATCGTGAGCAAAATGATTTCCGGGCAGTACCCATTCTGTGAGCTTAAAACAGCGGTAATTTAGTGCTTGAAATCGAGCTCCAAAGTGCCCTATTTAGCCACGGAGCGGAGGGATCATAATTATTCAGGTTACGCGTCGAGTTAATTGTGCAAATGGTTTTGTTGTATTGGGCTGGCGTTTAACTTTTGTTGAAAACCGAACAAAAACGATAATATTTTTCCAGAGAATTTCTTTTTGAAACAAAATTCGAAGCCGATCTGCGAGAATGGGGATCTTCGGAAGTATACGGCCTATACATGTAATGTTTTTTGCCGCTACGTACGTGTATTTCGCGAGTTGTGCATCTGGTCACATGGCTACGATTACGGCAATGGTACATGTATTGCCGTTATACGTGTACATGTACAGCTAGGCCTATACTGTATTTGCGGTGTAAGCCGTAGGCCTTCTGGTAGCAGCCTGCCTAGACGTTCTTCTTCTTTTCTTCGGTGCGCTGACCTAGCTTGTTCCTTTCTTTTGATTTATTAAACGAGACCAAACTTTCGTTTGGCCGGAGATAAATTGAGTTTAGACTCAAATGTGTTTGTCTGCACGGAAATCTTTAGTAAAAGGCGAAATATTTGTTCGTACTGCAGACAAACCTGAGATAACACGAGCATCTCCGACTGCGATGGGGCCTATCAAGCGATGCAACGCGTCACTTCCGGTTAGTGAGCGAAGGCCTACTCTCCGCTTTAGCCACTCCGAGATCCACGCGCCCTGCTCATTAATAATCTGCACACGCTCAAATAGTCTGGGTAAAAGGAATTTCGTGAGCCAATAATCCTCTGGGATCGATCGTGAGCAAAATGATTTCCGGGCAGTACCCATTCTGTGAGCTTAAAACAGCGGTAATTTAGTGCTTGAAATCGAGCTCCAAAGTGCCCTATTTAGCCACGGAGCGGAGGGATCATAATTATTCAGGTTACGCGTCGAGTTAATTGTGCAAATGGTTTTGTTGTATTTGGCTGGCGTTTAACTTTTGTTGAAAACCGAACGACAACGATAATATTTTTCCAGAGAATTTCTTTTTGAAACAAAATTCGAAGCCGATCTGCGAGAATGGGGATCTTCGGAAGTATACGGCCTATACATGTAATGTTTTTGCCGCTACGTACGTGTATTTCGCGAGTTGTGCATCTGGTCACATGGCTACGATTACGGCAATGGTACATGTATTGCCGTTATACGTGTACATGTACAGCTAGGCCTATACTGTATTTGCGGTGTAAGCCGTAGGCCTTCTGGTAGCAGCCTGCCTAGACGTTCTTCTTCTTTTCTTCGGTGCGCTGACCTAGCTTGTTCCTTTCTTTTGATTTATTAAACGAGACCAAACTTTCGTTTGGCCGGAGAAAAATTGAGTTTAGACTCAAATGTGTTTGTCTGCACGGAAATCTTTAGTAAAAGGCGAAAGATTTGTTCGTACTGCAGACAAACCTGAGATAACACGAGCATCTCCGACTGCGATGGGGCCTATCAAGCGATGCAACGCGTCACTTCCGGTTAGTGAGCGAAGGCCTACTCTCCGCTTTAGCCACTCCGAGATCCACGCGCCCTGCTCATTAATAATCTGCACACGCTCAAATAGTCTGGGTAAAAGGAATTTCGTGAGCCAATAATCCTCTGGGATCGATCGTGAGCAAAATGATTTCCGGGCAGTACCCATTCTGTGAGCTTAAAACAGCGGTAATTTAGTGCTTGAAATCGAGCTCCAAAGTGCCCTATTTAGCCACGGAGCGGAGGGATCATAATTATTCAGGTTACGCGTCGAGTTAATTGTGCAAATGGTTTTGTTGTATTGGGCTGGCGTTTAACTTTTGTTGAAAACCGAACGACAACGATAATATTTTTCCAGA
Source organism: Henricia sp. BOLD:AAB3569 (assembly GCA_037783545.1). NCBI lineage: Eukaryota > Metazoa > Echinodermata > Asteroidea > Spinulosida > Echinasteridae > Henricia > Henricia sp. BOLD:AAB3569. Next base: position 700,358 of record JBBELK010000356.1, on the reverse strand, counting down.
GAATTTCTTTTTGAAACAAATTTCGAAGCCGATCTGCGAGAATGGGGATCTTCGGAAGTATACGGCCTATACATGTAATGTTTTTTGCCGCTACGTACATGTATTTCGCGAGTTGTGCATCTGGTCACATGGCTACGATTACGGCAATGGTACATGTATTGCCGTTATACGTGTACATGTACAGCTAGGCCTATACTGTATTTGCGGTGTAAGCCGTAGGCCTTCTGGTAGCAGCCTGCCTAGACGTTCTTCTTCTTTTCTTCGGTGCGCTGACCTAGCTTCTTCCTTTCTTTTGATTTATTAAACGAGACCAAACTTTCGTTTGGCCGGAGATAAATTGAGTTTAGACTCAAATGTGTTTGTCTGCACGGAAATCTTTAGTAAAAGGCGAAATATTTGTTCGTACTGCAGACAAACCTGAGATAACACGAGCATCTCCGACTGCGATGGGGCCTATCAAGCGATGCAACGCGTCACTTCCGGTTAGTGAGCGAAGGCCTACTCTCCGCTTTAGCCACTCCGAGATCCACGCGCCCTGCTCATTAATAATCTGCACACGCTCAAATAGTCTGGGTAAAAGGAATTTCGTGAGCCAATAATCCTCTGGGATCGATCGTGAGCAAAATGATTTCCGGGCAGTACCCATTCTGTGAGCTTAAAACAGCGGTAATTTAGTGCTTGAAATCGAGCTCCAAAGTGCCCTATTTAGCCACGGAGCGGAGGGATCATAATTATTCAGGTTACGCGTCGAGTTAATTGTGCAAATGGTTTTGTTGTATTGGGCTGCGTTTAACTTTTGTTGAAAACCGAACGACAACGATAATATTTTTCCAGAGAATTTCTTTTTGAAACAAAATTCGAAGCCGATCTGCGAGAATGGGGATCTTCGGAAGTATACGGCCTATACATGTAATGTTTTTTGCCGCTACGTACGTGTATTTCGCGAGTTGTGCATCTGGTCACATGGCTACGATTACGGCAATGGTACATGTATTGCCGTTATACGTGTACATGTACAGCTAGGCCTATACTGTATTTGCGGTGTAAGCCGTAGGCCTTCTGGTAGCAGCCTGCCTAGACGTTCTTCTTCTTTTCTTCGGTGCGCTGACCGAGCTTGTTCCTTTCTTTTGATTTATTAAACGAGACCAAACTTTCGTTTGGCCGGAGAAAAATTGAGTTTAGACTCAAATGTGTTTGTCTGCACGGAAATCTTTAGTAAAAGGCGAAAGATTTGTTCGTACTGCAGACAAACCTGAGATAACACGAGCATCTCCGACTGCGATGGGGCCTATCAAGCGATGCAACGCGTCACTTCCGGTTAGTGAGCGAAGGCCTACTCTCCGCTTTAGCCACTCCGAGATCCACGCGCCCTGCTCATTAATAATCTGCACACGCTCAAATAGTCTGAGTAAAAGGAATTTCGTGAGCCAATAATCCTCTGGGATCGATCGTGAGCAAAATGATTTCCGGGCAGTACCCATTCTGTGAGCTTAAAACAGCGGTAATTTAGTGCTTGAAATCGAGCTCCAAAGTGCCCTATTTAGCCACGGAGCGGAGGGATCATAATTATTCAGGTTACGCGTCGAGTTAATTGTTCAAATGGTTTTGTTGTATTGGGCTGGCGTTTAACTTTTGTTGAAAACCGAACGACAACGATAATATTTTTTCCAGAGAATTTCTTTTTGAAACAAAATTCGAAGCCGATCTGCGAGAATGGGGATCTTCGGAAGTATACGGCCTATACATGTAATGTTTTTTGCCGCTACGTACGTGTTTTTCGCGAGTTGTGCATCTGGTCACATGGCTACGATTACGGCAATGGTACATGTACTGCCGTTATACGTGTACATGTACAGCTAGGCCTATACTGTATTTGCGGTGTAAGCCGTAGGCCTTCTGGTAGCAGCCTGCCTAGACGTTCTTCTTCTTTTCTTCGGTGCGCTGACCGAGCTTGTTCCTTTCTTTTGATTTATTAAACGAGACCAAACTTTCGTTTGGCCGGAGAAAAATTGAGTTTAGACTCAAATGTGTTTGTCTGCACGGAAATCTTTAGTAAAAGGCGAAAGATTTGTTCGTACTGCAGACAAACCTGAGATAACACGAGCATCTCCGACTGCGATGGGGCCTATCAAGCGATGCAACGCGTCACTTCCGGTTAGTGAGCGAAGGCCTACTCTCCGCTTTAGCCACTCCGAGATCCACGCGCCCTGCTCATTAATAATCTGCACACGCTCAAATAGTCTGGGTAAAAGGAATTTCGTGAGCCAATAATCCTCTGGGATCGATCGTGAGCAAAATGATTTCCGGGCAGTACCCATTCTGTGAGCTTAAAACAGCGGTAATTTAGTGCTTGAAATCGAGCTCCAAAGTGCCCTATTTAGCCACGGAGCGGAGGGATCATAATTATTCAGGTTACGCGTCGAGTTAATTGTTCAAATGGTTTTGTTGTATTGGGCTGGCGTTTAACTTTTGTTGAAAACCGAACGACAACGATAATATTTTTTCCAGAGAATTTCTTTTTGAAACAAAATTCGAAGCCGATCTGCGAGAATGGGGATCTTCGGAAGTATACGGCCTATACATGTAATGTTTTTTGCCGCTACGTACGTGTATTTCGCGAGTTGTGCATCTGGTCACATGGCTACGATTACGGCAATGGTACATGTATTGCCGTTATACGTGTACATGTACAGCTAGGCCTATACTGTATTTGCGGTGTAAGCCGTAGGCCTTCTGGTAGCAGCCTGCCTAGACGTTCTTCTTCTTTTCTTCGGTGCGCTGACCTAGCTTCTTCCTTTCTTTTGATTTATTAAACGAGACCAAACTTTCGTTTGGCCGGAGAAAAATTGAGTTTAGACTCAAATGTGTTTGTCTGCACGGAAATCTTTAGTAAAAGGCGAAAGATTTGTTCGTACTGCAGACAAACCTGAGATAACACGAGCATCTCCGACTGCGATGGGGCCTATCAAGCGATGCAACGCGTCACTTCCGGTTAGTGAGCGAAGGCCTACTCTCCGCTTTAGCCACTCCGAGATCCACGCGCCCTGCTCATTAATAATCTGCACACGCTCAAATAGTCTGGGTAAAAGGAATTTCGTGAGCCAATAATCCTCTGGGATCGATCGTGAGCAAAATGATTTCCGGGCAGTACCCATTCTGTGAGCTTAAAACCGCGGTAATTTAGTGCTTGAAATCGAGCTCCAAAGTGCCCTATTTAGCCACGGAGCGGAGGGATCATAATTATTCAGGTTACGCGTCGAGTTAATTGTGCAAATGGTTTTGTTGTATTGGGCTGGCGTTTAACTTTTGTTGAAAACCGAACGACAACGATAATATTTTTCCAGAGAATTTCTTTTTGAAACAAAATTCGAAGCCGATCTGCGAGAATGGGGATCTTCGGAAGTATACGGCCTATACATGTAATGTTTTTTGCCGCTACGTACGTGTATTTCGCGAGTTGTGCATCTGGTCACATGGCTACGATTACGGCAATGGTACATGTATTGCCGTTATACGTGTACATGTACAGCTAGGCCTATACTGTATTTGCGGTGTAAGCCGTAGGCCTTCTGGTAGCAGCCTGCCTAGACGTTCTTCTTCTTTTCTTCGGTGCGCTGACCTAGCTTGTTCCTTTCTTTTGATTTATTAAACGAGACCAAACTTTCGTTTGGCCGGAGAAAAATTGAGTTTAGACTCAAATGTGTTTGTCTGCACTGAAATCTTTAGTAAAAGGCGAAAGATTTGTTCGTACTGCAGACAAACCTGAGATAACACGAGCATCTCCGACTGCGATGGGGCCTATCAAGCGATGCAACGCGTCACTTCCGGTTAGTGAGCGAAGGCCTACTCTCCGCTTTAGCCACTCCGAGATCCACGCGCCCTGCTCATTATTAATCTGCACACGCTCAAATAGTCTGGGTAAAAGGAATTTCGTGAGCCAATAATCCTCTGGGATCGATCGTGAGCAAAATTATTTCTGGGCAGTACCCATTCTGTGAGCTTAAAACAGCGGTAATTTAGTGCTTGAAATCGAGCTCCAAAGTGCCCTATTTAGCCACGGAGCGGAGGGATCATAATTATTCAGGTTACGCGTCGAGTTAATTGTGCAAATGGTTTTGTTGTATTGGGCTGGCGTTTAACTTTTGTTGAAAACCGAACGACAACGATAATATTTTTTCCAGAGAATTTCTTTTTGAAACAAAATTCGAAGCCGATCTGCGAGAATGGGGATCTTCGGAAGTATACGGCCTATACATGTAATGTTTTTTGCCGCTACGTACGTGTATTTCGCGAGTTGTGCATCTGGTCACATGGCTACGATTACGGCAATGGTACATGTATTGCCGTTATACGTGTACATGTACAGCTAGGCCTATACTGTATTTGCGGTGTAAGCCGTAGGCCTTCTGGTAGCAGCCTGCCTAGACGTTCTTCTTCTTTTCTTCGGTGCGCTGACCTAGCTTCTTCCTTTCTTTTGATTTATTAAACGAGACCAAACTTTCGTTTGGCCGGAGAAAAATTGAGTTTAGACTCAAATGTGTTTGTCTGCACGGAAATCTTTAGTAAAAGGCGAAAGATTTGTTCGTACTGCAGACAAACCTGAGATAACACGAGCATCTCCGACTGCGATGGGGCCTATCAAGCGATGCAACGCGTCACTTCCGGTTAGTGAGCGAAGGCCTACTCTCCGCTTTAGCCACTCCGAGATCCACGCGCCCTGCTCATTAATAATCTGCACACGCTCAAATAGTCTGGGTAAAAGGAATTTCGTGAGCCAATAATCCTCTGGGATCGATCGTGAGCAAAATGATTTCCGGGCAGTACCCATTCTGTGAGCTTAAAACCGCGGTATTTTAGTGCTTGAAATCGAGCTCCAAAGTGCCCTATTTAGCCACGGAGCGGAGGGATCATAATTATTCAGGTTACGCGTCGAGTTAATTGTGCAAATGGTTTTGTTGTATTGGGCTGGCGTTTAACTTTTGTTGAAAACCGAACGACAACGATAATATTTTTCCAGAGAATTTCTTTTTGAAACAAAATTCGAAGCCGATCTGCGAGAATGGGGATCTTCGGAAGTATACGGCCTATACATGTAATGTTTTTTGCCGCTACGTACGTGTATTTCGCGAGTTGTGCATCTGGTCACATGGCTACGATTACGGCAATGGTACATGTATTGCCGTTATACGTGTACATGTACAGCTAGGCCTATACTGTATTTGCGGTGTAAGCCGTAGGCCTTCTGGTAGCAGCCTGCCTAGACGTTCTTCTTCTTTTCTTCGGTGCGCTGACCTAGCTTGTTCCTTTCTTTTGATTTATTAAACGAGACCAAACTTTCGTTTGGCCGGAGAAAAATTGAGTTTAGACTCAAATGTGTTTGTCTGCACTGAAATCTTTAGTAAAAGGCGAAAGATTTGTTCGTACTGCAGACAAACCTGAGATAACACGAGCATCTCCGACTGCGATGGGGCCTATCAAGCGATGCAACGCGTCACTTCCGGTTAGTGAGCGAAGGCCTACTCTCCGCTTTAGCCACTCCGAGATCCACGCGCCCTGCTCATTATTAATCTGCACACGCTCAAATAGTCTGGGTAAAAGGAATTTCGTGAGCCAATAATCCTCTGGGATCGATCGTGAGCAAAATTATTTCTGGGCAGTACCCATTCTGTGAGCTTAAAACAGCGGTAATTTAGTGCTTGAAATCGAGCTCCAAAGTGCCCTATTTAGCCACGGAGCGGAGGGATCATAATTATTCAGGTTACGCGTCGAGTTAATTGTGCAAATGGTTTTGTTGTATTGGGCTGGCGTTTAACTTTTGTTGAAAACCGAACGACAACGATAATATTTTTTCCAGAGAATTTCTTTTTGAAACAAAATTCGAAGCCGATCTGCGAGAATGGGGATCTTCGGAAGTATACGGCCTATACATGTAATGTTTTTTGCCGCTACGTACGTGTATTTCGCGAGTTGTGCATCTGGTCACATGGCTACGATTACGGCAATGGTACATGTATTGCCGTTATACGTGTACATGTACAGCTAGGCCTATACTGTATTTGCGGTGTAAGCCGTAGGCCTTCTGGTAGCAGCCTGCCTAGACGTTCTTCTTCTTTTCTTCGGTGCGCTGACCTAGCTTCTTCCTTTCTTTTGATTTATTAAACGAGACCAAACTTTCGTTTGGCCGGAGAAAAATTGAGTTTAGACTCAAATGTGTTTGTCTGCACGGAAATCTTTAGTAAAAGGCGAAAGATTTGTTCGTACTGCAGACAAACCTGAGATAACACGAGCATCTCCGACTGCGATGGGGCCTATCAAGCGATGCAACGCGTCACTTCCGGTTAGTGAGCGAAGGCCTACTCTCCGCTTTAGCCACTCCGAGATCCACGCGCCCTGCTCATTAATAATCTGCACACGCTCAAATAGTCTGGGTAAAAGGAATTTCGTGAGCCAATAATCCTCTGGGATCGATCGTGAGCAAAATGATTTCCGGGCAGTACCCATTCTGTGAGCTTAAAACCGCGGTAATTTAGTGCTTGAAATCGAGCTCCAAAGTGCCCTATTTAGCCACGGAGCGGAGGGATCATAATTATTCAGGTTACGCGTCGAGTTAATTGTGCAAATGGTTTTGTTGTATTGGGCTGGCGTTTAACTTTTGTTGAAAACCGAACGACAACGATAATATTTTTCCAGAGAATTTCTTTTTGAAACAAAATTCGAAGCCGATCTGCGAGAATGGGGATCTTCGGAAGTATACGGCCTATACATGTAATGTTTTTTGCCGCTACGTACGTGTATTTCGCGAGTTGTGCATCTGGTCACATGGCTACGATTACGGCAATGGTACATGTATTGCCGTTATACGTGTACATGTACAGCTAGGCCTATACTGTATTTGCGGTGTAAGCCGTAGGCCTTCTGGTAGCAGCCTGCCTAGACGTTCTTCTTCTTTTCTTCGGTGCGCTGACCTAGCTTGTTCCTTTCTTTTGATTTATTAAACGAGACCAAACTTTCGTTTGGCCGGAGAAAAATTGAGTTTAGACTCAAATGTGTTTGTCTGCACTGAAATCTTTAGTAAAAGGCGAAAGATTTGTTCTTACTGCAGACAAACCTGAGATAACACGAGCATCTCCGACTGCGATGGGGCCTATCAAGCGATGCAACGCGTCACTTCCGGTTAGTGAGCGAAGGCCTACTCTCCGCTTTAGCCACTCCGAGATCCACGCGCCCTGCTCATTATTAATCTGCACACGCTCAAATAGTCTGGGTAAAAGGAATTTCGTGAGCCAATAATCCTCTGGGATCGATCGTGAGCAAAATTATTTCTGGGCAGTACCCATTCTGTGAGCTTAAAACAGCGGTAATTTAGTGCTTGAAATCGAGCTCCAAAGTGCCCTATTTAGCCACGGAGCGGAGGGATCATAATTATTCAGGTTACGCGTCGAGTTAATTGTGCAAATGGTTTTGTTGTATTGGGCTGGCGTTTAACTTTTGTTGAAAACCGAACGACAACGATAATATTTTTCCAGAGAATTTCTTTTTGAAACAAAATTCGAAGCCGATCTGCGAGAATGGGGATCTTCGGAAGTATACGGCCTATACATGTAATGTTTTTTGGGGCTACGTACGTGTATTTCGCGAGTTGTGCATCTGGTCACATGGCTACGATTACGGCAATGGTACATGTATTGCCGTTATACGTGTACATGTACAGCTAGGCCTATAATGTATTTGCGGTGTAAGCCGTAGGCCTTCTGGTAGCAGCCTGCTTAGACGTTCTTCTTCTTTTCTTCGGTGCGCTGACCTAGCTTCTTCCTTTCTTTTGATTTATTAAACGAGACCAAACTTTCGTTTGGCCGGAGAAAAATTGAGTTTAGACTCAAATGTGTTTGTCTGCACGGAAATCTTTAGTAAAAGGCGAAAGATTTGTTCGTACTGCAGACAAACCTGAGATAACACGAGCATCTCCGACTGCGATGGGGCCTATCAAGCGATGCAACGCGTCACTTCCGGTTAGTGAGCGAAGGCCTACTCTCCGCTTTAGCCACTCCGAGATCCACGCGCCCTGCTCATTAATAATCTGCACACGCTCAAATAGTCTGGGTAAAAGGAATTTCGTGAGCCAATAATCCTCTGGGATCGATCGTGAGCAAAATGATTTCCGGGCAGTACCCATTCTGTGAGCTTAAAACAGCGGTAATTTAGTGCTTGAAATCGAGCTCCAAAGTGCCCTATTTAGCCACGGAGCGGAGGGATCATAATTATTCAGGTTACGCGTCGAGTTAATTGTGCAAATGGTTTTGTTGTATTGGGCTGGCGTTTAACTTTTGTTGAAAACCGAACGACAACGATAATATTTATCCAGAGAATTTCTTTTTGAAACAAAATTCGAAGCCGATCTGCGAGAATGGGGATCTTCGGAAGTATACGGCCTATACATGTAATGTTTTTTGCCGCTACGTACGTGTATTTCGCGAGTTTTGCATCTGGTCACATGGCTACGACTACGGCAATGGTACATGTATTGCCGTTATACGTGTACATGTACAGCTAGGCCTATACTGTATTTGCGGTGTAAGCCGTAGGCCTTCTGGTAGCAGCCTGCCTAGACGTTCTTCTTCTTTTCTTCGGTGCGCTGACCTAGCTTCTTCCTTTCTTTTGATTTATTAAACGAGACCAAACTTTCGTTTGGCCGGAGAAAAATTGAGTTTAGACTCAAATGTGTTTGTCTGCACGGAAATCTTTAGTAAAAGGCGAAAGATTTGTTCGTACTGCAGACAAACCTGAGATAACACGAGCATCTCCGACTGCGATGGGGCCTATCAAGCGATGCAACGCGTCACTTCCGGTTAGTGAGCGAAGGCCTACTCTCCGCTTTAGCCACTCCAAGATCCACGCGCCCTGCTCATTAATAATCTGCACACGCTCAAATAGTCTGGGTAAAAGGAATTTCGTGAGCCAATAATCCTCTGGGATCGATCGTGAGCAAAATGATTTCCGGGCAGTACCCATTCTGTGAGCTTAAAACTGCGGTAATTTAGTGCTTGAAATCGAGCTCCAAAGTGCCCTATTTAGCCACGGAGCGGAGGGATCATAATTATTCAGGTTACGCGTCGAGTTAATTGTTCAAATGGTTTTGTTGTATTGGGCTGGCGTTTAACTTTTGTTGAAAACCGAACGACAACGATAATATTTTTTCCAGAGAATTTCTTTTTGAAACAAAATTCGAAGCCGATCTGCGAGAATGGGGATCTTCGGAAGTATACGGCCTATACATGTAATGTTTTTTGCCGCTACGTACGTGTATTTCGCGAGTTGTGCATCTGGTCACATGGCTACGATTACGGCAATGGTACATGTATTGCCGTTATACGTGTACATGTACAGCTAGGCCTATACTGTATTTGCGGTGTAAGCCGTAGGCCTTCTGGTAGCAGCCTGCCTAGACGTTCTTCTTCTTTTCTTCGGTGCGCTGACCTAGCTTGTTCCTTTCTTTTGATTTATTAAACGAGACCAAACTTTCGTTTGGCCGGAGAAAAATTGAGTTTAGACTCAAATGTGTTTGTCTGCACGGAAATCTTTAGTAAAAGGCGAAAGATTTGTTCGTACTGCAGACAAACCTGAGATAACACGAGCATCTCCGACTGCGATGGGGCCTATCAAGCGATGCAACGCGTCACTTCCGGTTAGTGAGCGAAGGCCTACTCTCCGCTTTAGCCACTCCGAGATCCACGCGCCCTGCTCATTATTAATCTGCACACGCTCAAATAGTCTGGGTAAAAGGAATTTCGTGAGCCAATAATCCTCTGGGATCGATCGTGAGCAAAATGATTTCCGGGCAGTACCCATTCTGTGAGCTTAAAACAGCGGTAATTTAGTGCTTGAAATCGAGCTCCAAAGTGCCCTATTTAGCCACGGAGCGGAGGGATCATAATTATTCAGGTTACGCGTCGAGTTAATTGTTCAAATGGTTTTGTTGTATTGGGCTGGCGTTTAACTTTTGTTGAAAACCGAACGACAACGATAATATTTTTTCCAGAGAATTTCTTTTTGAAACAAAATTCGAAGCCGATCTGCGAGAATGGGGATCTTCGGAAGTATACGGCCTATACATGTAATGTTTTTTGCCGCTACGTACGTGTATTTCGCGAGTTGTGCATCTGGTCACATGGCTACGATTACGGCAATGGTACATGTATTGCCGTTATACGTGTACATGTACAGCTAGGCCTATACTGTATTTGCGGTGTAAGCCGTAGGCCTTCTGGTAGCAGCCTGCCTAGACGTTCTTCTTCTTTTCTTCGGTGCGCTGACCGAGCTTGTTCCTTTCTTTTGATTTATTAAACGAGACCAAACTTTCGTTTGGCCGGAGAAAAATTGAGTTTAGACTCAAATGTGTTTGTCTGCACGGAAATCTTTAGTAAAAGGCGAAAGATTTGTTCGTACTGCAGACAAACCTGAGATAACACGAGCATCTCCGACTGCGATGGGGCCTATCAAGCGATGCAACGCGTCACTTCCGGTTAGTGAGCGAAGGCCTACTCTCCGCTTTAGCCACTCCGAGATCCACGCGCCCTGCTCATTAATAATCTGCACATGCTCAAATAGTCTGGGTAAAAGGAATTTCGTGAGCCAATAATCCTCTGGGATCGATCGTGAGCAAAATGATTTCCGGGCAGTACCCATTCTGTGAGCTTAAAACAGCGGTAATTTAGTGCTTGAAATCGAGCTCCAAAGTGCCCTATTTAGCCACGGAGCGGAGGGATCATAATTATTCAGGTTACGCGTCGAGTTAATTGTTCAAATGGTTTTGTTGTATTGGGCTGGCGTTTAACTTTTGTTGAAAACCGAACGACAACGATAATATTTTTTCCAGAGAATTTCTTTTTGAAACAAAATTCGAAGCCGATCTGCGAGAATGGGGATCTTCGGAAGTATACGGCCTATACATGTAATGTTTTTTGCCGCTACGTACGTGTTTTTCGCGAGTTGTGCATCTGGTCACATGGCTACGATTACGGCAATGGTACATGTATTGCCGTTATACGTGTACATGTACAGCTAGGCCTATACTGTATTTGCGGTGTAAGCCGTAGGCCTTCTGGTAGCAGCCTGCCTAGACGTTCTTCTTCTTTTCTTCGGTGCGCTGACCGAGCTTGTTCCTTTCTTTTGATTTATTAAACGAGACCAAACTTTCGTTTGGCCGGAGAAAAATTGAGTTTAGACTCAAATGTGTTTGTCTGCACAGAAATCTTTAGTAAAAGGCGAAAGATTTGTTCGTACTGCAGACAAACCTGAGATAACACGAGCATCTCCGACTGCGATGGGGCCTATCAAGCGATGCAACGCGTCACTTCCGGTTAGTGAGCGAAGGCCTACTCTCCGCTTTAGCCACTCCGAGATCCACGCGCCCTGCTCATTAATAATCTGCACACGCTCAAATAGTCTGGGTAAAAGGAATTTCGTGAGCCAATAATCCTCTGGGATCGATCGTGAGCAAAATGATTTCCGGGCAGTACCCATTCTGTGAGCTTAAAACAGCGGTAATTTAGTGCTTGAAATCGAGCTCCAAAGTGCCCTATTTAGCCACGGAGCGGAGGGATCATAATTATTCAGGTTACGCGTCGAGTTAATTGTGCAAATGGTTTTGTTGTATTGGGCTGGCGTTTAACTTTTGTTGAAAACCGAACGACAACGATAATATTTTTCCAGAGAATTTCTTTTTGAAACAAAATTCGAAGCCGATCTGCGAGAATGGGGATCTTCGGAAGTATACGGCCTATACATGTAATGTTTTTTGCCGCTACGTACGTGTATTTCGCGAGTTGTGCATCTGGTCACATGGCTACGGTTACGGCAATGGTACATGTATTGCCGTTATACGTGTACATGTACAGCTAGGCCTATACTGTATTTGCGGTGTAAGCCGTAGGCCTTCTGGTAGCAGCCTGCCTAGACGTTCTTCTTCTTTTCTTCGGTGCGCTGACCTAGCTTGTTCCTTTCTTTTGATTTATTAAACGAGACCAAACTTTCGTTTGGCCGGAGAAAAATTGAGTTTAGACTCAAATGTGTTTGTCTGCACGGAAATCTTTAGTAAAAGGCGAAAGATTTGTTCGTACTGCAGACAAACCTGAGATAACACGAGCATCTTCGACTGCGATGGGGCCTATCAAGCGATGCAACGCGTCACTTCCGGTTAGTGAGCGAAGGCCTACTCTCCGCTTTAGCCACTCCGAGATCCACGCGCCCTGCTCATTAATAATCTGCAGACGCTCAAATAGTCTGGGTAAAAGGAATTTCGTGAGCCAATAATCCTCTGGGATCGATCGTGAGCAAAATGATTTCCGGGCAGTACCCATTCTGTGAGCTTAAAACTGCGGTAATTTAGTGCTTGAAATCGAGCTCCAAAGTGCCCTATTTAGCCACGGAGCGGAGGGATCATAATTATTCAGGTTACGCGTCGAGTTAATTGTTCAAATGGTTTTGTTGTATTGGGCTGGCGTTTAACTTTTGTTGAAAACCGAACGACAACGATAATATTTTTTCCAGAGAATTTCTTTTTGAAACAAAATTCGAAGCCGATCTGCGAGAATGGGGATCTTCGGAAGTATACGGCCTATACATGTAATGTTTTTTGCCGCTACGTACGTGTATTTCGCGAGTTGTGCATCTGGTCACATGGCTACGATTACGGCAATGGTACATGTATTGCCGTTATACGTGTACATGTACAGCTAGGCCTATACTGTATTTGCGGTGTAAGCCGTAGGCCTTCTGGTAGCAGCCTGCCTAGACGTTCTTCTTCTTTTCTTCGGTGCGCTGACCGAGCTTGTTCCTTTCTTTTGATTTATTAAACGAGACCAAACTTTCGTTTGGCCGGAGAAAAATTGAGTTTAGACTCAAATGTGTTTGTCTGCACGGAAATCTTTAGTAAAAGGCGAAAGATTTGTTCGTACTGCAGACAAACCTGAGATAACACGAGCATCTCCGACTGCGATGGGGCCTATCAAGCGATGCAACGCGTCACTTCCGGTTAGTGAGCGAAGGCCTACTCTCCGCTTTAGCCACTCCGAGATCCACGCGCCCTGCTCATTAATAATCTGCACATGCTCAAATAGTCTGGGTAAAAGGAATTTCGTGAGCCAATAATCCTCTGGGATCGATCGTGAGCAAAATGATTTCCGGGCAGTACCCATTCTGTGAGCTTAAAACAGCGGTAATTTAGTGCTTGAAATCGAGCTCCAAAGTGCCCTATTTAGCCACGGAGCGGAGGGATCATAATTATTCAGGTTACGCGTCGAGTTAATTGTTCAAATGGTTTTGTTGTATTGGGCTGGCGTTTAACTTTTGTTGAAAACCGAACGACAACGATAATATTTTTTCCAGAGAATTTCTTTTTGAAACAAAATTCGAAGCCGATCTGCGAGAATGGGGATCTTCGGAAGTATACGGCCTATACATGTAATGTTTTTTGCCGCTACGTACGTGTTTTTCGCGAGTTGTGCATCTGGTCACATGGCTACGATTACGGCAATGGTACATGTATTGCCGTTATACGTGTACATGTACAGCTAGGCCTATACTGTATTTGCGGTGTAAGCCGTAGGCCTTCTGGTAGCAGCCTGCCTAGACGTTCTTCTTCTTTTCTTCGGTGCGCTGACCGAGCTTGTTCCTTTCTTTTGATTTATTAAACGAGACCAAACTTTCGTTTGGCCGGAGAAAAATTGAGTTTAGACTCAAATGTGTTTGTCTGCACAGAAATCTTTAGTAAAAGGCGAAAGATTTGTTCGTACTGCAGACAAACCTGAGATAACACGAGCATCTCCGACTGCGATGGGGCCTATCAAGCGATGCAACGCGTCACTTCCGGTTAGTGAGCGAAGGCCTACTCTCCGCTTTAGCCACTCCGAGATCCACGCGCCCTGCTCATTAATAATCTGCACACGCTCAAATAGTCTGGGTAAAAGGAATTTCGTGAGCCAATAATCCTCTGGGATCGATCGTGAGCAAAATGATTTCCGGGCAGTACCCATTCTGTGAGCTTAAAACAGCGGTAATTTAGTGCTTGAAATCGAGCTCCAAAGTGCCCTATTTAGCCACGGAGCGGAGGGATCATAATTATTCAGGTTACGCGTCGAGTTAATTGTGCAAATGGTTTTGTTGTATTGGGCTGGCGTTTAACTTTTGTTGAAAACCGAACGACAACGATAATATTTTTCCAGAGAATTTCTTTTTGAAACAAAATTCGAAGCCGATCTGCGAGAATGGGGATCTTCGGAAGTATACGGCCTATACATGTAATGTTTTTTGCCGCTACGTACGTGTATTTCGCGAGTTGTGCATCTGGTCACATGGCTACGGTTACGGCAATGGTACATGTATTGCCGTTATACGTGTACATGTACAGCTAGGCCTATACTGTATTTGCGGTGTAAGCCGTAGGCCTTCTGGTAGCAGCCTGCCTAGACGTTCTTCTTCTTTTCTTCGGTGCGCTGACCTAGCTTGTTCCTTTCTTTTGATTTATTAAACGAGACCAAACTTTCGTTTGGCCGGAGAAAAATTGAGTTTAGACTCAAATGTGTTTGTCTGCACGGAAATCTTTAGTAAAAGGCGAAAGATTTGTTCGTACTGCAGACAAACCTGAGATAACACGAGCATCTTCGACTGCGATGGGGCCTATCAAGCGATGCAACGCGTCACTTCCGGTTAGTGAGCGAAGGCCTACTCTCCGCTTTAGCCACTCCGAGATCCACGCGCCCTGCTCATTAATAATCTGCAGACGCTCAAATAGTCTGGGTAAAAGGAATTTCGTGAGCCAATAATCCTCTGGGATCGATCGTGAGCAAAATGATTTCCGGGCAGTACCCATTCTGTGAGCTTAAAACTGCGGTAATTTAGTGCTTGAAATCGAGCTCCAAAGTGCCCTATTTAGCCACGGAGCGGAGGGATCATAATTATTCAGGTTACGCGTCGAGTTAATTGTTCAAATGGTTTTGTTGTATTGGGCTGGCGTTTAACTTTTGTTGAAAACCGAACGACAACGATAATATTTTTTCCAGAGAATTTCTTTTTGAAACAAAATTCGAAGCCGATCTGCGAGAATGGGGATCTTCGGAAGTATACGGCCTATACATGTAATGTTTTTTGCCGCTACGTACGTGTATTTCGCGAGTTGTGCATCTGGTCACATGGCTACGATTACGGCAATGGTACATGTATTGCCGTTATACGTGTACATGTACAGCTAGGCCTATACTGTATTTGCGGTGTAAGCCGTAGGCCTTCTGGTAGCAGCCTGCCTAGACGTTCTTCTTCTTTTCTTCGGTGCGCTGACCTAGCTTCTTCCTTTCTTTTGATTTATTAAACGAGACCAAACTTTCGTTTGGCCGGAGAAAAATTGAGTTTAGACTCAAATGTGTTTGTCTGCACGGAAATCTTTAGTAAAAGGCGAAAGATTTGTTCGTACTGCAGACAAACCTGAGATAACACGAGCATCTCCGACTGCGATGGGGCCTATCAAGCGATGCAACGCGTCACTTCCGGTTAGTGAGCGAAGGCCTACTCTCCGCTTTAGCCACTCCGAGATCCACGCGCCCTGCTCATTAATAATCTGCACACGCTCAAATAGTCTGGGTAAAAGGAATTTCGTGAGCCAATAATCCTCTGGGATCGATCGTGAGCAAAATGATTTCCGGGCAGTACCCATTCTGTGAGCTTAAAACAGCGGTAATTTAGTGCTTGAAATCGAGCTCCAAAGTGCCCTATTTAGCCACGGAGCGGAGGGATCATAATTATTCAGGTTACGCGTCGAGTTAATTGTGCAAATGGTTTTGTTGTATTGGGCTGGCGTTTAACTTTTGTTGAAAACCGAACGACAACGATAATATTTTTCCAGAGAATTTCTTTTTGAAACAAAATTCGAAGCCGATCTGCGAGAATGGGGATCTTCGGAAGTATACGGCCTATACATGTAATGTTTTTTGCCGCTACGTACGTGTATTTCGCGAGTTGTGCATCTGGTCACATGGCTACGATTACGGCAATGGTACATGTATTGCCGTTATACGTGTACATGTACAGCTAGGCCTATACTGTATTTGCGGTGTAAGCCGTAGGCCTTCTGGTAGCAGCCTGCCTAGACGTTCTTCTTCTTTTCTTCGGTGCGCTGACCTAGCTTGTTCCTTTCTTTTGATTTATTAAACGAGACCAAACTTTCGTTTGGCCGGAGAAAAATTGAGTTTAGACTCAAATGTGTTTGTCTGCACGGAAATCTTTAGTAAAAGGCGAAAGATTTGTTCGTACTGCAGACAAACCTGAGATAACACGAGCATCTCCGACTGCGATGGGGCCTATCAAGCGATGCAACGCGTCACTTCCGGTTAGTGAGCGAAGGCCTACTCTCCGCTTTAGCCACTCCGAGATCCACGCGCCCTGCTCATTATTAATCTGCACACGCTCAAATAGTCTGGGTAAAAGGAATTTCGTGAGCCAATAATCCTCTGGGATCGATCGTGAGCAAAATGATTTCCGGGCAGTACCCATTCTGTGAGCTTAAAACAGCGGTAATTTAGTGCTTGAAATCGAGCTCCAAAGTGCCCTATTTAGCCACGGAGCGGAGGGATCATAATTATTCAGGTTACGCGTCGAGTTAATTGTGCAAATGGTTTTGTTGTATTGGGCTGGCGTTTAACTTTTGTTGAAAACCGAACGACAACGATAATATTTTTCCAGAGAATTTCTTTTTGAAACAAAATTCGAAGCCGATCTGCGAGAATGGGGATCTTCGGAAGTATACGGCCTATACATGTAATGTTTTTTGCCGCTACGTACGTGTATTTCGCGAGTTGTGCATCTGGTCACATGGCTACGATTACGGCAATGGTACATGTATTGCCGTTATACGTGTACATGTACAGCTAGGCCTATACTGTATTTGCGGTGTAAGCCGTAGGCCTTCTGGTAGCAGCCTGCCTAGACGTTCTTCTTCTTTTCTTCGGTGCGCTGACCTAGCTTCTTCCTTTCTTTTGATTTATTAAACGAGACCAAACTTTCGTTTGGCCGGAGAAAAATTGAGTTTAGACTCAAATGTGTTTGTCTGCACGGAAATCTTTAGTAAAAGGCGAAAGATTTGTTCGTACTGCAGACAAACCTGAGATAACACGAGCATCTCCGACTGCGATGGGGCCTATCAAGCGATGCAACGCGTCACTTCCGGTTAGTGAGCGAAGGCCTACTCTCCGCTTTAGCCACTCCGAGATCCACGCGCCCTGCTCATTAATAATCTGCACACGCTCAAATAGTCTGGGTAAAAGGAATTTCGTGAGCCAATAATCCTCTGGGATCGATCGTGAGCAAAATGATTTCCGGGCAGTACCCATTCTGTGAGCTTAAAACAGCGGTAATTTAGTGCTTGAAATCGAGCTCCAAAGTGCCCTATTTAGCCACGGAGCGGAGGGATCATAATTATTCAGGTTACGCGTCGAGTTAATTGTGCAAATGGTTTTGTTGTATTGGGCTGGCGTTTAACTTTTGTTGAAAACCGAACGACAACGATAATATTTTTCCAGAGAATTTCTTTTTGAAACAAAATTCGAAGCCGATCTGCGAGAATGGGGATCTTCGGAAGTATACGGCCTATACATGTAATGTTTTTTGCCGCTACGTACGTGTATTTCGCGAGTTGTGCATCTGGTCACATGGCTACGATTACGGCAATGGTACATGTATTGCCGTTATACGTGTACATGTACAGCTAGGCCTATACTGTATTTGCGGTGTAAGCCGTAGGCCTTCTGGTAGCAGCCTGCCTAGACGTTCTTCTTCTTTTCTTCGGTGCGCTGACCTAGCTTCTTCCTTTCTTTTGATTTATTAAACGAGACCAAACTTTCGTTTGGCCGGAGAAAAATTGAGTTTAGACTCAAATGTGTTTGTCTGCACGGAAATCTTTAGTAAAAGGCGAAAGATTTGTTCGTACTGCAGACAAACCTGAGATAACACGAGCATCTCCGACTGCGATGGGGCCTATCAAGCGATGCAACGCGTCACTTCCGGTTAGTGAGCGAAGGCCTACTCTCCGCTTTAGCCACTTCGAGCTCCACGCGCCCTGCTCATTATTAATCTGCACACGCTCAAATAGTCTGGGTAAAAGGAATTTCGTGAGCCAATAATCCTCTGGGATCGATCGTGAGCAAAATGATTTCCGGGCAGTACCCATTCTGTGAGCTTAAAACAGCGGTAATTTAGTGCTTAAAATCGAGCTCCAAAGTGCCCTATTTAGCCACGGAGCGGAGGGATCATAATTATTCAGGTTACGCGTCGAGTTAATTGTGCAAATGGTTTTGTTGTATTGGGCTGGCGTTTAACTTTTGTTGAAAACCGAACGACAACGATAATATTTTTCCAGAGAATTTCTTTTTGAAACAAAATTCGAAGCCGATCTGCGAGAATGGGGATCTTCGGAAGTATACGGCCTATACATGTAATGTTTTTTGCCGCTACGTACGTGTATTTCGCGAGTTGTGCATCTGGTCACATGGCTACGATTACGGCAATGGTACATGTATTGCCGTTATACGTGTACATGTACAGCTAGGCCTATACTGTATTTGCGGTGTAAGCCGTAGGCCTTCTGGTAGCAGCCTGCCTAGACGTTCTTCTTCTTTTCTTCGGTGCGCTGACCTAGCTTCTTCCTTTCTTTTGATTTATTAAACGAGACCAAACTTTCGTTTGGCCGGAGAAAAATTGAGTTTAGACTCAAATGTGTTTGTCTGCACGGAAATCTTTAGTAAAAGGCGAAAGATTTGTTCGTACTGCAGACAAACCTGAGATAACACGAGCATCTCCGACTGCGATGGGGCCTATCAAGCGATGCAACGCGTCACTTCCGGTTAGTGAGCGAAGGCCTACTCTCCGCTTTAGCCACTCCGAGATCCACGCGCCCTGCTCATTAATAATCTGCACACGCTCAAATAGTCTGGGTAAAAGGAATTTCGTGAGCCAATAATCCTCTGGGATCGATCGTGAGCAAAATTATTTCCGGGCAGTACCCATTCTGTGAGCTTAAAACAGCGGTAATTTAGTGCTTGAAATCGAGCTCCAAAGTGCCCTATTTAGCCACGGAGCGGAGGGATCATAATTATTCAGGTTACGCGTCGAGTTAATTGTGCAAATGGTTTTGTTGTATTGGGCTGGCGTTTAACTTTTGTTGAAAACCGAACGACAACGATAATATTTTTCCAGAGAATTTCTTTTTGAAACAAAATTCGAAGCCGATCTGCGAGAATGGGGATCTTCGGAAGTATACGGCCTATACATGTAATGTTTTTTGCCGCTACGTACGTGTATTTCGCGAGTTGTGCATCTGGTCACATGGCTACGATTACGGCAATGGTACATGTATTGCCGTTATACGTGTACATGTACAGCTAGGCCTATACTGTATTTGCGGTGTAAGCCGTAGGCCTTCTGGTAGCAGCCTGCCTAGACGTTCTTCTTCTTTTCTTCGGTGCGCTGACCTAGCTTGTTCCTTTCTTTTGATTTATTAAACGAGACCAAACTTTCGTTTGGCTGGAGAAAAATTGAGTTTAGACTCAAATGTGTTTGTCTGCACGGAAATCTTTAGTAAAAGGCGAAAGATTTGTTCGTACTGCAGACAAACCTGAGATAACACGAGCATCTCCGACTGCGATGGGGCCTATCAAGCGATGCAACGCGTCACTTCCGGTTAGTGAGCGAAGGCCTACTCTCCGCTTTAGCCACTCCGAGATCCACGCGCCCTGCTCATTAATAATCTGCACACGCTCAAATAGTCTGGGTAAAAGGAATTTCGTGAGCCAATAATCCTCTGGGATCGATCGTGAGCAAAATGATTTCCGGGCAGTACCCATTCTGTGAGCTTAAAACAGCGGTAATTTAGTGCTTGAAATCGAGCTCCAAAGTGCCCTATTTAGCCACGGAGCGGAGGGATCATAATTATTCAGGTTACGCGTCGAGTTAATTGTGCAAATGGTTTTGTTGTATTGGGCTGGCGTTTAACTTTTGTTGAAAACCGAACGACAACGATAATATTTTTCCAGCGAATTTCTTTTTGAAACAAAATTCGAAGCCGATCTGCGAGAATGGGGATCTTCGGAAGTATACGGCCTATACATGTAATGTTTTTTGCCGCTACGTACGTGTATTTCGCGAGTTGTGCATCTGGTCACATGGCTACGATTACGGCAATGGTACATGTATTGCCGTTATACGTGTACATGTACAGCTAGGCCTATACTGTATTTGCGGTGTAAGCCGTAGGCCTTCTGGTAGCAGCCTGCCTAGACGTTCTTCTTCTTTTCTTCGGTGCGCTGACCTAGCTTGTTCCTTTCTTTTGATTTATTAAACGAGACCAAACTTTCGTTTGGCCGGAGAAAAATTGAGTTTAGACTCAAATGTGTTTGTCTGCACGGAAATCTTTAGTAAAAGGCGAAAGATTTGTTCGTACTGCAGACAAACCTGAGATAACACGAGCATCTCCGACTGCGATGGGGCCTATCAAGCGATGCAACGCGTCACTTCCGGTTAGTGAGCGAAGGCCTACTCTCCGCTTTAGCCACTCCGAGATCCACGCGCCCTGCTCATTAATAATCTGCACACGCTCAAATAGTCTGGGTAAAAGGAATTTCGTGAGCCAATAATCCTCTGGGATCGATCGTGAGCAAAATGATTTCCGGGCAGTACCCATTCTGTGAGCTTAAAACAGCGGTAATTTAGTGCTTGAAATCGAGCTCCAAAGTGCCCTATTTAGCCACGGAGCGGAGGGATCATAATTATTCAGGTTACGCGTCGAGTTAATTGTTCAAATGGTTTTGTTGTATTGGGCTGGCGGTTAACTTTTGTTGAAAACCGAACGACAACGATAATATTTTTTCCAGAGAATTTCTTTTTGAAACAAAATTCGAAGCCGATCTGCGAGAATGGGGATCTTCGGAAGTATACGGCCTATACATGTAATGTTTTTTGCAGCTACGTACGTGTATTTCGCGAGTTGTGCATCTGGTCACATGGCTACGATTACGGCAATGGTACATGTATTGCCGTTATACGTGTACATGTACAGCTAGGCCTATACTGTATTTGCGGTGTAAGCCGTAGGCCTTCTGGTAGCAGACTGCCTAGACGTTCTTCTTCTTTTCTTCGGTGCGCTGACCTAGCTTCTTCCTTTCTTTTGATTTATTAAACGAGACCAAACTTTCGTTTGGCCGGAGAAAAATTGAGTTTAGACTCAAATGTGTTTGTCTGCACGGATATCTTTAGTAAAAGGCGAAAGATTTGTTCGTACTGCAGACAAACCTGAGATAACACGAGCATCTCCGACTGCGATGGGGCCTATCAAGCGATGCAACGCGTCACTTCCGGTTAGTGAGCGAAGGCCTACTCTCCGCTTTAGCCACTCCGAGATCCACGCGCCCTGCTCATTAATAATCTGCACACGCTCAAATAGTCTGGGTAAAAGGAATTTCGTGAGCCAATAATCCTCTGGGATCGATCGTGAGCAAAATGATTTCCGGGCAGTACCCATTCTGTGAGCTTAAAACAGCGGTAATTTAGTGCTTGAAATCGAGCTCCAAAGTGCCCTATTTAGCCACGGAGCGGAGGGATCATAATTATTCAGGTTACGCGTCGAGTTAATTGTGCAAATGGTTTTGTTGTATTGGGCTGGCGTTTAACTTTTGTTGAAAACCGAACGACAACGATAATATTTTTCCAGAGAATTTCTTTTTATAACAAAATTCGAAGCCGATCTGCGAGAATGGGGATCTTCGGAAGTATACGGCCTATACATGTAATGTTTTTTGCCGCTACGTACGTGTATTTCGCGAGTTGTGCATCTGGTCACATGGCTACGATTACGGCAATGGTACATGTATTGCCGTTATACGTGTACATGTACAGCTAGGCCTATACTGTATTTGCGGTGTAAGCCGTAGGCCTTCTGGTAGCAGCCTGCCTAGACGTTCTTCTTCTTTTCTTCGGTGCGCTGACCTAGCTTGTTCCTTTCTTTTGATTTATTAAACGAGACCAAACTTTCGTTTGGCCGGAGAAAAATTGAGTTTAGACTCAAATGTGTTTGTCTGCACGGAAATCTTTAGTAAAAGGCGAAAGATTTGTTCGTACTGCAGACAAACCTGAGATAACACGAGCATCTCCGACTGCGATGGGGCCTATCAAGCGATGCAACGCGTCACTTCCGGTTAGTGAGCGAAGGCCTACTCTCCGCTTTAGCCACTCCGAGATCCACGCGCCCTGCTCATTATTAATCTGCACACGCTCAAATAGTCTGGGTAAAAGGAATTTCGTGAGCCAATAATCCTCTGGGATCGATCGTGAGCAAAATGATTTCCGGGCAGTACCCATTCTGTGAGCTTAAAACAGCGGTAATTTAGTGCTTGAAATCGAGCTCCAAAGTGCCCTATTTAGCCACGGAGCGGAGGGATCATAATTATTCAGGTTACGCGTCGAGTTAATTGTGCAAATGGTTTTGTTGTATTGGGCTGGCGTTTAACTTTTGTTGAAAACCGAACGACAACGATAATATTTTTCCAGAGAATTTCTTTTTGAAACAAAATTCGAAGCCGATCTGCGAGAATGGGGATCTTCGGAAGTATACGGCCTATACATGTAATGTTTTTTGCCGCTACGTACGTGTATTTCGCGAGTTGTGCATCTGGTCACATGGCTACGATTACGGCAATGGTACATGTATTGCCGTTATACGTGTACATGTACAGCTAGGCCTATACTGTATTTGCGGTGTAAGCCGTAGGCCTTCTGGTAGCAGCCTGCCTAGACGTTCTTCTTCTTTTCTTCGGTGCGCTGACCGAGCTTGTTCCTTTCTTTTGATTCATTAAACGAGACCAAACTTTCGTTTGGCCGGAGAAAAATTGAGTTTAGACTCAAATGTGTTTGTCTGCACGGAAATCTTTAGTAAAAGGCGAAAGATTTGTTCGTACTGCAGACAAACCTGAGATAACACGAGCATCTCCGACTGCGATGGGGCCTATCAAGCGATGCAACGCGTCACTTCCGGTTAGTGAGCAAAGGCCTACTCTCCGCTTTAGCCACTCCGAGATCCACGCGCCCTGCTCATTAATAATCTGCACACGCTCAAATAGTCTGGGTAAAAGGAATTTCGTGAGCCAATAATCCTCTGGGATCGATCGTGAGCAAAATGATTTCCGGGCAGTACCCATTCTGTGAGCTTAAAACAGCGGTAATTTAGTGCTTGAAATCGAGCTCCAAAGTGCCGTATTTAGCCACGGAGCGGAGGGATCATAATTATTCAGGTTACGCGTCGAGTTAATTGTGCAAATGGTTTTGTTGTATTGGGCTGGCGTTTAACTTTTGTTGAAAACCGAACGACAACGATAATATTTTTCCAGCGAATTTCTTTTTGAAACAAAATTCGAAGCCGATCTGCGAGAATGGGGATCTTCGGAAGTATACGGCCTATACATGTAATGTTTTTTGCCGCTACGTACGTGTATTTCGCGAGTTGTGCATCTGGTCACATGGCTACGATTACGGCAATGGTACATGTATTGCCGTTATACGTGTACATGTACAGCTAGGCCTATACTGTATTTGCGGTGTAAGCCGTAGGCCTTCTGGTAGCAGCCTGCCTAGACGTTCTTCTTCTTTTCTTCGGTGCGCTGACCGAGCTTGTTCCTTTCTTTTGATTTATTAAACGAGACCAAACTTTCGTTTGGCCGGAGAAAAATTGAGTTTAGACTCAAATGTGTTTGTCTGCACGGAAATCTTTAGTAAAAGGCGAAAGATTTGTTCGTACTGCAGACAAACCTGAGATAACACGAGCATCTCCGACTGCGATGGGGCCTATCAAGCGATGCAACGCGTCACTTCCGGTTAGTGAGCGAAGGCCTACTCTCCGCTTTAGCCACTCCGAGATCCACGCGCCCTGCTCATTAATAATCTGCACACGCTCAAATAGTCTGGGTAAAAGGAATTTCGTGAGCCAATAATCCTCTGGGATCGATCGTGAGCAAAATGATTTCCGGGCAGTACCCATTCTGTGAGCTTAAAACAGCGGTAATTTAGTGCTTGAAATCGAGCTCCAAAGTGCCCTATTTAGCCACGGAGCGGAGGGATCATAATTATTCAGGTTACGCGTCGAGTTAATTGTGCAAATGGTTTTGTTGTATTGGGCTGGCGTTTAACTTTTGTTGAAAACCGAACGACAACGATAATATTTTTTCCAGAGAATTTCTTTTTGAAACAAAATTCGAAGCCGATCTGCGAGAATGGGGATCTTCGGAAGTATACGGCCTATACATGTAATGTTTTTTGCCGCTACGTACGTGTATTTCGCGAGTTGTGCATCTGGTCACATGGCTACGATTACGGCAATGGTACATGTATTGCCGTTATACGTGTACATGTACAGCTAGGCCTATACTGTATTTGCGGTGTAAGCCGTAGGCCTTCTGGTAGCAGCCTGCCTAGACGTTCTTCTTCTTTTCTTCGGTGCGCTGACCGAGCTTGTTCCTTTCTTTTGATTTATTAAACGAGACCAAACTTTCGTTTGGCCGGAGAAAAATTGAGTTTAGACTCAAATGTGTTTGTCTGCACGGAAATCTTTGGTAAAAGGCGAAAGATTTGTTCGTACTGCAGACAAACCTGAGATAACACGAGCATCTCCGACTGCGATGGGGCCTATCAAGCGATGCAACGCGTCACTTCCGGTTAGTGAGCGAAGGCCTACTCTCCGCTTTAGCCACTCCGAGATCCACGCGCCCTGCTCATTAATAATCTGCACACGCTCAAATAGTCTGGGTAAAAGGAATTTCGTGAGCCAATAATCCTCTGGGATCGATCGTGAGCAAAATGATTTCCGGGCAGTACCCATTCTGTGAGCTTAAAACAGCGGTAATTTAGTGCTTGAAATCGAGCTCCAAAGTGCCCTATTTAGCCACGGAGCGGAGGGATCATAATTATTCAGGTTACGCGTCGAGTTAATTGTGCAAATGGTTTTGTTGTATTGGGCTGGCGTTTAACTTTTGTTGAAAACCGAACGACAACGATAATATTTTTCCAGCGAATTTCTTTTTGAAACAAAATTCGAAGCCGATCTGCGAGAATGGGGATCTTCGGAAGTATACGGCCTATACATGTAATGTTTTTTGCCGCTACGTACGTGTATTTCGCGAGTTGTGCATCTGGTCACATGGCTACGATTACGGCAATGGTACATGTATTGCCGTTATACGTGTACATGTACAGCTAGGCCTATACTGTATTTGCGGTGTAAGCCGTAGGCCTTCTGGTAGCAGCCTGCCTAGACGTTCTTCTTCTTTTCTTCGGTGCGCTGATTTATTAAACGAGACCAAACTTTCGTTTGGCCGGAGAAAAATTGAGTTTAGACTCAAATGTGTTTGTCTGCTCGGAAATCTTTAGTAAAAGGCGAAAGATTTGTTCGTACTGCAGACAAACCTGAGATAACACGAGCATCTCCGACTGCGATGGGGCCTATCAAGCGATGCAACGCGTCACTTCCGGTTAGTGAGCGAAGGCCTACTCTCCGCTTTAGCCACTCCGAGATCCACGCGCCCTGCTCATTAATAATCTGCACACGCTCAAATAGTCTGGGTAAAAGGAATTTCGTGAGCCAATAATCCTCTGGGATCGATCGTGAGCAAAATGATTTCCGGGCAGTACCCATTCTGTGAGCTTAAAACAGCGGTAATTTAGTGCTTGAAATCGAGCTCCAAAGTGCCCTATTTAGCCACGGAGCGGAGGGATCATAATTATTCAGGTTACGCGTCGAGTTAATTGTGCAAATGGTTTTGTTGTATTGGGCTGGCGTTTAACTTTTGTTGAAAACCGAACGACAACGATAATATTTTTCCAGCGAATTTCTTTTTGAAACAAAATTCGAAGCCGATCTGCGAGAATGGGGATCTTCGGAAGTATACGGCCTATACATGTAATGTTTTTTGCCGCTACGTACGTGTATTTCGCGAGTTGTGCATCTGGTCACATGGCTACGATTACGGCAATGGTACATGTATTGCCGTTATACGTGTACATGTACAGCTAGGCCTATACTGTATTTGCGGTGTAAGCCGTAGGCCTTCTGGTAGCAGCCTGCCTAGACGTTCTTCTTCTTTTCTTCGGTGCGCTGATTTATTAAACGAGACCAAACTTTCGTTTGGCCGGAGAAAAATTGAGTTTAGACTCAAATGTGTTTGTCTGCTCGGAAATCTTTAGTAAAAGGCGAAAGATTTGTTCGTACTGCAGACAAACCTGAGATAACACGAGCATCTCCGACTGCGATGGGGCCTATCAAGCGATGCAACGCGTCACTTCCGGTTAGTGAGCGAAGGCCTACTCTCCGCTTTAGCCACTCCGAGATCCACGCGCCCTGCTCATTAATAATCTGCACACGCTCAAATAGTCTGGGTAAAAGGAATTTCGTGAGCCAATAATCCTCTGGGATCGATCGTGAGCAAAATGATTTCCGGGCAGTACCCATTCTGTGAGCTTAAAACAGCGGTAATTTAGTGCTTGAAATCGAGCTCCAAAGTGCCCTATTTAGCCACGGAGCGGAGGGATCATAATTATTCAGGTTACGCGTCGAGTTAATTGTGCAAATGGTTTTGTTGTATTGGGCTGGCGTTTAACTTTTGTTGAAAACCGAACGACAACGATAATATTTTTCCAGCGAATTTCTTTTTGAAACAAAATTCGAAGCCGATCTGCGAGAATGGGGATCTTCGGAAGTATACGGCCTATACATGTAATGTTTTTTGCCGCTACGTACGTGTATTTCGCGAGTTGTGCATCTGGTCACATGGCTACGATTACGGCAATGGTACATGTATTGCCGTTATACGTGTACATGTACAGCTAGGCCTATACTGTATTTGCGGTGTAAGCCGTAGGCCTTCTGGTAGCAGCCTGCCTAGACGTTCTTCTTCTTTTCTTCGGTGCGCTGACCGAGCTTGTTCCTTTCTTTTGATTCATTAAACGAGACCAAACTTTCGTTTGGCCGGAGAAAAATTGAGTTTAGACTCAAATGTGTTTGTCTGCACGGAAATCTTTAGTAAAAGGCGAAAGATTTGTTCGTACTGCAGACAAACCTGAGATAACACGAGCATCTCCGACTGCGATGGGGCCTATCAAGCGATGCAACGCGTCACTTCCGGTTAGTGAGCGAAGGCCTACTCTCCGCTTTAGCCACTCCGAGATCCACGCGCCCTGCTCATTAATAATCTGCACACGCTCAAATAGTCTGGGTAAAAGGAATTTCGTGAGCCAATAATCCTCTGGGATCGATCGTGAGCAAAATGATTTCCGGGCAGTACCCATTCTGTGAGCTTAAAACAGCGGTAATTTAGTGCTTGAAATCGAGCTCCAAAGTGCCCTATTTAGCCACGGAGCGGAGGGATCATAATTATTCAGGTTACGCGTCGAGTTAATTGTGCAAATGGTTTTGTTGTATTGGGCTGGCGTTTAACTTTTGTTGAAAACCGAACGACAACGATAATATTTTTCCAGCGAATTTCTTTTTGAAACAAAATTCGAAGCCGATCTGCGAGAATGGGGATCTTCGGAAGTATACGGCCTATACATGTAATGTTTTTTGCCGCTACGTACGTGTATTTCGCGAGTTGTGCATCTGGTCACATGGCTACGATTACGGCAATGGTACATGTATTGCCGTTATACGTGTACATGTACAGCTAGGCCTATACTGTATTTGCGGTGTAAGCCGTAGGCCTTCTGGTAGCAGCCTGCCTAGACGTTCTTCTTCTTTTGATTTATTAAACGAGACCAAACTTTCGTTTGGCCGGAGAAAAATTGAGTTTAGACTCAAATGTGTTTGTCTGCACGGAAATCTTTAGTAAAAGGCGAAAGATTTGTTCGTACTGCAGACAAACCTGAGATAACACGAGCATCTCCGACTGCGATGGGGCCTATCAAGCGATGCAACGCGTCACTTCCGGTTAGTGAGCGAAGGCCTACTCTCCGCTTTAGCCACTCCGAGATCCACGCGCCCTGCTCATTAATAATCTGCACACGCTCAAATAGTCTGGGTAAAAGGAATTTCGTGAGCCAATAATCCTCTGGGATCGATCGTGAGCAAAATGATTTCCGGGCAGTACCCATTCTGTGAGCTTAAAACAGCGGTAATTTAGTGCTTGAAATCGAGCTCCAAAGTGCCCTATTTAGCCACGGAGCGGAGGGATCATAATTATTCAGGTTACGCGTCGAGTTAATTGTGCAAATGGTTTTGTTGTATTGGGCTGGCGTTTAACTTTTGTTGAAAACCGAACGACAACGATAATATTTTTCCAGCGAATTTCTTTTTGAAACAAAATTCGAAGCCGATCTGCGAGAATGGGGATCTTCGGAAGTATACGGCCTATACATGTAATGTTTTTTGCCGCTACGTACGTGTATTTCGCGAGTTGTGCATCTGGTCACATGGCTACGATTACGGCAATGGTACATGTATTGCCGTTATACGTGTACATGTACAGCTAGGCCTATACTGTATTTGCGGTGTAAGCCGTAGGCCTTCTGGTAGCAGCCTGCCTAGACGTTCTTCTTCTTTTCTTCGGTGCGCTGACCGAGCTTGTTCCTTTCTTTTGATTTATTAAACGAGACCAAACTTTCGTTTGGCCGGAGAAAAATTGAGTTTAGACTCAAATGTGTTTGTCTGCACGGAAATCTTTAGTAAAAGGCGAAAGATTTGTTCGTACTGCAGACAAACCTGAGATAACACGAGCATCTCCGACTGCGATGGGGCCTATCAAGCGATGCAACGCGTCACTTCCGGTTAGTGAGCGAAGGCCTACTCTCCGCTTTAGCCACTCCGAGATCCACGCGCCCTGCTCATTAATAATCTGCACACGCTCAAATAGTCTGGGTAAAAGGAATTTCGTGAGCCAATAATCCTCTGGGATCGATCGTGAGCAAAATGATTTCCGGGCAGTACCCATTCTGTGAGCTTAAAACAGCGGTAATTTAGTGCTTGAAATCGAGCTCCAAAGTGCCCTATTTAGCCACGGAGCGGAGGGATCATAATTATTCAGGTTACGCGTCGAGTTAATTGTGCAAATGGTTTTGTTGTATTGGGCTGGCGTTTAACTTTTGTTGAAAACCGAACGACAACGATAATATTTTTCCAGCGAATTTCTTTTTGAAACAAAATTCGAAGCCGATCTGCGAGAATGGGGATCTTCGGAAGTATACGGCCTATACATGTAATGTTTTTTGCCGCTACGTACGTGTATTTCGCGAGTTGTGCATCTGGTCACATGGCTACGATTACGGCAATGGTACATGTATTGCCGTTATACGTGTACATGTACAGCTAGGCCTATACTGTATTTGCGGTGTAAGCCGTAGGCCTTCTGGTAGCAGCCTGCCTAGACGTTCTTCTTCTTTTCTTCGGTGCGCTGATTTATTAAACGAGACCAAACTTTCGTTTGGCCGGAGAAAAATTGAGTTTAGACTCAAATGTGTTTGTCTGCTCGGAAATCTTTAGTAAAAGGCGAAAGATTTGTTCGTACTGCAGACAAACCTGAGATAACACGAGCATCTCCGACTGCGATGGGGCCTATCAAGCGATGCAACGCGTCACTTCCGGTTAGTGAGCGAAGGCCTACTCTCCGCTTTAGCCACTCCGAGATCCACGCGCCCTGCTCATTAATAATCTGCACACGCTCAAATAGTCTGGGTAAAAGGACTTTCGTGAGCCAATAATCCTCTGGGATCGATCGTGAGCAAAATGATTTCCGGGCAGTACCCATTCTGTGAGCTTAAAACAGCGGTAATTTAGTGCTTGAAATCGAGCTCCAAAGTGCCCTATTTAGCCACGGAGCGGAGGGATCATAATTATTCAGGTTACGCGTCGAGTTAATTGTGCAAATGGTTTTGTTGTATTGGGCTGGCGTTTAACTTTTGTTGAAAACCGAACGACAACGATAATATTTTTCCAGCGAATTTCTTTTTGAAACAAAATTCGAAGCCGATCTGCGAGAATGGGGATCTTCGGAAGTATACGGCCTATACATGTAATGTTTTTTGCCGCTACGTACGTGTATTTCGCGAGTTGTGCATCTGGTCACATGGCTACGATTACGGCAATGGTACATGTATTGCCGTTATACGTGTACATGTACAGCTAGGCCTATACTGTATTTGCGGTGTAAGCCGTAGGCCTTCTGGTAGCAGCCTGCCTAGACGTTCTTCTTCTTTTCTTCGGTGCGCTGACCGAGCTTGTTCCTTTCTTTTGATTTATTAAACGAGACCAAACTTTCGTTTGGCCGGAGAAAAATTGAGTTTAGACTCAAATGTGTTTGTCTGCACGGAAATCTTTAGTAAAAGGCGAAAGATTTGTTCGTACTGCAGACAAACCTGAGATAACACGAGCATCTCCGACTGCGATGGGGCCTATCAAGCGATGCAACGCGTCACTTCCGGTTAGTGAGCGAAGGCCTACTCTCCGCTTTAGCCACTCCGAGATCCACGCGCCCTGCTCATTAATAATCTGCACACGCTCAAATAGTCTGGGTAAAAGGAATTTCGTGAGCCAATAATCCTCTGGGATCGATCGTGAGCAAAATGATTTCCGGGCAGTACCCATTCTGTGAGCTTAAAACAGCGGTAATTTAGTGCTTGAAATCGAGCTCCAAAGTGCCCTATTTAGCCACGGAGCGGAGGGATCATAATTATTCAGGTTACGCGTCGAGTTAATTGTGCAAATGGTTTTGTTGTATTGGGCTGGCGTTTAACTTTTGTTGAAAACCGAACGACAACGATAATATTTTTCCAGCGAATTTCTTTTTGAAACAAAATTCGAAGCCGATCTGCGAGAATGGGGATCTTCGGAAGTATACGGCCTATACATGTAATGTTTTTTGCCGCTACGTACGTGTATTTCGCGAGTTGTGCATCTGGTCACATGGCTACGATTACGGCAATGGTACATGTATTGCCGTTATACGTGTACATGTACAGCTAGGCCTATACTGTATTTGCGGTGTAAGCCGTAGGCCTTCTGGTAGCAGCCTGCCTAGACGTTCTTCTTCTTTTCTTCGGTGCGCTGACCGAGCTTGTTCCTTTCTTTTGATTTATTAAACGAGACCAAACTTTCGTTTGGCCGGAGAAAAATTGAGTTTAGACTCAAATGTGTTTGTCTGCACGGAAATCTTTAGTAAAAGGCGAAAGATTTGTTCGTACTGCAGACAAACCTGAGATAACACGAGCATCTCCGACTGCGATGGGGCCTATCAAGCGATGCAACGCGTCACTTCCGGTTAGTGAGCGAAGGCCTACTCTCCGCTTTAGCCACTCCGAGATCCACGCGCCCTGCTCATTAATAATCTGCACACGCTCAAATAGTCTGGGTAAAAGGAATTTCGTGAGCCAATAATCCTCTGGGATCGATCGTGAGCAAAATGATTTCCGGGCAGTACCCATTCTGTGAGCTTAAAACAGCGGTAATTTAGTGCTTGAAATCGAGCTCCAAAGTGCCCTATTTAGCCACGGAGCGGAGGGATCATAATTATTCAGGTTACGCGTCGAGTTAATTGTTCAAATGGTTTTGTTGTATTGGGCTGGCGTTTAACTTTTGTTGAAAACCGAACGACAACGATCATATTTTTCCAGCGAATTTCTTTTTGAAACAAAATTCGAAGCCGATCTGCGAGAATGGGGATCTTCGTAAGTATACGGCCTATACATGTAATGTTTTTTGCCGCTACGTACGTGTATTTCGCGAGTTGTGCATCTGGTCACATGGCTACGATTACGGCAATGGTACATGTATTGCCGTTATACGTGTACATGTACAGCTAGGCCTATACTGTATTTGCGGTGTAAGCCGTAGGCCTTCTGGTAGCAGCCTGCCTAGACGTTCTTCTTCTTTTCTTCGGTGCGCTGACCGAGCTTGTTCCTTTCTTTTGATTCAATAAACGAGACCAAACTTTCGTTTGGCCGGAGAAAAATTGAGTTTAGACTCAAATGTGTTTGTCTGCACGGAAATCTTTAGTAAAAGGCGAAAGATTTGTTCGTACTGCAGACAAACCTGAGATAACACGAGCATCTCCGACTGCGATGGGGCCTATCAAGCGATGCAACGCGTCACTTCCGGTTAGTGAGCGAAGGCCTACTCTCCGCTTTAGCCACTCCGAGATCCACGCGCCCTGCTCATTAATAATCTGCACACGCTCAAATAGTCTGGGTAAAAGGAATTTCGTGAGCCAATAATCCTCTGGGATCGATCGTGAGCAAAATGATTTCCGGGCAGTACCCATTCTGTGAGCTTAAAACAGCGGTAATTTAGTGCTTGAAATCGAGCTCCAAAGTGCCCTATTTAGCCACGGAGCGGAGGGATCATAATTATTCAGGTTACGCGTCGAGTTAATTGTGCAAATGGTTTTGTTGTATTGGGCTGGCGTTTAACTTTTGTTGAAAACCGAACGACAACGATAATATTTTTCCAGCGAATTTCTTTTTGAAACAAAATTCGAAGCCGATCTGCGAGAATGGGGATCTTCGGAAGTATACGGCCTATACATGTAATGTTTTTTGCCGCTACGTACGTGTATTTCGCGAGTTGTGCATCTGGTCACATGGCTACGATTACGGCAATGGTACATGTATTGCCGTTATACGTGTACATGTACAGCTAGGCCTATACTGTATTTGCGGTGTAAGCCGTAGGCCTTCTGGTAGCAGCCTGCCTAGACGTTCTTCTTCTTTTCTTCGGTGCGCTGACCGAGCTTGTTCCTTTCTTTTGATTTATTAAACGAGACCAAACTTTCGTTTGGCCGGAGAAAAATTGAGTTTAGACTCAAATGTGTTTGTCTGCACGGAAATCTTTAGTAAAAGGCGAAAGATTTGTTCGTACTGCAGACAAACCTGAGATAACACGAGCATCTCCGACTGCGATGGGGCCTATCAAGCGATGCAACGCGTCACTTCCGGTTAGTGAGCGAAGGCCTACTCTCCGCTTTAGCCACTCCGAGATCCACGCGCCCTGCTCATTAATAATCTGCACACGCTCAAATAGTCTGGGTAAAAGGAATTTCGTGAGCCAATAATCCTCTGGGATCGATCGTGAGCAAAATGATTTCCGGGCAGTACCCATTCTGTGAGCTTAAAACAGCGGTAATTTAGTGCTTGAAATCGAGCTCCAAAGTGCCCTATTTAGCCACGGAGCGGAGGGATCATAATTATTCAGGTTACGCGTCGAGTTAATTGTGCAAATGGTTTTGTTGTATTGGGCTGGCGTTTAACTTTTGTTGAAAACCGAACGACAACGATAATATTTTTCCAGCGAATTTCTTTTTGAAACAAAATTCGAAGCCGATCTGCGAGAATGGGGATCTTCGGAAGTATACGGCCTATACATGTAATGTTTTTTGCCGCTACGTACGTGTATTTCGCGAGTTGTGCATCTGGTCACATGGCTACGATTACGGCAATGGTACATGTATTGCCGTGATACGTGTACATGTACAGCTAGGCCTATACTGTATTTGCGGTGTAAGCCGTAGGCCTTCTGGTAGCAGCCTGCCTAGACGTTCTTCTTCTTTTCTTCGGTGCGCTGACCGAGCTTGTTCCTTTCTTTTGATTTATTAAACGAGACCAAACTTTCGTTTGGCCGGAGAAAAATTGAGTTTAGACTCAAATGTGTTTGTCTGCACGGAAATCTTTAGTAAAAGGCGAAAGATTTGTTCGTACTGCAGACAAACCTGAGATAACACGAGCATCTCCGACTGCGATGGGGCCTATCAAGCGATGCAACGCGTCACTTCCGGTTAGTGAGCGAAGGCCTACTCTCCGCTTTAGCCACTCCGAGATCCACGCGCCCTGCTCATTAATAATCTGCACACGCTCAAATAGTCTGGGTAAAAGGAATTTCGTGAGCCAATAATCCTCTGGGATCGATCGTGAGCAAAATGATTTCCGGGCAGTACCCATTCTGTGAGCTTAAAACAGCGGTAATTTAGTGCTTGAAATCGAGCTCCAAAGTGCCCTATTTAGCCACGGAGCGGAGGGATCATAATTATTCAGGTTACGCGTCGAGTTAATTGTGCAAATGGTTTTGTTGTATTGGGCTGGCGTTTAACTTTTGTTGAAAACCGAACGACAACGATAATATTTTTCCAGCGAATTTCTTTTTGAAACAAAATTCGAAGCCGATCTGCGAGAATGGGGATCTTCGGAAGTATACGGCCTATACATGTAATGTTTTTTGCCGCTACGTACGTGTATTTCGCGAGTTGTGCATCTGGTCACATGGCTACGATTACGGCAATGGTACATGTATTGCCGTGATACGTGTACATGTACAGCTAGGCCTATACTGTATTTGCGGTGTAAGCCGTAGGCCTTCTGGTAGCAGCCTGCCTAGACGTTCTTCTTCTTTTCTTCGGTGCGCTGACCGAGCTTGTTCCTTTCTTTTGATTTATTAAACGAGACCAAACTTTCGTTTGGCCGGAGAAAAATTGAGTTTAGACTCAAATGTGTTTGTCTGCACGGAAATCTTTAGTAAAAGGCGAAAGATTTGTTCGTACTGCAGACAAACCTGAGATAACACGAGCATCTCCGACTGCGATGGGGCCTATCAAGCGATGCAACGCGTCACTTCCGGTTAGTGAGCGAAGGCCTACTCTCCGCTTTAGCCACTCCGAGATCCACGCGCCCTGCTCATTAATAATCTGCACACGCTCAAATAGTCTGGGTAAAAGGAATTTCGTGAGCCAATAATCCTCTGGGATCGATCGTGAGCAAAATGATTTCCGGGCAGTACCCATTCTGTGAGCTTAAAACAGCGGTAATTTAGTGCTTGAAATCGAGCTCCAAAGTGCCCTATTTAGCCACGGAGCGGAGGGATCATAATTATTCAGGTTACGCGTCGAGTTAATTGTGCAAATGGTTTTGTTGTATTGGGCTGGCGTTTAACTTTTGTTGAAAACCGAACGACAACGATAATATTTTTCCAGCGAATTTCTTTTTGAAACAAAATTCGAAGCCGATCTGCGAGAATGGGGATCTTCGGAAATATACGGCCTATACATGTAATGTTTTTTGCCGCTACGTACGTGTATTTCGCGAGTTGTGCATCTGGTCACATGGCTACGATTACGGCAATGGTACATGTATTGCCGTTATACGTGTACATGTACAGCTAGGCCTATACTGTATTTGCGGTGTAAGCCGTAGGCCTTCTGGTAGCAGCCTGCCTAGACGTTCTTCTTCTTTTCTTCGGTGCGCTGATTTATTAAACGAGACCAAACTTTCGTTTGGCCGGAGAAAAATTGAGTTTAGACTCAAATGTGTTTGTCTGCTCGGAAATCTTTAGTAAAAGGCGAAAGATTTGTTCGTACTGCAGACAAACCTGAGATAACACGAGCATCTCCGACTGCGATGGGGCCTATCAAGCGATGCAACGCGTCACTTCCGGTTAGTGAGCGAAGGCCTACTCTCCGCTTTAGCCACTCCGAGATCCACGCGCCCTGCTCATTAATAATCTGCACACGCTCAAATAGTCTGGGTAAAAGGAATTTCGTGAGCCAATAATCCTCTGGGATCGATCGTGAGCAAAATGATTTCCGGGCAGTACCCATTCTGTGAGCTTAAAACAGCGGTAATTTAGTGCTTGAAATCGAGCTCCAAAGTGCCCTATTTAGCCACGGAGCGGAGGGATCATAATTATTCAGGTTACGCGTCGAGTTAATTGTGCAAATGGTTTTGTTGTATTGGGCTGGCGTTTAACTTTTGTTGAAAACCGAACGACAACGATAATATTTTTCCAGCGAATTTCTTTTTGAAACAAAATTCGAAGCCGATCTGCGAGAATGGGGATCTTCGGAAGTATACGGCCTATACATGTAATGTTTTTTGCCGCTACGTACGTGTATTTCGCGAGTTGTGCATCTGGTCACATGGCTACGATTACGGCAATGGTACATGTATTGCCGTTATACGTGTACATGTACAGCTAGGCCTATACTGTATTTGCGGTGTAAGCCGTAGGCCTTCTGGTAGCAGCCTGCCTAGACGTTCTTCTTCTTTTCTTCGGTGCGCTGACCGAGCTTGTTCCTTTCTTTTGATTTATTAAACGAGACCAAACTTTCGTTTGGCCGGAGAAAAATTGAGTTTAGACTCAAATGTGTTTGTCTGCACGGAAATCTTTAGTAAAAGGCGAAAGATTTGTTCGTACTGCAGACAAACCTGAGATAACACGAGCATCTCCGACTGCGATGGGGCCTATCAAGCGATGCAACGCGTCACTTCCGGTTAGTGAGCGAAGGCCTACTCTCCGCTTTAGCCACTCCGAGATCCACGCGCCCTGCTCATTAATAATCTGCACACGCTCAAATAGTCTGGGTAAAAGGAATTTCGTGAGCCAATAATCCTCTGGGATCGATCGTGAGCAAAATGATTTCCGGGCAGTACCCATTCTGTGAGCTTAAAACAGCGGTAATTTAGTGCTTGAAATCGAGCTCCAAAGTGCCCTATTTAGCCACGGAGCGGAGGGATCATAATTATTCAGGTTACGCGTCGAGTTAATTGTGCAAATGGTTTTGATGTATTGGGCTGGCGTTTAACTTTTGTTGAAAACCGAACGACAACGATAATATTTTTCCAGCGAATTTCTTTTTGAAACAAAATTCGAAGCCGATCTGCGAGAATGGGGATCTTCGGAAGTATACGGCCTATACATGTAATGTTTTTTGCCGCTACGTACGTGTATTTCGCGAGTTGTGCATCTGGTCACATGGCTACGATTACGGCAATGGTACATGTATTGCCGTTATACGTGTACATGTACAGCTAGGCCTATACTGTATTTGCGGTGTAAGCCGTAGGCCTTCTGGTAGCAGCCTGCCTAGACGTTCTTCTTCTTTTCTTCGGTGCGCTGACCGAGCTTGTTCCTTTCTTTTGATTTATTAAACGAGACTAAACTTTCGTTTGGCCGGAGAAAAATTGAGTTTAGACTCAAATGTGTTTGTCTGCACGGAAATCTTTAGTAAAAGGCGAAAGATTTGTTCGTACTGCAGACAAACCTGAGATAACACGAGCATCTCCGACTGCGATGGGGCCTATCAAGCGATGCAACGCGTCACTTCCGGTTAGTGAACGAAGGCCTACTCTCCGCTTTAGCCACTCCGAGATCCACGCGCCCTGCTCATTAATAATCTGCACACGCTCAAATAGTCTGGGTAAAAGGAATTTCGTGAGCCAATAATCCTCTGGGATCGATCGTGAGCAAAATGATTTCCGGGCAGTACCCATTCTGTGAGCTTAAAACAGCGGTAATTTAGTGCTTGAAATCGAGCTCCAAAGTGCCCTATTTAGCCACGGAGCGGAGGGATCATAATTATTCAGGTTACGCGTCGAGTTAATTGTGCAAATGGTTTTGTTGTATTGGGCTGGCGTTTAACTTTTGTTGAAAACCGAACGACAACGATAATATTTTTCCAGCGAATTTCTTTTTGAAACAAAATTCGAAGCCGATCTGCGAGAATGGGGATCTTCGGAAGTATACGGCCTATACATGTAATGTTTTTTGCCGCTACGTACGTGTATTTCGCGAGTTGTGCATCTGGTCACATGGCTACGATTACGGCAATGGTACATGTATTGCCGTTATACGTGTACATGTACAGCTAGGCCTATACTGTATTTGCGGTGTAAGCCGTAGGCCTTCTGGTAGCAGCCTGCCTAGACGTTCTTCTTCTTTTCTTCGGTGCGCTGACCGAGCTTGTTCCTTTCTTTTGATTTATTAAACGAGACTAAACTTTCGTTTGGCCGGAGAAAAATTGAGTTTAGACTCAAATGTGTTTGTCTGCACGGAAATCTTTAGTAAAAGGCGAAAGATTTGTTCGTACTGCAGACAAACCTGAGATAACACGAGCATCTCCGACTGCGATGGGGCCTATCAAGCGATGCAACGCGTCACTTCCGGTTAGTGAACGAAGGCCTACTCTCCGCTTTAGCCACTCCGAGATCCACGCGCCCTGCTCATTAATAATCTGCACACGCTCAAATAGTCTGGGTAAAAGGAATTTCGTGAGCCAATAATCCTCTGGGATCGATCGTGAGCAAAATGATTTCCGGGCAGTACCCATTCTGTGAGCTTAAAACAGCGGTAATTTAGTGCTTGAAATCGAGCTCCAAAGTGCCCTATTTAGCCACGGAGCGGAGGGATCATAATTATTCAGGTTACGCGTCGAGTTAATTGTGCAAATGGTTTTGTTGTATTGGGCTGGCGTTTAACTTTTGTTGAAAACCGAACGACAACGATAATATTTTTCCAGCGAATTTCTTTTTGAAACAAAATTCGAAGCCGATCTGCGAGAATGGGGATCTTCGGAAGTATACGGCCTATACATGTAATGTTTTTTGCCGCTACGTACGTGTATTTCGCGAGTTGTGCATCTGGTCACATGGCTACGATTACGGCAATGGTACATGTATTGCCGTTATACGTGTACATGTACAGCTAGGCCTATACTGTATTTGCGGTGTAAGCCGTAGGCCTTCTGGTAGCAGCCTGCCTAGACGTTCTTCTTCTTTTCTTCGGTGCGCTGACCGAGCTTGTTCCTTTCTTTTGATTTATTAAACGAGACCAAACTTTCGTTTGGCCGGAGAAAAATTGAGTTTAGACTCAAATGTGTTTGTCTGCACGGAAATCTTTAGTAAAAGGCGAAAGATTTGTTCGTACTGCAGACAAACCTGAGATAACACGAGCATCTCCGACTGCGATGGGGCCTATCAAGCGATGCAACGCGTCACTTCCGGTTAGTGAGCGAAGGCCTACTCTCCGCTTTAGCCACTCCGAGATCCACGCGCCCTGCTCATTAATAATCTGCACACGCTCAAATAGTCTGGGTAAAAGGAATTTCGTGAGCCAATAATCCTCTGGGATCGATCGTGAGCAAAATGATTTCCGGGCAGTACCCATTCTGTGAGCTTAAAACAGCGGTAATTTAGTGCTTGAAATCGAGCTCCAAAGTGCCCTATTTAGCCACGGAGCGGAGGGATCATAATTATTCAGGTTACGCGTCGAGTTAATTGTGCAAATGGTTTTGTTGTATTGGGCTGGCGTTTAACTTTTGTTGAAAACCGAACGACAACGATAATATTTTTCCAGCGAATTTCTTTTTGAAACAAAATTCGAAGCCGATCTGCGAGAATGGGGATCTTCGGAAGTATACGGCCTATACATGTAATGTTTTTTGCCGCTACGTACGTGTATTTCGCGAGTTGTGCATCTGGTCACATGGCTACGATTACGGCAATGGTACATGTATTGCCGTTATACGTGTACATGTACAGCTAGGCCTATACTGTATTTGCGGTGTAAGCCGTAGGCCTTCTGGTAGCAGCCTGCCTAGACGTTCTTCTTCTTTTCTTCGGTGCGCTGACCGAGCTTGTTCCTTTCTTTTGATTTATTAAACGAGACCAAACTTTCGTTTGGCCGGAGAAAAATTGAGTTTAGACTCAAATGTGTTTGTCTGCACGGAAATCTTTAGTAAAAGGCGAAAGATTTGTTCGTACTGCAGACAAACCTGAGATAACACGAGCATCTCCGACTGCGATGGGGCCTATCAAGCGATGCAACGCGTCACTTCCGGTTAGTGAGCGAAGGCCTACTCTCCGCTTTAGCCACTCCGAGATCCACGCGCCCTGCTCATTAATAATCTGCACACGCTCAAATAGTCTGGGTAAAAGGAATTTCGTGAGCCAATAATCCTCTGGGATCGATCGTGAGCAAAATGATTTCCGGGCAGTACCCATTCTGTGAGCTTAAAACAGCGGTAATTTAGTGCTTGAAATCGAGCTCCAAAGTGCCCTATAATTAGCCACGGAGCGGAGGGATCATAATTATTCAGGTTACGCGTCGAGTTAATTGTGCAAATGGTTTTGTTGTATTGGGCTGGCGTTTAACTTTTGTTGAAAACCGAACGACAACGATAATATTTTTCCAGCGAATTTCTTTTTGAAACAAAATTCGTAGCCGATCTGCGAGAATGGGGATCTTCGGAAGTATACGGCCTATACATGTAATGTTTTTTGCCGCTACGTACGTGTATTTCGCGAGTTGTGCATCTGGTCACATGGCTACGATTACGGCAATGGTACATGTATTGCCGTTATACGTGTACATGTACAGCTAGGCCTATACTGTATTTGCGGTGTAAGCCGTAGGCCTTCTGGTAGCAGCCTGCCTAGACGTTCTTCTTCTTTTCTTCGGTGCGCTGACCGAGCTTGTTCCTTTCTTTTGATTTATTAAACGAGACCAAACTTTCGTTTGGCCGGAGAAAAATTGAGTTTAGACTCAAATGTGTTTGTCTGCACGGAAATCTTTAGTAAAAGGCGAAAGATTTGTTCGTACTGCAGACAAACCTGAGATAACACGAGCATCTCCGACTGCGATGGGGCCTATCAAGCGATGCAACGCGTCACTTCCGGTTAGTGAGCGAAGGCCTACTCTCCGCTTTAGCCACTCCGAGATCCACGCGCCCTGCTCATTAATAATCTGCACACGCTCAAATAGTCTGGGTAAAAGGAATTTCGTGAGCCAATAATCCTCTGGGATCGATCGTGAGCAAAATGATTTCCGGGCAGTACCCATTCTGTGAGCTTAAAACAGCGGTAATTTAGTGCTTGAAATCGAGCTCCAAAGTGCCCTATTTAGCCACGGAGCGGAGGGATCATAATTAT
Organism: Henricia sp. BOLD:AAB3569; assembly: GCA_037783545.1. Classification (NCBI taxonomy): domain Eukaryota; kingdom Metazoa; phylum Echinodermata; class Asteroidea; order Spinulosida; family Echinasteridae; genus Henricia; species Henricia sp. BOLD:AAB3569. Next base: position 659,609 of record JBBELK010000356.1, on the reverse strand, counting down.
TCAGGTTACGCGTCGAGTTAATTGTGCAAATGGTTTTGTTGTATTGGGCTGGCGTTTAACTTTTGTTGAAAACCGAACGACAACGATAATATTTTTCCAGCGAATTTCTTTTTGAAACAAAATTCGAAGCCGATCTGCGAGAATGGGGATCTTCGGAAGTATACGGCCTATACATGTAATGTTTTTTGCCGCTACGTACGTGTATTTCGCGAGTTGTGCATCTGGTCACATGGCTACGATTACGGCAATGGTACATGTATTGCCGTTATACGTGTACATGTACAGCTAGGCCTATACTGTATTTGCGGTGTAAGCCGTAGGCCTTCTGGTAGCAGCCTGCCTAGACGTTCTTCTTCTTTTCTTCGGTGCGCTGACCGAGCTTGTTCCTTTCTTTTGATTTATTAAACGAGACCAAACTTTCGTTTGGCCGGAGAAAAATTGAGTTTAGACTAAAATGTGTTTGTCTGCACGGAAATCTTTAGTAAAAGGCGAAAGATTTGTTCGTACTGCAGACAAACCTGAGATAACACGAGCATCTCCGACTGCGATGGGGCCTATCAAGCGATGCAACGCGTCACTTCCGGTTAGTGAGCGAAGGCCTACTCTCCGCTTTAGCCACTCCGAGATCCACGCGCCCTGCTCATTAATAATCTGCACACGCTCAAATAGTCTGGGTAAAAGGAATTTCGTGAGCCAATAATCCTCTGGGATCGATCGTGAGCAAAATGATTTCCGGGCAGTACCCATTCTGTGAGCTTAAAACAGCGGTAATTTAGTGCTTGAAATCGAGCTCCAAAGTGCCCTATTTAGCCACGGAGCGGAGGGATCATAATTATTCAGGTTACGCGTCGAGTTAATTGTGCAAATGGTTTTGTTGTATTGGGCTGGCGTTTAACTTTTGTTGAAAACCGAACGACAACGATAATATTTTTCCAGCAAATTTCTTTTTGAAACAAAATTCGAAGCCGATCTGCGAGAATGGGGATCTTTGGAAGTATACGGCCTATACATGTAATGTTTTTTGCCGCTACGTACGTGTATTTCGCGAGTTGTGCATCTGGTCACATGGCTACGATTACGGCAATGGTACATGTATTGCCGTTATACGTGTACATGTACAGCTAGGCCTATACTGTATTTGCGGTGTAAGCCGTAGGCCTTCTGGTAGCAGCCTGCCTAGACGTTCTTCTTCTTTTCTTCGGTGCGCTGACCGAGCTTGTTCCTTTCTTTTGATTTATTAAACGAGACCAAACTTTCGTTTGGCCGGAGAAAAATTGAGTTTAGACTCAAATGTGTTTGTCTGCACGGAAATCTTTAGTAAAAGGCGAAAGATTTGTTCGTACTGCAGACAAACCTGAGATAACACGAGCATCTCCGACTGCGATGGGGCCTATCAAGCGATGCAACACGTCACTTCCGGTTAGTGAGCGAAGGCCTACTCTCCGCTTTAGCCACTCCGAGATCCACGCGCCCTGCTCATTAATAATCTGCACACGCTCAAATAGTCTGGGTAAAAGGAATTTCGTGAGCCAATAATCCTCTGGGATCGATCGTGAGCAAAATGATTTCCGGGCAGTACCCATTCTGTGAGCTTAAAACAGCGGTAATTTAGTGCTTGAAATCGAGCTCCAAAGTGCCCTATTTAGCCACGGAGCGGAGGGATCATAATTATTCAGGTTACGCGTCGAGTTAATTGTGCAAATGGTTTTGTTGTATTGGGCTGGCGTTTAACTTTTGTTGAAAACCGAACGACAACGATAATATTTTTCCAGCGAATTTCTTTTTGAAACAAAATTCGAAGCCGATCTGCGAGAATGGGGATCTTCGGAAGTATACGGCCTATACATGTAATGTTTTTTGCCGCTACGTACGTGTATTTCGCGAGTTGTGCATCTGGTCACATGGCTACGATTACGGCAATGGTACATGTATTGCCGTTATACGTGTACATGTACAGCTAGGCCTATACTGTATTTGCGGTGTAAGCCGTAGGCCTTCTGGTAGCAGCCTGCCTAGACGTTCTTCTTCTTTTCTTCGGTGCGCTGACCGAGCTTGTTCCTTTCTTTTGATTTATTAAACGAGACCAAACTTTCGTTTGGCCGGAGAAAAATTGAGTTTAGACTCAAATGTGTTTGTCTGCACGGAAATCTTTAGTAAAAGGCGAAAGATTTGTTCGTACTGCAGACAAACCTGAGATAACACGAGCATCTCCGACTGCGATGGGGCCTATTAAGCGATGCAACGCGTCACTTCCGGTTAGTGAGCGAAGGCCTACTCTCCGCTTTAGCCACTCCGAGATCCACGCGCCCTGCTCATTAATAATCTGCACACGCTCAAATAGTCTGGGTAAAAGGAATTTCGTGAGCCAATAATCCTCTGGGATCGATCGTGAGCAAAATGATTTTCGGGCAGTACCCATTCTGTGAGCTTAAAACAGCGGTAATTTAGTGCTTGAAATCGAGCTCCAAAGTGCCCTATTTAGCCACGGAGCGGAGGGATCATAATTATTCAGGTTACGCGTCGAGTTAATTGTGCAAATGGTTTTGTTGTATTGGGCTGGCGTTTAACTTTTGTTGAAAACCGAACGACAACGATAATATTTTTCCAGCGAATTTCTTTTTGAAACAAAATTCGAAGCCGATCTGCGAGAATGGGGATCTTCGGAAGTATACGGCCTATACATGTAATGTTTTTTGCCGCTACGTACGTGTATTTCGCGAGTTGTGCATCTGGTCACATGGCTACGATTACGGCAATGGTACATGTATTGCCGTTATACGTGTACATGTACAGCTAGGCCTATACTGTATTTGCGGTGTAAGCCGTAGGCCTTCTGGTAGCAGCCTGCCTAGACGTTCTTCTTCTTTTCTTCGGTGCGCTGACCGAGCTTGTTCCTTTCTTTTGATTTATTAAACGAGACCAAACTTTCGTTTGGCCGGAGAAAAATTGAGTTTAGACTCAAATGTGTTTGTCTGCACGGAAATCTTTAGTAAAAGGCGAAAGATTTGTTCGTACTGCAGACAAACCTGAGATAACACGAGCATCTCCGACTGCGATGGGGCCTATCAAGCGATGCAACGCGTCACTTCCGGTTAGTGAGCGAAGGCCTACTCTCCGCTTTAGCCACTCCGAGATCCACGCGCCCTGCTCATTAATAATCTGCACACGCTCAAATAGTCTGGGTAAAAGGAATTTCGTGAGCCAATAATCCTCTGGGATCGATCGTGAGCAAAATGATTTCCGGGCAGTACCCATTCTGTGAGCTTAAAACAGCGGTAATTTAGTGCTTGAAATCGAGCTCCAAAGTGCCCTATTTAGCCACGGAGCGGAGGGATCATAATTATTCAGGTTACGCGTCGAGTTAATTGTGCAAATGGTTTTGTTGTATTGGGCTGGCGTTTAACTTTTGTTGAAAACCGAACGACAACGATAATATTTTTCCAGCGAATTTCTTTTTGAAACAAAATTCGAAGCCGATCTGCGAGAATGGGGATCTTCGGAAGTATACGGCCTATACATGTAATGTTTTTTGCCGCTACGTACGTGTATTTCGCGAGTTGTGCATCTGGTCACATGGCTACGATTACGGCAATGGTACATGTATTGCCGTTATACGTGTACATGTACAGCTAGGCCTATACTGTATTTGCGGTGTAAGCCGTAGGCCTTCTGGTAGCAGCCTGCCTAGACGTTCTTCTTCTTTTCTTCGGTGCGCTGACCGAGCTTGTTCCTTTCTTTTGATTTATTAAACGAGACCAAACTTTCGTTTGGCCGGAGAAAAATTGAGTTTAGACTCAAATGTGTTTGTCTGCACGGAAATCTTTAGTAAAAGGCGAAAGATTTGTTCGTACTGCAGACAAACCTGAGATAACACGAGCATCTCCGACTGCGATGGGGCCTATCAAGCGATGCAACGCGTCACTTCCGGTTAGTGAGCGAAGGCCTACTCTCCGCTTTAGCCACTCCGAGATCCACGCGCCCTGCTCATTAATAATCTGCACACGCTCAAATAGTCTGGGTAATAGGAATTTCGTGAGCCAATAATCCTCTGGGATCGATCGTGAGCAAAATGATTTCCGGGCAGTACCCATTCTGTGAGCTTAAAACAGCGGTAATTTAGTGCTTGAAATCGAGCTCCAAAGTGCCCTATTTAGCCACGGAGCGGAGGGATCATAATTATTCAGGTTACGCGTCGAGTTAATTGTGCAAATGGTTTTGTTGTATTGGGCTGGCGTTTAACTTTTGTTGAAAACCGAACGACAACGATAATATTTTTCCAGCGAATTTCTTTTTGAAACAAAATTCGAAGCCGATCTGCGAGAATGGGGATCTTCGGAAGTATACGGCCTATACATGTAGGCCCGATTTCACAGAAGCGTTTGAAGGTTTACACGCGGATAACTTTATTAATCGCGCGTTTAGCATGCGTTTAATTTTAATCACCGTTTCACGAGGCGCAACTGTCCGTGTGCGTCTAAATATTTGAACCGCCTGCGGTCAAATAACAAAAGAACACTTAAACGCTCGTGAGGGTATGTTTAAGTCGCGAAAACTAGTACTATCACAGATTGATTTGCACATAAATGAGTGGGCGTGTTAGCAAGCAGTAGGCCTAGTATGGATGCTCTGGCTATACTTGAGTTCGCCCAGGAAGAGGCCGCTGAAGAAGGGTTCAATGCCGCTCCACAACCTCAGGTGAGAGTTTTTCAGGACAGATTAAATCCACTTCAGAGATTCGACGACCGGAACTTTGTAAAACGATACAGAATATCGAAGGAATCATTCCATTGGCTTCTTGACCTGATTAGGGATGATCTACTAAGTGCCACCAGAAGGAGTCATGCCCTGACTCCCCTCCAACAGCTGTCGATTGCTCTCAGATTTTATGCAAGGGCTTCGTTTCAAATGGACATTGGTGATATGTGTGGTGCGTCGACCTCCACCGTCTGCAGAGTGGTTGCTCGTGTCACGGCGGCAATTTGTGGAAAAAAACAGCATTTTATTCGTTTTCCAACCACACAGGAAAAGAGGAGAGAGATTATGGAGGGCTTTTATGAGATCATGCAGTTCCCCGGTGTGATCGGTGCGGTTGATGGTAGCCATATCGCAATTGTGAACCCTGGTGGTAGGTTTGCCGTACGATACATTAACAGAAAAGGATATTCCAGCTTGAACTGCCAATTAGTTTGTGATCACCGCCTTCTATTCACGAATGTCGTGTCTCGTTGGTATGGGTCTGCTCATGACTCGAGAATATTTGAGGAGAGTCAACTATTTCGTCGATTTAGAACGGGGGAATATCAAGGGATCTTACTTGGGGATGCAGCCTACACTTGTCGGCAGTTTATGCTCACGCCTGTACGTAACCCGAGAACACCTGCAAAGACTCGCTACAATGCTGCACAGAGGGCAACAAGAGGAGTGATAGAAAGAGCATTCGGCATCTGGAAAAGGCGGTTTCCATGCGTATCGAAGGGAATGCATCTGAGGTGTTCAGTAAGTACACTACCTTCATAGGCTACTGAAAATGATAATTGTATGCACTATTGAAATCGACAATTTATTACACGATGATTGACATGTACATTTGTACGATTATGATTCTTTATTTCAGTTGCAGCACAACATGGCCATAGTAGTTGCAACAGCATGCCTTCATAATTTGGCAAGACGAATGAACGACCCTCTCCCCCCGCCAGATGTTGATATTCCAGTACAGCCCGATGAAGACCCAGAACAAATGGTGAATAACGTTGAAGCAGACTTGCGAGGAAACTTATTCCGTCAGAGATTCATCACCCAACATTTCAACAGGCAAGATACCAAAATGGTCTCTAATTATACGCCCACGGAGGGTTCAGATGGAAAAACATATAAATACATCCAACGCCATATCTAACTTAGTTTGAATCAATAATTCCAGGACATTGGCCAGAAAATAATGTTGAATGTTTGTACCAGTACTACATTATTATCAAAAGTAGGATATGGCTGTATCTGTGTTTGCATCTGAACTATTCATACATCTGACATCTGTTACAGATCAATACGCATTCGCTTGAGTTTTTCTTTGTAAAATTCTGTTTTGGCTTCGTAGGCTTTCCTTTTACAAATCGCAGCTTCTTTCTGGAGCTGAATTAAACTCATTTTTGCCTCGTGCTCCTCTTTCAGATAAGACAGTGCCTCGGCAGTCTTCTGTAGCACTGGACCTGACGATGACGCCGACCTGCCTTCATCTTGTTGCCTGGTAGATTTAGAGCAAGACTGGCCTTTTCTGGGAAAGAAATGTATAAATCAAATAAATGAAATGAATGCATACATTAGTTGCTTGGTTCCATTTCTTATTGGGTGTCTACAAAACTAACACCTAAGACCTAACACCCAAAACTAAGACCCACAGAAAATGTCTGGAAGTTTCCATATTATATGATATGGGAACTGCCAGACAGTTTCTGTGGGTCTTACTTTTGTAGTGGGTGGGGTCTTAGTTTTGTAGTTAGGTCTTACTTTTGTAGACACCCGTTTCTTATTCACTTAATAGAGGGGTATTGCAAGGCCACGTTTGTCGTTTACATGTACGTTTACATTTTCTGAACATGCTACCGTGAGTGAGAACTGCATTTTTACTCTTCACCGATAATGAAAGCACAAATGAATGTATGGAATCACCACGAATGCCGAGGATGAAACTATTTTGGTGAAGGATGCGTGTGACGTTAGCATCTTGCTCACGTCCACCGGACACACAAAGAAAGTTTGACTTACTGTAGCTCTCTGGACTTGGGTTGGCTATCCTTAAATTCTTCTAATGGCACATCTGCGACATGATGGTCCTGAAACATGTCAAACTCATCCGCATAAGTATCGCCGGCGTCCTGGTCATTGCCACTTGTGCTGAAACCGGAAATTGTTGTTGTATAACTTACAGAAAATAAACTGGGCAGCTTGTAATACCATAATGGATGTTCATTTTCAATTATCGGAACAATCTGTATTATTTTCTAATAAAAGGGCCCTTAAGGAAATGAAACAGTTAAATAAAAATTACCTTGGCTGCATCTTGTCACTTGCTGCAGTTTCAACGTCATCGTCAATTGCAGTAGGCCTATTTTGCGTCGTGGCGTCATCATCCACGTCATTGTGGACCTGTTCCAGGTCGGCTGAAATAATGGCCAATACAGCCATTATTTCCTCACCAAGGTCTTCAACTTCTGCCTGTCCCCCACCTGTCTTGTGTAGGTCCAGCTTTTTCTCTCTCGCCATCTTTTTCGCCTTCAATTTCATGCGTCTCCATAACTCACGTAATTCCTTAGCTGAAGATTTGGCCCGCTCTGGGAAATTGGCTACCATTATTTTGGCGATGTCCTCCCATGCTTTCTGTTTTTTTGTCAGTGCGGAAATATCACTCCTCTTGTCTTCTACGACCTTTTCGTGGATCTTCACGGCCTCAATGAGACCCATTCTTTGAAGCGAAGTGAAATTCTCCCCACGTTTTTTGGCCGACATGTCTGTGCGAAATGTGTGTCCACAACGCAACTACCCTTACAAACGGGGTTATTAACCGGTAACGACTATTGTAAATGCCCATTATGCAATGGCATGTTGTCCTAATTTGACCGCACCTGTTTAGTCTGAGGGATAAACGCAAGGTTATCCGCGTGCAGCTAAACGTGCGATGATCCCATCTCGTGAAATGGCGTTTAAACGTTCGTTTAGCTGTCCGCGTACAACGGCATTTTAACATGCGTTTAAAAATTAAACGCATGTTACTTATACGCACGCTAAAATGCTTCTGTGAAATCGGCCTGTAATGTTTTTTGCCGCTACGTACGTGTATTTCGCGAGTTGTGCATCTGGTCACATGGCTACGATTACGGCAATGGTACATGTATTGCCGTTATACGTGTACATGTACAGCTAGGCCTATACTGTATTTGCGGTGTAAGCCGTAGGCCTTCTGGTAGCAGCCTGCCTAGACGTTCTTCTTCTTTTCTTCGGTGCGCTGACCGAGCTTGTTCCTTTCTTTTGATTTATTAAACGAGACCAAACTTTCGTTTGGCCGGAGAAAAATTGAGTTTAGACTCAAATGTGTTTGTCTGCACGGAAATCTTTAGTAAAAGGCGAAAGATTTGTTCGTACTGCAGACAAACCTGAGATAACACGAGCATCTCCGACTGCGATGGGGCCTATCAAGCGATGCAACGCGTCACTTCCGGTTAGTGAGCGAAGGCCTACTCTCCGCTTTAGCCACTCCGAGATCCACGCGCCCTGCTCATTAATAATCTGCACACGCTCAAATAGTCTGGGTAAAAGGAATTTCGTGAGCCAATAATCCTCTGGGATCGATCGTGAGCAAAATGATTTCCGGGCAGTACCCATTCTGTGAGCTTAAAACAGCGGTAATTTAGTGCTTGAAATCGAGCTCCAAAGTGCCCTATTTAGCCACGGAGCGGAGGGATCATAATTATTCAGGTTACGCGTCGAGTTAATTGTGCAAATGGTTTTGTTGTATTGGGCTGGCGTTTAACTTTTGTTGAAAACCGAACGACAACGATAATATTTTTCCAGCGAATTTCTTTTTGAAACAAAATTCGAAGCCGATCTGCGAGAATGGGGATCTTCGGAAGTATACGGCCTATACATGTAATGTTTTTTGCCGCTACGTACGTGTATTTCGCGAGTTGTGCATCTGGTCACATGGCTACGATTACGGCAATGGTACATGTATTGCCGTTATACGTGTACATGTACAGCTAGGCCTATACTGTATTTGCGGTGTAAGCCGTAGGCCTTCTGGTAGCAGCCTGCCTAGACGTTCTTCTTCTTTTCTTCGGTGCGCTGACCTAGCTTCTTCCTTTCTTTTGATTTATTAAACGAGAAAAATTGAGTTTAGACTCAAATGTGTTTGTCTGCACGGAAATCTTTAGTAAAAGGCGAAAGATTTGTTCGTACTGCAGACAAACCTGAGATAACACGAGCATCTCCGACTGCGATGGGGCCTATCAAGCGATGCAACGCGTCACTTCCGGTTAGTGAGCGAAGGCCTACTCTCCGCTTTAGCCACTCCGAGATCCACGCGCCCTGCTCATTAATAATCTGCACACGCTCAAATAGTTTGGGTAAAAGGAATTTCGTGAGCCAATAATCCTCTGGGATCGATCGTGAGCAAAATGATTTCCGGGCAGTACCCATTCTGTGAGCTTAAAACAGCGGTAATTTAGTGCTTGAAATCGAGCTCCAAAGTGCCCTATTTAGCCACGGAGCGGAGGGATCATAATTATTCAGGTTACGCGTCGAGTTAATTGTGCAAATGGTTTTGTTGTATTGGGCTGGCGTTTAACTTTTGTTGAAAACCGAACGACAACGATAATATTTTTCCAGAGAATTTCTTTTTGAAACAAAATTCGAAGCCGATCTGCGAGAATGGGGATCTTCGGAAGTATACGGCCTATACATGTAATGTTTTTTGCCGCTACGTACGTGTATTTCGCGAGTTGTGCATCTGGTCACATGGCTACGATTACGGCAATGGTACATGTATTGCCGTTATACGTGTACATGTACAGCTAGGCCTATACTGTATTTGCGGTGTAAGCCGTAGGCCTTCTGGTAGCAGCCTGCCTAGACGTTCTTCTTCTTTTCTTCGGTGCGCTGACCGAGCTTGTTCCTTTCTTTTGATTTATTAAACGAGACCAAACTTTCGTTGGGCCGGAGAAAAATTGAGTTTAGACTCAAATGTGTTTGTCTGCACGGAAATCTTTAGTAAAAGGCGAAAGATTTGTTCGTACTGCAGACAAACCTGAGATAACACGAGCATCTCCGACTGCGATGGGGCCTATCAAGCGATGCAACGCGTCACTTCCGGTTAGTGAGCGAAGGCCTACTCTCCGCTTTAGCCACTCCGAGATCCACGCGCCCTGCTCATTAATAATCTGCACACGCTCAAATAGTCTGGGTAAAAGGAATTTCGTGAGCCAATAATCCTCTGGGATCGATCTTGAGCAAAATGATTTCCGGGCAGTACCCATTCTGTGAGCTTAAAACAGCGGTAATTTAGTGCTTGAAATCGAGCTCCAAAGTGCCCTATTTAGCCACGGAGCGGAGGGATCATAATTATTCAGGTTACGCGTCGAGTTAATTGTGCAAATGGTTTTGTTGTATTGGGCTGGCGTTTAACTTTTGTTGAAAACCGAACGACAACGATAATATTTTTCCAGCGAATTTCTTTTTGAAACAAAATTCGAAGCCGATCTGCGAGAATGGGGATCTTCGGAAGTATACGGCCTATACATGTAATGTTTTTTGCCGCTACGTACGTGTATTTCGCGAGTTGTGCATCTGGTCACATGGCTACGATTACGGCAATGGTACATGTATTGCCGTTATACGTGTACATGTACAGCTAGGCCTATACTGTATTTGCGGTGTAAGCCGTAGGCCTTCTGGTAGCAGCCTGCCTAGACGTTCTTCTTCTTTTCTTCGGTGCGCTGACCGAGCTTGTTCCTTTCTTTTGATTTATTAAACGAGACCAAACTTTCGTTTGGCCGGAGAAAAATTGAGTTTAGACTCAAATGTGTTTGTCTGCACGGAAATCTTTAGTAAAAGGCGAAAGATTTGTTCGTACTGCAGACAAACCTGAGATAACACGAGCATCTCCGACTGCGATGGGGCCTATCAAGCGATGCAACGCGTCACTTCCGGTTAGTGAGCGAAGGCCTACTCTCCGCTTTAGCCACTCCGAGATCCACGCGCCCTGCTCATTAATAATCTGCACACGCTCAAATAGTCTGGGTAATAGGAATTTCGTGAGCCAATAATCCTCTGGGATCGATCGTGAGCAAAATGATTTCCGGGCAGTACCCATTCTGTGAGCTTAAAACAGCGGTAATTTAGTGCTTGAAATCGAGCTCCAAAGTGCCCTATTTAGCCACGGAGCGGAGGGATCATAATTATTCAGGTTACGCGTCGAGTTAATTGTGCAATGGTTTTGTTGTATTGGGCTGGCGTTTAACTTTTGTTGAAAACCGAACGACAACGATAATATTTTTCCAGCGAATTTCTTTTTGAAACAAAATTCGAAGCCGATCTGCGAGAATGGGGATCTTCGGAAGTATACGGCCTATACATGTAATGTTTTTTGCCGCTACGTACGTGTATTTCGCGAGTTGTGCATCTGGTCACATGGCTACGATTACGGCAATGGTACATGTATTGCCGTTATACGTGTACATGTACAGCTAGGCCTATACTGTATTTGCGGTGTAAGCCGTATGCCTTCTGGTAGCAGCCTGCCTAGACGTTCTTCTTCTTTTCTTCGGTGCGCTGACCGAGCTTGTTCCTTTCTTTTGATTTATTAAACGAGACCAAACTTTCGTTTGGCCGGAGAAAAATTGAGTTTAGACTCAAATGTGTTTGTCTGCACGGAAATCTTTGGTAAAAGGCGAAAGATTTGTTCGTACTGCAGACAAACCTGAGATAACACGAGCATCTCCGACTGCGATGGGGCCTATCAAGCGATGCAACGCGTCACTTCCGGTTAGTGAGCGAAGGCCTACTCTCCGCTTTAGCCACTCCGAGATCCACGCGCCCTGCTCATTAATAATCTGCACACGCTCAAATAGTCTGGGTAAAAGGAATTTCGTGAGCCAATAATCCTCTGGGATCGATCGTGAGCAAAATGATTTCCGGGCAGTACCCATTCTGTGAGCTTAAAACAGCGGTAATTTAGTGCTTGAAATCGAGCTCCAAAGTGCCCTATTTAGCCACGGAGCGGAGGGATCATAATTATTCAGGTTACGCGTCGAGTTAATTGTGCAAATGGTTTTGTTGTATTGGGCTGGCGTTTAACTTTTGTTGAAAACCGAACGACAACGATAATATTTTTCCAGCGAATTTCTTTTTGAAACAAAATTCGAAGCCGATCTGCGAGAATGGGGATCTTCGGAAGTATACGGCCTATACATGTAATGTTTTTTGCCGCTACGTACGTGTATTTCGCGAGTTGTGCATCTGGTCACATGGCTACGATTACGGCAATGGTACATGTATTGCCGTTATACGTGTACATGTACAGCTAGGCCTATACTGTATTTGCGGTGTAAGCCGTAGGCCTTCTGGTAGCAGCCTGCCTAGACGTTCTTCTTCTTTTCTTCGGTGCGCTGACCTAGCTTCTTCCTTTCTTTTGATTTATTAAACGAGAAAAATTGAGTTTAGACTCAAATGTGTTTGTCTGCACGGAAATCTTTAGTAAAAGGCGAAAGATTTGTTCGTACTGCAGACAAACCTGAGATAACACGAGCATCTCCGACTGCGATGGGGCCTATCAAGCGATGCAACGCGTCACTTCCGGTTAGTGAGCGAAGGCCTACTCTCCGCTTTAGCCACTCCGAGATCCACGCGCCCTGCTCATTAATAATCTGCACACGCTCAAATAGTTTGGGTAAAAGGAATTTCGTGAGCCAATAATCCTCTGGGATCGATCGTGAGCAAAATGATTTCCGGGCAGTACCCATTCTGTGAGCTTAAAACAGCGGTAATTTAGTGCTTGAAATCGAGCTCCAAAGTGCCCTATTTAGCCACGGAGCGGAGGGATCATAATTATTCAGGTTACGCGTCGAGTTAATTGTGCAAATGGTTTTGTTGTATTGGGCTGGCGTTTAACTTTTGTTGAAAACCGAACGACAACGATAATATTTTTCCAGAGAATTTCTTTTTGAAACAAAATTCGAAGCCGATCTGCGAGAATGGGGATCTTCGGAAGTATACGGCCTATACATGTAATGTTTTTTGCCGCTACGTACGTGTATTTCGCGAGTTGTGCATCTGGTCACATGGCTACGATTACGGCAATGGTACATGTATTGCCGTTATACGTGTACATGTACAGCTAGGCCTATACTGTATTTGCGGTGTAAGCCGTAGGCCTTATGGTAGCAGCCTGCCTAGACGTTCTTCTTCTTTTCTTCGGTGTGCTGACCTAGCTTGTTCCTTTCTTTTGATTTATTAAACGAGACCAAACTTTCGTTTGGCCGGAGAAAAATTGAGTTTAGACTCAAATGTGTTTGTCTGCACGGAAATCTTTAGTAAAAGGCGAAAGATTTGTTCGTACTGCAGACAAACCTGAGATAACACGAGCATCTCCGACTGCGATGGGGCCTATCAAGCGATGCAACGCGTCACTTCCGGTTAGTGAGCGAAGGCCTACTCTCCGCTTTAGCCACTCCGAGATCCACGCGCCCTGCTCATTAATAATCTGCACACGCTCAAATAGTCTGGGTAAAAGGAATTTCGTGAGCCAATAATCCTCTGGGATCGATCTTGAGCAAAATGATTTCCGGGCAGTACCCATTCTGTGAGCTTAAAACAGCGGTAATTTAGTGCTTGAAATCGAGCTCCAAAGTGCCCTATTTAGCCACGGAGCGGAGGGATCATAATTATTCAGGTTACGCGTCGAGTTAATTGTGCAAATGGTTTTGTTGTATTGGGCTGGCGTTTAACTTTTGTTGAAAACCGAACGACAACGATAATATTTTTCCAGCGAATTTCTTTTTGAAACAAAATTCGAAGCCGATCTGCGAGAATGGGGATCTTCGGAAGTATACGGCCTATACATGTAATGTTTTTTGCCGCTACGTACGTGTATTTCGCGAGTTGTGCATCTGGTCACATGGCTACGATTACGGCAATGGTACATGTATTGCCGTTATACGTGTACATGTACAGCTAGGCCTATACTGTATTTGCGGTGTAAGCCGTAGGCCTTCTGGTAGCAGCCTGCCTAGACGTTCTTCTTCTTTTCTTCGGTGCGCTGACCGAGCTTGTTCCTTTCTTTTGATTTATTAAACGAGACCAAACTTTCGTTTGGCCGGAGAAAAATTGAGTTTAGACTCAAATGTGTTTGTCTGCACGGAAATCTTTAGTAAAAGGCGAAAGATTTGTTCGTACTGCAGACAAACCTGAGATAACACGAGCATCTCCGACTGCGATGGGGCCTATCAAGCGATGCAACGCGTCACTTCCGGTTAGTGAGCGAAGGCCTACTCTCCGCTTTAGCCACTCCGAGATCCACGCGCCCTGCTCATTAATAATCTGCACACGCTCAAATAGTCTGGGTAATAGGAATTTCGTGAGCCAATAATCCTCTGGGATCGATCGTGAGCAAAATGATTTCCGGGCAGTACCCATTCTGTGAGCTTAAAACAGCGGTAATTTAGTGCTTGAAATCGAGCTCCAAAGTGCCCTATTTAGCCACGGAGCGGAGGGATCATAATTATTCAGGTTACGCGTCGAGTTAATTGTGCAAATGGTTTTGTTGTATTGGGCTGGCGTTTAACTTTTGTTGAAAACCGAACGACAACGATAATATTTTTCCAGCGAATTTCTTTTTGAAACAAAATTCGAAGCCGATCTGCGAGAATGGGGATCTTCGGAAGTATACGGCCTATACATGTAATGTTTTTTGCCGCTACGTACGTGTATTTCGCGAGTTGTGCATCTGGTCACATGGCTACGATTACGGCAATGGTACATGTATTGCCGTTATACGTGTACATGTACAGCTAGGCCTATACTGTATTTGCGGTGTAAGCCGTATGCCTTCTGGTAGCAGCCTGCCTAGACGTTCTTCTTCTTTTCTTCGGTGCGCTGACCGAGCTTGTTCCTTTCTTTTGATTTATTAAACGAGACCAAACTTTCGTTTGGCCGGAGAAAAATTGAGTTTAGACTCAAATGTGTTTGTCTGCACGGAAATCTTTGGTAAAAGGCGAAAGATTTGTTCGTACTGCAGACAAACCTGAGATAACACGAGCATCTCCGACTGCGATGGGGCCTATCAAGCGATGCAACGCGTCACTTCCGGTTAGTGAGCGAAGGCCTACTCTCCGCTTTAGCCACTCCGAGATCCACGCGCCCTGCTCATTAATAATCTGCACACGCTCAAATAGTCTGGGTAAAAGGAATTTCGTGAGCCAATAATCCTCTGGGATCGATCGTGAGCAAAATGATTTCCGGGCAGTACCCATTCTGTGAGCTTAAAACAGCGGTAATTTAGTGCTTGAAATCGAGCTCCAAAGTGCCCTATTTAGCCACGGAGCGGAGGGATCATAATTATTCAGGTTACGCGTCGAGTTAATTGTGCAAATGGTTTTGTTGTATTGGGCTGGCGTTTAACTTTTGTTGAAAACCGAACGACAACGATAATATTTTTCCAGCGAATTTCTTTTTGAAAAAAAATTCGAAGCCGATCTGCGAGAATGGGGATCTTCGGAAGTATACGGCCTATACATGTAATGTTTTTTGCCGCTACGTACGTGTATTTCGCGAGTTGTGCATCTGGTCACATGGCTACGATTACGGCAATGGTACATGTATTGCCGTTATACGTGTACATGTACAGCTAGGCCTATACTGTATTTGCGGTGTAAGCCGTAGGCCTTCTGGTAGCAGCCTGCCTAGACGTTCTTCTTCTTTTCTTCGGTGCGCTGACCTAGCTTCTTCCTTTCTTTTGATTTATTAAACGAGAAAAATTGAGTTTAGACTCAAATGTGTTTGTCTGCACGGAAATCTTTAGTAAAAGGCGAAAGATTTGTTCGTACTGCAGACAAACCTGAGATAACACGAGCATCTCCGACTGCGATGGGGCCTATCAAGCGATGCAACGCGTCACTTCCGGTTAGTGAGCGAAGGCCTACTCTCCGCTTTAGCCACTCCGAGATCCACGCGCCCTGCTCATTAATAATCTGCACACGCTCAAATAGTCTGGGTAAAAGGAATTTCGTGAGCCAATAATCCTCTGGGATCGATCGTGAGCAAAATGATTTCCGGGCAGTACCCATTCTGTGAGCTTAAAACAGCGGTAATTTAGTGCTTGAAATCGAGCTCCAAAGTGCCCTATTTAGCCACGGAGCGGAGGGATCATAATTATTCAGGTTACGCGTCGAGTTAATTGTGCAAATGGTTTTGTTGTATTGGGCTGGCGTTTAACTTTTGTTGAAAACCGAACGACAACGATAATATTTTTCCAGCGAATTTCTTTTTGAAAAAAAATTCGAAGCCGATCTGCGAGAATGGGGATCTTCGGAAGTATACGGCCTATACATGTAATGTTTTTTGCCGCTACGTACGTGTATTTCGCGAGTTGTGCATCTGGTCACATGGCTACGATTACGGCAATGGTACATGTATTGCCGTTATACGTGTACATGTACAGCTAGGCCTATACTGTATTTGCGGTGTAAGCCGTAGGCCTTCTGGTAGCAGCCTGCCTAGACGTTCTTCTTCTTTTCTTCGGTGCGCTGACCTAGCTTCTTCCTTTCTTTTGATTTATTAAACGAGAAAAATTGAGTTTAGACTCAAATGTGTTTGTCTGCACGGAAATCTTTAGTAAAAGGCGAAAGATTTGTTCGTACTGCAGACAAACCTGAGATAACACGAGCATCTCCGACTGCGATGGGGCCTATCAAGCGATGCAACGCGTCACTTCCGGTTAGTGAGCGAAGGCCTACTCTCCGCTTTAGCCACTCCGAGATCCACGCGCCCTGCTCATTAATAATCTGCACACGCTCAAATAGTTTGGGTAAAAGGAATTTCGTGAGCCAATAATCCTCTGGGATCGATCGTGAGCAAAATGATTTCCGGGCAGTACCCATTCTGTGAGCTTAAAACAGCGGTAATTTAGTGCTTGAAATCGAGCTCCAAAGTGCCCTATTTAGCCACGGAGCGGAGGGATCATAATTATTCAGGTTACGCGTCGAGTTAATTGTGCAAATGGTTTTGTTGTATTGGGCTGGCGTTTAACTTTTGTTGAAAACCGAACGACAACGATAATATTTTTCCAGAGAATTTCTTTTTGAAACAAAATTCGAAGCCGATCTGCGAGAATGGGGATCTTCGGAAGTATACGGCCTATACATGTAATGTTTTTTGCCGCTACGTACGTGTATTTCGCGAGTTGTGCATCTGGTCACATGGCTACGATTACGGCAATGGTACATGTATTGCCGTTATACGTGTACATGTACAGCTAGGCCTATACTGTATTTGCGGTGTAAGCCGTAGGCCTTATGGTAGCAGCCTGCCTAGACGTTCTTCTTCTTTTCTTCGGTGTGCTGACCTAGCTTGTTCCTTTCTTTTGATTTATTAAACGAGACCAAACTTTCGTTTGGCCGGAGAAAAATTGAGTTTAGACTCAAATGTGTTTGTCTGCACGGAAATCTTTAGTAAAAGGCGAAAGATTTGTTCGTACTGCAGACAAACCTGAGATAACACGAGCATCTCCGACTGCGATGGGGCCTATCAAGCGATGCAACGCGTCACTTCCGGTTAGTGAGCGAAGGCCTACTCTCCGCTTTAGCCACTCCGAGATCCACGCGCCCTGCTCATTAATAATCTGCACACGCTCAAATAGTCTGGGTAAAAGGAATTTCGTGAGCCAATAATCCTCTGGGATCGATCGTGAGCAAAATGATTTCCGGGCAGTACCCATTCTGTGAGCTTAAAACAGCGGTAATTTAGTGCTTGAAATCGAGCTCCAAAGTGCCCTATTTAGCCACGGAGCGGAGGGATCATAATTATTCAGGTTACGCGTCGAGTTAATTGTGCAAATGGTTTTGTTGTATTGGGCTGGCGTTTAACTTTTGTTGAAAACCGAACGACAACGATAATATTTTTCCAGCGAATTTCTTTTTGAAACAAAATTCGAAGCCGATCTGCGAGAATGGGGATCTTCGGAAGTATACGGCCTATACATGTAATGTTTTTTGCCGCTACGTACGTGTATTTCGCGAGTTGTGCATCTGGTCACATGGCTACGATTACGGCAATGGTACATGTATTGCCGTTATACGTGTACATGTACAGCTAGGCCTATACTGTATTTGCGGTGTAAGCCGTAGGCCTTCTGGTAGCAGCCTGCCTAGACGTTCTTCTTCTTTTCTTCGGTGCGCTGACCTAGCTTCTTCCTTTCTTTTGATTTATTAAACGAGAAAAATTGAGTTTAGACTCAAATGTGTTTGTCTGCACGGAAATCTTTAGTAAAAGGCGAAAGATTTGTTCGTACTGCAGACAAACCTGAGATAACACGAGCATCTCCGACTGCGATGGGGCCTATCAAGCGATGCAACGCGTCACTTCCGGTTAGTGAGCGAAGGCCTACTCTCCGCTTTAGCCACTCCGAGATCCACGCGCCCTGCTCATTAATAATCTGCACACGCTCAAATAGTTTGGGTAAAAGGAATTTCGTGAGCCAATAATCCTCTGGGATCGATCGTGAGCAAAATGATTTCCGGGCAGTACCCATTCTGTGAGCTTAAAACAGCGGTAATTTAGTGCTTGAAATCGAGCTCCAAAGTGCCCTATTTAGCCACGGAGCGGAGGGATCATAATTATTCAGGTTACGCGTCGAGTTAATTGTGCAAATGGTTTTGTTGTATTGGGCTGGCGTTTAACTTTTGTTGAAAACCGAACGACAACGATAATATTTTTCCAGAGAATTTCTTTTTGAAACAAAATTCGAAGCCGATCTGCGAGAATGGGGATCTTCGGAAGTATACGGCCTATACATGTAATGTTTTTTGCCGCTACGTACGTGTATTTCGCGAGTTGTGCATCTGGTCACATGGCTACGATTACGGCAATGGTACATGTATTGCCGTTATACGTGTACATGTACAGCTAGGC
Organism: Henricia sp. BOLD:AAB3569; assembly: GCA_037783545.1. NCBI lineage: Eukaryota > Metazoa > Echinodermata > Asteroidea > Spinulosida > Echinasteridae > Henricia > Henricia sp. BOLD:AAB3569. Next base: position 640,934 of record JBBELK010000356.1, on the reverse strand, counting down.
CTATACTGTATTTGCGGTGTAAGCCGTAGGCCTTATGGTAGCAGCCTGCCTAGACGTTCTTCTTCTTTTCTTCGGTGTGCTGACCTAGCTTGTTCCTTTCTTTTGATTTATTAAACGAGACCAAACTTTCGTTTGGCCGGAGAAAAATTGAGTTTAGACTCAAATGTGTTTGTCTGCACGGAAATCTTTAGTAAAAGGCGAAAGATTTGTTCGTACTGCAGACAAACCTGAGATAACACGAGCATCTCCGACTGCGATGGGGCCTATCAAGCGATGCAACGCGTCACTTCCGGTTAGTGAGCGAAGGCCTACTCTCCGCTTTAGCCACTCCGAGATCCACGCGCCCTGCTCATTAATAATCTGCACACGCTCAAATAGTCTGGGTAAAAGGAATTTCGTGAGCCAATAATCCTCTGGGATCGATCGTGAGCAAAATGATTTCCGGGCAGTACCCATTCTGTGAGCTTAAAACAGCGGTAATTTAGTGCTTGAAATCGAGCTCCAAAGTGCCCTATTTAGCCACGGAGCGGAGGGATCATAATTATTCAGGTTACGCGTCGAGTTAATTGTTCAAATGGTTTTGTTGTATTGGGCTGGCGTTTAACTTTTGTTGAAAACCGAACGACAACGATAATATTTTTTCCAGAGAATTTCTTTTTGAAACAAAATTCGAAGCCGATCTGCGAGAATGGGGATCTTCGGAAGTATACGGCCTATACATGTAATGTTTTTTGCCGCTACGTACGTGTATTTCGCGAGTTGTGCATCTGGTCACATGGCTACGATTACGGCAATGGTACATGTATTGCCGTTATACGTGTACATGTACAGCTAGGCCTATACTGTATTTGCGGTGTAAGCCGTAGGCCTTCTGGTAGCAGCCTGCCTAGACGTTCTTCTTCTTTTCTTCGGTGCGCTGACCGAGCTTGTTCCTTTCTTTTGATTTATTAAACGAGACCAAACTTTCGTTTGGCCGGAGAAAAATTGAGTTTAGACTCAAATGTGTTTGTCTGCACGGAAATCTTTAGTAAAAGGCGAAAGATTTGTTCGTACTGCAGACAAACCTGAGATAACACGAGCATCTCCGACTGCGATGGGGCCTATCAAGCGATGCAACGCGTCACTTCCGGTTAGTGAGCGAAGGCCTACTCTCCGCTTTAGCCACTCCGAGATCCACGCGCCCTGCTCATTAATAATCTGCACACGCTCAAATAGTCTGGGTAAAAGGAATTTCGTGAGCCAATAATCCTCTGGGATCGATCGTGAGCAAAATGATTTCCGGGCAGTACCCATTCTGTGAGCTTAAAACAGCGGTAATTTAGTGCTTGAAATCGAGCTCCAAAGTGCCCTATTTAGCCACGGAGCGGAGGGATCATAATTATTCAGGTTACGCGTCGAGTTAATTGTGCAAATGGTTTTGTTGTATTGGGCTGGCGTTTAACTTTTGTTGAAAACCGAACGACAACGATAATATTTTTCCAGAGAATTTCTTTTTGAAACAAAATTCGAAGCCGATCTGCGAGAATGGGGATCTTCGGAAGTATACGGCCTATACATGTAATGTTTTTTGCCGCTACGTACGTGTATTTCGCGAGTTGTGCATCTGGTCACATGGCTACGATTACGGCAATGGTACATGTATTGCCGTTATACGTGTACATGTACAGCTAGGCCTATACTGTATTTGCGGTGTAAGCCGTAGGCCTTCTGGTAGCAGCCTGCCTAGACGTTCTTCTTCTTTTCTTCGGTGCGCTGACCTAGCTTCTTCCTTTCTTTTGATTTATTAAACGAGACCAAACTTTCGTTTGGCCGGAGAAAAATTGAGTTTAGACTCAAATGTGTTTGTCTGCACGGAAATCTTTAGTAAAAGGCGAAAGATTTGTTCGTACTGCAGACAAACCTAAGATAACACGAGCATCTCCGACTGCGATGGGGCCTATCAAGCGATGCAACGCGTCACTTCCGGTTAGTGAGCGAAGGCCTACTCTCCGCTTTAGCCACTCCGAGATCCACGCGCCCTGCTCATTAATATTCTGCACACGCTCAAATAGTCTGGGTAAAAGGAATTTCGTGAGCCAATAATCCTCTGGGATCGATCGTGAGCAAAATGATTTCCGGGCAGTACCCATTCTGTGAGCTTAAAACAGCGGTAATTTAGTGCTTGAAATCGAGCTCCAAAGTGCCCTATTTAGCCACGGAGCGGAGGGATCATAATTATTCAGGTTACGCGTCGAGTTAATTGTGCAAATGGTTTTGTTGTATTGTGCTGGCGTTTAACTTTTGTTGAAAACCGAACGACAACGATAATATTTTTCCAGAGAATTTCTTTTTGAAACAAAATTCGAAGCCGATCTGCGAGAATGGCGATCTTCGGAAGTATACGGCCTATACATGTAATGTTTTTTGCCGCTACGTACGTGTATTTCGCGAGTTGTGCATCTGGTCACATGGCTACGATTACGGCAATGGTACATGTATTGCCGTTATACGTGTACATGTACAGCTAGGCCTATACTGTATTTGCGGTGTAAGCCGTAGGCCTTCTGGTAGCAGCCTGCCTAGACGTTCTTCTTCTTTTCTTCGGTGCGCTGACCTAGCTTCTTCCTTTCTTTTGATTTATTAAACGAGACCAAACTTTCGTTTGGCCGGAGAAAAATTGAGTTTAGACTCAAATGTGTTTGTCTGCACGGAAATCTTTAGTAAAAGGCGAAAGATTTGTTCGTACTGCAGACAAACCTGAGATAACACGAGCATCTCCGACTGCGATGGGGCCTATCAAGCGATGCAACGCGTCACTTCCGGTTAGTGAGCGAAGGCCTACTCTCCGCTTTAGCCACTCCGAGATCCACGCGCCCTGCTCATTAATAATCTGCACACGCTCAAATAGTCTGGGTAAAAGGAATTTCGTGAGCCAATAATCCTCTGGGATCGATCGTGAGCAAAATGATTTCCGGGCAGTACCCATTCTGTGAGCTTAAAACAGCGGTAATTTAGTGCTTGAAATCGAGCTCCAAAGTGCCCTATTTAGCCACGGAGCGGAGGGATCATAATTATTCAGGTTACGCGTCGAGTTAATTGTGCAAATGGTTTTGTTGTATTGGGCTGGCGTTTAACTTTTGTTGAAAACCGAACGACAACGATAATATTTTTCCAGCGAATTTCTTTTTGAAACAAAATTCGAAGCCGATCTGCGAGAATGGGGATCTTCGGAAGTATACGGCCTATACATGTAATGTTTTTTGCCGCTACGTACGTGTATTTCGCGAGTTGTGCATCTGGTCACATGGCTACGATTACGGCAATGGTACATGTATTGCCGTTATACGTGTACATGTACAGCTAGGCCTATACTGTATTTGCGGTGTAAGCCGTAGGCCTTCTGGTAGCAGCCTGCCTAGACGTTCTTCTTCTTTTCTTCGGTGCGCTGACCGAGCTTGTTCCTTTCTTTTGATTTATTAAACGAGACCAAACTTTCGTTTGGCCGGAGAAAAATTGAGTTTAGACTCAAATGTGTTTGTCTGCACGGAAATCTTTAGTAAAAGGCGAAAGATTTGTTCGTACTGCAGACAAACCTGAGATAACACGAGCATCTCCGACTGCGATGGGGCCTATCAAGCGATGCAACGCGTCACTTCCGGTTAGTGAGCGAAGGCCTACTCTCCGCTTTAGCCACTCCGAGATCCACGCGCCCTGCTCATTAATAATCTGCACACGCTCAAATAGTCTGGGTAAAAGGAATTTCGTGAGCCAATAATCCTCTGGGATCGATCGTGAGCAAAATGATTTCCGGGCAGTACCCATTCTGTGAGCTTAAAACAGCGGTAATTTAGTGCTTGAAATCGAGCTCCAAAGTGCCCTATTTAGCCACGGAGCGGAGGGATCATAATTATTCAGGTTACGCGTCGAGTTAATTGTGCAAATGGTTTTGTTGTATTGGGCTGGCGTTTAACTTTTGTTGAAAACCGAACGACAACGATAATATTTTTCCAGCGAATTTCTTTTTGAAACAAAATTCGAAGCCGATCTGCGAGAATGGGGATCTTCGGAAGTATACGGCCTATACATGTAATGTTTTTTGCCGCTACGTACGTGTATTTCGCGAGTTGTGCATCTGGTCACATGGCTACGATTACGGCAATGGTACATGTATTGCCGTTATACGTGTACATGTACAGCTAGGCCTATACTGTATTTGCGGTGTAAGCCGTAGGCCTTCTGGTAGCAGCCTGCCTAGACGTTCTTCTTCTTTTCTTCGGTGCGCTGACCGAGCTTGTTCCTTTCTTTTGATTTATTAAACGAGACCAAACTTTCGTTTGGCCGGAGAAAAATTGAGTTTAGACTCAAATGTGTTTGTCTGCACGGAAATCTTTAGTAAAAGGCGAAAGATTTGTTCGTACTGCAGACAAACCTGAGATAACACGAGCATCTCCGACTGCGATGGGGCCTATCAAGCGATGCAACGCGTCACTTCCGGTTAGTGAGCGAAGGCCTACTCTCCGCTTTAGCCACTCCGAGATCCACGCGCCCTGCTCATTAATAATCTGCACACGCTCAAATAGTCTGGGTAAAAGGAATTTCGTAAGCCAATAATCCTCTGGGATCGATCGTGAGCAAAATGATTTCCGGGCAGTACCCATTCTGTGAGCTTAAAACAGCGGTAATTTAGTGCTTGAAATCGAGCTCCAAAGTGCCCTATTTAGCCACGGAGCGGAGGGATCATAATTATTCAGGTTACGCGTCGAGTTAATTGTGCAAATGGTTTTGTTGTATTGGGCTGGCGTTTAACTTTTGTTGAAAACCGAACGACAACGATAATATTTTTCCAGCGAATTTCTTTTTGAAACAAAATTCGAAGCCGATCTGCGAGAATGGGGATCTTCGGAAGTATACGGCCTATACATGTAATGTTTTTTGCCGCTACGTACGTGTATTTCGCGAGTTGTGCATCTGGTCACATGGCTACGATTACGGCAATGGTACATGTATTGCCGTTATACGTGTACATGTACAGCTAGGCCTATACTGTATTTGCGGTGTAAGCCGTAGGCCTTCTGGTAGCAGCCTGCCTAGACGTTCTTCTTCTTTTCTTCGGTGCGCTGACCGAGCTTGTTCCTTTCTTTTGATTTATTAAACGAGACCAAACTTTCGTTTGGCCGGAGAAAAATTGAGTTTAGACTCAAATGTGTTTGTCTGCACGGAAATCTTTAGTAAAAGGCGAAAGATTTGTTCGTACTGCAGACAAACCTGAGATAACACGAGCATCTCCGACTGCGATGGGGCCTATCAAGCGATGCAACGCGTCACTTCCGGTTAGTGAGCGAAGGCCTACTCTCCGCTTTAGCCACTCCGAGATCCACGCGCCCTGCTCATTAATAATCTGCACACGCTCAAATAGTCTGGGTAAAAGGAATTTCGTGAGCCAATAATCCTCTGGGATCGATCGTGAGCAAAATGATTTCCGGGCAGTACCCATTCTGTGAGCTTAAAACAGCGGTAATTTAGTGCTTGAAATCGAGCTCCAAAGTGCCCTATTTAGCCACGGAGCGGAGGGATCATAATTATTCAGGTTACGCGTCGAGTTAATTGTGCAAATGGTTTTGTTGTATTGGGCTGGCGTTTAACTTTTGTTGAAAACCGAACGACAACGATAATATTTTTCCAGCGAATTTCTTTTTGAAACAAAATTCGAAGCCGATCTGCGAGAATGGGGATCTTTGGAAGTATACGGCCTATACATGTAATGTTTTTTGCCGCTACGTACGTGTATTTCGCGAGTTGTGCATCTGGTCACATGGCTACGATTACGGCAATGGTACATGTATTGCCGTTATACGTGTACATGTACAGCTAGGCCTATACTGTATTTGCGGTGTAAGCCGTAGGCCTTCTGGTAGCAGCCTGCCTAGACGTTCTTCTTCTTTTCTTCGGTGCGCTGAACGAGCTTGTTCCTTTCTTTTGATTTATTAAACGAGACCAAACTTTCGTTTGGCCGGAGAAAAATTGAGTTTAGACTCAAATGTGTTTGTCTGCACGGAAATCTTTAGTAAAAGGCGAAAGATTTGTTCGTACTGCAGACAAACCTGAGATAACACGAGCATCTCCGACTGCGACGGGGCCTATCAAGCGATGCAACGAGTCACTTCCGGTTAGTGAGCGAAGGCCTACTCTCCGCTTTAGCCACTCCGAGATCCACGCGCCCTGCTCATTAATAATCTGCACACGCTCAAATAGTCTGGGTAAAAGGAATTTCGTGAGCCAATAATCCTCTGGGATCGATCGTGAGCAAAATGATTTCCGGGCAGTACCCATTCTGTGAGCTTAAAACAGCGGTAATTTAGTGCTTGAAATCGAGCTCCAAAGTGCCCTATTTAGCCACGGAGCGGAGGGATCATAATTATTCAGGTTACGCGTCGAGTTAATTGTGCAAATGGTTTTGTTGTATTGGGCTGGCGTTTAACTTTTGTTGAAAACCGAACGACAACGATAATTTTTTTCCAGCGAATTTCTTTTTGAAACAAAATTCGAAGCCGATCTGCGAGAATGGGGATCTTCGGAAGTATACGGCCTATACATGTAATGTTTTTTGCCGCTACGTACGTGTATTTCGCGAGTTGTGCATCTGGTCACATGGCTACGATTACGGCAATGGTACATGTATTGCCGTTATACGTGTACATGTACAGCTAGGCCTATACTGTATTTGCGGTGTAAGCCGTAGGCCTTCTGGTAGCAGCCTGCCTAGACGTTCTTCTTCTTTTCTTCGGTGCGCTGACCGAGCTTGTTCCTTTCTTTTGATTTATTAAACGAGACCAAACTTTCGTTTGGCCGGAGAAAAATTGAGTTTAGACTCAAATGTGTTTGTCTGCACGGAAATCTTTAGTAAAAGGCGAAAGATTTGTTCGTACTGCAGACAAACCTGAGATAACACGAGCATCTCCGACTGCGATGGGGCCTATCAAGCGATGCAACGCGTCACTTCCGGTTAGTGAGCGAAGGCATACTCTCCGCTTTAGCCACTCCGAGATCCACGCGCCCTGCTCATTAATAATCTGCACACGCTCAAATAGTCTGGGTAAAAGGAATTTCGTGAGCCAATAATCCTCTGGGATCGATCGTGAGCAAAATGATTTCCGGGCAGTACCCATTCTGTGAGCTTAAAACAGCGGTAATTTAGTGCTTGAAATCGAGCTCCAAAGTGCCCTATTTAGCCACGGAGCGGAGGGATCATAATTATTCAGGTTACGCGTCGAGTTAATTGTGCAAATGGTTTTGTTGTATTGGGCTGGCGTTTAACTTTTGTTGAAAACCGAACGACAACGATAATATTTTTCCAGCGAATTTCTTTTTGAAACAAAATTCGAAGCCGATCTGCGAGAATGGGGATCTTCGGAAGTATACGGCCTATACATGTAATGTTTTTTGCCGCTACGTACGTGTATTTCGCGAGTTGTGCATCTGGTCACATGGCTACGATTACGGCAATGGTACATGTATTGCCGTTATACGTGTACATGTACAGCTAGGCCTATACTGTATTTGCGGTGTAAGCCGTAGGCCTTCTGGTAGCAGCCTGCCTAGACGTTCTTCTTCTTTTCTTCGGTGCGCTGACCGAGCTTGTTCCTTTCTTTTGATTTATTAAACGAGACCAAACTTTCGTTTGGCCGGAGAAAAATTGAGTTTAGACTCAAATGTGTTTGTCTGCACGGAAATCTTTAGTAAAAGGCGAAATATTTGTTCGTACTGCAGACAAACCTGAGATAACACGAGCATCTCCGACTGCGATGGGGCCTATCAAGCGATGCAACGCGTCACTTCCGGTTAGTGAGCGAAGGCCTACTCTCCGCTTTAGCCACTCCGAGATCCACGCGCCCTGCTCATTAATAATATGCACACGCTCAAATAGTCTGGGTAAAAGGAATTTCGTGAGCCAATAATCCTCTGGGATCGATCGTGAGCAAAATGATTTCCGGGCAGTACCCATTCTGTGAGCTTAAAACAGCGGTAATTTAGTGCTTGAAATCGAGCTCCAAAGTGCCCTATTTAGCCACGGAGCGGAGGGATCATAATTATTCAGGTTACGCGTCGAGTTAATTGTGCAAATGGTTTTGTTGTATTGGGCTGGCGTTTAACTTTTGTTGAAAACCGAACGACAACGATAATATTTTTCCAGCGAATTTCTTTTTGAAACAAAATTCGAAGCCGATCTGCGAGAATGGGGATCTTCGGAAGTATACGGCCTATACATGTAATGTTTTTTGCCGCTACGTACGTGTATTTCGCGAGTTGTGCATCTGGTCACATGGCTACGATTACGGCAATGGTACATGTATTGCCGTTATACGTGTACATGTACAGCTAGGCCTATACTGTATTTGCGGTGTAAGCCGTAGGCCTTCTGGTAGCAGCCTGCCTAGACGTTCTTCTTCTTTTCTTCGGTGCGCTGACCGAGCTTGTTCCTTTCTTTTGATTTATTAAACGAGACCAAACTTTCGTTTGGCCGGAGAAAAATTGAGTTTAGACTCAAATGTGTTTGTCTGCACGGAAATCTTTAGTAAAAGGCGAAAGATTTGTTCGTACTGCAGACAAACCTGAGATAACACGAGCATCTCCGACTGCGATGGGGCCTATCAAGCGATGCAACGCGTCACTTCCGGTTAGTGAGCGAAGGCCTACTCTCCGCTTTAGCCACTCCGAGATCCACGCGCCCTGCTCATTAATAATCTGCACACGCTCAAATAGTCTGGGTAAAAGGAATTTCGTGAGCCAATAATCCTCTGGGATCGATCGTGAGCAAAATGATTTCCGGGCAGTACCCATTCTGTGAGCTTAAAACAGCGGTAATTTAGTGCTTGAAATCGAGCTCCAAAGTGCCCTATTTAGCCACGGAGCGGAGGGATCATAATTATTCAGGTTACGCGTCGAGTTAATTGTGCAAATGGTTTTGTTGTATTGGGCTGGCGTTTAACTTTTGTTGAAAACCGAACGACAACGATAATATTTTTCCAGCGAATTTCTTTTTGAAACAAAATTCGAAGCCGATCTGCGAGAATGGGGATCTTCGGAAGTATACGGCCTATACATGTAATGTTTTTTGCCGCTACGTACGTGTATTTCGCGAGTTGTGCATCTGGTCACATGGCTACGATTACGGCAATGGTACATGTATTGCCGTTATACGTGTACATGTACAGCTAGGCCTATACTGTATTTGCGGTGTAAGCCGTAGGCCTTCTGGTAGCAGCCTGCCTAGACGTTCTTCTTCTTTTCTTCGGTGCGCTGACCGAGCTTGTTCCTTTCTTTTGATTTATTAAACGAGACCAAACTTTCGTTTGGCCGGAGAAAAATTGAGTTTAGACTCAAATGTGTTTGTCTGCACGGAAATCTTTAGTAAAAGGCGAAAGATTTGTTCGTACTGCAGACAAACCTGAGATAACACGAGCATCTCCGACTGCGATGGGGCCTATCAAGCGATGCAACGCGTCACTTCCGGTTAGTGAGCGAAGGCCTACTCTCCGCTTTAGCCACTCCGAGATCCACGCGCCCTGCTCATTAATAATCTGCACACGCTCAAATAGTCTGGGTAAAAGGAATTTCGTGAGCCAATAATCCTCTGGGATCGATCGTGAGCAAAATGATTTCCGGGCAGTACCCATTCTGTGAGCTTAAAACAGCGGTAATTTAGTGCTTGAAATCGAGCTCCAAAGTGCCCTATTTAGCCACGGAGCGGAGGGATCATAATTATTCAGGTTACGCGTCGAGTTAATTGTGCAAATGGTTTTGTTGTATTGGGCTGGCGTTTAACTTTTGTTGAAAACCGAACGACAACGATAATATTTTTCCAGCGAATTTCTTTTTGAAACAAAATTCGAAGCCGATCTGCGAGAATGGGGATCTTCGGAAGTATACGGCCTATACATGTAATGTTTTTTGCCGCTACGTACGTGTATTTCGCGAGTTGTGCATCTGGTCACATGGCTACGATTACGGCAATGGTACATGTATTGCCGTTATACGTGTACATGTACAGCTAGGCCTATACTGTATTTGCGGTGTAAGCCGTAGGCCTTCTGGTAGCAGCCTGCCTAGACGTTCTTCTTCTTTTCTTCGGTGCGCTGACCGAGCTTGTTCCTTTCTTTTGATTTATTAAACGAGACTAAACTTTCGTTTGGCCGGAGAAAAATTGAGTTTAGACTCAAATGTGTTTGTCTGCACGGAAATCTTTAGTAAAAGGCGAAAGATTTGTTCGTACTGCAGACAAACCTGAGATAACACGAGCATCTCCGACTGCGATGGGGCCTATCAAGCGATGCAACGCGTCACTTCCGGTTAGTGAGCGAAGGCCTACTCTCCGCTTTAGCCACTCCGAGATCCACGCGCCCTGCTCATTAATAATCTGCACACGCTCAAATAGTCTGGGTAAAAGGAATTTCGTGAGCCAATAATCCTCTGGGATCGATCGTGAGCAAAATGATTTCCGGGCAGTACCCATTCTGTGAGCTTAAAACAGCGGTAATTTAGTGCTTGAAATCGAGCTCCAAAGTGCCCTATTTAGCCACGGAGCGGAGGGATCATAATTATTCAGGTTACGCGTCGAGTTAATTGTGCAAATGGTTTTGTTGTATTGGGCTGGCGTTTAACTTTTGTTGAAAACCGAACGACAACGATAATATTTTTCCAGCGAATTTCTTTTTGAAACAAAATTCGAAGCCGATCTGCGAGAATGGGGATCTTCGGAAGTATACGGCCTATACATGTAATGTTTTTTGCCGCTACGTACGTGTATTTCGCGAGTTGTGCATCTGGTCACATGGCTACGATTACGGCAATGGTACATGTATTGCCGTTATACGTGTACATGTACAGCTAGGCCTATACTGTATTTGCGGTGTAAGCCGTAGGCCTTCTGGTAGCAGCCTGCCTAGACGTTCTTCTTCTTTTCTTCGGTGCGCTGACCGAGCTTGTTCCTTTCTTTTGATTTATTAAACGAGACCAAACTTTCGTTTGGCCGGAGAAAAATTGAGTTTAGACTCAAATGTGTTTGTCTGCACGGAAATCTTTAGTAAAAGGCGAAAGATTTGTTCGTACTGCAGACAAACCTGAGATAACACGAGCATCTCCGACTGCGATGGGGCCTATCAAGCGATGCAACGCGTCACTTCCGGTTAGTGAGCGAAGGCCTACTCTCCGCTTTAGCCACTCCGAGATCCACGCGCCCTGCTCATTAATAATCTGCACACGCTCAAATAGTCTGGGTAAAAGGAATTTCGTGAGCCAATAATCCTCTGGGATCGATCGTGAGCAAAATGATTTCCGGGCAGTACCCATTCTGTGAGCTTAAAACAGCGGTAATTTAGTGCTTGAAATCGAGCTCCAAAGTGCCCTATTTAGCCACGGAGCGGAGGGATCATAATTATTCAGGTTACGCGTCGAGTTAATTGTGCAAATGGTTTTGTTGTATTGGGCTGGCGTTTAACTTTTGTTGAAAACCGAACGACAACGATAATATTTTTCCAGCGAATTTCTTTTTGAAACAAAATTCGAAGCCGATCTGCGAGAATGGGGATCTTCGGAAGTATACGGCCTATACATGTAATGTTTTTTGCCGCTACGTACGTGTATTTCGCGAGTTGTGCATCTGGTCACATGGCTACGATTACGGCAATGGTACATGTATTGCCGTTATACGTGTACATGTACAGCTAGGCCTATACTGTATTTGCGGTGTAAGCCGTAGGCCTTCTGGTAGCAGCCTGCCTAGACGTTCTTCTTCTTTTCTTCGGTGCGCTGACCGAGCTTGTTCCTTTCTTTTGATTTATTAAACGAGACCAAACTTTCGTTTGGCCGGAGAAAAATTGAGTTTAGACTCAAATGTGTTTGTCTGCACGGAAATCTTTAGTAAAAGGCGAAAGATTTGTTCGTACTGCAGACAAACCTGAGATAACACGAGCATCTCCGACTGCGATGGGGCCTATCAAGCGATGCAACGCGTCACTTCCGGTTAGTGAGCGAAGGCCTACTCTCCGCTTTAGCCACTCCGAGATCCACGCGCCCTGCTCATTAATAATATGCACACGCTCAAATAGTCTGGGTAAAAGGAATTTCGTGAGCCAATAATCCTCTGGGATCGATCGTGAGCAAAATGATTTCCGGGCAGTACCCATTCTGTGAGCTTAAAACAGCGGTAATTTAGTGCTTGAAATCGAGCTCCAAAGTGCCCTATTTAGCCACGGAGCGGAGGGATCATAATTATTCAGGTTACGCGTCGAGTTAATTGTGCAAATGGTTTTGTTGTATTGGGCTGGCGTTTAACTTTTGTTGAAAACCGAACGACAACGATAATATTTTTCCAGCGAATTTCTTTTTGAAACAAAATTCGAAGCCGATCTGCGAGAATGGGGATCTTCGGAAGTATACGGCCTATACATGTAATGTTTTTTGCCGCGCTACGTACGTGTATTTCGCGAGTTGTGCATCTGGTCACATGGCTACGATTACGGCAATGGTACATGTATTGCCGTTATACGTGTACATGTACAGCTAGGCCTATACTGTATTTGCGGTGTAAGCCGTAGGCCTTCTGGTAGCAGCCTGCCTAGACGTTCTTCTTCTTTTCTTCGGTGCGCTGACCGAGCTTGTTCCTTTCTTTTGATTTATTAAACGAGACCAAACTTTCGTTTGGCCGGAGAAAAATTGAGTTTAGACTCAAATGTGTTTGTCTGCACGGAAATCTTTAGTAAAAGGCGAAAGATTTGTTCGTACTGCAGACAAACCTGAGATAACACGAGCATCTCCGACTGCGATGGGGCCTATCAAGCGATGCAACGCGTCACTTCCGGTTAGTGAGCGAAGGCCTACTCTCCGCTTTAGCCACTCCGAGATCCACGCGCCCTGCTCATTAATAATCTGCACACGCTCAAATAGTCTGGGTAAAAGGAATTTCGTGAGCCAATAATCCTCTGGGATCGATCGTGAGCAAAATGATTTCCGGGCAGTACCCATTCTGTGAGCTTAAAACAGCGGTAATTTAGTGCTTGAAATCGAGCTCCAAAGTGCCCTATTTAGCCACGGAGCGGAGGGATCATAATTATTCAGGTTACGCGTCGAGTTAATTGTGCAAATGGTTTTGTTGTATTGGGCTGGGGTTTAACTTTTGTTGAAAACCGAACGACAACGATAATATTTTTCCAGCGAATTTCTTTTTGAAACAAAATTCGAAGCCGATCTGCGAGAATGGGGATCTTCGGAAGTATACGGCCTATACATGTAATGTTTTTTGCCGCTACGTACGTGTATTTCGCGAGTTGTGCATCTGGTCACATGGCTACGATTACGGCAATGGTACATGTATTGCCGTTATACGTGTACATGTACAGCTAGGCCTATACTGTATTTGCGGTGTAAGCCGTAGGCCTTCTGGTAGCAGCCATGCCTAGACGTTCTTCTTCTTTTCTTCGGTGCGCTGACCGAGCTTGTTCCTTTCTTTTGATTTATTAAACGAGACCAAACTTTCGTTTGGCCGGAGAAAAATTGAGTTTAGACTCAAATGTGTTTGTCTGCACGGAAATCTTTAGTAAAAGGCGAAAGATTTGTTCGTACTGCAGACAAACCTGAGATAACACGAGCATCTCCGACTGCGATGGGGCCTATCAAGCGATGCAACGCGTCACTTCCGGTTAGTGAGCGAAGGCCTACTCTCCGCTTTAGCCACTCCGAGATCCACGCGCCCTGCTCATTAATAATCTGCACACGCTCAAATAGTCTGGGTAAAAGGAATTTCGTGAGCCAATAATCCTCTGGGATCGATCGTGAGCAAAATGATTTCCGGGCAGTACCCATTCTGTGAGCTTAAAACAGCGGTAATTTAGTGCTTGAAATCGAGCTCCAAAGTGCCCTATTTAGCCACGGAGCGGAGGGATCATAATTATTCAGGTTACGCGTCGAGTTAATTGTGCAAATGGTTTTGTTGTATTGGGCTGGCGTTTAACTTTTGTTGAAAACCGAACGACAACGATAATATTTTTCCAGCGAATTTCTTTTTGAAACAAAATTCGAAGCCGATCTGCGAGAATGGGGATCTTCGGAAGTATACGGCCTATACATGTAATGTTTTTTGCCGCTACGTACGTGTATTTCGCGAGTTGTGCATCTGGTCACATGGCTACGATTACGGCAATGGTACATGTATTGCCGTTATACGTGTACATGTACAGCTAGGCCTATACTGTATTTGCGGTGTAAGCTGTAGGCCTTCTGGTAGCAGCCTGCCTAGACGTTCTTCTTCTTTTCTTCGGTGCGCTGACCGAGCTTGTTCCTTTCTTTTGATTTATTAAACGAGACCAAACTTTCGTTTGGCCGGAGAAAAATTGAGTTTAGACTCAAATGTGTTTGTCTGCACGGAAATCTTTAGTAAAAGGCGAAAGATTTGTTCGTACTGCAGACAAACCTGAGATAACACGAGCATCTCCGACTGCGATGGGGCCTATCAAGCGATGCAACGCGTCACTTCCGGTTAGTGAGCGAAGGCCTACTCTCCGCTTTAGCCACTCCGAGATCCACGCGCCCTGCTCATTAATAATCTGCACACGCTCAAATAGTCTGGGTAAAAGGAATTTCGTGAGCCAATAATCCTCTGGGATCGATCGTGAGCAAAATGATTTCCGGGCAGTACCCATTCTGTGAGCTTAAAACAGCGGTAATTTAGTGCTTGAAATCGAGCTCCAAAGTGCCCTATTTAGCCACGGAGCGGAGGGATAATAATTATTCAGGTTACGCGTCGAGTTAATTGTGCAAATGGTTTTGTTGTATTGGGCTGGCGTTTAACTTTTGTTGAAAACCGAACGACAACGATAATATTTTTCCAGCGAATTTCTTTTTGAAACAAAATTCGAAGCCGATCTGCGAGAATGGGGATCTTCGGAAGTATACGGCCTATACATGTAATGTTTTTTGCCGCTACGTACGTGTATTTCGCGAGTTGTGCATCTGGTCACATGGCTACGATTACGGCAATGGTACATGTATTGCCGTTATACGTGTACATGTACAGCTAGGCCTATACTGTATTTGCGGTGTAAGCCGTAGGCCTTCTGGTAGCAGCCTGCCTAGACGTTCTTCTTCTTTTCTTCGGTGCGCTGACCGAGCTTGTTCCTTTCTTTTGATTTATTAAACGAGACCAAACTTTCGTTTGGCCGGAGAAAAATTGAGTTTAGACTCAAATGTGTTTGTCTGCACGGAAATCTTTAGTAAAAGGCGAAAGATTTGTTCGTACTGCAGACAAACCTGAGATAACACGAGCATCTCCGACTGCGATGGGGCCTATCAAGCGATGCAACGCGTCACTTCCGGTTAGTGAGCGAAGGCCTACTCTCCGCTTTAGCCACTCCGAGATCCACGCGCCCTGCTCATTAATAATCTGCACACGCTCAAATAGTCTGGGTAAAAGGAATTTCGTGAGCCAATAATCCTCTGGGATCGATCGTGAGCAAAATGATTTCCGGGCAGTACCCATTCTGTGAGCTTAAAACAGCGGTAATTTAGTGCTTGAAATCGAGCTCCAAAGTGCCCTATTTAGCCACGGAGCGGAGGGATAATAATTATTCAGGTTACGCGTCGAGTTAATTGTGCAAATGGTTTTGTTGTATTGGGCTGGCGTTTAACTTTTGTTGAAAACCGAACGACAACGATAATATTTTTCCAGCGAATTTCTTTTTGAAACAAAATTCGAAGCCGATCTGCGAGAATGGGGATCTTCGGAAGTATACGGCCTATACATGTATTGTTTTTTGCCGCTACGTACGTGTATTTCGCGAGTTGTGCATCTGGTCACATGGCTACGATTACGGCAATGGTACATGTATTGCCGTTATACGTGTACATGTACAGCTAGGCCTATACTGTATTTGCGGTGTAAGCCGTAGGCCTTCTGGTAGCAGCCTGCCTAGACGTTCTTCTTCTTTTCTTCGGTGCGCTGACCGAGCTTGTTCCTTTCTTTTGATTTATTAAACGAGACCAAACTTTCGTTTGGCCGGAGAAAAATTGAGTTTAGACTCAAATGTGTTTGTCTGCACGGAAATCTTTAGTAAAAGGCGAAAGATTTGTTCGTACTGCAGACAAACCTGAGATAACACGAGCATCTCCGACTGCGATGGGGCCTATCAAGCGATGCAACGCGTCACTTCCGGTTAGTGAGCGAAGGCCTACTCTCCGCTTTAGCCACTCCGAGATCCACGCGCCCTGCTCATTAATAATCTGCACACGCTCAAATAGTCTGGGTAAAAGGAATTTCGTGAGCCAATAATCCTCTGGGATCGATCGTGAGCAAAATGATTTCCGGGCAGTACCCATTCTGTGAGCTTAAAACAGCGGTAATTTAGTGCTTGAAATCGAGCTCCAAAGTGCCCTATTTAGCCACGGAGCGGAGGGATCATAATTATTCAGGTTACGCGTCGAGTTAATTGTGCAAATGGTTTTGTTGTATTGGGCTGGCGTTTAACTTTTGTTGAAAACCGAACGACAACGATAATATTTTTCCAGCGAATTTCTTTTTGAAACAAAATTCGAAGCCGATCTGCGAGAATGGGGATCTTCGGAAGTATACGGCCTATACATGTAATGTTTTTTGCCGCTACGTACGTGTATTTCGCGAGTTGTGCATCTGGTCACATGGCTACGATTACGGCAATGGTACATGTATTGCCGTTATACGTGTACATGTACAGCTAGGCCTATACTGTATTTGCGGTGTAAGCCGTAGGCCTTCTGGTAGCAGCCTGCCTAGACGTTCTTCTTCTTTTCTTCGGTGCGCTGACCGAGCTTGTTCCTTTCTTTTGATTTATTAAACGAGACCAAACTTTCGTTTGGCCGGAGAAAAATTGAGTTTAGACTCAAATGTGTTTGTCTGCACGGAAATCTTTAGTAAAAGGCGAAAGATTTGTTCGTACTGCAGACAAACCTGAGATAACACGAGCATCTCCGACTGCGATGGGGCCTATCAAGCGATGCAACGCGTCACTTCCGGTTAGTGAGCGAAGGCCTACTCTCCGCTTTAGCCACTCCGAGATCCACGCGCCCTGCTCATTAATAATCTGCACACGCTCAAATAGTCTGGGTAAAAGGAATTTCGTGAGCCAATAATCCTCTGGGATCGATCGTGAGCAAAATGATTTCCGGGCAGTACCCATTCTGTGAGCTTAAAACAGCGGTAATTTAGTGCTTGAAATCGAGCTCCAAAGTGCCCTATTTAGCCACGGAGCGGAGGGATAATAATTATTCAGGTTACGCGTCGAGTTAATTGTGCAAATGGTTTTGTTGTATTGGGCTGGCGTTTAACTTTTGTTGAAAACCGAACGACAACGATAATATTTTTCCAGCGAATTTCTTTTTGAAACAAAATTCGAAGCCGATCTGCGAGAATGGGGATCTTCGGAAGTATACGGCCTATACATGTAATGTTTTTTGCCGCTACGTACGTGTATTTCGCGAGTTGTGCATCTGGTCACATGGCTACGATTACGGCAATGGTACATGTATTGCCGTTATACGTGTACATGTACAGCTAGGCCTATACTGTATTTGCGGTGTAAGCCGTAGGCCTTCTGGTAGCAGCCTGCCTAGACGTTCTTCTTCTTTTCTTCGGTGCGCTGACCGAGCTTGTTCCTTTCTTTTGATTTATTAAACGAGACCAAACTTTCGTTTGGCCGGAGAAAAATTGAGTTTAGACTCAAATGTGTTTGTCTGCACGGAAATCTTTAGTAAAAGGCGAAAGATTTGTTCGTACTGCAGACAAACCTGAGATAACACGAGCATCTCCGACTGCGATGGGGCCTATCAAGCGATGCAACGCGTCACTTCCGGTTAGTGAGCGAAGGCCTACTCTCCGCTTTAGCCACTCCGAGATCCACGCGCCCTGCTCATTAATAATCTGCACACGCTCAAATAGTCTGGGTAAAAGGAATTTCGTGAGCCAATAATCCTCTGGGATCGATCGTGAGCAAAATGATTTCCGGGCAGTACCCATTCTGTGAGCTTAAAACAGCGGTAATTTAGTGCTTGAAATCGAGCTCCAAAGTGCCCTATTTAGCCACGGAGCGGAGGGATAATAATTATTCAGGTTACGCGTCGAGTTAATTGTGCAAATGGTTTTGTTGTATTGGGCTGGCGTTTAACTTTTGTTGAAAACCGAACGACAACGATAATATTTTTCCAGCGAATTTCTTTTTGAAACAAAATTCGAAGCCGATCTGCGAGAATGGGGATCTTCGGAAGTATACGGCCTATACATGTAATGTTTTTTGCCGCTACGTACGTGTATTTCGCGAGTTGTGCATCTGGTCACATGGCTACGATTACGGCAATGGTACATGTATTGCCGTTATACGTGTACATGTACAGCTAGGCCTATACTGTATTTGCGGTGTAAGCCGTAGGCCTTCTGGTAGCAGCCTGCCTAGACGTTCTTCTTCTTTTCTTCGGTGCGCTGACCGAGCTTGTTCCTTTCTTTTGATTTATTAAACGAGACCAAACTTTCGTTTGGCCGGAGAAAAATTGAGTTTAGACTCAAATGTGTTTGTCTGCACGGAAATCTTTAGTAAAAGGCGAAAGATTTGTTCGTACTGCAGACAAACCTGAGATAACACGAGCATCTCCGACTGCGATGGGGCCTATCAAGCGATGCAACGCGTCACTTCCGGTTAGTGAGCGAAGGCCTACTCTCCGCTTTAGCCACTCCGAGATCCACGCGCCCTGCTCATTAATAATCTGCACACGCTCAAATAGTCTGGGTAAAAGGAATTTCGTGAGCCAATAATCCTCTGGGATCGATCGTGAGCAAAATGATTTCCGGGCAGTACCCATTCTGTGAGCTTAAAACAGCGGTAATTTAGTGCTTGAAATCGAGCTCCAAAGTGCCCTATTTAGCCACGGAGCGGAGGGATCATAATTATTCAGGTTACGCGTCGAGTTAATTGTGCAAATGGTTTTGTTGTATTGGGCTGGCGTTTAACTTTTGTTGAAAACCGAACGACAACGATAATATTTTTCCAGCGAATTTCTTTTTGAAACAAAATTCGAAGCCGATCTGCGAGAATGGGGATCTTCGGAAGTATACGGCCTATACATGTAATGTTTTTTGCCGCTACGTACGTGTATTTCGCGAGTTGTGCATCTGGTCACATGGCTACGATTACGGCAATGGTACATGTATTGCCGTTATACGTGTACATGTACAGCTAGGCCTATACTGTATTTGCGGTGTAAGCCGTAGGCCTTCTGGTAGCAGCCTGCCTAGACGTTCTTCTTCTTTTCTTCGGTGCGCTGACCGAGCTTGTTCCTTTCTTTTGATTTATTAAACGAGACCAAACTTTCGTTTGGCCGGAGAAAAATTGAGTTTAGACTCAAATGTGTTTGTCTGCACGGAAATCTTTAGTAAAAGGCGAAAGATTTGTTCGTACTGCAGACAAACCTGAGATAACACGAGCATCTCCGACTGCGATGGGGCCTATCAAGCGATGCAACGCGTCACTTCCGGTTAGTGAGCGAAGGCCTACTCTCCGCTTTAGCCACTCCGAGATCCACGCGCCCTGCTCATTAATAATCTGCACACGCTCAAATAGTCTGGGTAAAAGGAATTTCGTGAGCCAATAATCCTCTGGGATCGATCGTGAGCAAAATGATTTCCGGGCAGTACCCATTCTGTGAGCTTAAAACAGCGGTAATTTAGTGCTTGAAATCGAGCTCCAAAGTGCCCTATTTAGCCACGGAGCGGAGGGATAATAATTATTCAGGTTACGCGTCGAGTTAATTGTGCAAATGGTTTTGTTGTATTGGGCTGGCGTTTAACTTTTGTTGAAAACCGAACGACAACGATAATATTTTTCCAGCGAATTTCTTTTTGAAACAAAATTCGAAGCCGATCTGCGAGAATGGGGATCTTCGGAAGTATACGGCCTATACATGTAATGTTTTTTGCCGCTACGTACGTGTATTTCGCGAGTTGTGCATCTGGTCACATGGCTACGATTACGGCAATGGTACATGTATTGCCGTTATACGTGTACATGTACAGCTAGGCCTATACTGTATTTGCGGTGTAAGCCGTAGGCCTTCTGGTAGCAGCCTGCCTAGACGTTCTTCTTCTTTTCTTCGGTGCGCTGACCGAGCTTGTTCCTTTCTTTTGATTTATTAAACGAGACCAAACTTTCGTTTGGCCGGAGAAAAATTGAGTTTAGACTCAAATGTGTTTGTCTGCACGGAAATCTTTAGTAAAAGGCGAAAGATTTGTTCGTACTGCAGACAAACCTGAGATAACACGAGCATCTCCGACTGCGATGGGGCCTATCAAGCGATGCAACGCGTCACTTCCGGTTAGTGAGCGAAGGCCTACTCTCCGCTTTAGCCACTCCGAGATCCACGCGCCCTGCTCATTAATAATCTGCACACGCTCAAATAGTCTGGGTAAAAGGAATTTCGTGAGCCAATAATCCTCTGGGATCGATCGTGAGCAAAATGATTTCCGGGCAGTACCCATTCTGTGAGCTTAAAACAGCGGTAATTTAGTGCTTGAAATCGAGCTCCAAAGTGCCCTATTTAGCCACGGAGCGGAGGGATAATAATTATTCAGGTTACGCGTCGAGTTAATTGTGCAAATGGTTTTGTTGTATTGGGCTGGCGTTTAACTTTTGTTGAAAACCGAACGACAACGATAATATTTTTCCAGCGAATTTCTTTTTGAAACAAAATTCGAAGCCGATCTGCGAGAATGGGGATCTTCGGAAGTATACGGCCTATACATGTAATGTTTTTTGCCGCTACGTACGTGTATTTCGCGAGTTGTGCATCTGGTCACATGGCTACGATTACGGCAATGGTACATGTATTGCCGTTATACGTGTACATGTACAGCTAGGCCTATACTGTATTTGCGGTGTAAGCCGTAGGCCTTCTGGTAGCAGCCTGCCTAGACGTTCTTCTTCTTTTCTTCGGTGCGCTGACCGAGCTTGTTCCTTTCTTTTGATTTATTAAACGAGACCAAACTTTCGTTTGGCCGGAGAAAAATTGAGTTTAGACTCAAATGTGTTTGTCTGCACGGAAATCTTTAGTAAAAGGCGAAAGATTTGTTCGTACTGCAGACAAACCTGAGATAACACGAGCATCTCCGACTGCGATGGGGCCTATCAAGCGATGCAACGCGTCACTTCCGGTTAGTGAGCGAAGGCCTACTCTCCGCTTTAGCCACTCCGAGATCCACGCGCCCTGCTCATTAATAATCTGCACACGCTCAAATAGTCTGGGTAAAAGGAATTTCGTGAGCCAATAATCCTCTGGGATCGATCGTGAGCAAAATGATTTCCGGGCAGTACCCATTCTGTGAGCTTAAAACAGCGGTAATTTAGTGCTTGAAATCGAGCTCCAAAGTGCCCTATTTAGCCACGGAGCGGAGGGATCATAATTATTCAGGTTACGCGTCGAGTTAATTGTGCAAATGGTTTTGTTGTATTGGGCTGGCGTTTAACTTTTGTTGAAAACCGAACGACAACGATAATATTTTTCCAGCGAATTTCTTTTTGAAACAAAATTCGAAGCCGATCTGCGAGAATGGGGATCTTCGGAAGTATACGGCCTATACATGTAATGTTTTTTGCCGCTACGTACGTGTATTTCGCGAGTTGTGCATCTGGTCACATGGCTACGATTACGGCAATGGTACATGTATTGCCGTTATACGTGTACATGTACAGCTAGGCCTATACTGTATTTGCGGTGTAAGCCGTAGGCCTTCTGGTAGCAGCCTGCCTAGACGTTCTTCTTCTTTTCTTCGGTGCGCTGACCGAGCTTGTTCCTTTCTTTTGATTTATTAAACGAGACCAAACTTTCGTTTGGCCGGAGAAAAATTGAGTTTAGACTCAAATGTGTTTGTCTGCACGGAAATCTTTAGTAAAAGGCGAAAGATTTGTTCGTACTGCAGACAAACCTGAGATAACACGAGCATCTCCGACTGCGATGGGGCCTATCAAGCGATGCAACGCGTCACTTCCGGTTAGTGAGCGAAGGCCTACTCTCCGCTTTAGCCACTCCGAGATCCACGCGCCCTGCTCATTAATAATCTGCACACGCTCAAATAGTCTGGGTAAAAGGAATTTCGTGAGCCAATAATCCTCTGGGATCGATCGTGAGCAAAATGATTTCCGGGCAGTACCCATTCTGTGAGCTTAAAACAGCGGTAATTTAGTGCTTGAAATCGAGCTCCAAAGTGCCCTATTTAGCCACGGAGCGGAGGGATAATAATTATTCAGGTTACGCGTCGAGTTAATTGTGCAAATGGTTTTGTTGTATTGGGCTGGCGTTTAACTTTTGTTGAAAACCGAACGACAACGATAATATTTTTCCAGCGAATTTCTTTTTGAAACAAAATTCGAAGCCGATCTGCGAGAATGGGGATCTTCGGAAGTATACGGCCTATACATGTAATGTTTTTTGCCGCTACGTACGTGTATTTCGCGAGTTGTGCATCTGGTCACATGGCTACGATTACGGCAATGGTACATGTATTGCCGTTATACGTGTACATGTACAGCTAGGCCTATACTGTATTTGCGGTGTAAGCCGTAGGCCTTCTGGTAGCAGCCTGCCTAGACGTTCTTCTTCTTTTCT